>JBAJHW010000015.1:10728936-11438185 GCA_037013535.1 Intellagama lesueurii | reverse complement strand
TATCAGCAGTTTCACTTATCTGTGGTCTGAAAAAAAACCCAGAAATAGATTTCCATGATGTAGTTATCAGAATTGGTCACTAGAGGGAGCCAGAGACCATGCTATGGTTAGGGTTTGCAATGATCTCTGGATTTTTTGGCATCAGCAGGGGGACTTGGAACCAATTCCCTCGTGGATAAGGGGGTTCCTACTGTGTAGATTCCCACTGTGATGTAGTGGATAGAGTGATGGACTAGTAGGACTCTGGAGAACAGGGTTCGAATCCCCGCTCAGCCATGGAAACTCACTGGGGGGAGTGGAACTGGTCAAACCTCTCCTTAAATATCTCCCGTACCTTGAATGCCCTATTAGGGCCACTATAAGTCGGTTGCAACTTGAGAGCACGAAACACACACGCTGTGTTTTTATCTGGTGGTATTGAAAATAATTAACTTGGGAAGAAAATATTGTCCAGTTAGTTGTGGATCCAATTTCCTGCGGTTAAAAATAGGTTTTGAACTGACGGATCAAATCAACAGATGCATCAAGATTTGAACATCATGACGACTAACTCTCAACCCCTTGGTCTTGTTTCACAGCGGCAAAAGCGATACCACGAGGACATCTTTGGGGCTGTATTTGCACACGAAAACCAAAGAGACTTCAGCGAACGAAAACAAGAAAGGGACCTAAGCAAATCTGGATCACAAGCCCAGCTAACTATTTAGCCATAATTTTGCACATAACTTTTCCTTTCGGGCCCCAGCGGGGGGTCCCCGTGAATTTTGCTTTCTCTCTGGATGAGAATGAGCAAGATTTGGGCCCTGAGAAGACCAAAAACACACACGACATCGTCTGTTTTTTATTTAATTCTATTTATTCTAGCAATTTCGTTTTTGTCTGTATATTATTTTATGGGAAACTGGAGAGAGGCCAGTTGCTTTTTAAAGGTTTATTTAAAGAAGGTAGTACCAGATCAATAATCGTCCATCGGTGAGCTGACTTTTACCCATTTGCAGTTTTATTTAAACGACAAAACAAAACAGAAGTCAATCTAGATTTTTTTTGTAAAAAATACTGCTTAAAAGGAATTGGCACTTACTCAAAGTTTGCTGCCCTGACCCCCCACCCCATTATAGTTATTCCTGTTTGAAGTGTAAAGAATATCACAAAAACTTCACTTTTGTGGCCTTTGTCCATGTTGGGTCTGGACAAAGGTGATCCATTCCTGCACGTGTGAGCCTGTTAATCGAGGCTGGTCAGGTCCCCGTTGCCTCCCCAAAACCTCGGTGTGCTGTGCCTATTTATGTCACCGGTAAACTCATGAAATTTGCGCCATTTCCGAACCAAGATAAACCAAAACTGGCAGCTGTTGGAAAGCCAGAAGGGGGGGAGAACACGTTTTGGAAAATCAACATAAATGCGCTTTATTCTGTTAGGTGAATGTGTTCCAGTGACCAGTGTCCTTGGCCATCGTTCCGTCAGCCTCTCTCTCTCACACACCTTGCCCTGTTTTTAAAACCTCAGTTGAAAAAAGGCCCAACATGTTTGCATCACAGAATCAAGCACATCATTGGGGTTGTTCGGACCCTCTTTCGAATTTCTGAACAATTGAATTTCCCGATGGAGGCTGATACTTGCTCTCCTGCTCCTCTTTCACTACCCGGGACCCGTCACGTAAAAGGGTAGTATTTTATACACATATAAAAGTGTGGACACATCCATGAAGCCCCCTCCCGCTCCCCCAGGCAACGTGGAGTAGTGGTTTGAGTGGCAGACCACGTTGGGGAAAACTTGAATTAGACCCGAAGCTCATTGGTTGAGTTTGGGCCGGTCATTCACTGCCAGACTGGCCTACCTGGCAGGGGTCTTGTGAGGATGAAATGAGGCAACAGAGAGAGAACCTCTGGAACTCACATGCATTATTGTTCATGTAAGGTTTGCATCATTCGCCATAGTTAATTGCAGCTCATTAATGAGGCGCCTGGGCGTGTCTCAGTTCACAGGCCATCCCTTGATCAGGCACCAAGCTGTGGCACACCCCAGCACCTTGTCGATGAGCTGCAATTAGCCGGGGCAAATTATAGAAACCGTACATGAACAACACTAGGATTCTGTCAATGACAAGATTTGTGGTGCAATTCAGGTCTCAGGCCTTAATGGTACGTAACTCCACATTGATTGTGGTCTTGGAACTTTCTTCATGAGTCTGACAATAAGCCAGATGCGTCTTGTTTTAAAAGACAACCACCACCACACACATGAGCAACTAGAAAATGCTTTCCCCCCAAAAATGGGGAGGGGGAAACCCTTCAAAGTGATGGGATTCGAAGTTGTAGCTCGCTAGTGATCAGTTGGCCGGCGTTTATGAGTTACAACCAGCTTTGTCAGTCTGTAGTTTAATTACACGACATTATTACATGACAAACATAACTTCTGGCCAGAGTGTGGAAGGAACTATTTACAAGAAATGCATTAATTTCCTTGTAAGTAGTAACTTTTTGGTAACAAGGAATAGAAGTTACAGAGTTTCATTTTAGGTGGAATTAATTGAACACTTCAGTTGCTTTAGGAGTAATGAGAAATAACTAGTTACTTTCAGGGGCATTTTGAGAGACAGTTTGTAGGATCTTCTTAGGGGGGGATTTTATGCCTTTCTGTTACTAATCCTAAATGGGAAGGGAAATAGTCTTTTGTCTTTTTGTGTTTCTGAAGTGCAATATCAGAATCAGACAGTAGGGGGAACCAGAGAGAATTTCCCTTTATTGTTCTGGGGTGTCTGTGACACAGTACAATGCATTAATAATGTGCAATGCAACACACATGGTGTGTGATATGAGTAACTATAACAGCAACCCAGCTGCCAAGAAGTAATGAGCAACTCAACAAGTTCCTTTTAAAATGTAGCATTCTGAACTCTGCTTTCGTCTGAGCAATGCTAATGGTCCTGGCATCTTACAAGTACTGAATGAGGATTTTCTGTGTGAGGACTACAAGAGCTACCATTCCTTTCCTGACAAACAACTGCAGTTTCCATCATTCCTTGGGAGGTGGAAGAATTCACTGTGTGCCTTTTGCTGTAAATAATACACCTATCCAGAAGAATATGGCCCAGGAACTTATCTGATGTTCCTTATTGAATCTTTGCAGGACCACGGCTTTGCAGGGCATGTCAACCCTACAGCAGCCATATTAAATTAAACAATGGGGACTAGGCACTTGAAAAAGCATTTTGTTCATTGCCTCTGTGTGGGTGCGTCACAGCCGCGCTTCCTGCAACAAGAACACAAGGACGGAAAGAACTGCGTCAATGCAATGGGACGTTTTTTATACCTATGGTTCATTTATGCGACAAGTTGATTTGGGAGTCATCCTTCGGATTGCAGATGATGGGGGCGGGCGGGTTTTATACTGACCAATTAACCTATGGTGTACGCTGTTTTATATGATAAAGAATTGTTCTTAATTGTGAGATTCCGGCGTGGTTTGTCATGTTCTTTCTCTTCTCTCGTGGTTCTGAGCGTGGTGTGCCACGTTTTTCGCTGAACTGACCAGGCTTTTAAAAGAGAAGGCCATCGTTATTATGGGGTGTCCCCAGGAGGGACCCCTTCCTTTTCCATCCAGCCTTTCTCGTTTTAAATAAGATTTTCACTGAAGAGGCCAGTCGCTTAAATGGAATTAAATTAAATTAAATTAGACCCTAAATTAAATTTATTTAAATCAAATTCCATTTCTTTCGTTCAGAAGACCTGAAAAGTGAAAAGGTTATTATGTTTAACTTTGCAGACTTTTTAACGGGGAAGATTTCCCCATTTCTTTGACGCTCTCTGCGGGGGCCCCCCTGGGTCTTCTCGGCTGGGGAGATTGGGCTATGTCGTTGAAAACCAGACATGGAACACGTGCCCTCCACAACTGGGGGGGGGGCTCCTGCTGGCTGGGGGATGTTGGGAGTGGTAGTGGAGAAAGAGAAGAAGGTGTTTTTCCCCCCCCCTTTCTCGCAACCCTCCCACTCCCATCTATGCTCAGTCTCCTCTCTCAGTGTATAAGTCTAGGCACGGAAGGCGGCCGCGGTGCCTTCTGGGCCGGCGGCGCTCGCGGCCCGTGGCCGAGGGGCCTGACGGGAGAGGGAGGGACCGAAGGGCATGACGGGAAAGGTAGTTCGGCGCTCCTGAGGCGAGCCGGGGAATCCACGCCGGGGCGTCCGGGGTTTCGCGTGCCAGGCGAGGCGAGGCCGGCCATGGCGACGGCCGCCTTGGGCGAGCGGTGGTGGGCCGAGCTGCCCCACCACGCCGTGCTGTGCCGCCTGAGGGAGGAGGCCCAGGCCCAGGCCGCCGGTGGTCCCTCCGCGGAGGCCGAGCAGGCCCGGCCTTCCCTCCCGCGGGACCTGCTGCTGGCCGTGGGCGCGGAGCTCCTGCTGTGGGACGGCGAGCGGGGCGCCTTCTCCGTCCTCAGCCTCCGCCGCCTCGGGGGCGACGAGCCCGACGGCCTGGGACGCTACCAGGTGCGTCTCTCTGTGTGTTTGTGTGTGTGTGTGAGAGAGAGAGAACCACAAAGCCCAGCATCCCCCTCCTCGCCAGGGGATGCTGGGAGCCCTAGTCCAAAGGAAACGCGATTGCGGGGAGAGAACCAGCGACTCCCAGAAGGGCCTCGGCCAAAAACCCAGCCTGGCCGAGGGATGCTGGGAGTTGTAGTCCGGATCGTTGCTCGGGGGGCGCGCGACTACAACTCCCAGAATCCCCAAGCAGCAGAAGTCCTTCCGGGTGGGGGATGCTGGGAAGTGTTTGGTGTGTGTGTGTGTGTGTGTTTTAATTGTTATTATTTGACTCATGAGTTGATTTTAATTTTTTTCGAGGCTTTATTATAAGGTGGTTGGTTAACCGCCCAGGATGGCGCTCAGGGACCCGTGGGGGCGAAACAATCCATACATGAAGGAAGGAAGGAAGGAATCCCAAGGAAACATTCCTTTGAAGGGGTTGCAACGCCCATAATAACCTCGCAGGCTGGCCTGGTGACCGACACACACATTTTGTTTATTAATTTACTCCTTCATTCATTCATTCATTCATTCCTACGCTCTTGCCCTAGTTAAGGGACCCATTTCCAGAAGCTTCCGGCAAGAGGCTGTTTTAGCAGGAATTTTGTGGAAATGCAGGAGCATAAAGTAGGAACCAGCCTGATCTCTGGACTGGGGGGCGGGAGGGGAGAATAGGGTTTGTAGTCCCACCCCAGCAAACATTTCCATGCTTTTAGGGCTGCGGTGAGGGCGGCCGCTCGGTTCTCGGCCGTCCGTTCGGCCCCAGCCTCGGAGGCTTTAGGTCTCTGGGGCTGGTGGCCGATGTTGCTCTGCAGAACCACCCCAAGAAAGCAGTGTTTTTCCCTGCAAGAGAGGAAACCCGCGTGTCTGGGCCACGAGAGCTAGATCGGGACCTGCTCCTTGGAGGCGAAAATGTTGGCAACCCCAAGGTTTTCAAGCAGCAGGAGCTGCTCCTCCGGTGGGCGGAGGGGGTCCCGTTCGGGGCCCAGAGGTTTCTCTCGGGTTCCCAGGCTGAGAAGAGAAGCCGCAGTCACCCCAAAAGGTCCCGCGCAGATGGCATGAAGTAGGGTGAACGCTGACCTCTCAGTGTGCCCTCACTCTGAAGGGATAAGGAGGTGATAGAAAGAAAGCCAGAGCAGGGCTGTGAACAACCGGGCCTTCTGGAGGCCATTCATCCATCCGGTCCCTGGACGTTGAGAGCAACGAGACACGGCCCGTAAGATCAGCCTACAGCGGGTTCGCATGGAACAAAGCGCAGGGCAATTGCATGTTCACCTGCATCAGGTGAGGTCCTTGCAGTCTGAACCGGTTTTAAAAGGACACGCTCATCGTTGGAAACTTGGAATCGTTTGCTGCGAACTGATGCCCGCCTTCGTTTCCAGACCCTGCTCTGCATAAATTCACCCCTTTTCGAGGTCTACCAGACGGTGCTGAGCCCTACGCAGCAGCACGTGGCTCTGATCGGAACAAAAGGGCTGATGTTGGTGGAGTTACCCAAACGTTGGGGAAAGAACTCGGAGTTTGAAGGTGGAAAAGCGACGGTTAATTGTAGGTGAGCGAGACCTTGGCTTTTCATCTTCTTGACCAGGTTTGGAGTTGCAGGTGGTCCCTGCTTCATTTCTGTTCTTGCTCTCACTCTCCTTTCACTGCCATTTTAGGTCAGGACGCAGGAGTGTCTACCGGGATGTTCAGGTCTATGTGAAGCCTGCTCCCAGCGGGTCCCTTAGCCATCTGGAGAAGGATTTTAGGGTACTGGAAGGTTGCAGGAGGGAAGAGCGATGCTTAGGGAAGCCACGGGCTCCACCTCTGAATCCTAGTCTCCGTTACTTGTTTCTTCAGTGCAACCTCACGTAACATTACGCCTGAGAGGACAGACCTCACAGAGCTTTGTATAGATCGGGACAGGAGAGGCAACAGAGGGAGAGGAAGGAAGCAAAGGCAGTGAAAAGCCGGTGAAGAGGTGTGGGCTTTTTCAGTGATGTGCTACATGTAGACTATGGGAGGTGGGGGTCTTTTATCAAAGGTTTAATGGACAGTGGGGGGTTCTGAAGAGAGAAGGAGCCTCCCAGTTTCCCCAGAGATCAGGGGACAGCAAGGGAGAGAAGGTGGAGTTACCTGGAGGAGCAGGACTCTGAAAAGTTGGCATGGTCTGTCTTGGGACAGGGTTGCCCACTGACTGTTCCTTTACAAGAATTAGCCAGTGAAACTTTTCACAGCACGGATGTCATCGGGCTGCCTTTCTTGCAGCTGAGCCACCGTTGGGTTCACTGGCGCGATCTCTTTTCCAGCACTGTACCCATTGCGGAAAGGTTCTTCACGAGCTCAACCTCCCTGACCCTGAAGCACGTGGCCTGGTTCCCAAGCGAGACGCTGGAGCCCCACGTTGTGCTGTTGACATCTGACAACACAATAAGGTAACGCCCTTGCTCTGAGTTGCTTGTTTTTAAGCCGAGTGAGTAACGAGCGCTAGGCTCTTCGTATTCGTTGTACTTCTATTTATTCCGTTGTTGGGAAACAGTCCTGTTCTTGACGCTGCTTTAAGCAGAGTTGCAGGTCAGTTAAAGGAGCCTGGTTTCCCTGTAAAGTTAAAATTTGTCGGGAGTGTCGTAGGGCGTTTGTTCATCCCTCGTTTTGTGGGAGTTGGTGCAGTGTCGTGGCATAGAGCAGGAATTGCAAATCTTTAGGTCTCTGGTTCATATCCTGGCTTAGCCATGGATTCCCACAGTGGCCTGTGGGATAAAATGAATTATCTTTACAGGGGGAGAGGGAATCTGTCCCCTGCTGGGCCAGGCTGTTTGATCATTTAGCCCAGCAGGGTCTGCTCATCGATCCTCCAGGGCCTGGGAGGACTCGCGCTTCACCTGCTTCACCTGCTTGTTTTCACTGAGAGATGCGGAGGGTGCTGAGGGTGCTGAACGTGGGTGCTGAACGTGGGACCTTCTGCAGGTGCTCTGCCACTGAGCCGTCTCTCACCTGAGATGCGGCCTTCTGGCTGATGAGGTGTTGTTGTAATTACTGAGGTAGGGGATGTGCTCAGATGATTATAGGTTTACGTCATGAACTGAGATACAAACAAACGTTTTGCCCGTACATCCAGTCCCTTTGCTCCTGTTTTTGTGATGCGAAAAGCTAGATGTGTTTTATTTCTCTTTGAAAATTGTTTTGCCTGTTAGGATATACAGCCTGAGCTCCCCCCAGACACCCATGAAAGTGATCGCTCTTTCAGAGGCAGACGAGGAGACTCTGAGGCTTAATAAAGGGTAAGGTCTGAAGCTTTCCTCATCAGTGTCCTGCACAAAACACACACACAGACCCCTTCCTATCACTTCACGTTGCTGGACAAAAGGAATACGCAGAGGGTCACTACCAGCGGGCTTGGCCTGTCTCCCTTCCCTCCTTCAGGAGAGGCTACACAGCGTTGATAGGAGAGACGGCCGTGGCCTTTGACTTTGGTCCCCTGGCAGTCGTTCCCAAGAATGTCGCCGGGCAGCAAGAGAAAGAGAAAGAGGAAGCCCTGGCCTATCCGTTGTACATCCTCTATGAAAACGGAGAGACCTTCCTGACGTACCTCAATCTCCTGTCCAGGTAAAGGACCGAAGGCCAGATTTGGGGTACCCTGAGCAACGTGGCTTGTTTTCACTGTCCAATGCTATGTTAGAGCTAACGAGCGGCAGGAGTTTATGAGAGCTGTCGTGGTATATATAAAACGGTTGTCTTTGGAGTTCTAACATGAGAGGAAAACCAAGGCTTAGGAAACCAGACGTTTCTAAACAACAAAGCGGTTTATCTTCTTGCACGGCAGCCCAAAAGAATTTCTGAACCGTTTAAAAAAGTTTTGAGTCTGGCGAGCCTTACTGGGTGCCTCTGTCACCCTGCCTGGCCTTCGCGCGGGTGCCAGTCATTCTCCAACAGTAACAAGCGCCTGAGGCCGTGTCCCTGAAGTGGACGGCAGAGCCAGCATAGACCAAATCCAGTGTTCTGTCGTGTGTGGTTCATGAAATCCACTGCCATGGCGTGTGGTGGGCAGGCACTTGTTTAAATTACTTCAAGAAGAGAGTTTTGAAAAGTGACCTATTTGACTCAACGGCTCCTGGGACCCTCAGGTCGGACTCGCCACCATCCTTACTGGTTAGAAAAGGGTAGAGCCGTAGAGTCTGTCCAAGTCCTGTACAGGTGACTTTTTCAAGATCTGACCAAGAGGGGAGTAAATAAATCAATGGAAGACGTGTCTAAGGCTGGACACTTCCGTACGCCAAGGCGGGGAGAGTCTTGCCTTCAGGGGGTGCTGGTGGGCATCCCGGAAGCATCTGCTGGGTGGCAGCAGGGACTGAGGGAGAGCCGGGCTCTTCATCTGCTTTGCCAGTACGTACGTTTGGTTTCTCGTAGCACCGGAAGCTTTGTAGGCAAGCTGTTGGGCCCCCTGCCGATGTATCCTGCCGCAGAAGACAATTACGGCTACGATGCTTGCGCCGTTCTCTGCCTCCCTTGCATTCCGAACATCTTGGTGATTGCCACCGAATCGGGGATGCTGTATCACTGTGTCGTGCTGGAAGGAGAAGACGATGACCAGATGGTAAGTTCCGCTCTTGCCGCTGGGCCTTCCGGGAAACCTTCCCCAAATCTGGGTCCATAGCCCAGTCGCAGAAGGGGCTGCCTTTGGCCCCCGGCACCCCCAGGGCAAACAGATCTGAGCAACAGGGGTTGGAGAGCACCTTCTTCTGCCAGAACCCCCCAGGAAGGTGTTTCCTGTCCAAGTCAGCAATAAAAGGCTGGATGGACCAGTAGCCGTTGGCGTAGCTAATAGAGGGACATGTTTTTGGACTTCCAAGAATTCCCCAGGTTGCTCTGCTTGGAGAAATGTTTGAACACAGTTGATACAAATCTAGCTTTCAGATTATGAGGATATATCTGTTTTTCAGTGCAGCCCTGAGATCAGAGGCTTCTGTTTCTCTGCTCGATAAACCAGCTTTTAATGTGTTGTACGAATACCAAACTGATTAATCTTAACTGTGGTTTGTTGAAACAGTTTAGACTGTGACTAACGATAATCCGGACTAACTCAATTTTTTCAACTAGTGATGAAAGGGCAAACTGTGATTAATCAAGGACAGAAGCAAAACTTCTTCCAGACCTGTCGCAGTGGTTCCTGGGGAGGAGGGGAGGGCATGCAACCCTACGGGGAAAGCTAAGGGCATTATTGTAGTGCTGAACCAGCCTGAAGATCACAGATGTCAAGAGAAGCCAGTGGTTGAACCCTCGTATATTTGGGAGGCATAGCACGAGGTCTATAAAAGCAAATTAGCCAGTAAAAGGTTGATGTGTTAACCCATTCTGAGGGGCCTTGAGGGATCAGGCAGATAATTTTTTCTTCTCTCGGGAGTCACAGTCCCGAGAGGTCATGGCAGGTGCATGTCAGCTCAGCCAGAACCCAAAGGAGCCTTCCCTCTCCTCTTGTTCTGCCCCCTTCCCCTTTCTTCTTCTGTCCTATTTGATTGCTTGCGAGAGGAAGACAGCTTGCTCTTGTCTGAGCTCTGGCATCGTCACTTTTCCAAGGGCCTCTTGAGGGCCACAGGTTGCTCCTGCCCCAAACCCCAATTCTGAAACTGGCACTTACGAAGGAACTGAGCTGCACGTGGCATTCTGAAGGGTTGAAAATAAAACCCCTGAAACCTTCCTTGCAGTCCCTCAAGTCCTGGGATTCCAGAACTGACCTCATCCCGTCCCTCTACGTCTTTGAATGCGTTGAGCTGGAGCTCGCTCTGAGACTGGCCTCACGGGAAGGGGAGGAACCACTGGAGTCGGACTTCTCCTGCCCCATTAAATTGCACAGAGGTGAGAGTCTCGGGTCCCTGCTTTGCCGGCTGTCCCTTCTCTTCTGTGTCCGGTTAAAGCTGCTCTGGGGTCAATGTGAGGAAGCAGCACAAAGTACCAAGCCGCCTGGCTATCTGGTTGCAAGCGGTGGCATGCCACCGGGTAACCTCAACCGGCAGACGCGGCACACTGCTTGCTTCTGTGCAGCCCCCGGAGCCCTGCGTTGCCCAAATCGTTGCTCTTCTCCTTTCCAAAGCAAATCCAGCCATTCTGATCAGGGCAAGAGAAAAGTCTTGGGGGCTTTTTGGGAGCCTGAGAGTTGCGAGTGTCCCCTGCCTTGCCGGCAATATGACTGAGCAACTTAGAAGCACCCTAACACCTCGGTGGGCTTGTGCTTTCAGATCCCAGATGCCTTTCCCGGTATCACTGCACCCATGACGCTGGAGTGCATAGCATTGGCCTCCCTTGGATCAACAAACTGCACAAGTTTCTTGGCTCTGGTGAGTAAGGATGCCTTCCAGCTTTGCATTTTGTTCTCCCGAAGACCCACTTTGTCTCTGCGGATCCCAACTGCCTTCGGCCTGACATGTACGGTAGGACCGCAGGATCCACAGGGAATCAGCTCTAAACCCCCACGGATACCAAACACCTGCAGATAACAAGGAACCCTATATAGAGCATTACCCCTGGTTTCCTTTAGTGACCGGTTCTATTAATTACACAATGGAAAGACGTATTTCTGGATTTTTCCTTTTAATACTTGTAATATGATCAAGACTGTGGATAAGTGAAACCGTGGATACTGATCCTGTGGATACGGGGGTGCTGCTGTATATGGATAGGCCGTTTGGGAATAAAGCTGGCACCAACTCACTTTGTTGCAATCTTTGAACCTTGGAAATCGGGTTGCTTCCAAGCGGCAACTGCAGTGCTTCGGACTAAGAAGGTGGGGCAGGGGAGGGGACCCTGTGAGGGGAAGAGGCCACGTGGGAAGCGGCGGCACAGCCCTCAGGACGCAACCGTGGTTTCTCCATGGGGACGGGGTCTTGATGTGGTCGGCCCCAGGTACTGGCACGTACGTTTCAGGCCCCCCAAACCTTTGTGACGCTTTGTCTCTTGGCTCACCTGGTGTGGGGCCGTCCCGAGGGCAAAGGGGGCGTCTCCCTGCCTCGTCCCACCCTGGTTTCCTCTCTTTGGAAAGTGAACAAGAGGGGTGGCTTATGAGACGTGGCGGGGAAGGGAGGGACGTGGTGCGTGTCCTTCGCCTTGCTGCCATAGCGATCGAGGGGGTTAGGGGTGCACGTGCTGACGGGGCTGCTTTGTGCTGCGAGGAGAAGCCTTTGCGGGCTTGGGTGGCCCAGAACCGGCTTCCCCCCCGGATGGCAGGCTGAGTGGCCTCCGAAGGACTGGCGGGCCGCCGGGTTTTCCTTCCGCCTGCAGTTCTGGTGCTCTCTCAAGTTCAAATCACCCACCGGGTCTTCTGCCGGAAAGGATGCCGGCCGCCCCTCGGTGGTCTCGTGGCACTGTGGAGGGTGTGGTGTGCTTGCCTTTGTGCGCACAGCCGAAGGCCTGCTTGCTGTGTGTGGGTGTGTGTGTGGGTGCTTAAGCTGGGGTCAGGAACGTGTGGAGCCCGGACCCTTTATGGCAGGGATGAGCGGCTGGGGCCCTCGGCCTCCATTCAGAGAGATCGGTTCAGCTCTCAGACGAGGGAGGTCCGTTCTGCCCCAAGCAGACTACGGAGGAGGGAGAGAGAAAAGAAGAGGGTGGCCCCTCTGAGATTCCCCCTGGGGGAATGCCAACGGAGGGGAAGAGCCCCCCCCCCCCGAGTCCTGCCCCTCGGACCTGGCGCCGTGGCTGCCCAATGACCTGGCCTGCACTGCTCTCCCGTAATAGTTTTCTTTCTTGCTCAGACGAGGAAGACAAAGACAGCTTGCAAGAACTGGGAGCGGAGCAGAAGTGCTTTGCGGAGCACCTCCTTTGCACCAAGCCTTTGCCCTGCAGGTGAGCCTTCCACTTCAAGGTGGCCGGCAGGGAGGCTGTTTTGCCCTCAGCCCTGCCCGGGCGGCCCTGCTCGAGTCGATGGAAACAGTTGTTGTCGTTTTCCTTCCAGGCAGCCTGCGTCCATCAGAGGGTTTTCGATTGTCTCAGACATCCTGGGTCCCACAATGATCTGCATCACGGAGACCTACGAATGTGTCACCAAGCCCCTCCTGTAGGTATCCCGTCCCCGTCTGCCTTCGAGCGTTGCTTCTTCTCTGGCCTGCCGGTCTCCGGCGGGTGGAAGGGGTTGGTCTAAGGAGGACATTGTCTTGCAACTCCCAGGCAGCGGCTGTGTCCTGGCCTTCCTGGGATCCAGAGGTGTTCTTTCCTCTGTTGGGGGCCCAAACTGAGTAAAGAAGGCAGCATTGGATGCTTGGCTCTTAATAGAACCAACCAAAGTAGCAAACACTGTTTCTTTGGGTTCCTAAAGCAGAAAACCCAAAATTCTCCCTTATGCTAGTTAGCAGAGAGACCTGCATACTGTGACACCCCTTTTGCAGCTCCTGTTCATTTCACTTGGGCTCTTGCAGAATTTTCCAGTGGATTGGGCCCTATGGGATAAGCCGTTTCTCTGTTTTCCACTTCTATGCCATGAACGGGGCCTCAAAAGTCATCTGGAATAGACCTTCTCTGCCTTACAGTAGGCTCTTTGGTCTTAAAGGTGTAGGACCTTTATAGCTGAACACAGCCATAGAGCGGGGTTGTTGTTCCCAGAGGGCTTGCCCTCTGCCCTCTCCCCTCATCTCCTTTGCTGCAGCTGCCAGGAGATCAAAAGTTTTCATTCCAGTTTTTGGTGAACCGTGGTTTGTTGTGACATCTAAAATGAAACAGACTGTGCCTGCGGTTCCTTGGAACAAGCCAACTTCAAACCTCAGTTTATGAAGCCGGCTTGTTTCCGCAAATGGTACTTAAGGTTTTCCAGTCTCTGAACTCAGCTTGTGAACTTCCTTAATCATAGTTCCCTGCCGTGTCTCCAACTAAGCTTCAGTTGTAAACTGTAGCATTTTCTAGTTTTGTACCTACAGAAATCAGAGGAACGGGTGTTTTTTTTGGGGGGGGAGGGAGGGCCGGGAGAGAGATTGTGTCCTAGAAACACACCACTTTCCCTCGGAAGAGCTGATGGGGAGTCCCACTTTTTCCAGCTAATTCTCCTACAGCTCCTGGACGGCACGGCATGAATAACTTAAGCCTGTTCTTCTAGTAATGGGTGATAAATCATGTGATAAATCCCTCCATTGCAGTAATCTTTCTGTGAAGTTTCCCGTCTCATGTTTTGCACCTGCTTTTAGTGAGGACTTTAGGAGCCTTGCCCTTGTGTCTTGCAGAAGGCTGACCGGGGGAGGGCGGAGGGAGAAAGGAAGAATTTCCGGTTTCTTTGGTCTCTCACTGTCAGGTTTAACGGGGACACGGTGGTATAAGTCAAGGGCTTGGCCGTTAAAGGAAGCCAAGATGTGTTGATTTTTTGAATAAAGCAACAGGCAGGAGAGGACAGAGTCGAGAGAGGGTGGTCTTTGGAGACTCCTGACGGCGGCCTGACCTTTGTGTTTCGGTAGTTCTGCCGTCCACCCGCCCTGCCCCCCGCTCTTGTGCACGAAAGAGGACTCCCTGGCGACGGCCTCGCCTCTCCGCCTCCTGGCTGAATCGCAGGACTCCTTCGAGAGACGGATCCGGAGCATCCTGTCCCGAAGCTCCGCCAACCCTCTGCTGCTGAAGTACGACCTCTCTCTCTGGAGTAGCAACAACCCTCGCGTGCCAACAGGCCCCCTTCGGGCTCGTGGCCACCCTTCTTGGGTTTTTCTAGGTAGAAAAATGCCCAACGGTGGCTTCCTGGTCCCCACCAGTGGCCCTCGGGGAGCACCACGCAGGCTGCCCGAGGGGGGGGGGGGGGCAGGCGCTTAACCCTCTTGGCCACGCGTGCTTTCTTGAGGCAGCCTGAGCCGATCCCTCTCTTGGGAGGCAAGAGTCCCAGACCCTTGGGCCTGGCAGCCGGCTGCTCCCACTCCCTGAGCTAACACCAGCTCAGCACCTCTTGTAAGGGTGGAGGGATTTCGTAAAGTCATTGGCCCCTCGTTCCGCACAGCCCCTGCCCACCCGCAGGGACCGGATTCATGTGGTCCAGGCCAGGGAAGGCCTCAGGCAGCTCTTTGGACAGGCCTCCCTGCCGGTCCACGGCTCCACTACCGGGCGTCTTTAGGATGCAGCACGGCCACCGTGGGACCCGGGGCCGTTTCTCCCCTTCTATGTGATCCAGACTCCTCCATGCCCCATCTCCTCTTAGCGCCGGCTCTTGGGGCTTCGCCGCTGCCACCCCCAGGTTCCTTCTGCTGTTGCTCCCGGTGGTTCTGTGAGCCCAGCAGACCGCCGGGGCTGGGGGGGTGCGTGTATGTGAGATTCCGCTGTGGGGTTCCGACGGGGCTGGTGGCAGCAGCAGCAAATGGAGCATGGGTTGTGTGCCCACGTGGGTGTGCGTGTGCGCATGCTTTGGGATCACCAAAAGAAAGCATCCCACGGACCACCCCCGCCCTCTGCTTGCCCTGGGTGGTGGCTCTGATCAGGGAGGGGGGCCACTCTGTATGCCAAGACAGCGGGTCGTGTTGGTCTTTTCAGAGCCGCCGACAAAGAGTCTTCTCCTCCCCCGGAAGAATGCCTTCAGCTCCTCAGCAGAGCCACGCAAGTGTTCAGGGAAGAATACATTCTGAAACAGGATCTGGCCCGAGAAGAAATCCAACGAAGGTATGACTGGGTTTTGGCTTTTGAAACCGGTCGCCCTGCTTGGCGCCTTTCTGTTCCAGCGACACTTCACCCGGTCAGGTCTCTGGAGCAGTGAACGGTTGGCTGAATTCACCAGAAACCAACGCCGACAAGCATCTCTAGCAAGTAGAATTCCTGGCCTTTGGAATATTTGGCTTTTTTTTTTCTTCCAAAGTACATCTCCCTAATTTGTTTTATCAAAGGGCTGATGAAAGGAGCAGTCGGAGTGGAGGGAAGGCCTCGTCTTGCTCACGGTTTATCTTCCTTAAGCAAAGGGGAACAAACCTCTTTTAGCCCAAGGATCCAGTTCATTTCAGATAATTTATTGGGTCCCAAATTCCAGTGGTGGTGGTCGTGGGGGGAGAGGCACAGTCAAAAGGCTGGGGCTAAAAATATCTGCAGATTTTGTCTTAAAAGACCTTTTTACCAGTAAGTAAGGCTTAGGAGAGAGATTTCAACTCTCAGATTGGGACAAAAGCCGGGGAAAGCTACCAAATTTTGATATTGTGTGTGTGTTTGGGGGGGGGGGGGGGAGGCCAAGGTGGGCTCAGAAGGCCAGATTGGAACTCAGGGTTTGTAGCACAGACGGCCCGTGTGTGGCCATCTTTATGGTACCCCTGTACCCCCGCATACCCCTCTGTTGTTATTATGGATGATTTTTAGAAGAAAATTCTTTTTTATGTCCACTAGAGGGCACAGTTAACCCCCCCTTTTTCTATTAAAACCCATTTTTAAAATAATTCAAATGAAAAGAGTCCTTGTCTTCACCCCCCACCCAGGGCATTCACCCCCTTCTTTACCTGTCCCCCTGCCTCTGGGGCAGAACCACCGTTTCTCTGGCTTGTCGCTGTTCTGTGTGCGAGTCTGGGTTGCGGTCGTTTCTCATGTATTTGAAGGTTTGTTTTCCTTCACTATTTGTCATTCTCGGCAAGAATCAATAGAGGGGGAGGAAGCGGAGGGGGGGCGGGGGTTACCGCCGGGTGGCTTTGTTTGCACTCTTAAAACGTTGGCGTTTTCTCCCCTCGGCTCCTCAGAGTGAAGCTCCTGCGAGAACAGAAGAAGAAGCAGCTGGAAGACCTTGGCTACTGTCGGGAAGAAAGGTACGCTGGGCCCTCTTGCTCTTCTGTGGACACCCCGCCCCCCCCCAAGCCGTTTCACCTTCTGGTTTCCAGAACGTCCTACAGACCAAGGCTTCTTAGCCACCAGCCTTGACATCCAGGAGACCCGACCCATTCAGGGGAAAAGAAAGAGGAGGGCGGGAGGGGGTTGGAAAGGCTCGGCCCCCGTTCCTAAAAGGATGGAGCCCTTTTGGTGGCCTTGAGGCCCAGGGTGGTCTGTGTAGCTCTTTAAGGTCTCGCTGGACCACAGCAACGTGCCGGGAGACCCCCTTTTGCCCACCTGGGCGTTGAGGGGAGTTGGAAGGCAGGCCAAGGAGAAGCAGGTCCGTGAGCAGAAGCAACGGAGGCGAGGGGCCCCCCTCTGCTTGCCTCTGTCCTTCTGCTCTGTAGCCTGGTAGGAGTGTTGCCTTTTTTTGGCGGCACCCGGACGTCACCGCCTTGAATTGGGCTGCTCCGGAATCCCCGGATGTCCCGTTTGCCTCATCTTGGGAAACGTAAGCTCTCTGGGTGCCTTTTCCAGCAGCAGCTGCTGATGTCCAAGACTTGAGTTTTATGAAAACATGACTGAACGGAAACGGGGCTCCCTCGGCGTCTCTCCTTCGTGCCGCTGCTCCCAGGCCACTCTGAACAGGGTGGCGGTGGTGGTGGTGCTGCTGCTTAGAGAGACAGGCGGAGAAGGGCACAGATGCCTTTTCTGGCAAGCGCAACCGCTCCCCTTTCTTTGTAATCTGACTTTCAGCGAGCAAATGCACAGCAACACGGCCCCCCAATATTTTCCTCTTTCCCCGAAGGAAAAGCTTACGGGAGATGGCAGAGCGCTTGGCCGACAAGTACGAGGAAGCCAAAGAGAAACAGGACGACATTGTGAACAGGTGAGGAGGCGCCGTGTCCCCGAGGAGGCTGACGAACCCACAGGAAGCGTCTGCGGCTGGTGCTAGCGAGACTGCGGTGGGCGCGCGTTAGGGGGCTAGGCCGCCCGCCTGAATAGCTGCGCCGGCCCTGACTAGGAGTAACGGGTTGCGAGAGGACAGACGCCCAAGCCAAATTGCACAAAAACAGTTCTGGTTTCTGCTGACAGCTTCGTGCACACTTATTTGCCATGGAAACCATTTAACTGGAATTTAAAAGGGGAGCGACGGCGCTGTCGGCTTCAGAGTGTCAACCTGCTGAGAGCAAGCCATCCTCTGCCCAGCGTGATGGCTGCTGTGTGGTGTCAGTTTATTAGCCATAAAAGAGAGAAAGGGTGAATCGGGAGGGAATGCCGTTGACATTTATCCTGTAAATGGGTCTCCCTGGGTCTGAAAGAAGGTCGTGAAGCTGGTGTGAGAGGAAGGAGGTCCAAACCCTTTGCAGGATAAAATGCAAATACAAGAATAGGCGGTAACTTTACGGGCAGGTTACTTTGCAGGACGGAGAACTGCAACAAACACGCCACGTTTTGCCAAATTAATGCTAAGTAGAAAACCAACCATTTCTGGTTTGTCTTTGGAACTGGCTTGAGGAGATTATCAGTCAGAACCAACCCACTCTCTCGAACCAATTTGCTGTGCTGAACGACGTACCTTGAAAGAGCCAGGCCTGCCAGTGAATGAGGCCACCGTTCTTTCCATCTGTGTCGTGGCAAGGGTGACAGTAAGGAAGGTGGAGGGTTGGGGGGGGGGGGGGTCTAGACGGCAAGCAGAAGCCCCCCCCCCCCCTTCAGCAACCTCTTCGGAAGGCTGATGATCTTTCTGTGCCTCAAGGATGAAGCGAGTCCTGCGCAGCTTCCACGCTCAGCTGCCTGTCCTGTCGGACAGCGAGAAGGACATGAAGAAGGAACTGCAGACCATCCAGGAGCAGCTGCGGCACTTGGGGAACGCCATCAAACAGGTTTGTCTCAGCCTCCGTGCAGTGGGTAAAACGGGGTCCCCCCCCCCCCGGTTAAACCACGGTCCCTGCCCTCCCTCAAAATGCAGAAGAGTTAAGATTTCTGAATGGCCTTCCCAAGCAGGGTGTGGGACGCGGGAGGCCCTCCAGGTATCTGACGGCAGCTTCCGTCAGCGCTCGGTGAGGGATGACGGGGGGGTTGCAGGTTCCCCTGGCACCCACAGGGCCACACGTCGTCCCCCCCCCCCCCCCGCTTCTGCTTTTGGGGAGTTGTGACTGGTCACTCCCCCCTGCCTGCCTGCAGGTCAAAATGAAAAAGGATTATCAGCTCAGGAAGATGGAGAAAGGGACCAGCCCTCAGAAGCCCAGCCTCAGCCTCAGCGCCTATCAGAGGAAATGCATCCAGGCGGTTCTGAAAGAGGAGTAAGTGGGTCGCCTTTCTGAGCGACACGCCTGTGTTTGCGCGTGTCCGTGGCAGGGCCTGCTCTTGTGAAAGTGGGCGGGCCAATACTCTCCAGTTTGTTCACTTATGGGCTGAAATCTAGCTGCCAGGCGTGGTAAGTTGCACCTGGAGTAGGCCCAAAGAATCAGTGGAACTTAGGGAGTTGACTCACCCCATTCCTTCAAGGGGCCTGGCTGTGCTCTGCTACAGGATTTCAGCCACAAAGTGGTTTCTTACTGAATTTGGGGTGGGGGACACGCCTACCTCGGTACCCGCTTGAGGTTTTGGATTGAAGCTTCCCTTAATAATCTTTCTTGTCTCGTTCAGGCACCGTAGCTATTATTTTTTAACATGTTCTCCTTGCTCCCCCTTTTTTTGCAGGGGGGAACACATCCAGGAAATGGTGAAACAGATAAACGACATCAGGAATCACGTCACTTTTTAAAACGGACCCTGTGTGGAATGTTGTGGAAAAGGAGCTGCCTTTCTCCTAATGTATAAGTTGAGTTAAATTTGTGTTTGTATCATTTTTACTAAGTCTCCGTTGTTTAAATAAATAATTTTTTTCCACAGAGCTGATGCATCTCCTTCTAAGATGCACTGTAGTAGCTTTCCGAGAAGAAAATATCTAAATGTTTAGGTTTCCATGGAAGTTCTATTCATACCAACAAAGGTTGTATAAGAGGAGTTCCTTCCCTGTGGACTTGGCCTCGTGCGGATTAACAGAAGAAAGTAGTTTACAGTTATTATCAAGGAGCAGGTATTACTCACCACCCTGGTTGATCTCAGTTCTTGTGCCAGCTTCATACGAAGTGGCATAAATATGGTTTATCATGGCAAGGCTCTGGGCCTGAATGTTTTAAGAATCAGGATCATCTTCTTAAATCGGAGTCCGTCAGAAAAGAATCGGGAATCCTCCTGTAACTTAATGCTGTTGCTTTCAGCCAAGCAGGTCAAAATTACCACAGAAGACTGTTATTTCCTTCTTTAATTCGGAACACCTCCTTTAATTAAGGATACACCTCCAATACAGTTAACAAATGGTTACAGTTTTGAATTCGGTAGACAGGAGAATTTTGACACCCACGGTTTTCACGGGACACCCAGTGGCTTGGCCTGTTGGAACACCGTATAATTCCAGAGACGACTCCTGTGTGGCTTTGAAAGGCTAGGTACTGTTTTCGAAACCAAAAAAAGGGATGATGTAGCTGACTTCCCTTTTGCCCACCCTGGTCCTTGGCCAAACCCTGGTTTGAGAAGTTGTACAGCGATGTCGCAGGAGCCACCGGCATAAAAGAGGGGACACGGAACCATTTACACATGCTGTAAGAACTTATTTTGCACATTATTAAGACTGTACAAGTATACAGAACAGAGCTAACGCTTGCAGGCGCTCCTTCTGGGCTCTGCCCACCATCCCTTGTTCTCTCAACCGCGCAGCTCGGTGTATTGCAGCCAAGGCTTGATACGAGAGCCAGTGGTGGGAATCAAGCAGTCCCTAGCAGCAAAAGAGCCAGCAGCCCGAGGATGAGATGGGCATCATCTTCCCTTTGAAAATCAAACGCAAAGCTTCACCGCAGAAGAAATGCTTCTAAGTCCTCTCTTGACGACAGGCTCACCTTTCCTTTTGAGGACCTCCCGTCATTAAGCTGAATTATTTTCCCTTTTTAAAGGCAATCATCTGTGCATGGGTAGCCTCAGATAATTCCTCCTGCGTGCCGTGGGATTCTAAATTCTGGTGAATGGTATGCATTACGTTGTCAATATTCATTAAAGTTTAGTTACAAACACAATGCTTTTAAACCTAGCACCTCTGACTGCCCCGGGAGCCGAACACCTTCTTCCCCAAGAGTCTTCGCAACACAACTAAGACTCTGGGATGCAGAATGAGGTTGCCAAAGCAGCCGCGCGAAGCCCTCGACCTCACACACTCTCTTCCTTTCATTCAGCAGCCGTTCCAAGTATAAAAGTGGGTTTGCCACAGGACTGTCATACCAGTCTGGGCGTCCTCTCCTGCTCAACTAGATTTTAGCAGCTTTTCAAGACCAACACTTAAATAAAGAGGAGCGGGGTGTGTGTGTGTGTGTGTGGGCTTCTGCAAAGATGCTTCACCACAGGAAACCGAAGAATTCATGCTGACCCCGTCTCGTACTCAAAAAAAAAATTGAAAGAAGGTTGAAATGCCATGACCAAGATTGAGAAAAGCCTTCACCTGAGAGCTCTCAGCACTAACCCCCCCCTCCCCAAGGATGGAAAAAAGGTTACCGGCGCCAACCGGTAGAATAATTTCTGCATTTCCAGTAATACTAGACTCCGTTAATGTCTTCCACCTCTGGGAACTTCCCTGCCTTGTTGCTTCGGTGTCAGTTGCTGCCGAAATCTTTCCCAGTAGCAGATCTAAAGAGACTGGATCCCATGGTGTGTCTTCTAACATTGTAGTGACGGATCAGGCCTCTGCACTGAACCATGTTGCCAGAGGAGGTTCATCCAGAGGAACCTCTGACATCAAACGGGCTGGTGGATGCCCCCCCCCCCCCCGTCCTAAACCACACGGCTGCAGGATTGTGGACGCCCTAAGACGGCTCTGTTGTTTATTTACAATGATAAGATGCACATATTGGGGATTTAAGCGAATAAGAGTCGTTGCCGGGGGGGGGGGGGATATCCAGAGGAGGCATGATTTCCTTAGGGAGGACTATACTACACTCATAGGAAACAGGCTCTGTAGAGGAACGGCAGCTGCTTGCAACTCTGTGTTCGAGTCCATCTGTTCTGTTGCCATCATGGGGCAAAAGGATGGGTGCAGGAGAGGCGCCAGTGGTCATTGACACAGGAACCCCCGTTATCTCACGCAACCTTCCTTTCCAAAGACGTGCTTTCTAGGAAGTTAAAAGCTCTTACTGGAACACAAGAGGATCATGGACTGGAGGGCATGCGCGTAGCCTCGCTGGCGGAGGTGACCCTTGCCACGGCTGGTTCTACAAGGAAGGATAGATCACCTTGAAGGGTATATTTCACGCTGGTTTAACTCCTAGCCTTCAGGCAACGTCACTCCCTTCCTCTCTAAGGGCTGTTAGATCCAGAGCCCAAGAGCTGGCCTTTGGTCTCGCCATGATAAACTTCTCGCCTTGATTCAAATGTTGAAAGCGGAGGGTGGCTTGTTCCGGAGGTGCCCGGCTTGCTCCAGACGTCCCTCCGGGTGCTGCGCCACAAGCAGCCTGTGGCTGAGGAGGAGCATCCTGGCTCAGATGCCCTTGCACAAGCCCCTCCTGCCCGTGGGACGCGGCGTCGGGATCTTCACACGGCGTTTTAGACCCAGAGGGCCCAGCGCCTTCAGCCAAACACACACGAAAGAGCATCATGTTCCAGCAGGACCTCCAAAATCGGTGTGAAAGCTGCAAAGCACCTCTTTGATATGAGGTGGATCCAGACCTCACTGGCCAAATTTAGTCCCCCTGAGGAGTAACAGGACTCGGGAATGACTTACTTAAGGCCTGTTGGTTTCAAGGAGACTAAAGCAGGACTAACGTAGTTGGGCGCAAGCCTGCATTAATATTCCCCTGCAACTCACAATTTGTGTGCGTGTGTTTCGTTAGACGAACGTTTCTTCCCATCAAGATTGAAACCACTCCACTTCTCCTCAGGAGGTGGGTGAGGCAGATCACATCGGCTGTTTCGTTCCTTGGACAATGTCACGGCGGTCGCTCTCTGCCCCACGAATTTAAGACAGCTTGACTACTTCTTCCCCATATTCTAGGGATCCACTGTTCCTGGCAAATCAAGTTCCCTTTTGACAAACTGCAGCTGCCTTCGCTACTTCCTCCCCACCTCCCATTTATGGTGTGTGTTTTTAATCAAGTGGAAACGGGGGCTCCCTCAGCTTGACCGCTGAGGTACAGAAAGCCCCCAGCGTCTTGCAACGGCCTGCAAATGAATTCATATTTTAATACAAAATATTCACACAGCTGATCCCCTTTCTGCCCCGCCTGCTCCCGGCTACACACGGCTGGTCAGTTCAGTCAGTTCAACAGCCTTTACTCCACAAAGGGGGACTTGGGGGGGGGGGGGGATGAGATCTGGACTCCCACTGCAGCATTTTTCTTTAAACTGGGGGGGGGGGGGGGGAGAACATTTTTCCAGAGCTGGGTTAAGCAAAAAGTGACCGGTGGTGGTGGTGGGGAGAGGCAGAACAGGAAAGACAGGACGGTCATTCCAAGAGACAGCAGAATCCCCCTGCCCCCCCCCCCCAAAAAGTGTCCTGCACCTCTTGTTCTGGATCTGACCCTTTCTCCTTGCGCCCCACACAAAGCCTTCTCCTCCTCGTCCTCCTCCTCCTTTCCAGAAACACCGCCTGGATCACAGCTCCCTTGTGTCATCTTCCGCTCTTTCGGTTAGAGTTAAATAATAATTATTAAATGTTTCGCTATAAAGATGAGGTTTCTTTTCTTTCTTTTGTAAACCCCCAAATACCGCCGCCTTAGAGCCCCGCTCGTCGAGGGTGTCATGTCTCCGGCAGCTGATTAATGTCTGTCAGTTTTGTGTCGTTGAGGATGGCGCGGATTCTCTCCAGGGAATCGGGCCTGCCGGATCCGTTCCAGCTGGACCTAGACGAAGGCAAGCCACAGGGAAGGGAAATCAACGAGGGCGGTTCAAACACGCCTCCCCGAGCGCTGACTGAAAGCAACTGAAAAGAGAAAGAGAAGCAGGCAGGAAAACCGTCCTACCTCTAATGGGGGGGGGGGGGGGGGGGGAGAGGATGGCGAGAGGAATCAACCAGGAAATATTTGGGAACTCCCTGCCTGCAGCCCAAAAATGGACCCAGGGGATGTTGCCGGGGAAGGACGCTTCCTCCACCTTCGCCAGAGGTCAAGGAAGGACTGGGCTCCAAGCAGACGGAGGCGGTGAAGCCCTTACCCGGGGGCGGCAGTGCCCCTCTTCTGAAAACCCCCCCGGGGGGGGGCACTCTGCCCACGGCCTCAGACCCGACGCCGGCAACCTCACCTGGAGGGTCTGTGAGAGCTTCACAAAGTCCCTCTGCACTTGCTCGCTGACGTCCAGCTCTGTCTGCAGCCGCTGTGCTTTGTTCTTCTCCTCAAACATCAGCTGTTCGAGAGCCACCTGGCAGAAGAAACGGCCTTGATTTTGCATCCAAAGGGACAGGGGGGCGGAAACGAGTAGATTGCCGGCACCCACACCCACACCCCACTCGTGCTTCCTTAAATAGCTACCTTCGCGGCTGCCTCCTTCTTCAGCTGCTCTTCGAGACCGTTTTTCCTCTCCTGATAGATTTCCAGCTGCTGCGTTTTCTCCTTTAACGTGGATTCCAGCTGCAAGGATGAAAGCAGAAACAACCACCTAAATCTTCCCTTAAAAAGAAGTGAAAGGAAAGAGGAAAAGAATCTCACAACATCTCACTCTGAGAGAGGAGCAGAGGGGAAAAATTCACTATTTTCTCCAAGTCACAAGATTTCTCTGCATGAGTTATTTCCCCCCCCCCCCCCGAGAAATCTCGGGGTTTCTTGGAAGTGTTGTGGTCATTAACGCCGACAGAGAATGGCATCTTTCCTGCAGACTAATGGGGGCAAAGAAAGGAAAATAACTGAGAAAGAGAGAAGTAAAAGGGAGAACAAGACAAGGGTCTCATTTTCATCAGGAAGCTAGCAAATCTCAGGGATAAAAGTGGGACGCTTCAGTGGAGCATCTACGGCATGGCGAGGCTTGGAACATGGCGGCCCAACTAGCTAGCACTGAAGGGTTCAGGGAGTTATAGTCCAAGAACATCCGGGGATCTGAGGTTGGGAACCACTCCACTGCTCAAGGGTGGCTAAGGAGGTGACCGCAGCCCAGTCTGTCGGGAAGGTTCGAGGAAGGATGTGCCAAGAGCAAAATCCAAGGCCAGTCCTCAGAACCGCTTGCCTGCAAAATGGCATCGCTTGTAACCCCCTCACCTAAAACCTGGCTGCGAGACTGCGAAACACGAGGTGTGTCTCAGCCTCAGTTGATCCATTCTAACCTTGGACACCAATGAGAGCGAGAAGGCGCGGGCGTAACCGAGGGAACGTCACCCGTGTGCTCCGAAACCCAAGTCCTCGTGTTTCCCCTTAGGCAAAAAGGAAAGAAAACCACCACCACCCAGGATCGTTATAACACGATGGGAGGAGGAGCCGTTGTTTCCTTCAGAAGAACCTGCCTCAATCTGAGACATTAAGATTACAACTCCCATGCTCCCCAGCCAGCACGGCTACATCTGGAGGGCCATCACCTGGGGGAAGGTTGAGGCAGCGTGTCCAGCACCTCCTAAGGGGTTGGGGGTGCAACACTTACCCGCTCCTTCTCCACTCTTATCCGCTCCAGTTCTGCTCTTAAACTGGAAGCAGCCGCTAGAAAAGAAGGGGAAAACTTTCAGCTTAAGAATCAGGACAGACCTCCTCAGGAATTCGGAAACTGAGCCAGAACAGAGCTCATCTCAATTTAATCAATCAATCAATCAATCTCCTCCGTTTTTTTCCTAGGATCCCAGTCAGGTGGCTTCTCCTTGCAACTGACTCAGGAGGGCTGGCCATCAGTATTCCCCAAGGGAAACGGAGAACGCCCTTCAAGCAGGTCCATCTCCCGGCACAGGCGGCCTGCCGTTCACCAACATACCGCCCTGACTTCTGTCAGCACCCTCCATGCACCCACATGTCCGCAGTCTCTGGACCGTTTCTGGTGGGTAAGCCCCGTCTGAGGAGGAGGGAAGGGCTCCTGCCTGTGGAAATGGGAGGAAAGGTGCCCGGAAGATACAGGCAGGACGGTTTGTTGACTACACAGCTTTTGCATGCACATCTGAAAGAGTACCACGATTGGAGATCAACGTGCTGTGGAAATGCAGGGACTCCTCTCGGCCCGTGCCTTGCAGGGCAGCCCTGCAAATATCTATCCGGAACTGGCCTTTGGGGTGGTGAAGCCTCTACAGGTGCAAGGGCTGAGCCGGTGGTTACAGAATATTCACAAACATTCCAAGTGGTGAAAACAAACAGCTTCCGTGAGAAAGGGAGGAAAAGTTCTCTGTCTGTCTGGGAGGAAGGTGTGACGCAGGCACCGGAGACAAGAGGGGTTGCGTGGGAGAGGTGAGGACTGGGGACGAGGCCCAGTTGCTGGGACACAGAAAGACAGTGAGCCCCAGAAACAGAAAGACCCAGTGAAGGTTGCAGACGGCTGTAAAGAAGAAGAAGATGCCCGAAAGGCAGACCAAGGGGAAGGCACTTGGTGGGAAACTACAGGGAAGACAAGGAGCTGAGACAGGAGACAGAGGCCTCTAGAGACACCTTGTAGAGCTTAAGGTCGAGAGGAGCTGTTCTGTCCTGTCTCGAGTCCCAGCGGAGCAGGACAACCGGCCACTGCGAGGTGGCAGTGAGTGTCTAGAAGTGGTGGCCACGGGGAGCGGGAAGGGAACAAGGGACCGGATTTAACTTCAACTAACCAGGCACTTCTTTGAAGGCAGGGTCTGACCCTCTTACGGCTGGTTCGAGGCTTCTAGTTAACGGTGTTGGGGCAGCCCTGGAGAGCCGTGGTTCCCCACTTTGGGTCTCCAGGGTGTTCTTGGACGACAACTCCCAGAGATCCTGGCCAGCACAGCCAGGGGCGAAGGCTTCTGGGAGTTGTAGTCCAAGAACACCTGGAGACCCCGGGTTGGGAACCCCTGCTGTCGAGAGTTTTATTGGCATGTTATTCTCAATAGGAGGAAGGGCACATCACATCACACAAACCTTACAGGTTTGTTTCCAAGAGTCACACACAGTTACTACGCAGCATGGAGAGCAACTCAAAATGCGCCGTGAGGAGGGACACAACGAACGGTCACGCTCTTTCTGCACAGACCGACCAGGGGGCTCAAGGCCTCTTTCCGCCCTGATGCTCGGCACCTGGCTGACGCCTCTCGCACCCAGTGCAGAGCTGGTTCTTCCCTCTCACCTATTTCCTCCTTGCAGCCCTCTATTTCCAGCTGCAGGGTCTCCTCTATATTCTCCTTCAAGCACTGTTCGGCCTGGATCTGTTCTTTTAAGAACAAAATCTCCGCCTTCAGTTTCTCTTCCAGGTGGTCGGCTGCGGTCCGCACACTGATGATGTCTTCGCGGTACTTGAGGGCCAGGTCACGGAGTTCCTACAGGAAGAAAGGTTCACACGTTTAAGAACGAGGCGGCTTTCTCAGTCTCGTTAGGTCACCCGAGAGCCCTTGGTGCAATAAGGTGTAGACACGGGTTAGGTTGAATTTGAAACGGACTGTCAACGCGACGGATGGAGAGGAGAATAAAGCGGGACATGGAGCAGCAAATCACTTGGAAGCACTGAGACTGTGAAAATTCATATCTTCATCTCATAAAAGGAGTAAATGTGTGCGTGCGTGAAAGGAGATGAGACTCTGGATTGAGAGGTAAGGGATAAAAAGCGGAAACAGCTGCCATTAAAAACGAACATCTAGTTTACTCTAAGAGGTAAAAACTAGACGATCCAATAAACAAATCCCAATCTTCTTGGACATGGGAGATGGATCAGCCACAATATATTCAGTAGGATTCCCCCCCCCCCCCATAGGGAGTAACCCCCATTTTGTAACACTGTGGAATCAGGGAAGGAGGCGGACGGGATAAACAAATCTTTCCATCAGGTAGGGCCAGAATTTCGACCTTTCGGATGTGGCCTACACAGCATGGACGCGGAGAGGTAGGCCCCTGTCCGGCCCCTTCCAGCAAGCAGGCGGGTGGAAGCGAAAGAAACAAAGGACCAAGTGGGTGAGAAGGTGCCTTAGGCTGAGTCAGACCAAGCCCAGTATCGTCTGCTTTTGACCGGCAGGACTGACTCGCTAGGGGTTCAGCTTCCCTCACGCCAGCTGGAGATCGCGGGGGCTCCCGTTAACCAAACCCAGAACTGCCCGGCTTTCAAAATCTGTCAGGGCACCTTGCAGACAGAACTACCGGGAGGATGCTGGAGTCTTGACAGACAAGTGGCTAGACTGTGCGGAAGCTGGGTCACTGTGCCTGATATAATAGTATGCGAGAGAGAAAGAGGAGCGTTTTACTCACAGGTCTTTCTATATTGTATATCATTAGCCCATCTGCCCAAATCTGGGGCCAAAAGGCACACCATGGAGAAGAACTCAACCATTCCCACAAAGAAAGGTTAAAAGTATTTTGGTGTTTGGCATCCAAACAGGTTCATGAAAGAGGACTGTTGATTCCCACCCACCCCTTTACAGTAGGGCCTCCATATTTGCGGGATCAGTATCCGCTGATTCGCTTATCCACGGTCTGAAAATATTAAAAATATCAAAAGGAAAATCCTAGAAATATATATTTCTAAAGATGATATGACCAGAACTGGCCGCTAGAGGGAGCCAGAGACCATGCTATGTAAAGTGTTTGCTATTAAAACAGTGTTTGCTATAATCCACGTTTTTCAGGATCCGCGGAGGGGCTCGGGACCGATTCCCTACAGATACCGGGGTCCTACTACACTCCCCAACTGTGGTGGCTACCTTTTTCACAACCTTCCTATCAGTGATGCCTTCCGGTTAATTAACCACACAATTATTCTGTTTCATAATCAACACAGGGGCCTCCTACCTCTCCAGATTCCGGCAAGATGAAGTTTTCAGCCTGTTGCAAAGAGACGTGGAGGCCATGTTTCCCTTGAAGGCTTTCGTTTTCTTTCTGCAGCCTCCCCAACTCCTCCGAGACTTGCTCTCTCGACTGCATCAGGACGGCCTTCCGGGGAACAAAAGCAAGACCGTTTTACAATCACAGCTTCAGAATTTATCCTTCTTACAAAAATCATCTTTCTTCCTCAACATTTTGGAAGCGCACAAAGAGGGAAATAAAACTGCTAGGATAAAAAAGAAGGCAGAGACCAGTATGGCTAATGCCTCTGTTCTCCCCTTGCCTTCGCATCATGTTCCACTTTAGAGTGGGAAATAAACCATTTTAAGCATCATGCAACGGGCCAGGGTGAATCAAAGCCCATGTATTCTCAATCATCCACCCAAAGGACATCTGTCTTACTTTTTAGCTATTCAGTAAGGAGGTTACTCCCAGAAGCAACACAGTAAAGGGTATCGGTGACCTGTTTGCTCCGTCCTTCTCCCGTTTCAAGGTCAAAATTCTCTATTTCCTCAAACAACTTAGCCCCTTAACAGGTTTAACAGGACAGGTAGAATAAATTAAAAGCCACCCACTTGAACAGCAACTCCTCCTGACCAGGGTCCCAAAGGGATTTTATGACATGAAATGGAAAACCTGACAAGTGCACAATCCAGGAAGGACACAAGGATTTACTGCGTAACATTGGATGTGCAGAGATGAAGAAACCCAATCTTCAAGGGAATGGACGGAGAGAACCATTGGTTTAAAAAATGGAAATAATTTGTGTGTGTGTATGTGGTTGAGGTCTCTGGCTGCAGAGCCGGAGGTTGGGAGTTTGATTCCCCCCATGGGGCCTCCTTGACAGGGGCTGGACTGGATGATCCCACAGGGTCCCTTTCCAGCTCTGCAGTTCTAAGATTATTATTTGATGGGTGCCAACAAAACAAGGCACATGCTTGCAGGGAAGCTATGGGGGGGGGGGGGACAGGACCCGGGGGGCTCATGAAGCTGAAGTTTCAACCCAGTGTCCTCTTTAGCCCATCTCCCCCACTGTTCCACACACACAAACGGGGGGCAGGTGGATCCAAAGTCACAGAAGCAACCCGAGTCTGTGCTGTAAGCAAACACGGTTGTGAACAAAATGGAGATACCTCGGAGAAGCTGTGCTGAGATGCCTTCAAGAGTTATTATTCTCAGGTTTGCCCGTTCCTGTCCTTTTGGATAAGCTTAAACTTCCTTTTACTGGTTTTAGGAAAATCTGAAATCCTTTCTACTTCTGGCCAGCTTTTGAATGAATTTTAAGGACAGTTTTATAATTATTTCACAGGCTGCTCTTTCCTACGGCCGGACGTTCCATTGGTCTTGTGCTTGAATTAACCGTTTTAAGCCCCTCTGCACAGGTAAGCACTCGAAATCACCAAGCCGTTAAACTGATGAGAAAAAACATACGCCCGGGTTGCCACCTGTCCCTGTTTAAGAGAGCTCTTCTGCCTTTGCGTTCCTTTGGGGTGGGAGGCCGTGATAGAGCTGCTCCATGCCCCCCCCCCATCCTCGTTTCCCACAACAAGCCATGTGGAGCAAAGAGGAGCAGGCTGCCCGACCTTCCTGGTCTCTCCATGCCGCTGAATCCTGCTTTGTCCCTCCGGTCATGGAACAGCCACCAATTGTGACTCTGCCGTCCTTCCTGTGATATCACTGCCCCCCCTTTCTGTCACCCCGCCTCCTGTCCTTAGAGAGCTGCCCCCCCCCCCCCGGGCTGTTCCTTTATTTCTCTTTTCCTGTGCACAGATCACCTCTTGTAGCTCAGCAAGAGAGGGAGCCAGGACACAGATACCCGGGGGGGGGGGGGGGCTGGCTGCCAACCTCCTTCGCTTGCCCAACAGGGACCGGGAGAGGGACCGTGGCACCCCACTGGCCTGGATCCAACCCTCCCTCCACTGCCAGGACCGGCAGAGGGCTTCTTTACAAGGGGTTATGATTTCAAGACGAGTAGTCACACAGGCACCTCACCGAGGAGTCTTGAGGGATCCTGAAGACTCCCTATGTTGCAGAAGGTGTTTGCAGGCTGCACTCTGCTTTGCCAGATGCATGGGTGTGTGTGTGAGGGATGGGGGAACACTGTGTAAAGAACACCAACACCTTCACGTTCCTAGAAGCAGTCCTATGACCACCCGTGACTAGAGTCTCCCAGCACAGAAATATCCTAAGGATGTTTCTGCCCCCCGCCCCCCGAGTCCAGCTCCTATCAAGGAGGCACTGTGGGGATTCGAACTCCCAACCTCTGGCTCCTCAGCCATGTAACCTACTCACTGAGCTATCCAGCAAGCTAAACCTTGTAAAGACAATCATGGATGTTTGCACTTTTTGCTCATCTTTTCCCTACTTCCTCCACACACACACACACACACACACCCATGCATAACCCTGCCTCCTGAGAGGATGCTCCATGCCTCCGATAGGGCGGGGAGGTCCTCGGCAAAAAATGGTGACCATTAAGCCATGTTAGTATTCAGGACTCTGCTGTTTCTGCCCCAACAGGCTCACACAACCGGCCTCCTTGGAAAATCCGACAGAGAAAAACTAAAGCAATGACAGATAAAAGTGTGCCTTCCTTTACCATTTGGTCTTGGACGTCTCTCCTGGCTTGTGCAAAGTTCTGCTGCAGCACGCCCAGCAAGGCCTCAGACTCCTGAGCTCTGACAAGAAGCGACGAGATCTGTCACAGAAGGGATATCATCATCTTATCAACCAACCGAAATAGAAGGGAGGCAGACAACAGGGGAGGTGATCTGACCCCTACACGGTTTCACCTGATCTCTTCAAACTGTGTCCCATGTAAAACTATGTAAAACTAGGCTTCTTCATCAGCGTGAGCCTAACCGACGGCTACAGAACGACCTCCTCGATCCATGTGGATCCTAGGCAAGAGCAAAGCTGTGCCCAGCACATCGTGGGGAGCCAGCCTCTCAGGAAACCTTCCGGGTCATGTCATGGTACCCATCCCAAGTGCAACACGGAAGACGTTCTCGTTTTTAAAACCGGGCTCTACCCTTTGACGCTGGAGCCAACAACTTGCTTGTGACCTGCGGCTGGTTTATTCCTGTACTAGGCAAGCTCGGAGGGCTTAGCGGCTCCTTCCTGCCCCCAGGAGCTACAACGAACTCCCCCAAAACAGGGGAAAAGGAGGAGGAAAGAAACAGAAGAAAAGCCCAAACAAGATGCCGGCGGCTTTCAGTTTGGTAAGAATCTTTGTTTTTTAAACATTACAAAGGTGCCGGGTGGCCTGCAGCTTGTTTAAAACAGAGCCACCTCCCTTGAGGAGAAGCAGTGGGTTAAATGGCTGCACTGCTGCCAAAACTGGGCTCCCGACCCGGGGTTCCATCCCAGGGAGCCGGCTCAAGGTGGACTCAGCCTTCCATCCTTCCGAGGTTGGTAAAATGAGTACCCAGATCGTTTGAGGTGGGGGTGGGGCAATGTGTCGCCTGTGTAATTAACTGGTAAACCGCCCAGCGAGTGCTTGAAGCGCTGTGGGTCGGTCTATCAGCAGCACGCTTTGCTTTTGCTTTTTGCTTTCCCATAAACAATACAAGGGCCACGATCCTCTTGCCGGTCTCAACTAAGAACAGACTTGCGGAAACCACCTGCTGAATCGACCAAGGAACACGTAGCGCCTCACAGTAAAAGGAGGGGAAACGAAAGCTCTCCCACGCCAGGATTTTTGGAAAAGCCAAGTACGTAGCTTTCACGTTTTAAGGCAAACCGGCTCACACCAATTTTAGCAGAACAAATTCTGGGGAATTCAGAGCTTCCGCGTGGAAAAGAGAAATCCCTCTACGGTGGAAAAGAGAAATCCCTCTACGGTGGAAAAGGTACCCCAGGGCTTAGAAGGCACCTTCATATAATTCTTGGTGCACGTGAGGGCCCTGCCATGCACGGGCAAGTCTTAAGCCTCTTGCATTAAAACAGGCATGCACTCCTAGGACGCCGCCCAGAGAGAAATCTCCCTGAGACCCTGAACTCAGGCCTGCGGCCCCCCAGCCGCCAGCCCCGCTTGTGCTCCCTATACCTGGTTTCCTGAGTCTTCCGTGGTTTGCTGGATGCTTTCCTCGAGCTCCTGCTTCTCCCGCAGGGTTTTTTCAAGTTGGTCATTGGCCTGCCTTAGCATCACCTGAAGCTTCTTCACCTACATGGTTAGGACAGAGGACACCCTGATAAGCATCCTAAGAAGAGGGCAGTTCCTCTCTCGGACAAAAGGCATAAAATACATCCGAAAGCCATAAGCAATGACATGGAAGAGGAGCACAAGGAGTTCATTAGTACACCGCTGGGGCTTCGAGGGGAACTCTGTGGTGGCCAAGGCCACAACACCCAGTTCTTGGGACCCAGAGTGGAAGAAGAGCAGGGAATTTCAAAATCCCCGCACCCCATTGGAAGGGGACAGCTCTTCCGGTTTTCAAAAGTGTGAAATACGTGTTTCTCTTGTGGAACAACCATGGAAATGGCACACAATTCCATTTTCCTTCAATTAAAAAAAAATTAGTTTATGTAAAGACTGTAAAACCAACGATGTGAAATTTGCTAGCTGTTGGTGTAAGCTGTCTATAAGGCTGCTGAAGACACCCTTATCAAAAAAACCGTAGGACCTTTGTAGGAAAGTTCAATCCGGGCCACTAGAGGGACTCTGAGAAACAGATCCCTCGGAGGGTTTGTCTGTGGGAAGAGTTGCCAAGGGATAACAACCCCAAACTCCCTTCAGCCTCCAATAAGCACGAGGGCTAAATCAGAGGCGGAACTGAGTTGAAAAAGAGGAAGAGAGCGGCTGGCCGGAGGTCGGGGGGCTCTGGACTCTCATGCAAACAAGGGCAGAATTGTTATCACAGGTGGGGAGAGATGGGAGGAGGGCAGGATCCCCTGCAGCTACGTGTGACCTGTGAATTATATGAAAAAAGTGAGCAACTATAGACACACCACACCATCCCTCCGGGGTGTCACGGAAGGATTTTTAATTCAGCAGACCAGGCTGGCGTAAAAAAGACTCCACGGTGATGCCTGACGGCGGAAAGAAGCACCGAGCCTTCACGTGGTGGGCACGCCTATCATTCAAAAAATCATGACCTGAAGACAACAGAGCGCCTAAGGGTTCACTCGTGGGCTGCTCAGACCACCTCGGGTTGTTCCCTAGCATGGTGTGGGTTTTACCACACTTGTCGTGACAGCAGCAAAGTGTGTAACAGGGCCTCTGATGCTCCTTCTGCCCCAGCCCTGGGGAAGACCTACGTGGGTCGGAAGGCCGCTAAACCAGCAGGAACAACGATGGCTTAAGGAAGAAAGAAATGTAGGCAGGGCATTTTAAAGAGGGCTGTGCTATGAAGGAAGGCCTTGTTCAGCATGGCCATTTTAGCACAAACAGGGCCACCAAAACCGGAGCAGACAAAGAGACGAGGCAGCAGATAAAGAGGGGGCAACGGGAAGGGGTCGGAAGGAGAGAGGGAAGGCTTCCCTGCCCGTGCTAAGCAAACCCACCGCCTTCGGGTGCCCTGCTGAAAGAAGGTTCAGCCACCGAGGCAGCGGGCGCTCCCCCGTGGACTGCGAGGGCACCCTCTGGGCCTTGGCCTCGGCCAGCAAGGTGCCTCCGCCTGGCCCTTCCTTCTTCCCAACAGAAAGGAGGTTTATGCGCCTCAGCTGCTCTCCCTTCTGGGATGCTTAAAGGAAAGCACCCCACCAAGGCTGCCGACGCAGGAGAGGAAGGAGTTAGGGCGAAATCTGAGCCCCGCCAGGCGAGCGGGATTCTGTCGGCTTGTTGGGAAGAAAGCGTATAAAGAGGCCTAGATGGAGGGATTAGAAGTCCTGGGGGCCAGGAAGAAGCCAACCCGCACGGAGGCTGAAAAAAATGGATCTAGCAAACGCTAGACACAGCATGGTCTCTGGCTCTCTCTAGCGGCCAGTTCTGGTCACTTAATCTTTAGAAAGATACATTTCTAGGATTTTTCTTTTAATATTTTCAGACCGTGGATAAGTGAATCAGTGGATAGTGGTCATGTGGATAAGGGGGTCCCTGCAGTAGTCTGCTTCTGCATATCCTTCCAAGGACTGTGCCAATTCTTCACTGGGAGAGTGGTCAGTTTCGCTTCTGCAAGGGGACCAGGCAGCCCAGAATTCTAGCGATCCAGGATTGCGTCCCGAGTAGCTTTTAACTTTAAAGGAAGAAGGAAGAGATAGATCCACTTGCTCTCACCTGATCTCTTGTCTCCGCCTCCTGGATCTGTATGCCTTGCAACTGCTTCTCGTAATTGGAGCACATATCGCAACGCCGTCCCAGCTTGTTCCCGGCGTTCTGCACCTGGAGGACATCACCAAGCCATGACCTGCCTGCAGAGGCGTTCAAAAGACTGCCCAAGCAACACATGGGATCCACAATGACAGTGGGGCTGCAAGGGAAGAATCCTGGGCTGGGGAAAGCAGCTTTTTTGCAGATGGCCACGGAACCGTTCCTGTGCCACAGAAATCCCCAGGAGGAGGAGGAGGAGGTTTCTGAAAGCCAGGCTCACTCACCTCTTTCTGAAGGAGATTCCATTCCGTTTCACTCACTAAGCGGTAGCCACTCGGAGAGACGTAAGCGTTCTCTACGCTCTGCGTGATGCTGGAAAGGAGGGAGGCCGTCTCCTCCTGCTCCGGGGTCATGGCTGTAATGGCTTTCTCCTGGTCCTTGGTGAGCATAAAACCGCCGGGCATTTGCAGGGAACCCAGAGAGGCGGTGTCAAAGTTCTCGGACACAGAGTCGGCCCCCACCAGAGGTCCAAAGTCGGACTCGTCCAGATTCCCGGCCGACTTGGCTTTGTGGTTGTAGCCCAGAGTTTTGGCCTGTAAGGATCCCGACGTCCCCAAGCTGTCCGTCGACTGCACTCTGCGCAGCCCCTCCTTAAACAGGTCATTGTCTGACTTGAGAGATTCTCCCGAAGACAGCAGCGCATCTGTGTCTAGCGAATGGACCGAACCATGAGTGCTGTTGAGATGTACCTAGAATTCGAAGAGAAACATGGCGTAGGTAACACAAGTTGCTTCAAAGATAAGCTGCCATTTACCGAGTCAGACTACTGATCGAATCAGACTGGTCCAGCCTACGTTTTGCTGACTGCAACTCTGAAAACAGCCAAGGGAATGAACTAGTTCATTTACTACTTACACAGTAAAAACAACTGCTACCTTTTAACTTTGGATCCAACTACATAGCAAGGGAAATGTGAATTCACTTGCTTTCACGCGCTGTGAAGTTGCACCAGGGTCTGTTTGGTTTCAGTGGCCACTTAACCAGGAGAAAAGCCTTTCTGCATCTTATTTGCAGCTCTGTAGGAGGCGCAGCTCAAAGGAACTGCCTCAACAAGCTGTAAAGGCTTTTCTCCTATTGTTTCCTACTCTGATTAGCTCCCCACCCACCCAGTTTAGGTGTTCTAGCTAGCAGATCAGCGCTGGCAAAAAGCTATCTTTTTGAAAAGCCTTGCTGGCTTTGGAAACTGATTTCTGAGGGAGGGAGGGAGGGAGGGATGGATGGATGGATGGATGGATCTTGCCAAAGGGCTTTGCTTGCCTTTCCTTATTGTGCCTTTTCTGCATCAGTTCTTCTGATCACATGCCTGAACTAATGCAAACCGATCTGTTGTTTAAAAAAGTAGAAGTCCCGGAGGCAGAGGGAATAACTACAGATTTTGGTGGGGCAGGGTGGGGGACTCCAAGGTGATTCGCATTTCCCTTTGCGTCATGTGATCAATGGGGTGAAAAATGCAAATCAGCCCACCTGAAACCCATTGTATTTCCTGCTCAGTTGTCAGGCGAGTTCCCTGCCCACATGCAATTGCAGAAAAGCTCCATGGCCATTTGCACATGCTTAAGATCACTCTTGAATATTATTTTAAATTTAATATCCTTTTAAATTCACCTGACCTTTCTTCAGCATTGGGGTGTGAAAGAAGACAATCTGAGCATCCTTGATTATCTGAAGAAGCTCACAATACTTGTCAAGAGTCTCTAGCACCAGCTTCCTAGTTGACTTTCACTCTTGTAGGAAGAAATGGTGTGGCATGTTTGCTTGAAACATCTTAAAAGGCTCCAGTGCCCAACCTTCAGGGACAAACTCCTTAAAGATTATTCTAGGAGAAATTAATATTGGAATGGCACGTGGCACTCAGCGTTTTGTAGCTTCCTGTCTGAATAAAACCAGCATTTACAACCCACAGGGACATTTACCAATTCAAATGTCTATGCAAGTTACTAGAGATCAAGGACTCTACTTGCCTCACTTGCGTCTGCACTACACAGTTATACCAGGAACCTTGTGGAACAGCGGTTAAACTGCAGTACTGCAGTCAAGACTCTGCTCATGACCCAAGTTCGATCCCGACAGGGCCAGGTAACTGGCTTGAAGTGGACTCAACCTTCCATCCTTCGGAGGTTGGTAAATTGAGTACTCAGTTCACAGGGGTGGGGGCAGTGTGTAGCCTGCATAATTAAATTGTGGACAACCCAGAGAGTGCTTTAAGTGCAATGAGGCAGCATATAAGCATCACACTTTGCCTTTGCTTCTTTGCTTTCGACCCCTGGGTTTACCTCTTCAGGGAACTGTGGAAGGGATTCATCCTGTGCCATGGGACACGTTCCTTTGGATTCTTCTTCAGAGCCTTGATGTTTGCCTGCTTTGCTTTTATGGATCCGTCGCTGCTCTTCATCTTCCTAGAAAGACAAGTTGTCAACAAAATATTGGTTCCCCCCCCACATGTCTTTGGGGTCCTCTGTGTATTAAATGGGACAGATGTGTGTGCTGGATTCTCCTGCCGTGGAAAAAAAAGGGGTTCTTTAGGTTCCCCCCAAAGTTATGATTACAGGCTGGCTTGATGGGCTTTTTTAAAACCAGAGCTGAAAGGTTCACTAACCAGAGCTTATAAATGTTTCTTTTCTAAACTCCCAGAATCTCAAAGATATAGCTAAGAGTAGATGAAGGATTATATGAGTTGCAGTAAAACAACAACAACAACAAAAACCTTTCCCATGCTCTGCAGACTTAAGAAGCGGTAGACGAAGTGTAACCTCTCTAAATGGTGAACTCCAACCGCCAGCATTCTCCACTGCTCGGACTCATGGGCGATGGGGTCCAACCCGATCCAAACTAAACGGGTCGGAGACGCCTGCAGGACTTGGAATTCTCAATTTGTGCAGGGTTGTAAAACCATCCCGTCTGCTTACAAAGCTCCTTCCACCCATCGCCCACGCAGGTCCTCGGGCCTCAGCAGAGCAGTCTTGGCACAACCCACAAAACGGCTGCTTTGTTATAAGCAGAGATGGGCTGGGCTGGGCTGCAGGTTCAAAACACAGGTGCTCATATTGCTGCAGGAGGAATCTGAGACTGCCACGGCCCAAATTCCAATCAAGGCTCCCACTTCGGTTACGTTGGGACATACACATGGAATATTGTTATTTTTATTGAGTAATAACATCGGGGGGGGGGGGGGGGGAGGTTAATTTTGCAGAAAATTAACCTTGAGATGACATGCAGCAACCCCTTGACAGAGGACTCAAAATACAGGCAGAACTGATGCCTTAAATCATTTAGTCTTCCTTCCTTGGCTTTCGAAAACAAAGTGTGCACCTAGGCCTTCCATAGACTTATCCCTGATCAATTTTGACTAATTTTATCTCTTCTAATGTTTAATATTCCATTATATTGGGCTAATTGTCCCTGTTTTGATCTTTTGTATCAGCTGCTTTTATATATGGTTAGTCTTATATGACTGCTTTTTTAATTGCTTATTTGTTGTTTAAATTGATGTTTATTGTTACTGAATCTTATTTTATGTCCACGTTACTGTAAGCCATCCAGAGCAGTGGACTGGCCACTAGATGGGCAGGGTAAAAATTTCAATCAATCAATCAATCAATCAGCCAACCTGTGGGCTACTTGCTGTCTATAACTAGTCTCACACTGAGATAGATACAAGAAACCCACATACTTTGACCTTTCTAGGTGCACACCTTTCTCCTTAAAAATTTACATCATTAAAAGACAACATTGAAACAAAGAGCAGTACGCATACAAATACTAAAAAGGATCAAGCAAATACCACACTAAAAAAACAGTAAACAAAAGCAACACCAAAAACATATTCAAGGCAGTAATGCATAACAACCCATCTAAAAATAGCACAACAGGTAGCTAGTTACTGAGGGGAAAGCTTGCCTGAAGAGAATGGTCTTTTAGCTACTTGTGGAAGGACAGCCAAGATGGGGCCAGACTGGCCTCCAGTGGCAGGGAGTTCCAGAGTCTCTGGGAGCAGCCAGTGAGAAGGCCCCTCTCCTGCGTCCCAGCCAAACGCACCCAGGAAGGTGGTGGGACTGAAAGAAGGTCTTCCCTTGATGGTGTACAATCACAGCAACATATAAGACAGAACAGCCACCTCGCTCTCTTAGCCTTCGAGCCTTTCTCCCCACAACACACAAACTCTCGGGCATGTTGTGAACACACACATCAGAGCACTTCTAACCAGCTTGAAGCAGCTTTTGCCTTCCAGCAATCTAGTCATCATACGGCTCTAGGAATCCACCTTTTCTCCCCCACAAATTACCGTTATCTTCTCCACAAAGTGAAAAAGACTGGGCCCGGAACCAGAAAACCCTCCCTCACACTCACCTGGTCTTTCTTCTTGAGTTCCTCCACTTGCCGCAGCTGCTCCGAGGTCAGCACCATCTCCATCTGCTGCATGTCCCTCATCAGCAGACGCTGGGATTCCAGGAACTGGTCGTTGGCCTTCTGCCAGGTGTGTTTCAGCTGGTTGTGCTGCTGCCGCTCCTGCTCCAACAGATGGCAAACTGCGTAAAAAAGAGACCAGCGGGGTTAATGAGATTCCTAAATCGTGGCCGCCGACTTCTTGCCTAACAAATAGCGACAACGTTTGTTTTCCCATCACTCACATATCTCTTTACACGTCAGAGCCCTTTTCCGTAGCAAAAAGGCTACAGGTATAATTTCACAACACCTCCCCTAATAATGATGTGCCACCAAGTCGATTCTGACTGACAGCCATCTTTCCCGGGGCTTTTAAAGACACTGGCCAGAATCCTGTGGGTCAGCACGAGGGCAGTGGGACAGACTGCAGCGATGAACTGCTGCTAGTGAATGACTTTTAGGTTGTATCTTTCCTGCCTCTCCCCCAAACTCCCACAATGGGTGCACAACAAAGGATACAAGCAGGAACTTGTTAACTGGGCACAATTCTCCGCTCCAAGTTACACCATGGCACCAGCACAACTAACCAACGGGACTCTGGTTGTTACAGACAGTCGCCTTGCCTATCAGGATCCCAAAAGGCTGAGCCCAGGCCACAACCAGCTTGCTGGGAAATTGGCAGCGACGCTCAGTTCCAAGCCCTGGCTTTTGCAACGTGCAATGCTCACCACAAGTAGGCAGGGCGTGGTGGAGACCACGGTGGAACCATCGCTGAGTCCGCACCATGTTTCTGCCCTCCCTTCGTCAAGGGGTTGTGAGTACTAGGGCCCTTCCCTGGGGTTCAGCCCCAGAGCACAGCCCTACCTTCATGAAGTTCTTTCCGCAACTTCTCGGCATCTTCCTGCAGAACCGACTTCTGAGTGTTCAGGACAGCCACGTACATTTCCAGATCGGTCCGGCAGGACTTCTCAGCTTCCAAATAATGATTCAGTTCTTTAACCTGAGAAATAGTTCAAAGCAGTAGAGAGGGCTTGTGGTTAATGCTCCCACTGGAGTGTCGTTTGCTGCGCAGCAGAGGCGCTGTGGTTTACACCCGTCTCGTGAATTCAGGCACATCTCTAAAAATGATGGGCTCCTCATTCAAGCTCTCCCGCCACCAGCCCATGACAATGCTGTAAGACCATAATTTCTAATGGGAAAACGACAGCAGTGAACACACCCCGCAAAGCAACACCACCAGTGCTTTTAAAAAAACAACAACACCACTATTAACTATTCTGCCTCATGATTAGCTAACCAGTGGAAATGAAAAGTGTTAAAACTAATAAAATATAACTCAAAAAGCTGAGAATTAACTGCATACAGATCGTTTAGAGACTCGTGAATACAATTAACTTGCAGGGGCTGAAGCACATTAAACAGGTTTAGGACGTCTTGCTTATTTATAATACCACAGATACCAGCTACATGTCAGCAGCTTGAAGGCTTATACCCAAACATGACGTTTGTACATATCCCAAATTACAGGCATGTATATTTGCTTCCCTTGTTTACAGTAAACAAGAAAGGAATTCAGCAACAGAAGCAACACAGTTTCAGAACTGAGAATATTAGGAGTCTGTTTTCATGATCTTCCGCCCTGCCATCTCATTTCAAAGCTATGTCTTGTGGTCTCAGAGAGCAGGAATAAAAAGGGTGAACCCTGCTAGTGTTGCTGCAGCAGAACTATGGAAACCTGGGTCTCCCAGAGTTTTAAAAAAAAAATATTCCAGATTCTTGACGCCTGACCACCAGGTGTCAATCTCATCAACAGGAAAAAGATCTGGATTCTGGCCGCTGAAGTTAACAGTGGCAGCAAGTGTTTTCTGTGCATTTTGCCAAACTGAAAGAACAATCTATCCCACCACCATTTTCACAAATGAATGGACATAATTCATTGGGATATACAGTAAGACACCCCCCCATCTGCAGAATCAGTATCCACTGATTCACTTATCCGCTGGCTAAAAATACTAAATAAACCCTCCAGAAATATTTACAGTGGTGCCTCGACTTACGAATGTCCCGACATACAACCATTTAAAGTTATGACCAGCTCTGGCCGCAAAATTTTGCTTCGACTTGCGTCCGGAGCTTCCAGTTACGAACAGAAAAAGGCGGGGAATTCAAATTGCTAACTTCAGGTAGGCGAAGAGGCTGCTTCTTCATAGCTCTTTCGCCCCAGCGGTTAGAGAGTGTGCGATCGGAGGAGGCTTCGGACTGCCTGGTAAGGTAAGGTGCTGCTTTCTGCTTTTTAAAAACTGTTGTGGGTGGGTTTTGCAGCGTGGTTTTGGGCTGGGTGGTGGGATTATGCTTCTATGCTGTGATGGGTCTTGCAGGGTTTGTTTGCTTTTTGGGGGTTTTTTTCCCCCCATTTCCGATGGGTCTTGTGGGGTTTGTTTGCTTTTTGGGTTGTTTTTTCCCCATTTCCGATGGGTCTTGCGGGGTTTGTTTGCTTTTTGGGTTGTTTTTTCCCCATTTCTGATGGGTCTTGCGGGGTTTGTTTGCTTTCTGCTTTGCTTTTTTTGCATTTCCGATGGGTCTTGCAGTGGTTTTTTTTGGGGGGGGGGGATTTTTGTCTTCAGCCGGAATGGATTAACTGCATTTCAATGCATTCCTATGGGAAATGGTGCTTCGACTTACGACCATTTCGAGTTACGACCGGAGTTCCAGAACCAATTAAGTTCGTAAGTCGAGGCACCACTGTATATGTATTTCCAAGGTGTATTTGCCAGAACTGGCCACTAGAAGGAGCCAGAGACCATGCAATGAATAGCATTTGATCCTTCTGCAGTTTTTAGCATCTGTTGGGGGCCTGGAACTGCCCCCCCCCCCCCATGGATACAACGGTCCTACTATACTGAAATATAGAAAAGAACTCTACTGCTGGAAAATTAGCATCTTGGGCATTTAATACATGATTCAAGATAGACTCACTGATATGCTAGAATCTTTCCAAAAGGCCCTATGATGTAGTGGGGCTGGGGGCGGGAGGGTAACGATAACACTCAGCCTGAGGCCATCATCAGCCAACAAGAAGTTTGAGGCTCCGATCACAGCAAAGATCGCATCGTGAAACCAAATGCTCCCCTGAACGTCAACAAAAGGGAGTGATGTTCAGATCTGAAAAGGAATCAGGGAGCGGCGTAATGTGGTGTCTACATCCCTCCTTCTTACAAAGCAGAACAGCTCTCAGGAAATGATTCACAGAAGGCCCTGAGTGGGCTTGTGTGTTCTCCTGTAGAAGGAAGCTTGCCATCCGCTACAGCTCCTGCCCAGCTCTGATCCATTTGGCACCACTGTGATGATTTATTATTCATTTCTTTTAAGCCTATGCCAGTTAGAAAATCAGATTATTTAAAGCAGTGGCAGTGGTGATGAGAGATCATTCTTCCACCTTTTATCTTGCTCCTAGGGCTGCTGGTTCTCAAGGTCTTGGCAAAGGGGTGGCGGGAAAGGCTCGCCGTCCCCTTCATCGACCCCTGTGCTTCGTGCAAGTTTTTTTTTTAAAAAAAACACACAACCCAGGCACACTCTCACAGGTAATGCAGGCTGCTTGCTTATCGTTCACAATCTGCCTGTTAGACAAGATTTTCTTCTAAAAAAAAAAAACCCAGCAAAAATCTCCCCAAAGCCTTTCAACAGTAAGGGGGAAAAATGTTGCTGGATAGCTTGAAGATGACGCAGGAGAAGTTTTGTTTGCAAAAAGCGCCGGAAGAAATAAAGCATCCGTGAAGCACCCTGCTTAGAATACTCCATTTTCTGTAAGATACAGAATGCCAGGGTGATGCTGCACGCCCGTTGACAAGGCGTGGGAGACACGGACTTAGGGACTGAGTAACAGCTTTTAGTCTACTGTGTGTGCCTGTGTGTGTGTCTTGAAGACACAACCTGACTGCATGCTACAGAATGTCAAAACGAGGCCAATCTATGGCATAGAAATTCAGATCTACACAAACTTCTAAACTGCCCTGACAGGTTTCCTCCAATAAAGCCATCCATTATGGGTTTTTTAATGGTGTGTTTTTAAATCACTACTTTTCATGTTCAATGGTTTTCCATTGCTGTGATCAACTGTGTTTGGACTTCCATGTGTTTTAAACTTCTGTGCTACCCTGGACCTCTGACATCATGGTAAGTTAGGAAGGAAGGAAGGAAGAAAAAGCGTTCTGGTTACACACCACCCCATAGCACTTAAAGCACTCTCTGAGCAGTTTACGATTTTAATTATGCAAGCTACGCATTGCCCCCCCCCCCAGCAAGGTGGGTACTCAATTTACCGACCTCAGAAGGATGGAAGGCTGAGTGAACTTTGAGCCAGCTACCAAAACCCATCACGACTGAACTCAGATTATGAGTAGAGTCTTGACTGCAGTACTGCAGTTTAACTAACTGCACCACGAGGCTCCTAATACTCATGAAAGGCACGCTCTCTCTCAGACTGACCTATCTTGCAGGGGGGTTTAGATCACAAGAGCTTTTCCAGTTCAAGAGGGCATTCCTCTAATGGGGGTGGGGTGGGAGAAGGGTGAAATGTTTGCCTACTCCAAGCGCCGCCAGGTTCCCTAGTGGGCTTCCTCAGCCAATCAACTTGGCAAGGGGAACAACAAGGGAAAGCTGCTAAGGAGCCCCTGCTGGATGAGAAGAATAGAGGAATCCATATGTTTCTTTAAGTCTCTTTTGGACTCCATCCGGGCAACCACACAGAAAATGCAGGGTTTAGAATACTGGGAAAAGCCATCTTAAAAAGAAAAGAAAAAAAAGTATCTGTCCAAACCTTAAAACTTCCTCGGCCGCTTTAACAAAGACAGTGAAGTCTGTCTAAGCAAGTTCTGGTTTCCTGTGCAAAGACTGACCGACCTGATACACTGACGATGTCCATTCTCTGCTCTGATGGGTCATTCATATCCTTCCTCACCCACCTTTGAAGCCTCCAGCTCTTTTATCCTGTCTTCAGCCTCTGTCAGCTTCTCTTTCAAAGCTGTGATCTCCTTCTCCATGGGCATCACCACGGAGCGAAGCTTCTCGGCATCTTCCTGGGCCTGACAACAACATTAAAAACAAGGCACTGAGAATCAGCACAGAGGTGAGGAGTTCATTGACTAACCTACCACTTGACATTTAGCTGAATGCCTCACACGTTGAAACAATTTTTTAAAAAAATTCATTTTAAAAAACATGCTGCCGGGTTACTCACGACCTACTGTGTTTCCCCAAAAATAAGACAGGGTCTTGTATTAATTTTTGCTCCAAAAAATGCATTAGGGCTTATTTTCAGGGGATGTTTTATTTTTTTCATGTACAACCATCTACATTTATTCAAATACAGTCATGTCATCTTCTTCTGGTTGTTGCACCATGGTGGAGGGCGGGGTTTCACTTAACTGGGGCTTATTTTTGGGGTAGGGCTTATATTATAAGCATCCTGAAAAATCATACTAGGGCTTATTTTCAAGTTAGATCTTATTTTTGGAAAAACAGGGTAATAGGTCTTCCATGTCGGCATCACGGATCAGAAGCACAGCTTCACACAGGAAAACACCATGTCCAGGCATGGACTCTGAGCTTCTAACTACACACAGAAGGAAGGCCAAAGATGCTGGAAGCCAAGATGCATGCTTCCTCATTTATCACACCCCCTGAGGTGGCTCTCCCATGCCAGTCCCAGGCTAACCATCCCATAAGGAAGAACATCGGGGTGTACGAATGTGGCTGGCTCAAGGTCGTCCTAAGGAAGGCTAGGTGGCAAAATTCAAACCCAGGTCTCCTCAATCATAGTCTGACCATGCAATCACTACACCATGCTTGGATCCCTGGCGAGCAAAGAAAGTCGCATGGTGGTGGATGATATTGACAACAGGAAAAATGGAAAGCCAACATGGTTACCAGGGGAAGGGGAGAGGCCTGCACGACACACACCTAAATATTTAGAGAAATATTTTGGTACCTGAAACAAAAGCAAAGAGGCACCGACGGGCTGCAAACCCATCAGCCACGACTCCCAGTTCAAGGACAGGCTCTGACTTACCTTCTTCATTTCATTCTCTAGGTTTTCCTCTTCCTGGCCTTCCGAAAGCCGCCTCCTGAGCTCCAGTATTTCCCGCTCCACATTTTCCCGGTACTGGTTCCACTGAGCCCGCTCCTGCTCCAGCCTGTGATGAAACTGGAGTTCATAGTCACGGACAGTTTCTGTTTAATAACAACAACAATAACAAGTTGCAAATGGCTGCTTTTCAGGCCCCGCATCTTCCTGAGGAGGCTAGCAGACTGCGCGACAGCCCACCTGTAGTTATCGGACGCCCTGCTAAAATCCAGAGAGGCTGCCTAACCGCGAGATGGACCACAGGCTCAATAAGCTAAAGGCAGTGGACTCTGACTGGCGGCAGCCTCATCTTTTCTTTTAATTAACTGATTGGTTTATTTATTCATTCATTCATTTGGTTGGTTGGTTGGTATACTGCCCCATGAGCGAAAACCCACTACTCTGGAAGGTTTACAGAGTAAAATATATTAGAAAAACTCAGCAACCCCCCCCCCCTCCATATAATAACACAAATAATATGGCAATACAACCATACACAAAGTTGAACACAAAGTTTTTTAAAAGGCTTAATTTAAATGTTTTATTTTTAATATTAAAGAATGAATAAAATTAATATTAATTTAAAAATTGATATTAATATTAATTTAAAACATCTGGGGACATGTTTTTAAAGGCTGCTCTCTCTTTTTTTGGTTTTTGCTTTATAAAGCTCTGCTTTCACTAGTTTTCCAACTGCTAGGAGGGATGGAGGCTGGTGCACCTCCCGCTGCACTACTTCTCCAGAGGAGCTGCGTACACAGACATGCCAGAGAATGCGACGGCGTGTTCTGCATGGATCCTAACAACGAACCCTGCATGGGTCTCCTTCCTGCACAGTATATCTTCCAGAGAAGTGTAGTACGTGTCCGGTGTCCCCATGAGACCAGGAAAGTTGCAAAAGGATTCTCTTTGATTCGACGGCACCAGCAGATGGAGATGCAAAGAATCCCAAAGCATTGTGCACTCTCTGGTGCAAGGAAAGCACCCATGTGTCTACAGTCTAGCAAGCGTTCTAACTTCAGGGTGACATAGAGGCTGTCACGAGGCATCCTTTCTTATCTGCTCAGAGTCGTCTCAATGCTGGAAGCCCTGTGCCTGATTATCAGGAGGTGATAAATGTGTTCCTGGGTTGCACCACCGTAAGGAGCAGGAGGGGAGTCTCGTGACAAAGTGCTCTTACCCCCGGACTCTCTTGCGCATAGAAAACCACTATGCTGAGCCAAAAGGTGTTATCACAGCCTTGTCGCTGGCAAGGGTAGTTTTCTAGGCACATGGAATCTGGGGATAAAAAGAGGGGAGGGAAAATGGAGACCCACCCAACATGGAAAAATCGGGTGACTCCCCACCTGGCTGTGGCACAGCCAAGCCCAAAATTACCACCGCAAAGAAAACCAGGATAGAATTATTTATGGAAGTAAGCTTATGACTATCTGATTCCTTTTAAAAAACTAATCTGCAATTCACTCCGGCAGCTTTTCCAACTGAAGAGTGGGATGGAAATGCTTTAAATAAGTAAATAAAGCCGTGTTGGCATCCTTCAGTCTCGAGAGACGATGGTAACCTGCTCTGAGTAGAGGACTTGGAACAGCGTCTAGTGTGGCTGAGAAGGCCAATTCGAGAGTGACAATCCCTTCCACACTGAAGACAAATACAATCTGTCCCCTGTCCAGCTCCCTGATTTTGCCACAGCAATGACAAATGGCCGCCTTTAGTTCCCAGATGGACACAGTAGCTGTTAGTAGATAGTTAGCATTGTGTTAAGCAAATACCCAGTTGATCATGGGGACATTCTCCACCCCTCCTGTCCCCACACACACGGCAAGTTTCTAACTTTCATGCCATTATTGGTTCCACTGCCGTACTGTTCTAAAACTTCTTAACTGTTAGAGAAGTACAACAATGGAACCAATTACTTTGGGAGGTGATTAGTGCTCCAACACGGGATGCACTCAAGGTGGCCCCTTCCAAATCCATTATTCTATGATTCTGTCATACTGCAAGAGCATCCTGCTCTCTGCCATATGTGTCTTTCTCCTACCACATAAGCATAGTTTCCTCCCTGGATATGTTTTCATGTTCTTCTAAACCATTATTTAGTCCTACGTAGATGAAGCCAGAAGGAGCAAAGACTCAGGCTTGCACACCTTTCTCATTCCTCCAGTTCGGGCGAGAAAAGCACGCTGTTCAGTTCCCCTGAATCTCGGCTTGTTATTCCAGGTAGGGTTTGGGGTTTATAACAAACTTTGGACAGTTTAAGAAGCTGGCTCCAGAAACTGTGTTTTAGATATATTGCTTTATTTCATTTCTATGCCACCTTTCTCCTGGTGAAGTTGGTTTATTTGAAGACTGATTGGGAGTTTACCCTAAAGCTGCATTCCCCTATTTACACACAGTGATAAACTGAGCTTTATTTATGTTACCTTCTCCCTGTGTCTGCTGTTTTACAAATGAACATGACATAGTATTTTCAAACACGGGTGCCTTTTAGAGTGAACTGGTTATCAACTTTGATGCTCTACATGGCTTAGGACTCGGGTACGCCTTCTTATGTATACATTCCCCTGCACAATGGAGGTAAGATTAGATGTCCCGCAGTCAGTTCCCTTGGAGCAGTGGGTGGAACACGATTTTTTCAAATGCAGTGCCAAATGGATAGGAAATCCTCCCCAGGGAAGCCCCTTTGAAAATTTACTTGCTTCTCTTTCAGCTCTTTGTCAATACATCCCCCTCCATGGGGGATCAATTCCAAGGCCTCTCCCCACAAATCCCCCCAAAATATGGAAGTACTAAAACGCTACACACTGCATGGTCTCCGGCTCCTTCTAAATAGGCATAAATACGTATTTCTGAGGGTTTTTACTTAGGATTTACAGGCAGCAGATAAAACGAATCAGTAGAGCGGTCCTACTGTGCGAATTATAACAGCAGACACTTGGTGGAGGTTTATTTTAATTTTGGGTCCTTTTGAGGAGAAAGGTGGGATTTAAAGAAATATTTTAAATAAATAAATAAATAAATCTCTTCTTCATTTTCTCACCAGGCTCTGCTGCTTTTCAGACTTACTGACCCTTACTTTTGCTAACGACTAAGGATGCAAAGAATAGGCACCACATTTCTTGCCCTCAATTAAAAAAAAAAAAAAAAAAGGGCGGGACTCAATAAATGGAAATATCCTACTGAAATAAATGTCAACCGCTACAAGATTTTTCATTCCAGCATGACAGCAAAAAGAGAAACACCTTTTTGTTACTAGCAACATTAGCAAAAACATTACTGTATTTTCCCAAAACAGTTTTCTATAAATGACATTGAATTTCCTGTTTTAAAAACCTGGTTTTTACAAAACATGTTTCCCTCCTGAAATATATTTTTGTGGGGAAAAATATTTCTTTGAATTTTTGCAAAAAAAAAATTACAATAATTTTTTTCATAATCTCACCTGTAAAAACAAAGTGAAGACTTATTTTCCTACTAACTATACATGGGTCTCCTTTTTCCTCATTTTTAAAAAATCTGTGGTTAAGGTGCTTTGCTTTCTATTTGTATTGATTCTGTTTACACTATTTTATATTGTTTTAACCCACTGTGAATTCAGAAAAGCAGAATTCAAGATAGCTACCTATAATTTGGGACAGCAAAAATAAAGAAAGCCATGAAGGAGGTCAAAAAAGGACCTCAAATATCACGGCGAGCCTTCTAAACGCACTCTCCTTTTCACAAAAGCTATGTGAAAGATGTGGTTTCTATACGGACAAGCCATGATCTGGAAAAAAGAAAGCCACATACATCTTAATCATCTCTCATATTGCTGAATATGAAACTTGCTTTTATCACCCACAGGTCTCTGGTGCCCAGGCAGACAAAGACCTGTATGGGTCGAAACCAGCTGGAGAGCTCAGTGAGTTAGGTCTCTGGCTGTGGAGCCAGAGGTCGGGAATTTGATTCCCCCACTGTACCTCCTGAGAAAAGAGCCAGTCTGTGTGGCCTTGGGCAAGCGGCACAGTCCGAGGGAAGTCCCAGAAGAAGGGAACGGCAAACCCCTTCTGAGCATTTTCTACGTGGAAAACCCTGAAAAAAGGATCACCAGAAGTCAGAAATGACTTGACGGCACATTATTATTATAATAGGATGACAGCGAGCTGGATAGCTCCGTGGTTTAGGTCTCTGGATGCGGAGCCAGAAGCTGGGAGTTCGATTCTCCACTTCTGAGTATTCTCTACCTGGAGAACCCTGTAGAGGGTCACCCTAAATCAGAATTGACTGGACGGCACAAGATTATTGTTACTGAACATGAACATCCACGCTTTCCCTCGGAGGGTGTACAAGGACCGCATACCTTCCTTCCCCGCGTTTCTATTTCACGAGACTTCTGAAACCCACCCCGTTCTTTCCGTCTTACCTTTCATGATGGCCTGCAGGGAGGCGACCTCTTCCTGCCACTGCCGCTTCACCTCGTCGATGGCTTCTTGCTTTGTGTTTTCGGACACCGTGGCAACGGCTTTAATGTTCTCCATTTCCGCCTGGGCCTCTGTGAGCTGCGTCCGCAGCTTCTCCAGATCATCCTGCGCTGCCTGCAATACTTCATTTTGCCTCTTCAGGTCCTCTGTGGAGTTTCCAAAACAAGACGGTTCCCGTTAAAAAGCACAGCCTAACTCTGGTCACCGGAAGGAATATATGGATCAGTGAGATCAAGAGAACAGATTAATGCTATTGTTAATACTCTCTTGTTCTTAAATGATTCTGTGCAATTTTCTGCAGTTCTTTTATGACTTTATCCGGCCACTTGCTTAGACCACCGCCATGACCAGTGGAAGTAAAATAATACCCTTATTCCACAGCTATGCTTTAAAGACAGTTTCATTCCCAGGATTATGACCCACAGAAGAATATCTGCATTCTTCCAAAGGAACTGATTGTGTAAAAGCTTTCCAGATCTTCTTACCTCTCAAGAAGCAGGGAGCACAGAGTAGCAAAAAATTTAAAAATGGAAGACTTTCCTATGAAACGACATCAGAAGGATCATCACTCATAGGATGACTCAAACTTTATTGGGATTTATACAGGCGTATTTTAGGAGTTTTGCTCATTTATGTAAGAGTCTAGCCCTATCAGTCATCTTTTCTGGTACTGCCCTACATAGGGAGGAAAAAAAGGTTTTCCATCTTGAGTTGTAGGCCTAGAAAATCATGGTTCAGGTTATGAGGGGGGTGCCCACGTGTGGCTCCACAGTCAGCAAAGGTTCTCCACTTCAGACAGTCAGCCTCCACTGGTAAGGGAGGGCAAGAGAGCCCAGGAATGGAGGAAGGGAGGGATCCCCTTCTCCCCCCTCCTTGAATCTGCATACAAGAAGCTCTTTTTAAATGACTCAACTGGACTTTCCCCTCTTCTGCTCAGCGTCTGATTCAGACTGGCCACTAATGGCCCACAGACGGTCAATCTCTCTGACTAAACTTCATGGGCTCCACCACTTGAAGTGACATCCTTATCAGTAAAATTTGAAGACTCTGACCTCACACATTTTAAAGGTCATCTCTCTTTTTGGCACAAGTAAGGCCATGGGTCATCTCTCCTCTTGAGCACTGTGATAAGGCAGTAAGAACACAAAAACAATCTAGAGACTCCTTAGCAGGTGTTCGCTTTTCTCTCCATTAAAAAACAAACAAAAACAGGACCTTCAGCACAAGGGGGAAGCATCAAGATTTCCAGTTGGTCGCCACTTTCTGAGATGTTTGCTAAACTTATGCACAAAGCAGACTGTGCTAAAGATAGCTGCCTGTGTAACTTAGATATGGCAACCTAATCTGCAGGTGTTTGGTGGCTCGTAGCCATAAACAAAAGTCTCTGATACAAATGCTATATTGGCTTTTTTGAAATGTTCTGTTCTGTGTCATTTTGTGTTCTGGAAGTGACTCATTGCCAAGTCCTGTGTTCACAAGAGGTCTTCGTCATACCACAGAGGACAGGAAGGAGCACCTGAGAACTCATTACAAGAGAAAACCTTATTTTCATCATGTTTAACATATTATGTTCCTAGCCAACCAGCTACTCCAAGGACCGCACCAAAAGCGTGCTTCAGTAACTTAGAATACTTAAGTATTACCTTCTTTAGCTAGATAGAGCTCTTTAAATTTTGCCCTCTTTTGATTAAATTCTTGCTCAAGGTGCTGCTTCATAAGTAAAAATTCAGCATTGGTTTTTTCCAGTTCTGCTACTCGTTGAAGGAGAGCTAAAAAAGAAAAAAAGCGAGAAAAAATGCATCAGCCTATTAATCGAGAACATTCTATATCATCACCTGGCTCATGAATGCAAACGCTCTCTCTCTTTATTTATTTATTTATTTATTACATTCAATTGTGCTTTTAAAAATTGTTCAATTGTGCTTTAACATAACCTTTTTGTTTGGAAAGATTATGCCAAATAAAATTGTTTGGTCTTTATGGTAATATTGTCTCAATGACAGATGTTCCCTCAGCCAGTTTAGCATTTTAGGATAGACATCAGATACTACTTTTTTTTGGGGGGGGGGGGGAGCTTTTATGCAAAAGTCAATCTTTCAGACTACAAGGCAAATTCCCACTCTCTCATATTTTCCCCCATTTGGACCAGAAGGGAATTATCTTCATAGAAGAGTACCATCTCTGCCTGTGTTATGGTCCACCTACACCCTTCACTTGGAAGCAGGCGAAGGACTGGGTCTGCAAGATGGAACTTCCCCCGGCAGAAGTTTGCACGCACATGCAACCAACAGCAACACCTGCTGCAATTTTTTTGGGGATAACATTCCATGTTCACAGCTCACCCTTTTCATGAAGAAGGGCCCAGTTGGGTTCAATCCTGTCATCTCCATTTAAGGCAGGGATGGGCAAAGCTGTTTTTTTTTTGGGGGGGGGGCAACCTCTCCCTGGCTTCCTATTTTTATTCCAAACAAAATGGTGAATTCCAGTTCCAGGAATCTTCCAGGATTTTGAACAGGCCCGTTTTAATCCTTCCAGCCACCCCCCACCAAAAGAAACCTTGCCCATCTTTGATTTAAACAGATCAGAGAACAAGAGATGGAAAGGTCCCTCTGTACCAGATCCTGGAAAGCTGTTGTTCAGAACAGACGACGCTAGACTACAAGGGCCAACTGACTCAGTAGAAAGTGGCCTGCTTTGTTCCTAAGTGCGGGCGAAAGAGGAACACAGCAGAAGACACAGCAGATGACAACTGAATATTTCCAGGCACCATAATGCAATTATTGCAATTGTTTACGAGTCCTGCCAGGTTCACAAGATTCTTCATGCTTCTGTCAGCACTGAGTGGAGTCACAGGTTGGGAACATTTTGAATAGAAGGGGGGGAAAAGGTGCATATATTGACCACATCTCAAGTTGTGATTGTCTGTATTTGATCTCTCACTGCAGGCTCTCTGTCTGGACTGTTGACAAATGAATGAAAAAGTAAAAATGTACTTTTGTGACTGGCAGCCTACCTTAGGCAGTCTATCTAAGGCTGAAAACTTCCATCGGGACCTTACCTTCTTGTTGATACCAGTAGATCTGATGGAGATGTCCCATCTACTGTCTAGTCAAGTTAAATTAGATCAGTTTCAGTTAAGACGGCTGGAGGATGCGGACAAGACACTTGCACATTGCAAAGCCACCAGTAACTCTCTAGATCCTGGCCCATCGTGCCTCTTAGAATCAGGAAAGGAAGTGACTGTGGAATGGGCAACTCACATCATTAATGGGCCCCTATGGGAGGGTCATTTACCTCCCTGTCTAAAGGAAACCATTATAAGGCCCATTCCGAAGAAATCCAGTTCAGAAAGGATGATCCTAACAACTACAGGCCCATTGCCTGGGCAAATGGACTGAGAAGGTGGTGGCTGACCAGCTGCAGGTGTTCTTGGAGGAAACGGATAGCCTAGATCCATTTCAGTTGGGCTTCAGGCTGCACCACGGGACTGACACGGCATTAGTGGCCCGGCAAGCCGATCTCTTGAGGGAGGCAGACAGGGGTGTGTTTAACCCTGCTGATCCTCCTGGATCTTTCTGCAACCTTTGATACTGTCAACCACATCAGCTTTCTGCGATAGCTACCTAGTTTGGGATTTAGGGGCTTTCTTTTTCAGTGGTTCCAGTCTTTCCTTGAGGCCCAATCCCAGATGATACAAACTTGGGGAGGTGTGGTCCACCCCATGGGACCTCCATTAAAGGGTCCCACAGTGACTCGCCATTTCCCCAATACTCTTTAATATCTATAAGAAGATGTTGGGAGAAGTCATATGGAGATTTGGAGTTTGTTGTCATTAACACGTGGATGACGCACAGCACTATCCCTTCTCCATCGGCAAGTGATGATGTGAGTCTTTGAGTGCTGCCTGGAGTCAATAATGGACTGGATGAGGGCCAATAAACTGAAACTGAATCCAAATAAGATGAAGATCCTGTTGCTGGGAGGATCGTTGAACCAGTTAGAGGGATATTTACCTGGCCACAATGGGCGTACGCACCTCTCTCTATGAAGGCACAAATATCTGCTGTGGCCAAGAGTGCCTTTGATCAGTGTCGGTTAATTGCCCAGCTGAGCCCCTTCCTGAGTAAGAAATGCCTAACAACAGTGGTTCATGCACTGGTAATCTCTAAATTAGACTACCATAATGCCCTCTATGTAGGGCTGCCCTTGAAGTCAGAACAGAAACTTCAGCAGGTCTAAAATGCGGCGGCCAAACTGACTACAGGTAGCAGCAGGTATGAATCAACAATCTTGGAATGCCTTCATTGGCTTCCTGTTAGTTTCTGTGCTCAATTTTACATTCTGGTCACAACCTATAACACTCTTAACTGTTTAGGAGATCAATATTTGGTGGGATTGTCTCTCCTACAAAATAGCTTAACAGTCCCACCTCTTGCAGTCCCTGATATTAAGAACTGTTGACACCTAAAGAGGCCAAAAACCCCAAAACTAGAAACTGAGTTTTCTCACTCATGGCCCCTTCTCTCTGGAACAAGCTTCCTACAGAGGTTCGTCAGGAGCCATCTCTCTCAGTCCCTTATGAAGCTAATTAAGACAGAATTATAAAAAGCTGCTTTCTGTTAGCAAATATTGACTTGAGAAATTAAATGGGTTTTAATCTGTGTAGTTTTATTTAAAGGTAGGTTCACTGTTTTTAGCTAGTGACAAGGTTTGTTGTAATTTTTGTGTTTTTATTGTACAGTGGTGCCTCGACTTACGAACGTCCCGGTTTACGACCATTTCGAGTTACGACCAGCTCCGGTCACAATATTTTGCTTCGACTTGCGGCCGGAGTTTCCAGTTACAACCAGAAAAAGGCAGGGAAAAAAGGCGAGGAATTCAAATTGCGAACCGTTGGTAGGTGAAGAGGCAGTTTCTTTGTAGCTCTTTCGCCCCAGCGGTTAGAGTGAGTGCGATCGGAGGAGACTTCAGACTGCCTGGTAAGGTAAGGTGCTGCTTTCTGCTTTTTAAAAACTGTTGTGGGTGGGTTTTGCAGCATGGTTTTGGGCTGGGTGGTGGGATTATGTTTCTATGCTGTGACGGGTCTTGTGGGGTTTGTTTGTTTTTTGGTTTCCCCCCCCCCCATTTCCGATGGGTCTTGGGGGGGGTTGTTTGCTTTTGGGGGTTTTCCCCCCATTTCCGATGGGTCTTGCACGGTTTGTTTGCTTTTGGGGTTTTTTTCCCCCATTTCCGATGGGTCTTGCGGTGTTTGTTTGCTTTTTGCTTTGCTTTTTTTGCATTTCCGATGGGTCTTGCGGGCTTTGCTTGCTTTCTGCTTTGCATTTTTTGCATTTCCGATGGGTCTTGCGGGGTTTGCTTGCTTTCTGCTTTGCTTTTTTTGCATTTCCGATGGGTCTTGCACGGTTTGCTTGCTTTTTGCTTTGCTTTTTTGCATTTCCGATGGGTCTTGCACGGTTTGCTTGCTTTTTGCTTTGCTTTTTTTGCATTTCCGATGGGTCTTGCACGGTTTGCTTGCTTTTTGCTTTGCTTTTTTTGCATTTCCGATGGGTCTTGCATGGTTTGCTTTCTTTCTGCTTTGTCTTTTTGTATTTCCGATGGGTCTTGCACGGTTTGTTTGCTTTCTGCTTTGCTTTTTTTGCATTTCCGATGGGTCTTGCAGGGTTTGCTTGCTTTCTGCTTTGCTTTTTTTGCATTTCCGATGGGTCTTGCGGGGTTTGCTTGCTTTCTGCTTTGCTTTTTTTGCATTTCCGATGGGTCTTGCGGGGTTTGTTTGCTTTCTGCTTTGCTTTTTTTGCATTTCCGATGGGTCTTGCGGGGTTTGCTTGCTTTCTGCTTTGCTTTTTTTGCATTTCCGATGGGTCTTGCGGGGTTTGCTTGCTTTTTGCTTTGCTTTTTTTGCATTTCTGATGGGTCTTGCACGGTTTGCTTGTTTGTTGCTTTGCTTTTTTTCCATTTCCGATGGGTCTTGCACGGTTTGTTTGCTTTCTGCTTTGCTTTTTTTGCATTTCCGATGGGTCTTGGTTTGCTTGTTTTTTGCTTTGCTTTTTTTGTATTTCCGATGGGTCTTGCACGGTTTGCTTGCTTTCTGCTTTGTTTTTTTTGCATTTCCGATGGGTCTTGCACAGTTTGCTTACTTTTTTTCCCTTTTGGCTGGAACGGATTAATCGCGTTTCTGATGGGTCTTGCAGTGCTTTTTTTTGGGGGGGGGGTGATTTTTTTCTTCGGCCGGAACAGATTAATTGCATTTCAATGCATTCCTATGGGAAATGGTGCTTCGACGTACGACCATTTCGAGTTACAACCATCTTCCGGAACGGATTAAGTTTGTAAGTCGAGGCACCACTGTGCCTATGACATTGTGTTTTTATTCTATGATTTATTGTATGTTGTGAACTGCCCAGAGAGTGATAACACTAATGGGGCAGTATAGAAGTCAGACAGACAGACGGACAGACAGACAGACAGACACAGACAGATAAATGTACATAACTTTGATAGTATCTCTGAACACTCTGTGCTGTGCTCACATCCTAATTTTGGATAAAAGTTCTCCAAAGTGGTATTCATTAATGAGAAATATAAGTTTCCCCTTGACATTTAGTCCAGTCGTGTCCGACTCTAGGGCGCGGTGCTCATCCCCGTCTCCAAGTCATAGAGCCAGCGTTTGTCCGTAGACAGTTTCCGTGGTCACGTGGCCAGCACAACTAGACACGGAATGCCGTTACTTTCCCACCGTGGTAGCACCTATTTATCTACTCGCATTTACATGCTTTCGAACTGCTAGGTTGGCAGGAGCTGGGACAAGCGACGGGAGATCACTCCGTTGCGTGGATTTGATCTTATGACTGCTGGTCTTCTGACTGAGAAATATACTTGCACACAATTTGCAACAACTGTTCAAAAGGTTTGAAGTCTTATCAAACCACATCAGGCAACTGGAATAACCACAAAACTTAATCAACTAATATCCGGTTTCTGTTCCAAGCATAACGAATGCACTGAAGTTACTTCAGTTTAGCAACTGTCTTTTGACTCCTTTACTGTACATCAGCCCCCATTCAAATTAGAGAAAAGTCCAATAAGCAAGCATCTTTAAGAAGAGGAACGTCTTTATACCTCATTTATCCACTCAGCTGAGAATTATCAATTACTTTATATGCCTTTCCAAGAGCGCTTCTATCCACCAAAGAGAAGCTCACAATGAGGAGGGTAGCTGGCTCCATACGTCTGCTAAAATATTCCCCCTGTCCCCCAATATGACTCTTAACACAGTTCTCCTTGAATAAATTGTCATATACTCTTTGACATGAAATGCATTCACGGCTCATGGGGGTCCCTACTGCTGCATGACTTTTACTTAACGACTCACTCCTGCTGGTCTTCGTTCTTAAGAATTAAACTTTTTTAAAAGTAGCATTATTAATAGCAGGTTTCACAATTAAGCAGAGAGGACTTCTGCAAAGATGCTCTTTCTGTAGCTGACAAATAATCGGAGTAACAATCAGAAAGAGACCAAAGGAGCACTTGCAAAATTTCTCAACCCCCACAAACAAGGGAAATTTCCTTGCTTTCTGCAAAAATGAGACCCAAATGTCTTGTTTTTTTAAAACTCCTCTCTCGCTCTCTCAGTGGCTCATTTTTCATCTCTTGTTCTGATCAGGAAACTGTGCAGCTTAATATCCTTTCTAGGAAATTCTGTTTAGGGAAGATGTCTTCCTGCACAAGAACTATAAGAATCCTGCCCAACATGCCACAGCTTTCAGGGGGGGGAAAAATTGACACCCCCAAACATCCAAGAAAACCTGTGAGTTTTCCCACAATATTTGCAGGGGAGAGGGGAAATTTTATGACAGAGAGAAATTCTGCTTTGGGGAAAGGAGAGGGATTTCCACCACCACCACGCTGAGCTTCTCTCCAAAAGCAGGAAGGCTCGCCTCCCTAAGGTATCCCATGCCCACCAAAAGGGAGAAAGGCTGAGCTTCCACCTCCACTGGAGGCTGCAAAAAGGAGGAAAAGCCACAGATCAGGTCACCACATTGTGAACATCCAGGGACAGAGCAAACAGCTTCATGTTCGCCTGCCACACTGGCCTGTCTACCAGGAGATGGTTTATTGCGACTGCCTTTGGCTCTCTCCAGAGACCTGCTCCCGGGAGGGGGGGTCCTTTCAACAAGAGACACCATGAACCAAACCTGCTTCAAGGCATGGGCTCTACCAAGGACTTCTGCTCTCCTCCTGCACACTTCTAAATGATGTTGTGCTGCCACCAAAGAAGTCTCCAAAGTTCTTGAGCCGGTGAGTTTTTCTTCTTCCGGCATTTCTTTTCCCATTTATGTTACATTCCATAACAGATCGCAACAATCTACCCTTCTCATTTATCATCTCACCAAATTATTCCAGCGTTCTCTATTTTTACCAGTTTTTTATGGTTTCTGGGTCTTTATTCATCTGTTTCAGTCCTTCTTCCCTGGTTGCCCTCTCAGTCCAACAAATTGTTAGCATCTTACAATAAATCCACATTTCAAATGTTTTTGCCTTTCTGATGTTACATTCCCCAGTTTCTCACCATCCAGGAGAAACGAGGACATACAAAACTGTACCGTGCACATTCTCAAAACCAGTTTTAAGTCCTTCTTGCATGCATTAGGTTTTTAAAGCCGCCCTAGGTCATCCTTATTGCAGGGCAATGATTCCTGTGCTCAGAAAAATCCACATTCCAAGGTAGATGCATTTGACAACATGCTCCACACTTTGATTATGACTATTCCGCTGCTTTTCTCGGGCAGCTTGTTTGTTAATGATTACCGCAAACTTGAATAAACTCATCACGTACGTTCAAAATTATGACCACATTATCAGTTCTGACTACGGAAAGGAGCCCTGAAGTACATGTACCAGAACCACATAACAAAGCTACACGGGAAGCGATGAGCCTGGAGATAAGAACTTCATGCTTGCGTATAGGCTGTAGATACGAGCAAGAGCCCTGGGAAATAAACATTTAACAGTAACGCATTCCCGTTTTAACAATCCATCGTTTTTGCCTTGCACAAACTGGCATTGCATGCCAGCTTGTTAAATGTGGGTGGATCTGACCAGAAAAAACACACACAGAGATTTTCACGAATCAACCTCAGCAGAAGGTGACGGGCTTTTTCAAAAACAACTCCTTACGGTGGAACTGTACAGCACAGCACCACTGGTTTACTGACGTTGCAACTATTAAGTTTATTTCCCGTTTCCATGCACGTTATTAGACCTACACTCTTCCAAATTGAAAACTACGAAAGATTAGTCAAGCAAGCTGAATGCTCCCTGATAAAAATCTGTCGATACTGAGCAGATGTGCCTCTAGCTGCACCCGAACAGAGAGCAGCTATCTGTTTCTCTGTCCTTATTGCTAAGATGCTGCCATAACTAGAGCAAGGAGGGCACAAACCTTCTTGCTCTCCGTAGGTATGCTTCCTACAGCTGCTCCTTCCTGGGCAGAACACAAGCCGGCGGGGGCTCTAGGAAGGCTTACTATGGCCACTGTGCATTCAGACCCAGGTGTCTCTCCCCATATTTACTGCTTTCAGCATATCAAGGTGGGAGTGAAGATGACAGGTGGAGCTTATCAAAACTACGTTTTAAATCTCAATTCGACATACAAATTTGGAATTTGGTTTCTGCAACTGCACTTTCACTAAGAGGGCCAAAGAAAACACCTTCTTCTAAAGCTTGAGCCAGTTTCAAGCATCTCTCTGAAATGGAAGGTTCTTCAGTTTACACCCGGTTGAAGGACCGTGGGCTACCAACAGGACCAATGAAAAACCAAAAAGCAGGGCTATGAATTTCTCAGCAGATTCTACATGCAAGGATGTCCTCCCCCTATTCATGCTCCTTTGCACCACCCCTTCCAATATCTAAGCCTCAAATCACCTCTTCAGAAATCCACCCACCCTAATAGTAACTTAGGGGGAAAAGTATGAGAACATATTTATTGAGCCTATTTCTCCTTATCAGTGAAAACAGTAGATATTCCTTTAAGTCGCCTTTTGCATTCACATTCAGAAAACCTAGGGAAAGTGATATTACACAAGGACAATGTTAATTCCACACCATTAAAAAAAACCCACACCTTTGTAACAGGCTATGTTTCCAAACGGCAACCATGCAAAACTTTTGGCCTCTGCAAACCCATGCACTGTGACAGCTCCAGAATTAAAGCAAAGCTGATTATCAGAAAGATTATTTTTTAGCACAAGAGGCTTGTAGCGATCACCCTGCTTTGGCTCAGGTAGAAGATTATTGGTATGTACCAATGAGAGCTGTCGGGAGGCGGAGCCACAGAAACTAGAAGGGAGGGGTGATGAGTCAGAGTCTAGTCAGTTCAGTCAGAGACAGTTTTGAGAATAAAGTTTTTGGGGTTTGAGGCAGAGAGAGTGTTTAAGGAGTGATTAGTCAGAGTGTGTGACCTGAAGATAGAAGAGGTTAAAGTAAAATACTGAAGCTTGGTGTAACTTTAAGAATGTGCTTAAGAACTATTCCTAAAACAACTTGTAATCAATAAACCTGGTTCTGTTTAAAAGTTCAGTACTGAATGGACCTCAGTCTTTCATAGGAAACATAGGTTGATAAAGAGATCAACCGGTGGCAGCGTGTTAAAGAGTGTGTTGGGATACCTTTGTGAGCTCTGTGTTTGGTGAAACAAGCAGGGACCACGGGGTAAACGCCACAAGGCTATTTATAGATTAACAACACAGAAGCTTTTCCTGAATGCATTAAGTACAAAGCGAGCAACAAGTTTAGATTAACACAAGTATAGCCGGACTTTTGAAGATCACAGAACCGTCTACAGAAGCAATAATCTGGAACAACAGATTGGTTCCAAAACCAAGAGTTCTGTTGTGACCTTGGAAGAACAACACGCATACAACACGCAGCGGTTCCCAACCTTGAGTAACCCAGGTGTTCTTGAACTACAACTCCCAGAAATCCTGGCCAGCACAGCTAGTGGGGAAGGCTTCTGGGAGTTGCAGTCCAAGAACATCCGGGGACCCAAGGTTGGGAACCCCTGGCCTAGAGCATAATGTGCAGTATTTGACTCCAGGGATTTGGCTGAACTTTTGTTATAAACCTCCACACAATCAACTTTCATACATGGAATAACCATTTGAGCTTTTATCCCGCCAGGCGATCTCAACGAAGAGGACAAGAGCAGCCTTGAAATCAGGCAGCAAATATATAAAAAAATCCCACAAGTACTGATCTGTGTTAGGTCACATGACATCCCAAGGAGATGCCTGAGTCATTTGCCCAACTAAGTGTCCCTCGTTATGAGAATAACTTTGCCCAACTTAAAATCCAGCCTCTTTCCCAGAACTGGGACACAGAAGGCAAATTGCATAATGATTTTTTTAATGCAAATAAAAAAATACAGTTAAGGTATAATGTTTGACCCCAAAAAAAGAGACACAACTAAATTCATACTTTAAGAAGCAAATAAAGAAAAACGCTTATAATTTAGAAGTTCAACATCCACCCATTAAAAGTCCTTTCTCTTGCGCCCAACTACCCCAAAGCTGCCCCAAATAAAAGTATCTTGGCCTACCACCCGAACAGGAACAGGGAAGTGGTTGGCCTGGCGTCCTCTGGAAGAGATTTTTGCAACTCTATTTCTTAAATTAAATTAAATTATTAAATTAAATGCAATTAATTAAAATTATTTTATTGAAAAATAAATCCTAGTTCTCCTTCAGCAAGCTCAAGGCAGTATCCTTGGTTCTCCTCTTCCCTACTTTATCCAGCTTGTGAGGTAATACTGGTTTTGACCCATAAAGCCCTAAATGGCCTGGGTCCATGCTATCTCAAAGACCGCATTTCCCTTTATGAGCCTGTTCGAGTGTTAAGATCATCAGGATAAGCCCTTCTCTCAGCCCCACCTTCACAGGTGTGGACACAGGAGAAGGCCTTCTCGGTGGCTGCTCCCAGAGACTCTGGAACTCCTTCCCACTGGAGGCCAGGCTGCCCCTGTCTCTATCGTTTTTTTCCCATTTCCGATGGGTCTTGCGGGGTTTGTTTGCTTTTTGGGTTTTTTTTCCCCATTTCCGAAGGGTCTTGCACGGTTTGTTTGCTTTCTGCTTTGCTTTTTTTTGCATTTCCGATGGGTCTTGCACGGTTTGTTTGCTTTTCTTCCCCCCCCCCCTTCAGCTGTAACGGATTAATCGCATTTCCGATGGGTCTTGCAGTGGTTTGTTGTTGTTTTTTTGGTGATTTTTTTCTTCGGCCGGAACGGATTAATTGCATTTCAATGCACTCCTATGGGAAATGGTGCTTCGACTTACGATCATTTCGAGTTACGACCGGAGTTCCGGAACCAATTAAGTTCGTAAGTCGAGGCACCACTGTAATTCTTGTTTAATTCTTTAAAAATATTTCTATACTTACTTTTTTTAGCTTTTAAATATTGTCTTATTTGTTGTAAGCCACCTTGGGCTCTTTTAAGGAGAAAACCAAGGCAAAAATATTTTAAATAAATAAATAGATCAGGCTTCTAAAGTGTGACTTGCCAAAGGTTTCTCCGTGAGTTTCATAACTGTGTAAGCATTTGAACCCAAGACTTAGTCCAACCCTTTAACAACTACACATAATTCTCCAAAATGCAATGACTAAGTTTAAAAAAATTAACTTTTAAAAAAAGGGTTACCTTCCTTGGAGGAAAGATCAGTTACAATCAAATAGATACATGAAAACAAGCATGAGGGTGACCGTATCATACACCAGAAGGCCTCACCTTGGATTTTTTTCTTTCACGTATTCCATTTAAAAACCAGCATATATAAAGAAAAATACATATAGAACTAGCTGGGCCATAATGAGGTGAGCAAGAAGGAACTAGCTGCCTATTTCATTCATTCCTAACATTTACCCCTAAGATTGATCAGGGCAAAGCAGGACAACACCTTTAATGGCTTTAAACGGCACCCAAGATCATTCTAAATTTGTTTATCCAACAAATTTATTTTTACTTTTTAGCTCCCCCCCCCCCCCGGGTTTGTTTTTACTGCTGTTTCATATTGCTGTTGACTTTGTATTTTATCTATTTTAAACTACTAACCATCTTGAAGCTGTCCTGGTAAACTGTAAAGCTATGAACAGCATTACAAAAATTGACATTTCTGTGTATCGGTCTATCTATGACAGCCTCAAACCTGATCTGCCTCTCTGACAGCCAGGACCAACCACTACCAACACACATTTGCAAAAGGTAAATGTAAATACGTGTGTGTTTCACACTGGTTTGGGGTACACATTTATACATTTCCTCCATAAAAGTTGACATTCAAACATTGCCACAAAGGATATAAATAAATTCCACTGAATGCCCAAAGCCATCATTCCAACAGCCCCTTTCAAACAAGCTCTGGACAGCATGGATCTTGCAGAAGTTGAGACAGTTCTTCACAATATAAATTACTAGGTCTGCAAAAAACAGTGGCTGACTCAACCCCTAAAATCAGGAATTTGAGGAACTGATTCATGATTTCAAACATCTGGGTTGGCAGAAAAAGGACTTTCGGTCATGCCAGTTGGCTGGAAGACTTGAACTGTTAAGACTGATTAAGATGCCAAAAACTGTTTCCTGAAAGCTAGATGCTTCTCAAGTTGTACGGAGAAGCTCCAACTGAGATATGTAGGAAGCAAGACAGCAGGCAATCAATTTTAATCCAAATGTCATTGTCGAACCAGGACTAAATCATCAGTTGAGAAAGAGTCTGTTTGCATCCAAACAAACATTTGCACTCATATATAGGTAAAGGTAAATGTTCCCCTTGACATTTAGTCTAGTCGTGTCCGACTCTAGGGCGCGGTGCTCATCCCTGTTTCCAAGCCATAGAGCCAGCGCTTGTCCATAGACAGTTTCCGTGGTCACGTGGCCAGCGCGACTAGACACGGAACGCCGTGACCTTCCCACCGAGGTGGTACCTATTTATCTACTGACATTTTTACATGCTTTCAAACGGCTAGGTTGGCAGGAGCTGGGACAAGCGACGGGAGCTCACTCCGTCGCGTGGATTCGATCTTACGACGGCTAGTCTTTGACCTTGCAGCACAAAGGCTTCTGCGGTTTAACCCGCAGCGCCACCACATCCCTGTGCACTCATATATACCTCCAAGCAAAAAGTGAGGGTGGGGGACATGGAAAAATCCGATGTGACCTATGGCTATTGTACAATGTTCGTTCATTCATTCGTTCGTTCATTCATTGTGTTTCTTTGCTGCTTTTCTCCCTGGATTGGCAATAAAGCCACAAAACACTTTAAAAACAATAATTTAAGGAGGGGAAAACAGAATAGAACAGCAAACCTTAAAATATGAGTAAGTTCGTTATAATTAAAACACCTTAAAATATGGTTAAAATATGAACACTGATTTGCCTTTAACAATAGAGAACCAGCACCTAATCTTATAATCTGAGGCACTTAATTTCCAAAGGCCTGCCTGAACGAAAAGGCACTTGCCTGCCTCCAGAAGGAGGAAGGGGGCAAAACTGGTGTCTCTTGGGAAAGAGTTCCAGTGCCTTTTTATATCTGACAATATCACAATTCAACAGAGTTATTGATGTTCAGAATCTTTAAATGATTGGGGCAAATCTTAACGCAGGGCTGCCATAAAAGCACAGAACTAGAGGTCCCAATCTTATTGAGCTTACCCGCTGTAGAAACAAGATACAAACAGCTAGAGGACCTGGACAGACAGCCACCCAACCTTTTTTTAAGAACTTCAAATTACAGTCTATCACCTCGATAGCTGGCTGGATAGGTCAGTGAGTTAGGTACCTGGTTGTGGAGCCAGAAGTTGGGAGTTTGATTCCCCACTATGCTTCCAGGGAGAAGAGCCAGCCTGGGTGGCCTTGGGGGCCTTGGGCAAGCTGCACGCTCCCAAAATGGCCCCGGAAGGAAATGGTGAACCACTTCTGAGTACTCTCTACCTACAAAACCATGAAAAGGGTTGCCCTAAGTCAGAATTGACTTGATGGCACCCTCTGACATAGTCCATGTCACTCAAAGATATCTTACAGCATTATTCTATAGCATTATCTGCTGAAGGAGCAACCCCACACTCTGAACAAATGGGACTTACTCCTAGGTTGTAGGATAAAAGGCTTCATTGATAATTCAGTTAGAATCATAGAATCATGAAGTTGGAAGGGGCCTATAAGGCCATCGAGTTCAACCTCCTGATCAGACTTGATTAAATGTCAATGCAAGTTAAATAAAAAATAAAGAGCTCCAAAAATCTAATTTGAAGAACTATTTTGGTTTCAGGCAATGCAGGCCCATCTCAGAAGTGGCACTGCCTTTCTCTTAAGACAGAAGGAAGCATTGCTTCTAAACTTGGCACTCACCACCTACAATTTTGAAAGAAGTACTTGTATTAAAATTATTGGGCTCAAAAGCCAAGTGCTAGTTCGAACAAGAGGAGACTCAAGGAATCACTTACGTAAGTGTGGAGTCCTACTGATTCAACGTTCCTGCTCTAGTTGAGGCTAACAAATGGATTCAGTAATTAGTATTTCTATAACCAGAAGCATAATTTCACTAGTACAAGATTTTTTAAAAAAATATCTGATATTAAAGCTAAATATACACGGCAGCCCTAGGTTAATTTTGTTTGAACCTGTGAACACATTGAATAAATGTAATTTGTTTTTTACCTACCAATCCACAGTACAGCCTTATACACAACACATGTTACATGAAGTTGTAATTCACTATGTATAATGGGCTGTTTTCAAACAATCCATACTTCAGTCAGCTAGGAACAAACCAAAGGACACAAACATTTCCAGAGCTGCCCTTGCCTTCGTGCCAGATATGAGGCAGGGCAGCACTCGAGGAACACCCTAAAACCATGGCAAACCATGGTTTCTGTCAGGAGTTCCCAAACCTTTCAGCATCACACCTCCCCCCTTTATTTATTTTTAATTCCTGAGAAACCCTCACACTTCTCCTTTACCATCAGCTAACCCTTTTTAACAACAACAACTTAACTGATAAACGATGCCTTCTACATCATTCATTGGTTTTCCTAGGGACCGAGGCTCTACTTTACACATTAAGACACAAGTGTTACGTGTACATCATGGGTATGGGTGTGTGTGTGTGAGAGAGAGACAGAGCGAGCGAGAGAAAGAAAGAGAGCCGCTTCTCCCTGCCCAAAAGTTTTTCCCTCCTCGGAGAGACCATTAGGATTTTTCGCCAAAGCCGCGTCTCCCTCATAACCTCACATTCGGTTTGAGCCATTCGCACGCCAAGTAAATTTGCACCTGATGCACCACTTCATGACGATGTATCACTTCAACCTACGTACAAACAATAGCACTGAAGCTACAGCCTCTAGTAAATTACCAAGATTAACGGGGCGGGTGGCCTTTCTGCTTGTTAACGGTCGAACATTGTGCTGCCCCACAAGGCAGGATCCTGTGTTACGATGCTGACAGAACTTCCCACTTGGTGGAGTGACTCCACAGGATGCTGGCCTTGCAGATTTGATTCACCCATTCTGAGTTTCATTTCCTGAGCTGCATCTTTCTTTGATGACAGAAGTAAGTTACCATGAGATCTGGTTAATATTTAGGCTGATCAGAGTTCATCATCTGATATTCCCAATGATCACCTTTCTGTAAGAAATACTGTCACAGCTCAGTGGTGTTACCAGGAAGGTTTTCAAAAGTGAAGGAAAATAAATCTTAACACACCTTACGACCATCTTAACCAAAAACATGACCTCGGTGGGAGAAAAAAAATCATAACCCTCATGGAGATGTTTATTCAATGAGTTTTTCACTTAATAAAGTTAGAATATGCCATCACCGCTCTGAACACAACCCCTCTCATTTAATTTTAAAAGTGACGCAAGGTTGGGCCCGTTGGGTACCAAGCAGAGACGACCATCCCCAGATATAGCGAAGAAAGAATCTTGCTGAAAACCACAGATAACTCCTGGTCCTGCCAGTCAGAAATGACAATATAGATGAACTGGGGATCTGACTCAGTGGAAAGACAGTTTCCTATGTCAGCTGCTGGAAACAGTAACTGGAAGGAGGTCTTTGAAATCCCAATCCCAATGCTAATACAAGTCTTGTTATTATACGGAACATTCATTTTTGCTCCACTATTTCCTAATGACAAGGACTACATACACACAATCATTAAAAAGTATGGTCTCTTTTCTCTTCTTTATCTATGATCTTCTGTCACTACAGCTCAACCGTCTAACTCTTTTTCAAAGAGTACAAGAAAAATGGATTTTTTAAGGCCATGTAACTTGGTGCCATCTGTTTTCTAACAGGTAATGGGAGAACTAAAACCCATCCACAAGGGAAATAAACCTAGATTAACTAAGGATTTGGAATGAAATCACATCAGAGGTCTGGATGAACACACAGTTTAACGTTGAAGCAATTTTGCTCCACCTAATTAACTGAGAGAGAAAAACACAGCTAGAGAAAAACATGATCAGAATTAAGAGTGGATATGACTGTGTGTAGTAAAAATGTGCCTTGCTTCCAAATCAGTTTGCTCTATGCTACTTCTCCCTCTAGCAGGCCCTGTTTACAAATCTATAACTTGCTTTTCCACAACAGACCCGCAACACATCGCATAATCAAGTGACCTACATAAATCATCCTGTGTTAAAGCCAAGCAACTGTTCCAAGTTACTTTTCTCAAAAATCTCAAACAAATGACTTCTTATACATTCCTGGCAAACTTCACCAAGCTGTACTCACTCAGACAGAACTGAGTGTAGATAGAATTTCCATGTTCTGTATTCTTCATAAAATCCTAACATATTTAACGAAAGAAACATGTCAATAAATAATGCCACCTGAAGCCACATGCACATATTCATATTTTGGTCACATGTATTAGTAAGACAGTCTTGTTTTTCCTTTAGAAGAAAACGGGGTGGGGTAGGGGTGGAGGATGGCATGGTATGATCTGCCCCATCTGTTAATAGTATTATTTTGTTATGCAAATAACAGTATTATTTTGTTATGTAAAAAGGGGTTTTGTATCTGCAGAGTTGGATATGTATAACTGCATGTTTTAGATATGCAGATGACCCCGTTAGGGAAAATGAAAGAAGAAAGGGTCAAGGCAGGACTGCAGTTGACTGCTAAGAAGACAACAATCATGACTACAGAGACTGCAGCCAAGAAATCAGAAGACAACAGACTAGGAAGGGCAGCAATGAAGGAATTACGAGAAGATCATCAAGTGCAAAGATATTAAGAAAGTTAAGAAAGCTGAGGGGTGGGGGAATGGATTCGTTTGGAATGTGGTGCTTGAGAAGACCTTTGCGGACTGATTTTCTTAAGGAAGTTACAGACATGAGTCTACCAGAACTGAGCAGGGGCGTTGAGGACAGGGCATGCTGGAGATCGCTCATTCATAGGATCGCCATAAGTCGGAAGTGAATTGGTAACACATAACAACAATAATGAACATGCATATCTAATAACTGGAACAATCTCTTACCACAACCAAGATGGAATGGATAAAGTGGATATGGGAAATAACTTACTTTGTAAAACTAACAAATTTAAACATAAGTTTGAGAAAGTGATCAAGAAGACAACCAATTTAGAGAAAAATGGCCTTCATCTTTCTATTGTTGAGTTCATGATCTTCCAAGACAAAATTGATCAGTATATGTTTGGGAGTAGAGATGGGCATGAACCACCGGTTCAACAGTTCGTGCCAGTGCGTTTACCGGTCAAACAGGGGGTCAGCACTCCCCACCCCCATCTCCTCTGGTAGGTGCCCACTCAGAGGCAGAGCCCAGAGGAGGCAGGGCAGGAAAGCCAAGGTGCTGCCTCTGAGTGAGCACCTGCTAGAGGAGGTGGGTCTGGGAACACCTGTTCAAGCCAGTAAATTAACCGGCACGAACTGCCGAACTGGCGGTTCATGCCCATCTCTATTTGGGAGCATAACAGTAATGGATTGGGGAACAATGGTTAAAGTTTGCCAGCATCTTTGATTTTTAATTTTTTTAATTTTTTGGAAATACAACAAAAAGAACAATACAATGGCTCTGCAACTTAAGTGTTTTGCAAATACTTTTTCTTCTTTCCATGCAATAAGTGATGCAGACATCCAGTCTCCAGAACTTTTAGAGGTCAAGCCCCTACCCCAATTCAACTTCTAAACCTTGTAGGGCACACTAAGAAGATGAAAGACTTTCACTAAGACCGCAACACTTCCCTAGGAAGCTCAATGTATAAGTGTACTAGAGAAAACAATAATTATTGAGGTCTGGAAAAGTTATGCAAAGAAGTTGAACCATATGCCACAGAGGCTGCATGAAAAGAAAGCAACACTTCCTCTCTTACCACAGGGAGTCATGTGCAGAAAGGCTGTGCTGTATAGAAACATGTCAAGCAACTATGCATTTTACTTTACTTCATCTTGGAAATCCCAGCCTCCTTAGACACACTGGGATGGCAAAGCTCAGAGCTTGAGAACGACTGGGGTAAAAAGAAAAAAAATACAGTAGTGGGATCTATGAGCAGAACTGTAGGGCTGCAGTCGAACATTAAGAAGACCAAAATCATCACTACAGAAGAACTACACAATTTTAACATTGAGAATTAAAGACTGAAATAATCAGATTTTGCATACCTCGGTTTAATCTTCAATCCAAATGGGAGACTGCAGCCAAGAAATCTGAAGAAGACTGAGACTCGGAAGAGCAGCCATGAAGGAACAAGCTGTCTGCTAGGTGGGCATCGCCCAGGTCTACAGGGGAACTCACTGTGCATAATTCCACAGGTATTGGGTGAAAATGAGGCAGCCTGCGAACAGGGGCACCTGCGCCGCTGTCAGCCTCCTCAAGAGAACTCAAAAGCTTTCCTTGTTTGTAACTGTTCATAGAGATCCGGGATGGAGACTGCCCAACCCAAAACATGGGGAAAGGAGACAGGAGGGAAGGTCCAGATGTTTTGAACCCCTCCCACCCATTAGCCCTGCAATGGGAACTAATGACGGGAAGCACAGACTGGTTTAAGTGTGCCAGTACAAACTGTGTTGTACTGTCCTGGGTCATTAGGCAAACTAATTATAGGTAAGAAAAAATAAGGACCATATTGCCTTGTATATTGATGAGACCTCCAGACAAAATGTGAGCCACCAATGCCTTCCTTTTTGAAAAAAAAAAAGGATCAGCCTTTCAGCAACTATGACCACCAATCACCTTAAACCGTACACTGCAAAGACCTGAATAAATGGGGAGGGGCTTCTATTAGTCAATATTTTCCTTAACCATGTAATAATAAGGTTAATAAGCGAGTGAAATGAGTTTGGAAATTTTAGTTTAGGGATCAGCAACTGAGTTCTTGTTTCTCTAGCAGGAGAATCTGGCACCTACCCAACTGTTCCTGATATGCCTTGGGGATTTTTTTACTAATGATTTTCACACAGGAAGTAGGACAAGCCAATCAAGAGAACCCTAAAACCTTTCTCCGTGGCACTGCCGCATTCATACTCACCCCTGTAATAGGGGACCGTGTTAATGTGGGCAATGCTACGGAGGTTTTTAGGCTTCTCCTGAACAGAATGAAGCAATAATTCAACTGTCACAGACGCTGATCAAGCGTACAGACCAGCAGACACAGTTCAAGATTGTTTCTGTGGCCTCCAGATATTCCCTATCAAAACAGGGTCATTTCCCATTCCTAAACCCTTCAGGAGCGACGGTTTTGCAAAACACAAAGCAAAACAAAACCATACAAACAAACAAAGGAAGAGTGTTGCATTCCCCGAATGCCTCCAAACCCACAAAAATAAAAGTTTTAATCTTCAGCAACTTTCAGCTTAAACATTTCTTGCTCATTTTCTGTGCTGGTGCAGAGCGCCAGTCGTTCTCAGGGATGGGAAATAAGCTCCTAAGATCTTTCACACCAGCTATCCCTGCTACAGACAAAATAAACCAGGGCTCACTGTTCTTTTTCTCAACATTTAGTATCTCCTCCTTGTCTTTACCACTAATCCATTCCAATCTATGTCCTTCCTCCTAACCTGTCAGTGGGGGAAGGCTTGAATCTTGAAAACAGAGTTAACTCACACAGATGTTCACTGTGAACACAGATTTCTGTACACAGTGAATCTATTTTAAAATGTATTTAAAATATTTTTACTCCACTGTTCTCCTTGAAAAGGACCCAAGGCGGCTTCCAACACTGAAAGACAATATTTAAAGCTTAAAGCGATGAGTATACAACGGTGGTTAACAATATTAAAAAACAATATTTAAACCTAAGCATAAAGAGGCATCTTACATCATTAAAAAGCAATATTAAAGCTAAGAACAATAAGTATACAAATATATTTTTAAAATTCCACTCTGAGAAATGGAAAACAGAAGTAGTACTAAAAATCCAGTCAGAGCAGTAAGGCATAACAATCCATCTAAAAATAACACAACACGTAGCTAGTTACTTGAGGGAAGGCTTGCCTGAAGAAAAAGGTCTTTGTCTGCTTGCAGAAAGACAGCAAAGATGGGGCTAGTCTGGCTTCCGGTGGGAGGGAGTTCCAGAGTCTGAGAGCAGTGACACAGAAGGCCCTCGCCTGTGTCCCCATCCGACCCACATGTGAGGATGATGGGACTGAGAGAAAGGCCTCTCCTGATGAATTTAACACTCGGGCCGGCTCATACTGGGAGATACGACCTTTGAGATAGTTTGGACCCAGGCTTTAGGGTTTTATAGGTTAAAACCAGCACTTTGCATTGTGCCTGTAAACTGATTGGCAGCCAGTGGAACTGCTGTAAAAGGAAGGGTTATGTGATCCCTGTAACCAGTCCACAGCCAGGCCCTAGAAGCCTTAAGTCTAACTTTATTAAATTCTGAAGATAGCACACTTGAAGATGGGATAGTGCCGGGGGGGGGGGGGGGAGATGTAACCAGGATAACAGGATTCTAAGAATGACTGATTCCTGGGATTTATGAGAGCAGGCCCACCTTTCACCCACTTCTCAGTGCTTGAACAATCTCTGGTTGTTTTGAAGACACTCATCCAAGCCATCTCTCAAATCACAGCCCCAAACCAGAAGCCAGTCAGCACCATGGCTTGTCTGCTAAAAGCCAAATATATGACTGGACGGTCAAAAAAAGTACTCTGACAGCAGTACACAGGGAAAGCTGGTAAGAAGCCACGGATTAACTGCAAGGAAAACAAATGTGAGGCAATGCTTCCCGCTTTTGAGGTCTATAAATACACACGCCAGCTGCAACATCATCAACAGAGGAAGAAAATAAGCAACCCAGAAAGAATAAGGACTCAGCAGTATTTACCTTCGTCTTTGTCATTTATTTACGGCTTTGTTGTGTGAAGATTTGACTTCCATTCTTGAAAGCATTTATTTGCATTTAGACATTTGTCGCATTATTGTTAAATGCACAGCCTGCACATCCTCTGGAAATCAGAGCAATACTTTCGCTCTCACACCTGTCTCGTAGGATAAAACAGGACTCCCGGGTAAGCTTCTTGGGTAGGTTTTCTTGGCCAAGAAAACCGGTTAAGGTAGAGCGAAACCTCCCACACAGGATTATCAAACATGTCAACCTCCATCTTATATACACTAAGCACATATAATGGCATGCATTTTGATATTACCCACTCCCAAATCATAGTCCATCACTTTATCCACTACATCACACTGAATATCTATAAATATATGCATACACATATTTATTATTGTATTTATATGCCACCTTCCTCTCAGAATTGGGACATAGAGCAGCTTACAAAACCGCTAGAAACAAGAGAAAATTAAAATACAATAGAAGCCCAGGCATTAAAAATAGGATTGAATTCATTATAATATTAGAACTAAAATTAGAACACTTTAAACTATTTGATTAAAAATACTAACACCAGTTTATCTTTAAAAGAAGAACCAGTACACTGGGTTAAAATTTTAATAGTCTGAGGCATTTAATTTCCACTTTAAACTTTCCCTGTTTCCCTGCAGTTATTGCTTGTGACAAAGAATACTGCAGTGTATATTGTGCAGCTACTTGTATCTTCTGCGTGGTGGCTGCCTGAATTTAAAGGTCTTTGCTTGTTGCCAAAAGGATAACAGGGAGAAAGCCAGCTCTTGGAAAGGAGTTCCAAGCCTAGGTGCAGCCACCAAAAAGACCCTGTCTCATGTTCCCACCCAATGAGCCTCTGAAGATGGGGGGGGGAGACTGCGGGCAGGGCCCCTCCAGCAAATATTTAAGCCTGAGAAGGCTTGTATGGGAGGTTATGGTCTTCCAGATTGCTTGGACATCAGTCACATAAGAGTTATTTTATAACCAGCACTTCGAATGTGCCTGGAAATAAATTGGTAGCCAGTGCAGCTGTTGTAGAAAGGGAGATATATATTCCCATGACTACCTTTTTTTTTTAAATCATTTTATTTTGTTTCAAAATAAAGAGAATGGTGGTTCTCCACTAAAGCAACGGGTAGCTCCTTACTTTATAAGGATTGAAGGGGTTCAAAACAGAAAGTAAGCCTCCCACTTTAAAAGAAATTTTTAGAAGCTCAATTACAATGGGCTTGCAGCCTGCTGTGAGTCAGATTTGGCCCCCTTACCCAGTGAAGTTGGCAACCCCTGTCTTTAAAGTACCCCTTCCAAGCTTCTCAGTCTTACAAGAGAGAAACCCTGGCAGAAGAGGTCAAGCAATCTGGCTCTGAATCTTTTCTCCTATCAAAACATTGTGTTGCACTGAAAATTACTGGACAGAAAAAAACAAAGGGACTGTTCTTGGGGGTGGAAGTTTAGAAAAAAGGCTACAATATATATATGTGTGTGTGTATACATATAAACAGTCTCGCGCTCTCTCTTTCTTTCTCTCTCAGCACAGGTCTTTGAACAAACAAAATGTTGCTATTCCTTTACAAAAATAACGAAAAAGCATCATAAAGTCGTTCTCTTCTTTTCTCAAAACAAAAGAAGGGCATGACTTGGCTGGTGAACCCTCCAACGCTGGAGGCATTCAAGAGAAAACTGGAACAACCATCGATCAGATCTGTTTTGACGTAACATTCCTGCCCTGAGCAGGGGGTTGGACTTGATGGCCTCAGAGACCCCCTTCCAACTCCTTGATTCTATGAAAAATTTAACCAAAGAATTTGCTTTGGCCATGAAAGCAATTTTAGGGCCAAGTTGTGTGGCAGGTTTTTATTATTTGGCTCTTATTCTGCAGCACTGCTCAATTCCCTGTAGGTAATCACAATTTGGGAAAATAAGAAAGGCCTGCCACAGTGGCAGTGTAGACGCCTCCTTTTTTCTCCAGCTGGCCGCCCACACACAACTGCACAATACTGCAGTCTGTTCATCACCTTTCCCATTACCAACACCCTGCCAGCAGTGTGTGGCTAGTGAACACCACAAGTTCTCACCAGGCTGTTTCGCTTGTTCCTTCCCTACACAAAGATTTCCACAAAACTTCGGATTTCTCCAAAGCCAGCTGATACCTTCCTCTTGAATCATCTTCACCCTCTTAGAACTGCAGAGCTAGAAGGGATCTTGTGGATCACTGAGTCCAGCCTCTGTCAAGGAGGCACTGTGGGGAATCATGTAGAGAGCACACACCTTTGACCGCACAAGGTTCTACACACATCGTTGTCATTCAGACACAGACTGAGGAAAACAAAACATACCCAGGGGTTTGCAGTTTTACTCTGCACAGTGAATGGGTTGTCTGTCTCTAGCAAGCCCCAGCTTCTTTCCCAACCATGGACCCTGGGAAAAAACGTGTTAGCATAGTTCCCATATTTGTGCGGTACGTCTGGAGGTGAGTTCTGTCCTTACACAGGCACAAAGACAGTTTTAAAGAGCAAGAGGTGGTTTGGTGGTTTCTGAGTTGAACGTCTAGCGCACAAACACCTAAGAAGAAACAAACCCACAAAGTGTATTCCTTTATTGGATTGTTTAGCCAGAACGGGATCTCTTGTACTGACTTCTAACAATATTTTGTATTTGAATGAATATGGGAACTGCTCCTTCACACCGAAAAATATAGATACCTTAAGGGAAAAAAAACTATTCATTTATTTTTAACATCATCTCTCCTCCAAGAAGCCAAATGAACATATCTGGTTTTCCTCCTCTCTCTCCCTCCCCCTGCACCTTTATCCTCACCACCATCCTGTAAGTCAGACTGATGGAGCATGGCTGGCAGAGAAGCTTGAAAACATATAATTCCCCCGCTTGCAGGCTACGCCCAGTGAGCTTCATGGCCAAGTAGGATTTTGAACCCAGGTCTCCTGCATCCTAGGAATCCAGACACCACACTGGCTCTCCGTGTGTCCAACTATAAAAGTGAGGGGTCTGCAATAGGAAGTTTGGGCCATGTTTTGTGTTTGCAAGACTCTATGGAAGACGTGGTGGTGCTGCGGGTTAAACCGCAGAAGCCTCTGTGCTGCAAGGTCAGAAGACCAGCCGTCGTAAGATTGAATCCATGCGACGGAGTGAGCTCCCGTCGCTTGTCCCAGCTCCTACCAACCTAGCCGTTCGAAAGCATGTAAAAATGCGAGTAGATAAATAGGTACCACCACAGTGGGAAGGTCACGGCACTCCGTGTCTAGTCGCGCTGGCCATGTGACCACGGAAAACGGTCTACGGACCAACGCTGGCTCTACGGCTTGGAGACGGGGATGAGCACCGCGCCCTCGAGTCGGACACGACTGGACTAAATGTCAAGGGGAACCTTTACCTTTATGGAAAATGAGGGGGGGGGGGAGAATTAAGAGTCTGCTCTTCCAGACACCAAAACAGAATTCAAGACCCTTTAATCCAGAAATCTGGAAACAACACAGGAGCATTATCTAGACAGAAGGCCCTTAAAGGCTCTTCTGCAAAGTTCGGCTGTCTGTCTGTCTTGACCAAATCCTCACAGACCTCTCATCAAGAAAGCCCAAAAATGTCAACTAGAAACTGTACTTTGTCAGCAGTGGCTCCCTCCTCCTTATTGACTGGTCTCTCTTTGCACCTATAAAAAGCTCTTTTTAAGGAAGTTTTTGAGGAGGCTCTACCCAGTTAATTGGGACAGAAGCGGAAGGAGGAGAGGAATAGTATATGATGTGAAACTGGGTTTTATTTTATTTTTTGCCACCTGTCTTGTTTGTTTATTTCTAAAGTTTTAGTGCTTTATAGTGGAGTTTATAATTATTTTTTAAAAAATGTTTTTGTTCTGCACCTCCTGGAGTAGCAATTTCACTCGATGGGCAGTATAAAAATTGAATAAATAAATAAAAACCTGTAAAGAAGGTTTAGAGAGTGAAGCATTGAACCTCATTCTTCCATGCCAGACAAACCTCAAAACACAACGTGTGGTGAAATATTCTCCCAGACACATTTCTGGTTTTCAACTTGAAAGTTACATAAACTTCATGGGATTAGCATTAACCCAAGGCTTGGGCAACCTCACTGCCTAACTATTTTGTAAATGGGCCACTGTGTGACTAGACTAGTATAAGACTCAAGGTAATTGCTTATATTTTTTAAATGTGCCACTTAAAGACCTAAATGACGTTTTTCATTTTTTATCAGTTTTCATTTTGCATTTGCCAAAACTATATTATATAATTTAGTTACATCATCCATGGTACAATTACAAAAATATTTTTCAAAGTCCTCATTAGGTGTACATATAGGTTTAGTATTTTATTTTCAAATACATGGTGGATTTATGCAAATCATTTTGTATTATCTGAAGTACTTCTCTGTTAAAGCTTTACTATTCTATATTCAAAATTTAGCTTAATGAAGGATTTTTTAGTGGAATTACTCAAGAATATGTTCTTTCCACAGTCTTGGGAAGCAAACTAGTAGCACATGTCACAGCAATTACAAATATTATTATGATAACATTTTATGTGACTGTATAGTATAAACAGTAATAAATGTGTGTTCCAGCTAACAGAAACTGCCTTCTACATGAAGGCACAGAGTATAACCTGCTTTAAAACATGACATACACGGTATTACATGCCTGACGTGTTTCTCATTCAGTCATAAGAAAGACTATTCCGGTTTCACCCCACATCAGACTTGGTAACCTATTCAATATGTGCGATCAGGTAGAGGAAACAAAATATTACCATTACAATAGTAACTTCCATCTGGATTAGATACAAGTACTAGGATTAAGAAAAACTATCATCACCATAAATATTTTCCTAATCTTAGTATTAGGTTGTTAAATATAGAAGACAGAAAATCTAGCAGAGGGAGGTCTGGGCATCCAGACCAATGCTCGAAAAGTGACAAGAAACAGATTAAAAACCCTTCTACTCTTAACATACTGTCAAGAGATGCTATGAGATTCCCCCTCTAGGGTCTCTCAAGCGGAACAACCCACCCCACAGCATCAACATGGGGCAAGGTCCATTAGAGAGCATCCTGGGATCTTGCAGTCCCCCCTGGCCTCACATCCTCAAATTCCATCCTATGCACAACGACAGACCATAATTTGCTGCTACATCTAAACTGGCAAGCTATGCTTTCCTCTCAAGTTTAAATTGTAAGCCACCATTTAACCATGGTTCAATTCTGGTTGGAGCAACAAGCCTAAACAATAGTTTGCCAGTTAAGGATTAACAAGAAACGAATAGGCTGTGAAAAGTGAAAACATGGAGGAAAGGGAGTACAAGCCCAAATTCACTCACATAATGGCAAGCTGAAATTGGGTGATCTCTCTGAACCAGTAGTCTTAGACAGCAGTGCCCTCCCTGGGGCCTGCAGGGGGGCTTGCAGGCTTCCTCATTTCAATTCCACTTTATCAAAGAAAATGCCTTTTAAATGAGCTATACACAGTCTGGTCTTTAAATAAAACATACTAAGAAGCAAAAGTTATAAAGAAAAATGCAACAGCTACACAGAGTGGCAGAGGCTACAGTATAGAATAAGCAATGGTATGGTCAAGCAACAAGCAGGTTGCTCTTCCCTTGTCTTTTAAGACGCAAAACCTCAAAGAAACAAAAAAAAATTGTAAAGACTCTTCTCGGGTGTGGTTTTGTGACCCATTCCAGTTGCAGTCAGTCAAAAGTACCATTGTCCTGTGTACGAGTGGCGTGCACCCTGAAATAGCCTTCAATCAGTAGCAATTTGCCTTTGACCTGTTTTGATTTGGTGCTGATGATGACATCATCATAGCCACTGGGCACAGGAGCCACTCAACATGATTTCCGCCAATAAACTGAAAGTGTTTAATATCCATTTCCAGTGCAGGAATAACCATGTTTTTCAATGAATAGTTCAAACCCTGTAACAGTTCAGGAAAAATGGTGACTTCATTCAATTTTCCATTCACCTTTGATGTTCTGCTCAACGTATAATTCAAAATACAGGGAGACTTTTAAAGGAAAGCAACACAGTTTTCAAAACATCCATGCAACATTCCATAAAGATATTTGCTCATCCAAAACCCTTCCTCAAATAAGAATGTTTGCATTTCATTCCTTAAACATATCAAGGGTCAACACAAAGTCCATTTATCCTGCTATCTTTTCTCCAGGACCCCCGACATAGCCAACACTATCAGTGCTAAGGAATAGTTTTGGTTTGGGTTGTCTTTGTTCCTGTCAATGCCCCGCAACCACAATTGTCCAAGAATCTTTTCACCTTATACCCAAGGGGATATCTAAACTCCTCCAGCCCCAATAAACTCCTGTGGTCCCAACAGTAAATTTCTGCAAGGCTGATAAGTGTCTTACGGCGTGGTTATACTACTGAAAATGGGTGGTGGGTTGGGGTTTTTGAAGTTGGTTTAAAGTCACATGGTAATTAAGTGGTTTTTGGGTCAGTGTGTGCATCCTCTTGGGACAACTTTTAATCCATTTTGAAGCTGTGCTGTATATTGGCCAAGGGGGCTATGTGGGCTTTTAAAATTGCTGGATTTGAGGCTTTGTCCTATGACTGCCCATCCTCGCACTGGCATATGTGCTCAACTGTGTGGGGTTTGTCAAGTCATGGATGCCAGGATTCTAGGCTTTAAGCTGCAGAGAAACCTTAGAGTCCAATCTGGTATTTTTCCCAACCGCAATACTGAAATAGCGCTATCCCACTTTGAAAGAAAGAAAAATACAAAGCAACTATTAAACATGACACTGGTGGCGACAGCAGCTGCAAGTGGCTATGAGAGAAAACCAGCGCAAGGGCGGGCAGCCGTGGGACAAAGCCATAAATGCAATGAGTTTGTTGCGCTTCCTGAACAAAAACACATGCTTCCTGGAAAAAAAGAAACACCCACATGCTCAGCTGTACATTGTGCAAACAGATATTTTAAAAAGAGTTAAAACTGCCAGTGATTCATCCAATGGGGCTTTGGACTGATATCTCAGCTGTTCTGTCCTGGAGTGGTCTTTACTGGTTGCTACCGGATTTACAAGATGGGCTGCATTTTATCTTTCAATATCATTACAAAGGATAAGATACAAGAGAGTCACACAACTACTTGATAATGGGCTAAATTCAAACTAGTCCCTGCAATGTGCCATCGAGTCAAATCCATTGCACGGCAACCCCAGCAGGGCTACCGAGGTATGTGAGGTATTTAGCAGGTGGTTTTACCAGTTCTGCCATTTCCCAGTGACTTTCCATGGCCAAGCAGGGATTTGAGCCAAGGTTTTCAGAAACCCAGACCATCACTCCATCCGCTATGTTGCTCTGGCTTTCTCCTACTATAGGAGAGCCAGTGAAATCAATGTGACTTACATTAGCGTGAATGAATAAGTCTCATTCATTTAAATCGGTCTACTCTAGCTGGCAACATAACTGGACTAAATCCCATGTTTTGGCTCCATCCACATTAATGCCCTGCAAAGGGTTCAATATCAATTAATATAGAAGTGGTATAATTGAAAGACTATGTCACATTTTTCTGCCCTGGAATTTTTACCAGCACAACAGAGCTCATTTTATTTTCCCTCTGCTTTGCATTCCCAGGAAGTTCTGGCCACTCAGTATTAATAGCTGATATTGACCAAATTATTTCTTAAAATATAGCTCAGGGTTTTGTTTTGTTTTTTTGCTGCAGCTACTAGAACAAATCACAGATTCTAAGTGAGTTGAATCACTGGATCTGTTTTATCATATTGTTTATTACATTTGTTTTGTTAGATAAACCTACATTGTATGAACAGAAAACATATGCTTTGAATTAACATGGAACTGCAAGGTTTTTATGGAATAAATTATTATTACTTATTAAATAAAATTGCAAGCTAGCACAGAGTTCAGAACACCTCAAAGAACCAGACAGGTCTTCCAAATTCAGTCTAACTGCAGTTGGAAGATGTATATAACTGTTTATGAAGGTGGAATGACTGAGCACTTACAAATATCAATGGGGTAAGAACTTGTCTACCCTTCTTATGCCTAAGACAGCTCGTGTGAACAAATATTTAATAGATATATCTTCTTTGTCCTCCCTCATTAATTCACATTCTGCGACTCTTAGAAAATATCAGGAAAAATATTAAATACCATCCTTTTCCACACCCCTTCTCTCCTGCTTATCCAAGCAACGGGGGGGGGGGGGGCACCCTCTGTAAAACACTCTCCAAATATCTTAAGAGCTCCTCTTGACCAGTCCTGTAAGCAACACACTGCAGCCACACTAATCATAAAATGTAATGCTAGTAGGGAGTTATAAAGATCACAAAATTCAACCAAAACACAAAATTTACACCTAAAGCAACCCAACATCTAATCTTGGTTTAAAACCCTTCAATAAAAGAAACTCCAGCACCTTCTAAGGATAACCATTCCATTGAACAGGTCTTACTGCTTGAAGCCCTTACTAATGTTTCATTGAAAGCTCCTTTCTCGTAACTTGAATCCATTACTTTGGTTTCCATCTCCTTGAGCCACAGAGGCCAGCTCCCTCTCCCACATGACCATCCTTCCAACACTGAAGAATAGCTATCATATCACTTCTCAGTCTTCTTGTCTCCAGGTATGCCTACAACAGTCTGGTAACCATTCCTTATCAGGCTTAGTTTCCAGACCATGTACTTCCGTCCTCCTCTGGAAATGTTCCAAACTTGTTGATACCTTTCTTAAACTCTGGTGTCCAGAAATGGGCACAGAATTCCAGGTAATATCTGAAAACTGCAGCACAGAGATGTATTATTACTTCCCTTAATCTATACCAGTGGTTCCCAACCTTTTTTGAGTCACAACCCCTTTTTATAATAGCTAAGTAACCTGCAGCTCCTCCCCGCTGCATTTGCATAAAAAGGCAGTTTTAATGGGGTAAAGTCATCTGTTCTCAGAAAGCAGAGGCTTCTTCTTCCCCTAAAGGGCCTGTTTCTCTTACATACATATACACACTAACTGTAACATCCTGCTCCGAAAAGTCAAGGAAGAAATTATTTAACAAAGGCTACAACACATATAAGGTGGCCCACAACCCCCTCCCCAGAAAACACTTTGTGACTCCCTTCGAGGTCACGACCCCCAGGTTGGGAAACACTGATCTAGACAGGATGCAAATATTGAAACAATGTAGGATTGCATTAGGGTTTTTTTCTTTTTGGTCATGGTTGAACCCCAGATGCTTTTCATGCATCCTTTTGGATTTATTTTTTTTTTTTTAGAAGAAACTGAAAATACAACAGCTTATGACTCAAGTCCTCACCTGGTAGCCACGGGCAACAAGGAATACCATGCACTGGCCTGCGTGCAATCCTGTGGAGCCAAGTCCCTCTTCCACACTGAGAGGAGAAATCAAGCAGGCTGCTTGGAAAATGTTAAGAAGTTGCAGCCAGTCTAGGATGCAGCAGGGTGACGCCAATCCAGTGTGACAGCCAGTGAGAACAAAACACCGATTCTTAAGGAGCTGTGTTCAGCCTCTGTACTTAACACAAAGTGTTCTTGACCTTAACAGCCCCAAACAGCCTTCACTCAAACTGCTGAAATGTGCCCCATGCCCATTCTTACCTGTAGAGGTAGAACCCACTCATATATGGGTTCACTGACTGAAGTATATACAGCACCACTGAGAAGTAAGGTTTTTCTCAAGTTTGAGCTTGGTGCTTTTGGTGATTCCCACCTCCAGGAAGCCTGCCTAATACACTCCCAGCCTTCAGAAGAACTGTTAAAACCCTCCCTTGAATTTTGACTGGGTGTAGCAAGGATGGCTTCTATCAAGCTACATCTTTTGTTCCATCTGTTAGTTTCACATCTACCCATTTTAGATTCATTTACCTTTATTGCTTATCATCACCATAAGCTGCTCTGAGAGAGCACTGAGGTGGTTAAGCAGCAGATAAACACTGACTTTAATTAATACATGAAGTGTTTTACGGCTTATTACGACAAATAAAATATGATTCGCCACAATGTACAACTTTTAGAGTTGTATACACACAAACACATCCCCAAAGAGGTAAAACCCAGACAGTAAATTATTACCTTTCTACAGAGCTGTCACATCCACTCAGATAACTAGCCTTTCATTTTACAGAATGAGCCTCTCTCCTAGCACATGGAACTTCCACGCAGGCGCATGCTTTCTCCTTCCCACTCACAAAGGAAACAACAGGAGGCTAAAGGAAACGGAAACCCCAAGGCTGCCCATTTTGTGGTAACTGAAGGAGGACTGCTCACTCTGTAGAAAACTAGATTCATCTTTGCATAAAGTAATCTAGCCGGTAGCTGTGTTAGTCTGTCGTAGCACAAGAGAAACCAGAAGTCTTCGGAAGAAGTGTGCTTGGATGCACGAAAGCTTTTAAGGAAAATAAAAACTAGTTAGTCTGAAAGGTGTTACAAGATTTCTGATTTCTCTCTGCATACAGTTTAGCAGGCTAAAAGGAATTGGAGATAAAAATCCACAAGAGGGAGGAAAAAGGAAAATATTCCCATAGCTGTGGTAGGAGGGTGTGTTTACAACAGTTAACCATATTGTTTATGTTGGGTTTATTTAATAATTGTGATGATCTTAAGGAGCAGATATGCATGAAGGAACAACTCCGTCTATGCACTTGATAGAGCACCACAAAAGCTGATAACATGACAAATCGTAGTATTTAAGGTCCCACAGAACACAAACAACAGAGGGATGATGGTGCATGGGAGAAGAAATAATCTACAATAAGACTCAACCCCTTTACTGGGATCATGCAGGACACCACAGAAGTGTGCAAACTTTTAGGACCCCTACTTTTTCGTTCTACTCAGCTTGCCAAAATGCGCCCAGAATCTCAAAAGGTTGTGCACTTGGGAGCATTTTAACTGGACTCAATGGCCTTATAGGCCCCTTCCAACTTCACTATTCTATGATTCAAGGTATTGTGTAAGCAAGGGACAAAATTAGCATCACTAGGAAACTGTGAGCAAAAATATTGAGATGGTGGGTTGCAACTAGGAAGTAAGAAAAGAAAGAGGAGCAGAAAACAACTGAGGTGGGCAGTTAAATAAAGCTGAGTGGGTGGGCTGGGAAGCAAACAAGGGAAAAAAAGAATTAATTGTGAGAAATATCCCTCCCTAAGTAAAGAGGGACTGAAGCAAATTAGTGATTTGAGAGAGGGAAGCTGTGGTGGGAATGCAAAAGAGAGGGGGCATTGAGGAAGGAATAAAATATTTTTGGGGTGCAGACTGTGATGAGGAAAGAGAATAAGGGAAAACACTGTGTGCTTAAAAGCAAATCAAAGCAAGGGTGTGTGTGGAAGAAATCTGGGATGGAATGACAGTTAGCAAAGTAAATAAATATGGGGATGAATACTCAATTAATAAAGACTTAGGGAGAAGTGACTGCAGGAGGGAAAGGAGGAAGGGGAACAGAGGAAGGAAGGGATGTTGAGAAAAGAAAACTGAGGGGAGATAGGAGAGCACTTCTCAAAGACTTGAAAGGCTGTCCTACAGAGGAGGGGCAGGATCTGTTCTCCATCATCCCAGAGTGCAGGATGTGCAACAAGGGGCTCAAGTTATAGGAAGCCAGATTTCCATTGAATATCAGGAAAAACTTCCTAACTGTTAGAGCAGTACAACAGTAGAACCAATGACCATGGGAGGCATTCAAGAAAAACTTAGATCATCACCTAGCAGATAATATTTTATTTGTATTCCTGCCGTGAGCAGGGGGTTGGACTTGATGGCCTTGTAGGCCCCCTTCCAACTTCACTTTTCTATGATTCTATGAAGGAAATAAGATGAGGATCAGATTTTATGGAGGAGGAAATTAGGGGTTCTTTATAAGAAGATAAAAGTATTATTTCACAACAGAAGATATTTGAAATTATTATGAAGAAAATGCTACGGCGAGAGTGGTTGTGACAGAAGAGACCCCTGGTTGGGGGTGTGAGGGCAGAATTAATTATTATCACCCTCATTTATTTTTTATTTAGGAGTAAGATTAAGACACTCCGACTAAAATAAAGGATTAAGGTGGTGACAGTTTGTTCATTGTTTATTTAGGAGCATGCAAAAATCCTTTTATATTCAAGAAAGGGACTGAAAGCGCTCCCTAAAAATGGTGGAGAGAAAGAAATAACGGAGATATGGGGGGAGGAAGGTGTTTCAAACGCCCAGAAAGAAAGATTAATAGGATGGAGATGTGGGTGGGTGGGTGAGGGGGAGACAGGGGAGGAAGAGAAGCCAAAGGCAAGGAGGGGAGAGCCATTGAGAGGGAGAGGATTGGGGGGGGGGGGGAGAGAGAGAGAAAGAAAGAAACTGGGTGAGTGGGTGGGCTACAAAGTGGGGGAGATGGGAAAGAGGGGGGCTGAGCATAATAATGGGGGCACAAGGAGGGAGGGGGAGCAGAGAGAGGTGGTGGGAGCATAACATTGGGGAGGGCTGCACGGTGGGGGGGGAGGAAGAAAGAGGGGAGCGTAAAAAGGGGGGGTTGCAAAGGGGGGGAAGAAGAAAAAAGGGGGAGGGCGAAAGAATGGGGTGCAAAGGGGGGAGGGGCAGGAAGGGAAAAGGGGGGAGCAGGACAAAGGGGTGCAGCGAAGGAGGGGGAGGGAGCGGCCTACTTCGGGGAGCAGCGGGGGAGGGGGGGTTTGGGGAGGGGGGGCGGGCTGACGGGCGGGGGGGCTCCCTCCCCCTCTGAGGGGCCCCCTCCCCCCTCCGGCCTTGCCCTCCTCAAGCCCAGCCGGGCCTTGCCCTGGGCGCTCACCGTCGGCGGACTCCGGAGCCCGGCCGGGGACGGGGGGTGGCGGTGGGCCCGGGTTGGGCCATGGCCGAGGAGGCCGAACCGCCGGCTCCCGCTCCTCCTCCTCTTCCTCCTCCTCTTCTTCCTCCTCCTCCTCCTCTCGGGGGGGGGGGGCTGCTGGCCGGTCAGGCCGCCCAGGCCGGGCCCGCGACGTGAGGCGGGGAAGGCGCAAAGCAGCCCCGCGCGCTCGGCCGCCTCATCCTGACAGGCGGCGGGAGAGGGGGGAGGGGGAGGCGCTGCGCATGCGCCGGGCCGGCGGAGGGGAGGGGAGGGGAGGGGGAGCGAGCGAGGGAGCGCCGCGGGAGGGAGAGACCCGCGGGTGACACGCGTCTCTCTCTCTCTCTCTCTCTCTCTCTCACACACACACACACACACACCCCGCCTAGGGGTGGGGAAGGATGAGGAAGAAGAAGGGGTCCACACGTGACGCGACCTCTTGGGCGCGTCCTGACGTGAAAGGGAAAAGACGGGGTTTGGGGCTGGTTCCTACGTTACGCGGCAGGGGGATTAAAAACCCGGCGTGGGAAGGAAGGCCCGGACTGACCCGCACGGGACACGGCGGGGAAAGGATAACCCGGGTCAGAGACAAAGGGAAGAGTCGTCCGTATGTTACGTGTCGGGGTGGGGAGATGAACACGCGGGTTGGAGGGAAAGGGGGAGATGGAAGCAAAGCCGAGGGCTAGCCCCGCCTTATAGGGCGGATTTATAGGGAAGGACCAGCGGGCCTTCCGACGTTAGACAAGAGTGAAAGGATGACCCGGGAACTGGGGGCGGGGGGGCGGGCGGGGGGGGGGAGGGAGGAGAGAAAGTCTAGGGGTGTTCCGACGTGACGCAGCAGGAAAAGCAAAACACGCGTGTGATGAACTTGTAGGCAAACCCCCGCCGCCGCGCTGTTCCCATGTTGCAAAGAAAGAAAATCAAGACGCGTGTCTTTTTAAGGTCTGGAGGCCAGGCTTAGGGCTTGCGGGGCAGCCACACTCGCAGGACAAGGGGATGAAAAACGGGGCTTGAGGGACTGGTAGGCAAAGAGGGGGACGCTTCCGACACCCCCCCCCCATAGTTGCAAGGAAGGGGGGCAACCCGGGTTGGATCAACCTGATGGATGCAAAAACCAAGTATGGGGTTGAAGGGACTCCAAGACGGGGGTCGGAGACCGAAGTCACTGGATGTTGCTTCGGAGCGAACCCATAAAGGACTGGGGTCCCCCCAGGAATCCATGGGGTCGATGGAGGATATTGACCTCCCTGTCCAGAGGCAGCGTGTTGTAGGGGTGAGAGTATTAAACCCCCCTGGGTTTAAACCTCAGAAGACCGCCCCCACCTTCATGGGGAAATGTAGCTCAGTCTATACTAGGGTCAAGCCATGTATTCCCTTTGCTCAGACCCACCGACGCATCTCGGGTGGGTTCGGCTTATGCGTTTCGGGATCAGCCCCCCAGTTACTCCATGCAAAGCGTGCCTGGTAGCAGAGCCGCCAAAGACATCAAGACTGCAGGCCGCTGGTCCCGAGTCTCCGTGGGATCTGAGTAAAGGCGCACAGGATGACGTGGACTCTCAACCCTAGGCAATGCGACGGAGAATCCAGGGTCTCCTCAGAGCAACCACTGGGGTTCTCAGAAGGTCACCCTGCCTTCTTGGCCCTTTCCTGGCTTTTTGTACACATTCCCACCCACCCCTCTTTCTCAAGGGTTCGCATACCATGGCAGTTCAGTGCTTAAATACACTGATATTTTTGGGATTTTTCCGTAGATAAGTGAATCAGCGGATACTGAACCACTGATCTCTAGAACAGCTACTCTCATCCACCCATTGACGACGCAACTGTCTTTGGTTTGCTGCCTTCGCTATATTTTTGGCCCCTATGCTTCGCGGCAGCTTCTTTGTAGACTTCCCCGTTTCTTAGCTTTCTTTCGTTTCTTACGGTCACCTCGCCAGAAGGTTTTCTTCAGCTCTTGCTGCCCCCCTAGGAATCGACGAGAAAGGCCCCCAGGTTCAGGTTCCTTCTGCATTCGGACGCCGCTGGACCGAGCGCATGGAATGATGCAAAAGGAGAATTGAATGGGAGGCTCTTAGAGGGCTTCGCATGGGAGACAATGGCTCTTAAGGCCGAGCAAAGCCTTCTCTGCCTACTTCGCTGCAAGGAACATAAGCTGCGTAGGAGGAGTGCAGGAGGAGATGGCTTTCATTTGGGTGCTCAGCACCACCAAGTGGTGGACTGCGGACCAAACTGGGAGGGCAGGCGTCTCACCTCGAATGAACTGCCTGTGGAGCACCACTGACCGGGGGGGGGGGGGGGGGAGACCCTTAGGGGCTCTTACTGGGTCACCTCAAGCCATGTGAGGTCTTAGACTGCAGAAGACCTGTCCTTAGGTGTTTTCCCAGAATGCAGGACATTTGAAAGCTTGCATCTCTCACACGGCCACTTCCACAATTCATATCTTCCAAAGACAAACAGGGCTAAAACGGCATGTTTAATTGTGGGTATGTGAAGTTCATGCTTTAAAAAAAAAATAGAGAAAAAGAGAGAGAGATCAAGGTGGTGGTTTCCCCCTTCTTGTCTTATTTACTGTCTTTCTCCTACTTGTCTTTGATAATCTGCATCTCCTCACGGTCTCTGTTCTCGTTCACCAAGTTGGTAACATGCTTGAGGTACTTCATAAATTCCATCCGGACGTCCTCTGGGTCTTCTTCCAGGCTGGAGTGTATCAGCTGCAACCGGTTGAGTGGGGAAGCTTCAAAGGTGGAGAGGCAAAGCATTAGAAGGTGTGCTCGGACAGACACGCCACACCCTGTGTTGTCAAAGAAGCAAGAGAGAAATGGACAAACTACAATGGCAGCTAGAAGATGGAAGAGATTTGTTTTTTTGTGTGTGACCTTTTGTGGGTCAAAATGCACTGCCACAGACTCACGGAGCGCTTGTACATTTCCCCCATTATGGCAAGGTCATGACTCAGTGAGAATACGGGCAATGGACAAAGGCACGTGCATCATTAATGCTATAAAGCCCTAAACGGCGTGGGCCCAAGCTGTCTAAAGCAGCGGTCCCCAACCTTTTTAGCCCCGCGGACCGGCTGGGGAAGGCGGGGCACCCCCCTGCACGCGCGCATGTTCGAAGGAGCATGCACGTGCGCACATGCGCAAAGGAGCAGGGGCGCTCGTATGGGCACGCGCATGCTCGTGAGCATGTGCAAACGCCAGCGCAGCGCTTGTGCGGGCGTGCTCGCATGCAGGCGCAAACGGGCTGTGCGGGGGGGAGTGTGTGCGGGGGTGGGGGGGAGGTCTGTCTCCACGGTCCGGCTCAGGCCACAGACCGGCACGGGGCCGCGGACCAGGGGTTGGGGTCCCCTGGTCTAAAGGACTGCATCTCCCTCCATGAGTCTGCTCAAGTGTTAAGATCATCAGGAGAGGCCTTTTTCTCCGTCCCACTACCTTTACAGTTGTGTTTGGTGGAGACACAGGGCAGGGCCTTCTCTGTGGCTGCTCCCAGAGACTCTGGAACTCCCTCCCACTGGAGGCCAGGCTGGCCCCGTCTTTGCTGTCCTTCTGCAAGCAGGCCAAGACTTTTCTCTTCAGGAAGGCTTTCCCTGAGTGACTGGCTGCCTGAGTGAGGTTTTTAAAATGGGTGGTTGTGCCTTACTGCATTGAACGTGTTTTTAGTATTGATTTTATTAACCCTATATATCCACAGCAGCTCACACAGAACTTAATCTTTAAGATGCCACAATATATTGTCCATTCTCCTGTCCATTCTTTTTTCTACTTCTCCAACATGCCAAAACAAACTAAAAAGGCTACCTCTTAGGAAACAACCCAATACATTGTTAAGGAAGAGACTTGGATGGCCTTACGCAAGTTGAGGTTCTCTGGGTCTCCCCCACTGCCTGGCTTTTGATGGGCAATGAGCAGGCACTGGCTCTCAAGCAGCTGCTGCTGGTGGACAAAGTACGAATGCCACATCTCGATTTCCTTCACGTGGCTGGGCAAGCCAGGGTTGAAGACAATGATGACCCCGTGGGCATCCTTCACCAGAGCTGGCCAGCAAGTCTCGAATCTGGAAGCAAGACAGGCACACACACACCATGGCTGGGAATACAGAAGGCACTTCCAGTTTGAGGTTCTGCAGCTGGATTTTTATTTTACAGATCAAGTTGGATTTGATTGAAATCAAACGGATTTATTTTTTAAAAAATAGGTTTTTTTTATTTTAAATTTTGAAAAATCAATTTTCGTTATTATTATTTTTTTAAATCATTGATGTTTATCCACTCTGGCACAGGATGATACTGCATACTTCTTTTTTTTCCTTCCATACCTGTGGGGAATGTTCTTCGGTGAGGCCCCCAAACTTGTGCCTCATCTGATGTTTCATTTTTGGATGAAATAAAGATCTGGGTATAACAGAAACTTTACTCTGTGGTGAGGCCCTGCGTGTTGGTGGCTACCTAACCAATCTCTAACCTCACAGGTTCAATTTTGAACATTAGATTCCATTTAGGAGTCGCACAGAGTGGCTGTCATTATTCATCCTAGATGGGCCAAAATCTTGTTGTGCCACTATGCAAGTTAAAAAAATTCCGTTGCACAATGAGCAGAATGGTTTCTTAACTCGGGGCAATTCAGTTCTAGACATTATGTCTTTTGGGTAACAGTGCAACAGGATTTCAGCCACTAAGGATACGTTTAGATCAAAGTCAGTGAGCTGAAGGGAGCATTTTCGTTAGCAATGTCTGAGGAAGTGAATTCGAATTCATGGACCTTGGCACTGAAATAAACTGATTATTCTTTAAGAGATCAATACTTTTCTGTTTTTATTTTTGCTAGACATGCTGGAACAAACGAATGCAGCTTCCTCACTGAAATTGGCTAGAGTTGATTTAAAAGCCCATCTTTCAATACTGTGTGCATATTGTGTCTTTAGTTCTGTTCTTTACATTTATCCCATAGGTCCCTAAATTAATGACTACTGTATTTAGTTAAGAGGTATAGATGAGTACAATGGATAGTATGATAACCCTGCTGTGAGGGTTATCATACTATCACTAGATGGGTGAGATAAGTCAAATAAATAAGTAAATCAATCAATCAGTCAATCAATCAATCAATCAGTCAGTCAATCAGTCACTGCTGTGAACATGTTACATTTTAGAATCTCTTTGTGGCATTTAAAAAAAAATATCGGTATTTTTGGTCACTAAGTGAATTAAATAAAAATAAAGATATATAATTTAAACCACGGGGGAAAGTTCCTTGAACCATCGTTTGGCATCTGAGCTGAACCTATGCTGAGAGAGGTGGCAAAGTACGTGGCAGGCCCACTTACTTTTGATCACCACCACAATCCCACAGTTCAAATCGACACCTGGCTCCTTTGCCGTTGCCACCAATTTGGGGCTTCTCATATTCTAGGATTCTGAAATGAAAGAAATACAGATACGAGCAACTTTAACATCACCACATAATAAAGGCAAAAATACAATACAAGAAATACATGTATGAGCAACTTTAACACCACAATGTCATACATGCAAAAAATACAAGGAAGTATTCAATACAATATTGTATAAATACAATAAAGGATCAGGCCTGTGTCATGGCACAGAAGAGGTATTGCTCACCCTGCGCGATGATCCTCTGAGGGAGGCCAACAGGGGTAAAATGTCCCTGCTGGTCCTCCTCAACCCCTCAGGGTCTTTGATGCCATTGACCACAGTATCCTCCTGGGGAGGCTCTCTCGACTGGGGATCGGTGACCTGGCTCGGTCCTGGCTCCGGTCCTTCCTGGAAGACCGTCCCCGGAGAGTGCAACTTGGAAGAGACGGTCTCCACCCCTTCGACTCTCGATCGTGAGAGTCCCTCAAGGGTTGAGCATCTCCCCGTTGCTGTTTAATATCAATCGGAGGCCGCTGGGGGAGGTCATCAAGAGATTCAGAGTGATGTGTCACCCATATGCCGATGGACACACCGCTCTCTCCTTCTCCAGTGGATGCCGACCCATCCCTTGAACGCGACCTGGCTGTGGTACTGGAGTGGACGGGGGGGGGGGGGGAACAGATTGAGGCTGAACCTGGACAAGATGGAGGTCTTTCAGGTGGGTGCTCTGGCTGTCTGCAGACCGGATGTCCCTCTCCTTAGAGGGTGCGACTCTCTCTGCGAAGAATGGGGTTTGTAGTTCAGATGTCCTACTGGACCCAACGCTGTCTATGGACATTCAAATAGCGTCTGTGGTCCGGTCCGCCAATTGCCACCGGAGGCAGATTGCCCCAGCTGTGCCCCGATCTTGCCAGCTTCAAGATGACGGTTCTAACCTATAAAGCCCTAAACGGTTTGGGACCTCATTACCTGGCAGAAGGCCTACTTCCAACAGGAAGGACCTGCATCTCAAGCAAGCCGACTGAGGATGCTAAACCCGAGAGAGAGGCCTTGGGGAGAGGTCGAAGCACCAATAAAAGACCGTGTTTATAAACTGGATACAAGAGCAAATTAATACAGTACCAAAAGAAAATGCAACATCGAAACAGTTTTTAGACCTGTGTGGACCACTTAATGTTCCATGGGTGGGTGGAAACAATATATTCTAATTTTTGTTGATGGTATTTCAAGATACCGTGTAGCTTATTTACTGAAAGAGAAAAACCAAACTTCTGAAATGTTTAAAAAGGAAGGAATTTGAGAGAAAACTAAGGGCAATATTAACAGACAGTAATAATAATCATTCAGGTGCCCTCAAGTCAATTCTGACTTATGGCGGCCCTTTTCTGGGTTTTCCAGGCAGAGGGTACTTAGAAGTGAGGAATCGAACTCCCAATCTCTGGCTCCGCAGTCAGAGACCAAAACCACAGAGCTACTCAACCAGCTTGGGAGAGCCTATTTGGACTCATTTACAAAGCTGAAATGCACCATTTCCCGGAGAAGTACTTTTCAGAGTTTGTAGGGTTCCAGACGGCTTTGCAGAGGAAGAAAAACCAAACACTTGATTGTGAGTTTTTGCATTTAACAAGCCATGCTACACAGTAAGAGAACGAAGCCTGTTTCTTGACTAGGCGTTGCGGCCGGGCAGCGCACACATACCTTACTCCTTGGGTTGGGAGGTAGGTGCCAATCCCCTCCGTGCTTTCTGATAAGAAGTTCGCCAAGACAGATTTTCCAGCCTGCCATAAATAAGCACAGAAGCATGATTTACCATTTATCTGAGCAGCTGGGAGCTACAGTGAAGCATTAATTCATTGAGTGACTGGTTTATTGATTACTTTCATTTAAAATGCGGGTGTTTTGTCCAAAGATGCCCAGAATGGTGTATGGCATAACTCAACAACCATTACACACACACACAAATAAAACCCAAAACAATCTAACGGCAAACAGCAGCTTGTTATATTCCGTCAAGTTGCTTCCAACTTATGGTGACTATTTGAATTAGTGGCCTCGAAAAGGTCCTGTCCATTAACAGCCCTGCTCATCTCTTGCAAATGAAGAGCTGTGGTTTCCTTCACCGAGTCAGTCCATCTCATATTCAGACTTCCTCTTTTCCTGCTCCCTTCAGCTTTTCCTAGCATGATTGCCTTTTCCAATGAGTCTTCTTTTCCCATCACCAGCTCCAAGTATCATGTTTCCTTCTGGGGAAACATGACTAACACCGAACAAAGAGAGTACCTGTGGGAAAGGGAGGGTTCTAATGCTGGTGGATGCTTGCACAGGTCATTCCCCTCCTGCACCCCTTTCCAAAAATCTTCCCCCAGTTGCCTTATAAAGTGCTTAAAAGCTGGGGCGGGCTAAGTGGTGCAGTTTTACAACTCGTTTTCACCCTGCTCAGGATCTTACCAGCAGACCCTATGGATGGGGCTGCACTCTATTTCCCATCAGCCCCAATCTGCAATGCCTAATTCCTAGGACATTTCCCCTGAAATGTTTAGCACGCTCTCTCTCATCCTTCCCCAGCCACTGGCACCGCTGGCTGGGGCCGATGGGAGTTGTAGTCCACACTATTTGAAGAGATCAGCCCAGGGAAGCATGCCTTATGGCTCCTGTGCATGCCAGCGCCACTTCTCCCTCTTTGTGTTACTGTTGCTTTGCATTGCTCCAAAATCTCTGCCTGAATGTTTTTAATCTGCTTTATTTTAATTTTAGTGCAACTCCGCTTTGCAATCCTGGTGATAAATAAATGCAATAAATAAATGAATGCACAAATAAAGGGATGGCTATATACATAAATGTATACATAGTCTGATGGCTACTAGTTCTCCCTTCTGTCTCCTCCTCTGGAACACGAGGTAGCAACTTTGCTGAGAGGCTTTTTATGCATCTGTTTAGGTATTTATTTATTTCGACTTTTCCAGCGAGGCATCGTTTGCAGTAACGTTGCAGCACTTGGCTTGCTAACGGGGGAGCCAGGATAAATCCTCTTTGTCAGATCTAAAGGGAAGCCAGAGAGGAGAAAAACCGAGGGGTGTGTGTGTGTGTGTCCCGTCTCAGACTCACCTCGCTGGGGCCAACGAAGAGGATTTTCACCTTCAGCATCCCTTTCCGGACCAGGCCGCACAGCCTCGGCCTCGCGTAGGGAAAGAATCCGATGCGAGGGGTCGAACGGGTGGGCCGAAGAATCTCGGCGGCTCCGCCCAACTCGGCGGCACCGCGTTGCTAGGGACGGTTGCTAGGGGCGGAGAGAAGCTGGAGGGAGGAGAGAAGCTGGAGGAGAGAATCTCCCAATTCAACAGGAGAAGCTTGTTCCTCCCCCAGAGGAGAAGCCTTCCCTGTTGAACTATTTGCTTATATTTCTGATGTTGGAAGTAGAGCTTTGGGAAGTTACTTTTTTGGGGGGAAACAGTTCCCGACATCGGATAGGATGCTCTGGGAATTGCCATTTCCAGAAAGGGGAAACCAAGGACAGAAATGTTCCCAAGCTCTAGAGGGATGGAAAAACAGGTGATCCTTGTATTTCTGGCATGGCAACAATAATCCTGGCTGTTCCTCTTTGCCTCTTCTCTCCTCCCTGTGGGGACCAAGATGAGGCAGATTCAGGTCAGCCTTTCAAACATGCCTCTAATAAAGGGCAACCTCCTGATTTCGCTCCCCCCAAACAGCATGGAGCAATGCCTGCTCCAAGGAAAAGGGCAGTTCCTTTGCAAAAAAGAAGAATATATATCTTCTTTATATATATACCTGCTGTGTGTGTGTCCCGTATATATATATATATTCTTCTTTTTTGCAAAGGAACTGCCCTTTTCCTTGGAGCAGGTATTGCTCCATGCTGTTTGGGGGGAGTGAAATCAGGAGGTTGCCCTTTTTATATATATAAAAATCCCCCCCCCGCCCCCCAAGAAGTCAGGCATGTGTGAGACAGAGGGCGAGAGGGGTACTCCACTCGCTGGAGAGACGTTCCTCCTCAACAACAAAACTAAGGAAGAGGACCCCAAAAACCCACACCCGAACCTACAGTGGAACCTCAGCAGGAGACCGAGATAGAGGATCTGACAGAAGACATATAGAAAGGGATGATAGGGGAGGTTTATTTATTTATTTATTTATTTATTTATTTATTTATTTCATTTATACCCCGCCTATCTGGTCAATTATGACCACTCTAGGTTCAGGGAGACAGGGCAGGAAGAGAGAGAAAAAGGAGGGTGGCGTTTGAAGCAGGGACCGGAGAGGTAGAGAGGAGGAAAGACCAGTCACCGCTTGGTAGGAACTGGTCTTTTGTGCAGTTACTGCATCCACACCCATACCGGTTGGGAATGGGTGTGGAGGCAGGATCCTTGGACTGGATTATGGGAGAGATCAAGAGTGCCCAAAGAGGAGGCAGATTATAGGAGGAGAGCGGAGGTTCCCCCCTAGACCCTCTTATTGGGGAGACCCCGAGGCGAGGGAGTGGAGGAGGAGATGGAGAGAGGAAAAGGAACGAGGAGAGAAAGATTGGCATGGAGAGTCAGGGAGAGGAAGAGAAGGAGTTTACAGGGAGGACCCCTGGGAGAACCGAGACCCCGATGGACGGATCCTGTGGGATGATGATCTGGACGAGGAGACCGTGCCCCGGCTGGAAGGCCCGACGAGGCAGACTGTAAAGGATTGGGTCCCCGCGGATCTCCCGGGACCCTGGGACCACAGTGATAGAAACCCGTTCCTGTTTAACGAATGGAAGCCCCTTCCGGACCCGTCGGCAGAAGGAGAAAGGACTCGTGATCCTGTTCCAGACACTTGTTTCTTGTTTAATGCACCAATAAATCCCACATCTGTTTTGAAACAACACAGATCTATTGGTTTCTTGGAATTGAATTTGGAGCCAAAACCCGAACCCTCACCGCATGGAAGTCTTTTTCAGCTCTGTGATCTTTTAAGATTTTTGAACAGGGTAGGCTCATACACTGCTGGTTGGATAGCTCCGTGGTTTAGGTCTGGTTGGGAGTTCGAATCCCCACAGTGCCTCCTATGAGTAGAGCCGGCCTGGGGCAAACTGCACCGTAGTCCAAGGGCGCCCCCAGAAAGAGGAAATGGTGAGCCAGTTCTGTGTATTCCCTACGTTAAAAACCCTGAAAAGGGTCAACATAAGTTAGAATTCACTTGACAGCACACAATTATTTATTATTATGCTCATATATACTTTATCACATACATGAAAACTTGCAAACAGTCAATTTTTTGGCACTTCACAACAAAGCTTTTAAGGGATCCTTTTCTCTATGAAGCAAGAGTAGAAAAAGGTGACTTTAAAGCCATGACTTTTTTTAAAAAAATTGAGACTGCCTGTGCATTTTTATCTGTTTTTTTTTTATCTTTTGCACCCTGTGATGTGCCCTGAAACCTTGTTTTTCACTAGATTTTTTTTAATGGATTGTTGTGCTCCGGTTGTTTTAAATGTGCTTTACTATTGATTTTATTACTGGTTTTTTTTATGTAATACTCGTTTAATTCTTTTTTTAAAAATTTTTTGTTCCAACTGTTTTTAGCTTTTAAACATTGTCTTTTTAACGATGTAAGCCACCTTGGGTTCTTTTGAAGGAGAACGGAGGGGTAAAAATATTTTAAATAAATAAATAAATAAGCTTCTGGCTAATATCATCGGGATGATGCGGGGAAGGGCTCAGGGTGCTGGAGACTCATAAACCAGGGCAGAATCTCCCCCCTGACCATGAGAAAACCCAAGGGGAACTTCTCAGCCAAAAACAGTTGTTTTTCCTCAAAAATAAAAAGTAAAAAAAATTGAAAGGGATAGCCTGATGGAAAGGCAGGGGTGCTGTCGGCATCACTCAGTCCCATGGAGTCTTTTAAGGAGTCTGCAGCTTTGTTTGGAAAAACTTTTTCATGGCATGCACTCTTTTTAAAATCAGGTGCCACAGGTGGTTGTTGTAATGCTTGTGCGGTCATCAGCCCTTTAGAAACTAGACCTGATCTGGATGCGATCTCTCTCTCTCTCTCTCTCTCTCTCCATCTCTCTCTCACACCATCTCTCTTTTCCTGGTCCGTCACAGAGAAGCAATGGCCGATATCAAATTCCATGGAGCACCAGGAGCACCTAGTGGCTGAAAATAAATCCCAATTCATGTCCTCTTCCCCCCCCTCTCTCTCTCTCTCTCTCTCTCTCTCTCTCACACACACACACACACACACACACACACACACACACCGAGCATGCAGGATGCCGAGCCGGCTGCTCGCTCAGACCCCCATCCGGGAGTGACTGGGTGGGCTGGGAACTTCCTGGCTGGTTGCATCCATGCTCCTAATGTGCTTCTCTCTCTCTCTCTCTCCTTTTCAAGGAGGCAGTTGGCTGTCTGGCGAACGCGGGTGACTTCACTGCTTTCGATAACCCGACACGACTTGTTGGCGCAACTGGATATGGCCTGAGAAACAACTGTTTGTGAAAGATCAGCCCCGTGGTGGTCCAGGTGGTGATTTACCTCTGGGCCAACTCATTCATCACGCAGACTCCCCCGGTATCCGAGCAGGTCAGACGGCAGCAGCGGGAAAGGTTCTCCTCTTCGCCTTTTTTCCACTCCAACTTTAGCATCAAGAACAAAACACCATTTTCACGAGCAGCTGCCACCATCGTCAGTGGGCACGGCACATTGTCTGACTTTTGGGGGAGTGGAGGGAGAGATACATGGCTGGAAAGGGGAATGAAGCAAAAAAGCAAAGTGTGCTGCTTATATACCACCCCATAGCACTTCAAGCACTCTCTGGGCGGTTTACAATTTTATTACGCAGGCGACACATTGCCTCCACCCCTAGCAAGCTGGGGACTCAATTTACCAACCCCAGAAGGATGGAAGGCTGAGTGAACCTTCCATCTACCTAAGATTGAACCCACTTTATGAGCAGAGTTTTGGCTGCAGTACTGCAGTTTAACCACCACACCACAAGGCAGTATTCCAAAGAGGAGGCCCTATGGCATGCTCACCCCTGCATGACATAAGATCTCCAGGCTGAATTGGATGTGAATAGGAACCTTAAAAAGTCAGGTGCCTGCTGGGACGAGAAGCAACAGGTGCCCTGCCTTTCAGATGTTGGTCTTGGGCTCAGGTGGTATAGACGAAGCTTGGCTGCTCGTCGGCGATGCTCCCTGCCTGCCTCTCGACCAGCCCTACCATCAGGCAGAGCGGGGCAACTACCCCAACGGCTGATGGTGGGTGCAGGGTGGTAGAAGCAGCTCTCCTGCCCAGATCTTCCCACGGAGCCCTTGGCTGTTCTCCTCTGCATCGCTGTCATACACACCTGGTCCTGCAGCATCCTTAAACCCCTCTGCCCCATTGCGACCGCCGTAGTAAAGTCAACCCCGATCTACAGAAGGGAAGGTGATCTCTTTGTCCTCAGGTGGCAAAAAGTCTTGGGGGTTGGCCCAGAGTTGGCATTCCAAAAGGGAAAGCAGGTTCGATCCTACAGATGGGCGAGAGATGAGCAAAGGGATGAAGAGAGCGGAGCAGCGCTACGCAACACAAGAGCGGTATGGGTGAGTTGTAGTCCCCCAGCGGGTAATATTTCCAAATTCTACCTAGGTAGAGGGTCTTTTTGTGGTGGGGGTTGAATGGTGGTGCTGGAGGAGACTCTTGAGAGTCCCCTGGACTACAAGGAGAACAAACCTATCCGTTCTGAAGGAAATCAACCCTGAGTGCTCACTGGAAGGACAGATCCTGAAGCTGAGGCTCCAATACTTCGGCCATCTCATGAGAAGAGAAGACTCCCTGGAAAAGCCCCTGATGTTGGGAAAGTGTGAAGGCAAGAGGAGAAGGGGACGACAGAGGACGAGATGGTTGGACAGTGTCACCGAAGCGACCAACACGAATTTGACCCAACTCCGGGAGGCAGTGGAAGACAGGAGGGCCTGGCGTGCTCTGGTCCATGGGGTCACGAAGAATCGGGCACGACTTAACAACTAAACAACAACAGAGGGTCTTTTTCATCACCGGATCTTCGAAAGGGAGATGCTGGGGGATGAATCCAGGACTTCCCACATGCAAATCTGAGGCTCTGAGCCTGGACGCGGGCCCCTCTCCCATGCACACGCACCACGAGCCGAGCTCACTCCTGCACACTGGCAGTCAACATTGCCAGCCAAGATGATAATGTTCTTTTTCTGACTTGCATCCTTCAATGCCTGTAATACTGGCATTTGGTCAAAATGATAAAATTCTGGCTTGTAAAGACCCAGCCTATTTAGCTGCAGTTCCTGATCTGCGGCGGAATTATATCGGGTCGGACTTCGCCGGTGGTCTGAGGGAGCCCTGGCTGGATTCTGGCGCTGAAGACAAACAGGAAACAGTTTTTAAGGAGAGGAGAGAGAATGGTGAGGGTTTGAGCATTGCTCGGATCCTGTTGTGTGCTGTTGCAGGACTTGGAAAAAAAGTTGGAAAAGAAATTGGTCCACTGTAGCAGTGGGGGGAAAAAGGAACTTTGTCCAGCTCTTTTCTTCTGCTTCATTATCCACTCCAGTCTCCCACATTTGCAGACGGCTGTATGGGCACGAATCTTGCGTGCATGCGCGAGCACAACATGTTTCACCACTGCACAAAAATTGATCCGAGCTGTGCATCAGAGAGGAAAGTGTTTTTTTCCCCCCAGCTTGATGAGACCATGGTGGCTTAACTCTACGTCAAGGATGTAAGTCCTCCCTTGCCTCATTCACAAAGGTGAGTGGGGGCGGGGGGAAGCCACCCAATACTTTTCCTCACTTGCAAGACGGCAAGACGTTCTCTCTCATCGTTGACAAGTGTGCTCACAACGATTTTTGCACAAATTGTGCAGCTGCACAAAACGACAATAGCTGCCACCTTGTCGCAGGGAGTTCTAAACAACCGGCAGCTTTGCATGGGTTATTTTCATTGCTGGAGCTTTATTTGCAACATTGCATGCTGTCTGTGGTTTGCGTGACTAGGAGGGGCTTTTCTGGGCTGGGGTGATTATTTGTCTATCCAGCACTAACGAGTCATTCCTTCTAATCTTTGATTTCAAAGAGAGCCGCTTGTTTTGCTGTGGATCTGTTCAGTTGGTTGCTAAGTCTGTGTGCAGTAAAGAAAGCAGCATACACAAGTCTGTAATTTCAAGCAGCTGTAAGTAAAGAAATGTTTTTAACATTCTTTCTCCTACAAATGTCTCAGAGTGAGTTACTGAGGCCTTAAGCGCCAGTTACTGAGAAAGGGGTGAACTCTGAGGATGCTGTTCTCTTCTGTGGATCTCTGTACGTCTACTGCATAGCAACAACGAAGTTTCCTAGAAATTCATAACTCTGGAACATACATTTAAAGAAATTATTCAGCCAGCCTTTCTGTGCTTGCTGTGTGTATGTATGTTTACTCAGCTTCACGGAGAGAAAACGCACTAGTTTTACATGGAGCTCTTTTGTGCAAACAGTGGAACCCCAAAGTAAGAAACCCACACCATGTCTAATTTTCCCATGGAACACACAAAATCAAAGGGTTGAGAAAGTGTGTTTCATTAAAGATATTTTTGCATGAATTCATCACAACTCCAGTCTACATCTGCCTTGTATCAACCCTGAAGCTTTGGCTGAAAAACCACAGGCAAGGCTGCTACATGTTCTGGAGTCTGAGAATATCTCCAGTCGCTAAGGCTCTCTATTTGGGTTCTTGCTCTGAATGCTTTTTTCCCCATGAATTGGAACCAGGGAAGGTGCTGAACAAACAGGGGGTTTGAGACCTTTCTCCCCAGGCTTCATGGAGATATATACATTTCCAAGCATAAACATTTCATGACATTGAACACAACATGGAATGAAAGTTTGCTCTCACTGCTTTTCAAAAGTAATTCAATGGTAGCATGCATGGATAGTTATATATTTTTAAAAGTACTATAGCGATATAGTACTTAAAAAAAAACACTATGCAATGTCTAGTTCCTGCAATGTAATTCGTTGTTTAGTCATTGTGTTTAGACCCTGGGAGGTGCTGCAGAATTCCAGGGTTTGCCCGCCATCATTCTTCAGGGGCCCCCAATGAATAGGAGGGGCATGAGATGTCTCTAGTCCACCGTTTTCCTGCTGTTGTAGTCCACCGTCTCTATAATTGAGCTTCATCCCTTTCCTTCACTGGTAGGTTCCTTGTCTCCAAATCCAGGAGGGCCCCTTCTCAGCCTTGACCAGACGTGGTGTCAGTAGGGTTGGGACAACCATAGGCCAGCTGGTGTGTCACAAGACAAGAGAAGATTGCCTCCCTCTGCATTGGGCAGATTACCTCTCTCCTCTTTCGTAATTCATCAACTGTGCAAGCCTTTGCTTCCACCTCTGACGTCTCACTTTCAGGCATGTAGCATTGAAAGATTTGCGTGCCCGAAGGCGTAGCTTTGTACGTCCTAACCTGTGATCTGAACATCCGAGACAAGAGAGAGGGATCTGCGCTGTAAGAGGAGTACTGAATTTCACAGGAGCACAGTCCGACAATCAATCAATGAATCAATCAGTCAACAATAAAAACTAGAAAACCTAAGGGGCATAATCTCACCCCAAACGAGCCTGGTGAGGACAGATAGTGGTCCGTAGCCGTTGAAAGTTAAGTTTGCATTGGAGAAGCACACCACGGAGACGTTGAGTGGCGGTGTAGCTGGATGGTAACCCGAACCGGAGCATGGCGGCTGGGTTGTGAGCTTGTAACAAAAATTCATTATGGATTCTACCTGTAAAATTGGGTCTCGTGGCCAAGATAGCTCAGATAGATAGCTCAGTGGTTTAGGTCTCCAGCTGTGGAGCCAGAGGTTGGGAGTTTGAATCCCCCACTGGGCCTCCTGGGCAGGGGCTGGACTGGATGACCTGACCCATAGGGTCCCTTCCAGCCCTGCCATTCTAAGATGATGATGATGATGAAGAAGAAACCAAAGTGTTGTATTTGGAAGAAGATACGGAACCAGATGGTGACAGCAGCCACAAAATTAAAAGACGCCTGCTTCTTGGGAGGAAAGCGATGACAAACCTAGACAGCATCTTAAAAAGCAGAGACATCACCTTGCCGACAAAGGTCCGCATAGTCAAAGCAATGGTTTTTCCAGTAGTGTTGTATGGAAGTGAGAGCTGGACCATAAAGAAGGCTGACCGCCAAAGAATGGATGCTTTTGAATTGTGGTGCAGGAGGAGGCTCTTGAGAGTCCCCTGGACTGCAAAGAGAACAAACCTATCCATTTTGAAGGAAATCAACCCTGAGTGCTCACTGGAAGGACAGATCCTGAAGCTGAGGCTCCGATACTTTGGCCATCTCATGAGAAGAGAAGACTCCCTGGAAAAGACCCTGATGTTGGGAAAGAGTGAAGGCAAGAGGAGAAGGGGACGACAGAGGACGAGATGGCTGGACAGTGTCACCAAAGCTACCAACATGAATTTGACCCAACTCTGGGAGGCAGTGGAAGACAGGAGGGCCTGGCGTGCTCTGGTCCATGGGGTCACGAAGAGTCGGACACGACTTAACGACTAAACAACAAGAACAACAACGGAACCATAAAGAGATGGAGGGCCTGTTGAAGTCCATCTCATCCAACCTGCTGCCAGTGCAGGAAATGCAAGATTAGAACATGCCTGATCCACTCCCTCTCTCTCATCCAGGCATTGTTTAAAACCTGGAAGAAACCCAGTCTCTTTGGAGGCTAAGGTTGTTTAGCATGTGAATGGAAGGCTAGCACAGAATCATAGCTTACAGAGGATCTCCAGGTGGGGTCAGGAAGGAGTCTGGTCTTGAAACCCAGGAGTGCCATGGGAGCCATTCAGATGGGACAGGACTGGACAAAAGGACATCACGTTCTGATTTAGGATTAGGCAGTATCCTGATTCAACTTTCTGTGTTCAACGAAAGAGAACCTGTTCCGCCATCAACCCCTACACCACCACAAATGACTTCCTAATGTTTAGTCGCAGTCTCTCTTTCCTTGTAACCAAAACACGCTGGGTCGGGTTCGACATCCTGGAGCCCTCTCTTCTGCATGAACATCTTCCACTATTTGCTGGCGGCCTTCGCATCTTCGCCCTGTCGTCTCCAGGTAGACATATTCACCCCCTCCAACTAGGGGTCTCTCCCGTGTTTTCTGCCCTCTTCATTCATGTTGGTCATCCCCGTATCCATCAGTTGGAAGGATAAAGTTGGGAGGGGACTTGGCTCTGGACCAATCTCACCCTCGCCACGGTCAGGACACTAGAGCAGGGGTCCCCAACCTTGGGCCTCCAGATGTTCTTGGACTTCAACTCCCAGAAATCCTGGCCAGCAGAGGGGGTGGTGGAGGCTTCTGGGAGTTGTAGTCCAGGAACATCTGGAGGGCCCCCCGAACCTTGGGCCTCCAGATGTTCTTGGACTTCAACTCCCAGAAATCCTGGCCAGCAGAGGGGGTGGTGAAGGCTTGTGGGAGTTGTAGTCCAGGAACATCTAGAGGCCCAAGGTTGGGGACCACTGCAATAGAGCATCTAGGACAGGTAATCCAGCTAAAGCACCATTTGTTTTCACGAACAGAATTCATGTGGGCTGGAAGCACCAACGTCACCCCAGGAGCTTCGGAGGAGATGGTAACCTTTCCCTGTAAAATCTGGTTATGTACAAAATACTCTCAGGTTTCCTGTCAAAACCCATCCATCACTTCTGGGCAAACGTGAGGCAGGGGTAGCCTGTGTTCGGAGCAGAAGTGGGGCTGCTCACTCAAGGATGGTGTCCACTCTGAGATGAGTTGCCCCGAATGTTGGTTACCCTGAATCTGAGTGATGTGCAGAAGGGGCGGGGGGGGGGGGAAGGTTCGACCCCCCCAAGCCGAATGGCATGGATAAAGAAATGCACAATAAATCAACAAAGTGGTAGGTTTAAGTTGCTAGTAAGACCCCCCTCCAAACAACTCAGCATGGCATCTGTGGAGCAAAGGATCGTCTGGGAAAAGGCGGGATGACGGGGATGAACCCAGGGCCCAAGAATCATACCAGTCTGCATTTCAGCTGTAAGTGATGAAGGAAGTATGAGAGAATCTGGCATCTTATTTGATTTCCACAGAGCTCTCCGCGCGGCTCCGCCAAGATACCTCTGAGAGCGGTGAAGGGGATTAATCAAATTGATTCGGACAAAGCCCATGAAAACAAGAAAAAGCCCCCTCGGTGTGGGGATTGGGGGAGAAAGGAAGGCAAGAGAAGGGGGGGCCGTGAGCGCCGGGAATTGTGGAAAAGAGGGGGGGAGGGACAGATCTGGCAAAACTCTTTCAGCCTCCATGTGGAATAAGTTACCGGAGGGGGGGGGGGGTCCTGATGTTGAAGCCAAGCTGGATGCCTGAAATGAAGTGATGGCAGATGGGCAGATGGGGGAAGGGGAAGGGGAGTGGGCAACTGAATGGAACTGCTTTCAGAGACGTAGGAGAAGACATGGTGGGTGATGATCCAGCAGCTAGAAGAAAGAGGCTTGGATCCCCAGTTTTGGTAAGCTCACAGTAGGCAGCTTGGACCTTGCATTCTCTCAGCCTCGATTTGTTACAGGGTTTTGAATGGTTGGTTAAATTCCTTTTGCTATGCAGGAGAAGTATAGAGATTCACGGAGGAGAATAGCTACCAGTTCCCCAGATAGTCCACCCCTTCCTCGTTAACTGGCACTTTAGGTCTCAATGGTGGCAGCGCTGCGGGTTAAACCGCAGAAGCCTCTGTGCTGCAAGGTCGGAAGACCAGCCGTCATAAGATCGAATCCACGCGGCGGAGGGAGCTCCCGTCGCTCGTCCCAGCTCCTGCCAACCTAGCAGTTCGAAAGCATGTAAAAATGTGAGTCGATAAATAGGTACCACCTCGGTGGGAAGGTAACGGCGTTCCGTGTCTAGTCGTGCTGGCCATGTGACCACGGAAACCGTCTTCGGACAAACGCTGGCTCTACGGGTTGGAAACGGGGATGAGCACCGCGCCCTAGAGTCGGACACGACTGGACTAAATGTCAAGGGGAACCTTTACCTTTACCTTTTTAAGGTCTCAATCACTCACTCTGATATTTTCAGGCCGTGGATCAGTGAATCAGTGGATACTGATCCCGCAGATAAGGGGTTCTACTGGAGGTGTTTAACAGAAATTCCCTCTTTTGCTACAAATGGAAATGTTTATTTGAAGACTTCTGTCGTGCCCTGGTTAAAAAAAGCAAAATCTTCATCAGAGAGCAAAAAGCAAAACACAAGCAGATCTACAATATCAAGAATTGTAACAAAATATTTTCAAGATATGTGAGATATTTACAAGTGGTTTTGTCACTGCCACACTGCCCCCCAAAGGATTTCCCATGGCTGAATGAGGAAGATTCAAACCCATGTTTCCCAAGTCCAGTTATCAAAGTTTAGAAACAAAACCCACCAATAAAGTAGTTAGTTAGTGCTGTACGGAGGCCTGGGAGAACCAAGTTTCTAGTCCCTATTGTGCTGTAAAAATTCAGCGGGTAACCCTGAGCCGTTCCCTCCCTTCCTTGGTCTGACTCCCTCACTGGGTTATTGTTCGAATGATGCTGAGCATGAAGGGGAAAACTATGTAGCCTGGAACTCATAAAAAAAAAGGGGCAGAGTATAAATGAAGCAATTCGTTCCATTGACAGATGCCACAGACGACATATTCGCGAATGAAACGAATTAGTTAATTTAAAGCCACAGTAACAGACAAAAAGAAAAAAAGGGGTGAAAACAAATCCACGAAGGAGCCCCAGGAGTTTCTTGAGGGACGCGATCCATTCTTTGGGATCCCAGATCCCTGATTTCGAATCGCCGTCCACTGAACTTCAAGACGGTCCTGGAAGGAAGGACACAAAGAGACACACAAACACAGGAGAGGACTTATGGTGCGGATTCAAGAGTGCTGCGAGGAGAGGGAGGTTGGGGCCTCTACCCTGGACAGTAGAACCCCCTTATCCGCAGGATCAGGATCCGCTGATTCACTTATCCATGGTCTGAAACTATTACGAATATTTTAAAAAAAAATCCCCCAAAATACTATATATATGTTTTAATGATGTAGTTACTAGAACTGGCCACTAGAGGGGGGTCAGAGACTATGCTATGTATAGCGTTCACTATTATAACAGCATCTGCTATAATCCACAGTTTCCAGTATCCACGGGGGGGGGGGGGGGGGCTTGGAACCGATCCCCCGCAGATGTGGGGGGTCTTACTGTACAATTAGAGCAGGATGATCCCACTTTAACCAACATGGCTCTGTCTTGAGGAATTTTGACAAGCGAGTTCGAATTCTTCGCGGGACAGTTCTGCTCTCCTCTGCTGCACTATAGTAGAAAATGTCAACTCCACCACCAAACTACAAATCCCAGGATTCCACTGGATAAAACCACTGCAGACACCATAGCATCGAACTGGAACAACAGGCTTCTTCCCCCAGTCAGGGGCCTTCCAGGTGCATTATCCCATAAACCTCCACCCCTCACCCTCCAGACTACAAATCCCATTGCCCGATGCTAACTGGGCGTCATGGGCATGGCAGCCCAACCCATTTGAAAGACAGGTTTGCCACTTCAACCTCTTCTCATTTCCTGACAAGAGAGGTGTGTGTGTGTGTGTAACTCTTGTGATGACCTTGGAGGTGGCAGTGGTGAAATAATCATGCAAAATCAGCCATCCCAAAATTGTGCATCCATGCATGCTGAGAAAGTGAGACAAACGTGGGTTTCTGGCATTAAATCCCGAACAAACAGTGAGTGTGCAATATGGACAGGGAGGAGAAAGAATGCTCCTTCTCAAAGTTTCCGAAGAATAGCACTAAAAATAAATGAAGTGGACTTTCCCCTTGAGAAGACAGCTTGAAAAGCTTGCTTTTGTGGGGGTGGGGTCTGTAACACACACACACACACCGGATTTTTCCATGTTCTGTTTGAGAAACACGGTTTCTTCAGTAGGGAAAAATGCATACGGATTTAGATTGCCATAGGAAACCCACTTACGTGAACTTTAAGCCCCACTGAGCGGCACGCAACTTATTGTGTGAGTCGTCATGCAGAGGAGTATAAATCTATGATTTCTTTAACTAGCTGAGTACACCGTATTTGTCTGAACGTGCATAGCCATAAAGCTGAGAGAAAGGGAACCCGTGAAAGACACAAACCGTGTTGCGGAGTTCTGAACTTCTGGTAAAATTCCTTGTGGCTACACAGTAGAGGTACAGAGACTCACAGAGGGTAATAGCTTCTAGTCCCCCAGATCCACGCCTTTCTCATTAACTGGCACTTACAGTCTCAATAACTCACTCAGAGGCATTTGCCTGAGAAAGAATCAAAACGTTTCATTACATGCAGTTGTGAACAGATCAACAGCAAGCGAGCCCACTCTGCTTCCGACAGACTAAAGAGAAGGAAAGGGAGCACTCAGCAGAGAGGCGGGGCTCTCTTTGAATTCAGAGGCAGGGAAGGAATGATTGGTTAGTGCTGGATAGATTGACAGTCAGCCCAGCCCAGAAAAGTCCCTCCCAGGCACTCAAACCACAAACAGCATGCGAGGTTGCAAAAACTCCAACCGAACGCAGCAAAAATCTGTGTGAATTTCAAAGTCTGCACCACCACTAGCAATTTGGGCACCTGGGACGAACAGGGGCCAAAATGCATCTCTGAATCAACACTGCGGTGCACGAGGGTGAAAAGAGTGAAAGATGCCATTCCACCACCAAAGACGTTTATCTTTATCTTTATCTTTATTAGTTTTTTACCCTGCCCCCCTAGACAAAGTCTACTCGGGGCGGCTTACATACATAATAAAAACATCATCATACATAAAAGATTTTAAAGATCATAATTTTAACACTTATATTAAATTAAATCAATACCAAGATGAAAGAGTAAAGATCAGTTATTGACTGGAGGGAAGGCCTGTCTGAAAAGCCAAGTTTTCAAATGGGTTTTAAAAACACCCAGCGAGGGTGCCAGGCGAATTTCAGTTGGGAGGCTGTTCCATAGCCGAGGGGCCACTGCCGAGAAGGCCCGGTTTCTTGTTCTTTCTTTCCGGGCCTCTCTCGGCGTTAGGCCCCTCAGCCGTCCCTGCTGGCTATTCCGGGTGATTCGGGTAGATCTAGGTGGGAGAAGACGATCTGCCAAGTATCGAGGTCCCAAACCGTTTAGGGCTTTATACGTCATCATTAACACTTTGAAGTCAATGCGGAAACGAATGGGCAGCCAATGCAATGCAGCCAGAGTGGGAGAGATATGCTGATATTTCCTCACCCCACTAAGAAGCCTGGCTGCCGCATTCTGCACCATTTGAAGTTTCCGCATCAATCTCAAAGGCAGCCCCACGTAGAGCGCATTACAATGGTCTAATCTCGAGATTACGAGCGCATGGACAAGAGTAGTGAGGGCCTCCCCATCAAGATAGGGTCGCAGCTGGGCAATCCGCCATAGATGGAAATATGCGGAGCGGGACACGGACGCCACCAGGGTTTCCATGGTAAGCGCCGGGTCCAGATGTATCCCCAAGCTGCGAACCTCACTCTTTGCGGTAAGGGTCGTCCCCCCAAAAGAAAGGGAGTCGCCCAAACCGCCGATGGAGGGACCTCCCACCCTCAAGACCTCCGTCTTGTCCGGGTTCAGCCTCAACCCATTCAACTGCATCCATTGCAGTACAGCCTCCAGGCAGCGCTGAAGGGACAGAACGGCATCCACTGAAGTAGATGAAAAGGAGATGTAGAGCTGCGTGTCATCAGCGTACTGATGGCACGAAGCACCGCACCCCCTGATGACCCCACCCAGCGGCCTCATATAGATATTAAACAGCATTGGGGAGATGATCGACCCCTGCGGAACCCCACAACTGAGACTCCATGGGGCCGAAACATTCTCCCCAAGCTGTACTCTCTGGGGACGGTCCTCCAAGAAGGATCGGAGCCAGGCAAGTGCCAGGCCACCGATTCCCAACTCAGAGAGCCTCCCCAGGAGGATACCGTGGTCGACGGTATCAAAGGCGGCTGAGATATCGAGGAGGACCAACAAGGACATATTGCCCCTGTCGGCCTCCCTCAACAGGTCATCCAACAGTGCGACCAGTGCCGTCTCTGTGCCATAACGCGGCCTGAAGCCCGACTGAAATGGGTCCAGGGCATTGGTTTCGTCCAAAAGTGTCTGAAGCTGGTCTGCCACCACCCTCTCCACCACTTTGCTAAGGAAAGAAACATTGGCGACGGGCCTATAATTTCCAATATCATCCGCCGCCAAATTTGGTTTCTTCCTTATGGGCCTAATGAGTGTCTCCTTGAGGGCAAGAGGAACCTTGCCCTCTTGGAGAGACCCATTAATTATTGCTGTGGCCCATTCCGTTGTTACAGGCCTGGCTACTTTGATTAACCAGGCCGGGCAAGGGTCAAGGGAGGAGAAATTGCGAGCATTTCCCTTCTTGTTTTACCCACACAATCCAGGTAGACCATTCCTCTATCTGGACACTTTTTCCAGATGTGAGCCGGAGACCTGACCTCCTGAGTTCTGGGAAGAGCTGCCTTTCTCTGCCTCAGCGCAGCCTGAGATACTGAGCGACCCAATCCGTTCTTGTCCGGCAGCCAGCTGTATTGACTACACAGCCTGCTGCAAATCAGTGACGCTTCCTCTGGAGGTGTCGGCTGCTTCGCCTACGGCCGTAGACCTGATGGTCAGCTCAGTCTCGGAAGTCGAGCAGAGAGGCTGCAGCCTTTAAATTTGGCTTCCTTGAGCAAAGCTCTGGTTATAGCCCCATAAAAGCTGTCGTAACTGGCCATTCACCTTCCTAATTTATGAACCTAGACCTATTCCATTAAGCTGGCTGGAGAGCTCAGTGAGTTAGGTACCGGGCTGCGGAGCCAGAGGTTGGGAGTTCGATTCCTCCCACGGTGCCTCCTGGGAGAAGAGCCAGCCTGTGTAGCCTTGGGCAAGCTGTACATTGGTCCCAGAATTGCCCCCAGAAGGAGAGAATGGGAAGCCACTTCTGAGTATTTATACCTAGAAAACTCTGAGAAAGGGTCCCCCACAAATCAGAATGGACTCGACAGCGCACAATTATTATATTACACTGATAAGAATTGGCCTGTTCATATTTCTGGGTTGCTTCTCCTCTTCCCAAGCGAAATCTCCTTCATAAATTGAATCACAGATATTTTTCTTGGCCTCTCTCTCCCAGCTCTGCTCCTTCCAGTTTATCAACCTCGTTTTCGGAAACTGTTTAGATCAGCGATTCTGATAGGCACCTTGTTGTGGGTTGAGGGGGTGTGTGTGGGGGTAGATACAGTCTATTTATTACTGTTAATGTAGGCCATTACATGACAGATCTCAAAAAGGAGCATGGAATGTCGCCATTAATTTGTCTCTTCCAGCAAGAGAAAAAATATGGCTTTGTTTTCTCCTCTTTCAAACAAAACAAACAAACAAACACGCACACACACCCCGGTCTGTTGGTTTGCACTTTGTCGCCAAAACGGAAATAACAGAAGATAGCAATGGTTGGATCGGCAACGCACCGGCTGTTTTTCCCGACCTTTCTGCCTAAAAGTGGCTGGAGAGGTGGAGGAAGTGGCTCATGACACAGAAGATCAGTTTCCTCTCCCCTGCCAGTGGAGTGAAGAGTCATTCAAAGGGAAGAGCTTTTTCAACCAGAGTTTGGAAGTAACTAATTACAAGGGACATAGTTATTGCCAGGTGGCCAGGAAACAACCCCCCGGTTAGGGTTCTGGGTCCACTCATGGTGTCGTTTCCACATGCCATTGCAGAAGCCCCCCCTGGCTGGCCACACACCAGGGAGGCTGGGAGGTCCAACGGTGGGTCCCGTGCCCCCCCCCAGCATTATTAAGGTGGGTGGTGGTGGCTGGAAGCCCATGTGCCTTGTCACAGCGGCGAGAATGCTATTGCCAATGTACAACTCTGTAAGGGAAATCACTGATGCCTGTGAGGAACTGGAAAGCCCGGATTTGGGGGCTGAAGAGGCTTCGGGGAACTTGTTGAAACCTTGCTGGTGCATGGAGATGGACCTGTGTTTTTGTAGCACCTCATTTGAGGGGACATGGTGGTGCTGCGGGTTAAACCGCAGAAGCCTCTGTGCTGCAAGGCCAGAAGACCAGCCGTCGTAAGATCGAATCCACGCGACGGAGTGAGCTCCCGTCGCTTGTCCCAGCTCCCGCCAACCTAGCAGTTCGAAAGCATGTAAAAATGTGAGTAGATAAATAGGTACCACCTCGGTGGGAAGGTAACGGTGTTCCGTGTCTAGTCGCGCTGGCCACGTGACCACGGAAACCGTCTTCGGACAAACGCTGGCTCTACGGGTTGGAAACGGGGATGAGCACCGCGCCCTAGAGTCGGACACGACTGGACTAAATGTCAAGGGGAACCGTTACCTTTACCATTTGAGTGGTTTTGCTGTAAGGCTTAGCCTTTGCTCCCTGGTTTAGAACATCAAATCGTTGGCAAGTTAACAGGGTTCACCATGCTCGTGTAAAAAGACAGACTCAAGCATGTCCTACTTACGGTCTAACACGGAGGGTCCTATTTTGTCGATGCAAGAATCCACATGCGAAGAACCGGGTAATGTTGGTACTATGATCGCTTCTGCCTTGATGTTTTCCTTACTTCACAGCTTTCCGATGCGGACAAATCTGATCAGAGCTGTTATGCATTCTGTATGTGCAAAAGTATGCCTGAAATCTCCGTGCCCCACCTATTTCCAAAATATCTTTCAGCCTTCAATTCTTTGGAGATTGGGAAGAATTGTTGTTCCTTTTTTGGATCTGCAGTGATATACTGGGACAGACTGGGGGGACAGTCTTTCCTTCTTGCCAAATTATGTTTGAATGGAGTATTTTCCCATTCTTTCTGCATTTCAAAGCTTATTTTATAGTGTTATTTTACCATACTGTTATGTTTCCATGGTTGTTTGCCACCTTAGAGTGGGCTTATGCATTGTGACTCTCCTTTATAATGGGAATGGGGAGTTGTAAATTTTTGGACTCTAATCCCCTCTCAATGCAGTAAATAAAGCATCTTTAGCTAGAGCTGGAAGCAACTAGTTACACAGAATGTGGTTACCTGCACCCTCATACTCTGCGGAGGGAGCAATATAACAAATAGTTACCAAGTTACTTTTTAGTTACAATGTGTCAATTACTTTCAAAAGTTACTTTCATAGGGCATTTTAAAGCATCTTTGGAAGCATTTTGGTACGCTTTATGCCATTCTTTTCTTAATAGTGAGTGATTAGGAAAGCATTCTTTGTTTTCGTCCTTTGACTTATTGCAAACATTTCAAAAGTGCATTTCAAAAGTGTGATGTCAGAATTGGCCACTAGAGGGAAGCAGAGAGTATTACCCTCCATTTCCCTGGGCTGTTGGCCACCAAAACAATGTAATGCATTAAAAATGTATAGTACAACAAATTGTGTGACTGGAGCAACAATAACAATTGCAGCAACTTTACCTCTGAGACAGAATTATTAACACAAGATGTTGCTTTGAAAATGTAACAGTCTGTATTCCACTCCTGAATGGTGGCTACTAAATTAACACCTCCATTGAAGATGGATGTAATGAGATCTCTGGGCTCCGTAAAGCCACGAAGGTCATAATTTTTGCAACCTCAAAGTCCTTCTTATATGTCACTGGATTCTCAGCCTCCCATGTTCTGGACATGACATCACCCGTTCAGTGGTACCTCCCGAACAGATGCAATAACAATTGGCTTGCATCTTCACAGATCTAGATATTCATAATGGCGACTTGGGTTCTCAACATTCTGAATTGATTCAGTTCCAAGGCGGACAAAACCACTGGAATAAATAATGAGCTAACTTTACGTTCAAGCTAAGCATGTTCACATGTGCCTTTAGTCAAAGTATTCCTCCTCCATTATTTTATTTTTTTTATTCTATTTAACATCCCTGATTAAACATGAGGACTCCCACCTCGTCCTCTCTCAGGAAATGCCAGTGGACTACACTAAGCAGAGACTCCATTTCTGTCAGCACCGAGATGGAGTGAAACGTGGAGCAAAAAGCCTCACCAAATTCATGTCAAAGCCTAGGCCCACTGGCATAACGGATTTCACTGCTAATTAGAAACAGAGCCCTGTCTGTCTATAACATTGCCTGGTCCGGGTGTTTTATGAGGAGAGACCATTAGTGAGGTTATCTCTAGAGCGTGAGAATCCAGGCATTACCAGAAGGTTCATTCACTCTGTGTTGTACAGTCCGGAATTCTGTAACTGAAGGTGGCCAGCTGCTGAAAACCCCTCCTTGTTATAGAAAAGCAGAAATGTCTGGCCATGGAATCACAGAATCTTACAGTTAGAAGGGACCTCAAAAAATGATAATCAGGTGTCAAGTCAATCCTGATTTATGGTCACCCTTCTGTAGGGCTTTCCACGTAGAGAATACTCAGAAGTGGTTTCCCCATTCTCTCTTCTTCTGGAGGGGGGGGGGAATCCCTGGGACTCCTGTGCAGCTTGCCCAAGGCCACCCAGGCTGGCTCTTCTCTGGGAGGCACCGTGGAGAATCAAACTCCCGACCTCTGGCCCCGCAGCCAGAGACCTAAACTACTGAGCTATCCAGCCAGCAAAGGGGGGAATTCACAGCAAAACCATCTCTGACGGATGGCCAACTCAATCTTTGTTTAGAACGTCCAAAGGAGAATCCACCGCCCTCTGAAGCAGTCTGTTCCATCATCAGACAGCTGTTACTGTCAAGATAGGCTTCCAAATGTTTAATCTGAATCTCTCTTCTCGTGGTTTGAATGTGTTACTCTGGGTCCCACCTTCTGGAGCAGCAAAAACAAAAAAACAAAAACCCAAGCTTTCTCCATCATCAATCTGGCAGTTCTTCAAAAGGAAGATGGCCTTCGCATGCCCATTCAATGTTGTCGCTTCCAGGCAAAACATCCGTGGTTCCCTCAACGGTTCTTTACACGGTTTGATTTTCAGACTCTTTATCATATTATTCCTTCTCTGGACATGTTCCAGATTTTCTAAAGAAGTGTGCCCTGTTTTCTTGTTTCTGGGTTTCTATTTTTGATTGGGTCCAACTGAAATGCTTGCGGGACCTCCTACATTGGCTTGGGCATGTCGTGAGAATGGCTGATGGTCGGATTCCAAAAGATCTCCTGTATGGAGAATGAGTGCAGGGAAATCGCCCCAGAGGGAGACCACAGCTGCGATACAAGGATATTTGCAAGCGGGATCTGAAGGCCTTAGGAATGGACCTCAACAGATGGGAAACCCTGACCTCTGAGCGTTCAGCCTGGAGGCAGGCGGTGCAGCATGGCCTCTCCCGTTTTGAAGAGACCCTTGTCCAGCAGGCCGAGGCGAAGAGGCAGTCCCGAAAGCAGCAAAATCAGGGAGCTGGACAGGGGACAGATTGTATTTGTCTTCAGTGTGGAAGGGATGGTCACTCTCGAATTGGCCTTCTCAGCCACACTAGACGCTGTTCCAAGACCTCCATACAGAGCACGTTACCATAGTCTCTCGAGACTGTAGGATGCCTACTATTTTTGATTGGGTATTTTCCCTTGGCATGTTTACTACCAGCAAGATCGAACCTTTTAATGCCATACACACAAAACACCTACACATACCACTGGTGTGATATGCAAGGAACTAAGGTGGGTGCAACATTATCCATATTTCATCATAAAGGGATGGGAAACAGGATGGACGGGGAGGAAGGGTGGAAAGCAAATGAGATCGGGAAAAGAGGGGGGATCATTCGATTAACGACAGTCTTTCAAAATGGCAAGACTGCCCATTAGGTTCCAGGAACTAGTGACTTTCATGATATCCACACCTCCACCATGTCGTCTGTGGGTGCTGTTCCAGCAGCTGGGAAAAATCAGAAAAAGGCAGAACGGTCCTGGAAACAATACAAATGCAGGAAGAGGTGATACCTTTATCAAACCGTTAAGAACAGGAAAAAAAAATTAAAAGAAACGAACGAACAAACAGTCAGCTTTCAAGGATAAATCATCTTCTTTGGGCTGTGCCTGAAGAAGATGACTTATCCTTGAAAGCTGGCTGTGTGCTTTTTGTTTTTCGTTTTATCTTCTGAATGGCCCCATGAAAGGCATCACCTGTTTCTACCTTACTGCACCTAGTGACCCTCGCTGGCATTTCGACTGCTGGCCTTGTCCGTGTGAAACCCACCACCCTGTGAAGGGCACCCCCTCTTTTCTCAAGGCGACGCGTCCCCAGCTCTCCACCCTGCCCTCATCTGCCTCTATCCGCCGTGGGGCGAACTGTTCGGTTCCCTGCCTCTCGGGAAGTGGGTTCTCCTCCCGGAGAGCCCCCCCCCCCCTGCAAGGGATCTGTGGGTCTCTCAGGAGACCGGCGCTGGGACGTTCCCCGGCCAGCTTTTCGGCGAAGCTGGAGGAACAAAAACCTTGCCTGGCGCGCGTCGCTCCCAAAGTCTCCCCTCCTCTCCGGTTCCTAGCCAGCCCGGACGCCCTCGAAGGGTTAATCCGGCGCCCCTCACCCCCCACTCCCACCCCCACCCCTCCCTCTCAGGCAGGCGGGAGGGAGGGAGGGAAGGAGCTGCCGACCCAGCCTCGCTCAGCTTTGGAAAAGCATCGGTCAGCGGGCTGGTGCGCCCAGGGCGCACGCTGCAGCTCGCCTGGCCGGCTCGGTGGCTCGCCGGCCCCCTGCCAGCTTTGCCCCTCTCCTGCTTGGGGTGCGAGCCCCCGCACCCCTCGCCCCCTCCGTCGCGACCCTCCCCAGCCCGGGAGGAGGGGTCTCTGAGCCGTGGGGGGGGGTCGTCGTCGTTTCGGGGAGCCCTTCCCGACCGCGGCAGCTCCGGCGCCTCCGCCTTGGGGCAGAGCGCAGCGCCCCGCGCCCCTCCGGCGGAGCCAAGATGTCCCTCGTGTTCTTCTGGTGCTGCTGCTGGTTGTGGGGAGGGACCTTCGGGACGGGCTTCCTCTACCCCTTCCCGGCCTCCGCCTTGCAGCACAACTATCCCGAGCCCAATGCCGGGGGACCCGCGGGCAACGGCTTCTCCAGCCGCCGGTGAGTGAGAGATGCCCAAACCCATCCGGAGGGCCACCGGGCAGAGCAGCCCGCTTGGCAGGCGCAGCCCCGCGCGGTGCCATCTGAGGGAGGATGTGTGTGTGTGTGTGTGTGTGTGTGTAAGAGAGAGAGAGAGAGAGAGGGAATAGACTATTGCAAATTCCTCATTTCAATGCAAACTGAGTGCCTTGGTCCAGTCTTTCTCTGGTTGCTCCTGAAGGGTTGGTGGGTTCCAGCTCCCATCATCCTCTGCCACTTGAGAGATCAGGCATGCTTTCCCAGAAAATCTGGCCGTACACGTCGTGGCGGGACCAGCTGTGCAAAACAGCCCCACATTTTCTGCACAACTACAGAGTTCGCTTCCCAGAAATCCGAAAGCAATCCAGAGAGGCACACGCACGTGTGAATCTGACCCTGGAGATCTTAGAGGGGCTGGGGGGGGGGGTTTCCGTGGGGTGTGCCCTACATCCATGGAAGGGGAAATGGTAGGCTCCATGCGTGGGTCAAGGGTGGCTTATCCAGCTGTGCAAGGTCCTCAGCAGAGAGAGTCTTTTTCATAGAAAAGCCCTCGTGTCCGCGGCACTTAACGTTCAAAAGTGTGGAAGAGAATGGAAGAGACAAAGAAAGTGAAGGGAGAACCTGGCTATGCGCACATGAATCCTGGTTACCGTTGGGGACGACCCCAAATCCTTGGGAATGGCACTGTTGTTGTTTGGTTGGGCTTCTTTTTTTTTAAAAAAAGGGGGGGATTTGGAACAAGGCAAAGAGGGGCAGCCGGTCGATCCCCCTCCACCCCTTTGTCAGCTCCAGTGCTGATCTTTTCAAGTACCTTTAAGTTTGAAGCACTCCTGGTGTCTGGCATTCTGGAACCAGTGCAGCCGGGATCCACAGCCCAGTGGCCTCCAAACACAAGAATGGTTCACCGTTCGCTTTCATCAAGGCGTAGAATTTTCTGTTGTGAGAGGCAGGCTCTTTTCTGCCTGATTTTGTGAATGAACAAGTTGGCGGACCAGTGGAAGGAGCACAACAGCGGCTTGCATGGCCGAACCAACCTGAAAAGCGAGCGAATGTGTTGGAGAGGCTTCTGGCGAGACTTCTGCCAGATTGCAAAACTGAGTCTAAAGGTAGCTAACTTTAAGGAGAAAACAAATTCAATCCAGAGTTTGAGAAAGTTAGGGTTGGTTTTTTTGGGGGGCCGGGGTTGGACCACAGCTCCCACAACCCGGTGACCCCCTGTCATTCAGAAAAGGAACTTTTCTGAGCTGGCGGAGCGCTCATGGTGGTGGGATGTCTTTCGTCTCGATGGCAATGCCATCCAGCCCGTGTCAAACCTTGTGAAGAGTCTCAAAATACTGCATCTCACTAATCTGAACTCTGGGAGGACATATGGGGATGAGCCAGACAGGGTGTCTACTATGTGAATGAAGCTACTCTTGAGCCACTGGTTTTGCAAAATAACAGGGAGGCAGAAATCCTTGATGAGCCACCTAAATTACCCAGAAATCTGCCAGTCTCCTGCTTTAAATAGTGGGGATACATTTAAACCTTAGTGTAATTTGTTCAGAGTCTTCCCAACCAACTTTCTACTGATTAATTATATTTTTCTCCCACCCTTCTGCCTTGATCTTCACAGTGGTCCCTATAAAGTAGGCCAGTTGGCATGAGACAGAGTGACAGGCCTTATTGATACCCAGCCAGTATCATCAGAATCCCGATGACCACATTCCAAGTACGATACTACGCTGGTGCTCTCTTTCATGCATGTGATCTGCCATTTTGACCCTACTGTGAACCACATTCTCTCTACAGACGGATGTATTTATTTATTCGTTTGATTTTTATGCCACCCGACTTAGTGAGAACTCACTGCTCTAGGCGGTGAACATAAAAAAATAAAAGAAATTAAGCCCACTACCCCAACAACAGCACAGAGTGACAAAATAGTATCAAAGAACGTAAAGAACAATAAAGTAGAACCAATTAGAACAAAACAACCAAGTTAAATGGCAACGGATACGATGCTCCAAAGGGAAAAAAAATAACACACGATGAGGTTTCTGAAAGTAATCCGCCTTTGTATACTCCTTGTTTTTAGCTTTAAATATTGTCTTTGCATGATCGAAGTGGCTTTGGGTCCTTTTAAAGGAGAAAGGTGGGTTAAAAAAATATTTTAAATGATAATAATGATAATGAGGCCTGATGTGCATCTACTGGTAAGGAATTCCAAAGAGTCGGGGCCACCACCGAGAAGGCCCGATTCCCGGTTGTATGTGTGGCTGTCTATCTGTCTGTTTATGTGTTTCATTTATCTAGCTACGAACCACGCAAGACATAGTCCAGCTCATCTAGAGGGCCCTAGGTTGCCTGATCCTGTGGTGCCACCCCAAAGAAGCCCATGTAGATGTCAGTCTCTCTCCGTTGTATGGGACTTAATCCCAGATTATAAAAATGCAAGAAGTCTGTGTGGAGAGTGCGGGGGAAGCTTCAGTAAAACAAATCTGGAGAATAGTAGTTTGAGGAGGGCTGGGGCATTGGATTGCCACTTTAGCCTTTAAGGAGTCTTTGTTACGTTTACAGCTCCTGTTTTCTTGCCATGGTCTTTGTGTGACCCTGGTTTTGCCATTTCCTGAAGGCCTTTGCTAAATTGTTAGTTGTTGCAGTTGTTGCATTTGTTCTTCATTTGAGTTAGTCTCTCATTAGAACATGAGTTGGAAACGGTTGACCCTCTGGATGGATGTGTTTCGGCTATCACTCTTGTCATGCCTCACGGTCGCTCCTGCCACGTGGGGCAGATGGGAATCGGAGTCTAGCAACATCAGGACGGCCACACTCCCCCTTGGGAATTAAATCACTAAGGGAGAAGGCGATGCTTCTCGTCGGTAGATGGAAATAAGAATATGTGAGGGGAAATCCTGTCCATTGTTGACCAACCAACCCCAACCCCCCATTGGAAACATCTTCGTCAATGGGATGGAAAGAATGTGTGGGGTGGAAGCAAAGGTGGTAGATTTGTCTGTCCCAATGTCCGAAGGCACGCATGTGAACTCCGAGGTGCTGTGCAGCAGACAGCGGAAAAGGGGCTTTGTAGTCTGACTTCCGGAAACCCTCTGGCCATAGGGCCATCCACCTGTGTTGCAGTGGTGGGCCTACATTTTTGGGGCCCTGAAGATCGAACTCTTATGGGGGGCCCTTCACCACCAGCAACAAGGTCTGAGTAACCACTGCTATCTTCTTCAATGGGGTTGCTGCTTCTGGGCCCCTCCAGGATTAGGGACCCCGAAGCTTCAGTGTCATTCATTCCATAGGAGATCTGCCTCTGCTGGGTTGGCAGGGGAAATTCTGAGAGCTCAGGGAAGCCATGTATTCAAGTTATGCGTCGTGCTCATCCTCTAGTACATCATTAACCAAAAGAAAACCCTTCTCCTCGATTTTAAATTTGTGCAGGAATAGACTTTGTTGTTGTTCTGTGTCCTCAAGTTGCTTCCGGCATAGGGTGACCCTAATGGGGTTTTCAAGACATGTGTGATGTTCAAAGAATGGTTTCCCATCATTGCACACACCCCGTGAGTTTCCATGGCCAAAGGGGGGGATTTGAACCCAGGTCTCCTAAATCTTAATCTGACACTCTACCTTATAGTGGCTCTTCCTGACTCGAGTAGATCTGTGAAATGAGGAGGGCTTGTTAAAGCAACAGTTGTGTAAGCCACATTGATTTAATAGGGCTCTTCTAGCTGGGAGTAACCACTGGAGTCAGCCTTCGGCCTGGTAAAAAAAATGGAAGCCACTGCTAGTCAGAATTAATAGGATTGGGACGAACGAAGGAGTGACTTGGTTCTCACGAGGCCTCTTCCTGTGTAGCTGTCTAAATGATCCTTTATCAGTGAAAGAATGTACACGGATCCTTAGGGCATAAGCACAGCCTTACTGCTGGATCAGACCAGCAGTAGTTATCCTTCTCGCTCAGCAGCCTGTTTCCCATAATCAAAGCCTGGAAGGTTACATTTTAAAAGGAACTCGTAAAAATATTCATTATTTCTCAGCAGCTAGACTGGCATTTCCTTTGCTTTGGGCCTATAAGCGATGCTTTGCAGGGTGTTTTTATTAACACACTGCATGGTTATCCAGGGGCCAGAAAATACAGGAAGAGGTTGTCTGGTTCCCACCAGTGGCCAGTTTTGATACTGCACCTTGGAAATATTCACAAAGAAAACGATCAAAGCCAAATCATATTTCCCTTGCCATTTAGAGTGGAAAAGAGAATTGCATCACATGAAAGACCCCCCCCCCCCGAATGTCTTGACAAATGCCTTAAATGTCCTTCAAAAGTTACATTTGAAAGTAACTAGCTGTTGCTCACTGCCACTGTCTCTTAGGGTGTTACTTCTTATGTCTGGAGAAGTAGACTTGTCCACAAAAGCTGATATTAAAATATAGGAGTTAGTCTTTAAGGTGCCACGACATTTTTGCTTTCTTTATTTTTCATTGTTCTTTTGTTTTTGCCTGATGCACCTAAAAGAGCGACTTTGTAACTACTAGTTGTATTATTACTCATTCCCCAAAAGTAACCACTTACAGGTAACTGTATTATTTGCAACTAGTTGCTTCTAAAAGTTCGGTCCACGGGGGCTAACCAGATGCTTCCGGGGAGCCCACAACCACGTGATGAAGACAATGAAACTCGGTGGCCCGTAAGGAAGAGCAGGCATAGAAAGAAAGCTTGCATTTGCTTCAGATATTTCTATACTGATTCAGAGGGATAACTACAAATTTAGAAGTAGACACAACTAGAGACTATTTGCGACCAGCTGCGTGACTGACAGATGACACCTTTGCTGATTGAGTCACGGCATCTTCTATGATTGCTCTTGATAGGTGTGAATATTTAGTAAGATTTCAGCCCCTGCTACAGCAGGCTCACACACATGAAATAGCGGTTACTGCCATGAAAGGGGGTCCCCTCTAATTTCTGGGGCAAACATTATCCTGCCATTAAGGGCGTTCCTGGGCTGACTGCCCCATGCCTTAATTCAAGAGTTCTCTGTTCCTGATTTCAACAGAGCTTGGATAATTTACTTTTCATACACGCCGAGGAGGTGAGCCTCTGCTTCTCAGGATCACTGGGACGAAGGGTTAGGCATGACATCTCAGGATAAAGAGCTAGAAGAACAATAAAAAAATCTGTTTTTCCAGGCCTCGTTAGAGCTTGGGAAACTTAATTTTTGGATGACAACCCCCAGAATCCTCCTGGCTGGGGGGGGGGGGGATTCTGGGAGTTATAGTCCCAAAAACCCTAACATTTTCAGGATCTAAAATTCTTCTGCAATTCTAACTTTCTCAACTCGGGCGCAAGACATCTGCCATGTCCTTTCCATCTCAGTGACACTGAACTGGCACCAAACGGTGTGAAAATACTGTACCAGAAAGCACAAGATGAAGGGCTTGAGCGATGTTTTAGGGAAGCACGGTCCAGACCCCAAGGATTTGGTGGCCGGCGGTGCCCACGTTGGGCAGAATATCTGTGGTGTCAGGGCAGGGTAGCCGATGGTGATTTTAGTCATTTGACTGCTTTAAACGGGACAAGAGACATTTCGGAGGTGGGGGTCCTGTCCCGTATGCCGAAATAAAATGGCTGGTTTGGGGCACTGCTGTGTTTGTGGATGGAGGCGGAACCCTTCCATGTCCAGCCTCAGGCGGCAGAATGTCTTGAGCGGCCCTGCTAGCCTTACTTTCTGCTCCAACAGATACTACCCCTGAGCGCTTACACTCCTCCCTCTCACTCAGTTTGGCACCTTTTCCAGATGGATGAGAGAAGGAAGTGAGGAGATCTAGTTTAGCAGTTTCACGTGTCAAATTACACAAAAGAGAGGAGCCACCACATCTGGTCCCAAGGATTCAGTCATGGCCTCCAGCATCCCAAGCAGCTGCAGCATGCCGAACCTCCCTTTTTTTTAAAAAAAAAATTAAATTAAAATTTTTTAAAAATATTTTTTTAAAAAAATTAATGTTATTTTAAATGTTTTCACTCAAAAAGTCACCTTTCACCCTCTCTAGGGGATGTGGGAGGAAGTTTCCCATAATAGGATGGCCCCACCAGCACCCCTCTCCCTTAAAAAAATAAAAAATTAAAAAATTAAAAAATTGGCCACTAGAGGGCACCAAATGACTTTTTCAGTTTTAAAAAAAGTTGTAAGAAATATTTTTGCAATGGCCGGGTTGGGGGGGGGGGTGTGGGACTGCATGCAGTTGTGACCCTCCAAGGTCCAGCAGCTAATATCTGTGCCCTCCCCCCCCCCAAAGTTTGTCTACCCTTGCTATATAGCAACCGCCACTACAGTCTAGCGGTTAGAGGGCTCATGCGACTCACGTTCAAATCTCCATTGAGCGATGAAATTCACCAGGTGACCTTGGGCCAGTTATTCTGTAATTAGCTTGGCTGATCTCAACAGGCTGTTGTGAGTGGAGGTTGCTGCCCCCTTGAGTCTGTTAGAGGAATTGCAGGGAACAAGCCTTTCCTCCAAAAACCAGCTACAGTATTTTTAGTTGTTGTGAAAATAAGTGTTTCCCTGTCTTCTGTACCTGGTCTAATTCCGTTTCAACACACTTTTAAGAACCGTTTCGCTTCTCCGTCAGTGCCTATAAGTGAAAAATGATGCATATCTTGATAAAAAAAACCCTCTAACTTCTGGGAAGATCATACTGTAGATAAGAAGACGCTGTTGTACCTCTATAATTATATTCAATCACCTGAAGTTGAAGGTGGGAGACACAGGACAGCTAAAAGGAACAATTCCTTCATAAGACACATGGCGCCAAACAGTGGAACCCACTGCCACAAGACGTCCTGGTGGCAGCCAATGCGGACATCTTTGAGAAGGGGGTTGGATAATTCCATGCAGAGACCAGGGTTCTCCACGCCATCCATAGCCATGTGGCCTCTTCCATATTTGAGCCCGTCGGCCTGTGTGCCTCAGCTGCTGTGGAACATGAGACCGAGAATGCCATGGCCCTGCCAGTGGACCCCCTGCAAGGAATTGACCGGCCACTGGGAGATCAGAATAGTAGACTCTGGATGTGATCCCATGGGGAAATACACTGCAATTTGGACCCCTTGCGGAGCAGTCCGGTGCCATCTATTTTCCTGGCGATCACACGACGTACAGGGAATTGTGCTCTAGGACGACACCAATTTGTGGCCAGTTGGCCTGCTACCGTTCAGGGCTGGGCTGGAGCAATTCCCCAATGGAGGGAGGGGTGGCTTCAGAGAAGTGAAACGGTTGTTAAAAGTGTGTCAAAACGGCGCAATGGGACGAATGCCTTTCTCGGCACTCCGGCGGCACCCTCGATCAGCTTTTAACCTGGTCCAGCACGAAACGTCCTAGGCGGTCCATATATACCCGAGGCTCAGCCCGGGAAAGGATGGAAGTGAAGCTGGTTTGCTAGAAAGGGTATTTCTAATCCTGACGTCGCTGTTGTGCATTTCCTCTTGTTCGGCAGGCCCTTGTTTTGAGCTGACACAAGAATTGCTCTGTCGTTAACAAACCCGTGTGGTTGGGTTTTTTTTAAATTGTTTTTGGTCACTGTCTGGGAGGCTCTTTCTGAAAATTGCGCTTTCCAAGCCCTGGGCAAATAGTGTGGAGAAGAACAGGCAGGCTGGACTCAGTGATCCATAGGGTCCCTTTCAGCTCTGCAGTACTAGGATGATAGGGATGATGATGGTGACCAAAGGAGCTACCAAAAAACCCTGACTTTAAAAAAATACAAACTCAGGAGTAGGCGATCCTTTGATCAGGGACAGGAATTTGAGTTGCGGGGCTTGCTGCCATGTTGACTCGACTCGAATTTTGTTTTTTCCCCCCCTCTCCCAATGATTCGGACTCAACTCGTGACTCAGAAGTGAACCCACCCACCTCTCCTTTTTTTGTGATGAAAAAAACTTGTTTTTAGTAGGGACTCCGACTTGGGGCTCAGGACTTGGACCCGAAGTCTTGCCCTCATCTCTGAGTTTTCTGGACGTTGAGTGGTGGCCACTGGACTTCTTTCTTGTTAGGTTGAAACGCTTCGCTACTCCTCTAAGGAGCTTCTTCAGTCTCTGCCTTTTATAAACCACTAAAGGAATCGTAAAATCTATTAGCTTTTATGGATCAGGAAGTCCACTTCCTCAGGCTTGCACCCGTGTCTTGTCATTAAAACTTATTTCATACTTGAAACATATTTATGAGAATATACATATATATATATATGCATATGTATATATGTATGTATGTATATATGTGTGTATATAAATTTATATTCCCGATGGTGGTGGGTTACACTGTATATCTGAGTTGTGATTCTATTTGTCATTTATGTTTTTGTTACATAAAAAAAAAACAGATGGAAAAAACAACTTATTTCATACTTCACAAAATGCGAATGGTGGTGGTGTGCATGTGTGGGGGAACCCCCTACTTAATTCAGTGCTTTTGTTTCATATTGGTGTACCCTGTTTCCCCGAAAATTAGACCTAACCTGAAAATAAGCCCTAGTACGATTTTTCAGGATGCTCGTCATATAAGCCCTACCCCAAAAATAAGCCCCAGTGAAGTGAAACCCCTTCCTCCACCCTTGTGCAGCAACCAGAAGAAGATGACAGGACTGTCTTTGAATAAATGTAGATGGTTGTCCATGAAAAAAATAAAACATCCCCTGAAAATAAGCCCTACTGCGTTTTTTGGAGCAAAAATTAATATAAGACCCTGTCTTATTTTCGGGGAAACACGGTAGTCCCTCTTTGGCTCTGGTTCAGGTCTGGTTCCAGAATAAATAAATGCAAAGCAAGCCTTGTTTCTTCCTTTCCATCTGTGCCTGGCACATTTGGAGACTCCAGGAGGAAGGGGACCTGCTGTTTCTCTTTTTCTTTCCCTTTCGGTTCCTTGATGTGGTTTCTTCTTCTGGGAGTGAGTCTTTGCTTTTGACCTTTCCACAGAAGGCTTTCGTTAGCCGGTCAAGCTGAGCATGTCGGAGGAGGGAAGGGAAGGCTGGGTGGGTGGGTGGGTGGGGGAGAACGGAGGGAGGGAGAGACCAGAGAGGGGAGAGTTAAGGGCTGCTGTTCTGGAGAGCCTTTTGTTTCAAGGGAGACCAGCGGGACAGCCCCCCCCCCTTCTGGGACGTGGTCCCTTTACCTCTTGGGCCGCTGGCAAATGCTTCACATTCGAGGTTCAAGATCTTGGCGGACCTTCTGTATCGCAGCTCCTTCTTGTTGGTGTCCGAATTCTGTTTCCTTCTCTTTCCCCTTCCTTAATTGCCTGGAAGCCATGAAGCTTGAACAGTGACGTAGTGGCAAATTTGGAAGTGGCGGTATTCATGGGGGCCATTCCTGGAGCGAATTCACCCCCAAAAGAGAGCCCAGATACACAAGCCGCTGAATTGGGGCATATTGGCAATTGAGGACCAGGTGTTTCGCAAAGTTAATAGCTCTTAATTGCCCTTTCAAGATAAAACGGCCCTCATATACTTTAGAATCGTAGAATCATTGAGTTGGAAGGGGCCCTCGACGGCCATCGAGTCCAACCCCCTGCTGAAGGCAAGAATCCAAATCAAAGCAGATCGGACAGAGGGTGGTCCAGTTTTCTCATGAAGGCCTCCAGTGTTGGCGCACTCAAGAACTTCCCCCCAAGGTCACTGGTTCTCTTGTCGTACTGCTCAAACAGTTAGGAAGTTTTTCGTGATATTCAGCCGAAACCTGGCTTCCTGAAGGTTGAGCCCATTATGACGTGTCTTGTACTCTGGGATGATTAAGAACAGAGCCTGCCCCTTCTCTATATGACCACCTTTCAAATATTCAAAAAGTGTTGTGCTATCTCCCCTCCATCATCTTTTCTCAAGGCTAAACATACCCAGTTCTTTCAGTCTTTCCTCCTAGGGCTTGGTTTCCAGTCCCCTGAGCATCATCCCTGTTGCCCTCCTCTGAACTTGATGTCATAGTTGCTATTCCTCAGAAAATCCCAGGGCTTTGACCCTGTGAGCCCCACTATCCCCCCTGGGCTTGGACTAGGATCGTGTGAGTGGAAGGAGGTCCTGTGATAAGCGTATGTAGGGTAGCCCTACCGAGGTTTCACCTTGGCCTGTGTCTTCATGCTCAGGAGATAGACTGCTTTGCACACTGCCAGAGAAGAGGAAATGACACTAGGGGGGAAAAGACAACCAAAACAAACAAAATGATAGGGGAGCTGTGTGCGATCCTTTGGATGCACGGCTGCAAATTTGGAAAAAGTGTTGGATTGAAACAGAAATGTAATTACACCCTGGCGTTAAGGGGAAATAATGAGCTCCAAGTGATTAGCGTGGCTCCTCAACCTGCTGAGTTCAAGACTTGGGCTGGGAAGGTCTTCAAAGGGAGGATGCTTTCCCACAAAGGGCTGCCGCTGGATGGCTCTTCAAGCAGAGGAGGATCCTTTCTCCAATAGACGGATGGCCATCTTTTCTGAATGTGCAAGCATAGGGTTAGGTTGTCAGGCTGCCCTCCGGAATGGCCTGCTCTGCCGGAGACGCCCCCTGGAACTCTGTGAGGGTGATGAGCGCTCCAGGACATCGTGAACCAAGCAGGAGTCAAATAGTAACTTATCATCATCATCTTCATCTTAGAACGGCAGAACTGGAAAGGACCCTGTGGATCATCGGGTCCAGCCCTTCTCAAGGAGGCACCGTGGGGGAATTGAACTCCCAACCTCGGGTTCTGCAGCCAGATGCCAAAACCACTGAGCTATCTGGACAAAGAAGGTCTTTGTCCCAAAGTCCATAGGCCAGGAAAAAGAAAAAAAGAGGAGGAAATACAAGCAGTTAAGCAGAAAGCAGCAAATACATTAATGTGTCCTTCCTTCCTTCCTTCCTTCCTTCCTTCCTTCCTTCCTTCCTTCCTTCCTTCCTTCCTTCCTTCCTTCCTTCTATCATCTGTTCCTTCCTTCCTTCCTTCCTTCCTTCCTTCCTTCCTTCCTTCCTTCCTTCCTTCCTTCCTTCCTTCCTTCCTTCCTTCCTTCTGTCAATCATCTGTTCCTTCCTTCCTTCCTTCCTTCCTTCCTTCCTTCCTTCCTTCCTTCCTTCCTTCCTTCCTTCCTTCCTTCCTTCTATCAATCATCTGTTCCTTCCTTCCTTCCTTCCTTCCTTCCTTCCTTCCTTCCTTCCTTCCTTCTATCAATCATCTGTTCCTTCCTTCCTTCCTTCCTTCCTTCCTTCCTTCCTTCCTTCCTTCCTTCCTTCCTTCCTTCTATCAATCATCTGTTCCTTCCTCCCTCCCTCCCTCCCTCCCTCCCTCCCTCCCTTCAATCATCTGTTCCTTCCTTCCTTCCTTCCTTCCTTCCTTCCTTCCTTCCTTCCTTCCTTCCTTCCTTCCCTGTCTCCTTAGTGGCATGTTGGCTTCAAACTCCTAAAGTGGGAAAGAATCAGAAGCCATGCCGGTTTCTTCTCTGCCCTTCTGCTTAATTTGCTTTTTTGGCCGAGTTCAAGCAACAGATCCATTTAACTTGGCATTCCATTCACTGAAACTCTTTCCACACAGAGTCTACCCAGAAATCCCAGAGCATTGAGGAAGGTGCTGTATTTCTTCAAACAGTCAGTCCAACCACTCTCCCTCTTTCCCTCTCTCTTTTACTCACTGTTTTTGGCATGGGTTATACAAACGCCGTCCAGCTTACATCCTGCACTATGTAATAAGTTTGTTTTTTGAAGGAGGGGGGTGTCCCCAAGTATTTAGGAGCACTTAACTCAATCAAGGACAACTTATGGAAGTTAGTGGCCCTGGCTTGCGTAAACCGTATTCAAGTGCTGAATTTCCTTTTTTCCAATGAGCGATGAGATGATTCAGTTTATAAGTTTGTGCCAACTCTCAGACGTTAAGCGCTAGGTGAAAGGAAAAAAAACAAACCCACAACCAATCCTTTATTAAAGTAGGTTCAATCTTCAGTAGCACATTACACAAGAAATATGACAGATGGGCCATGCAGGTAATAATAATACCACCAAGCATTAATGAAAGCTGGGTAACAAAAAGTAATGAGTATTGATTGTAGGGAGCTCCTAGGGACTAGAATCATAGAATAGAATCTTAAAATAATAACAACTTACACCAGTTTGTTGGCATCCTTCTTAAAGTGTGGTGTCCATCCAGAATGTAAGGTATATAAAGGAAGCAATGCAGAGATTCATAAACCACCTCCAGGATCCTTTTAGATATTATATATATAATATTACATAAAATGTTATATAAATCAGGGATGGACAACCTCAGACTGTCCAGATGCTGCCTAACTACCACTCCTATCATCCCTCGCTGAGGTAGCCGATAGTGAAGACTGATGGCTCGGGCCACAATTTGCTCACCTGCTCTGACATAAATGTTTGTATAAACAAGCCAGCAAGCCCTTGGCAAAAGTGCCTATTATGGGAAGAGAGGATTGCTTTATGGAGTAACAGAACTGGGTCTTCCTCAATTTTAATCACTGCAGCTTATGTACTTGATGGCTCTGTTTTTCTATAAGTAGGACTTTACACTGTGTGGGTGTGTCTGTTAATTTTACACAGAGCTTGGACAGGTGGCTGCTTTGCACTACAACCCCCAGAATCCCCCATCTGGCACGGTTGTGGTGCCTGGATTCTGAAAACGTGGATTTCCCAAGCTCTGGTTGGGATATTCAATGGCTTTGAGCCGCTAATGATTTTGAAGCCGCATTTCACCGATATTGGGAGGAAGGCTAGCAGGTAAGCCAAGAATGACCCCAGGTCAGCAGAGACCCCCCCATGGGCAAAAGCATCACAGAAGATCGGTTGTGAGAGAGTGGAGGTGGTGGGGAACTCTAGTTTTCATAGTCCGCTTTTAGACTTGCCTCAATATGAGTCTGGTGAATATCACACACACACACACACCAGCTGTTCATTGCAAGATTACCCTCACCCAGAGGCAGATAGTGACTGATTTCACAGGGGTGGCGAATCCAGTCCGAATTTCGGCTTGAATTTTAAAGGAGCTCTCCAGTTCACTGAACCTATTTTGGGAAGGGGGTTCAGCACCTTTGGCCAACTCCTGTGAGGATCAGACAAAAACCTGGCAGTCATTTGATATCCACGCAGTCCCAGGAAAAACCAGGGCCATCTTGGTGCCTATTCCTAACGGCAAAGAAGGACAGTGATAAGTTTTGTGCTACATTAAGTTTAGTTCCAGACAAACTGGAGTGAGTCCAGAGGAAGGCAACCAGGATGATCAGGGGACTGGTAACCAAGCCCTCGGAGGAAGGACCGGAAGAGTTGGGCCTGTTTAGCCTTGAGAAAAGAAGACAGAGGAGCAATAGGATAACACTTTTCGAAGACTTGAAAGGTAGTCCTACAGAGGAGGGGCAGGATCTGTTCTCGATCATCCCAGAGTGCGGGACACGCCACCATGGGCTCAAACGACAGAAAGCCAGATTTCAGTTGAATATCAGGAAAAACTTCCTAACTGTTAGAGCAGTAGGACAATGGAAAGAACAGCTTCAGGAGGTGGTGAGCGCTCCAACACTGGAGGCCATCAAGAGGAACTTTAAGATCTGCTTTGATTTGGATTCTTGCCTTGAGCATTGGGTTCGACTCAGTGGCCTTGGAGGCCTCTTTCGACTCTATTCTTCAAGGACTCTAAACTTACCCATTCCCAATGTGTTCATAATCTCCCGCCAGACAGCTGCTCTGATTCCACCCCACATAATTTTACTTGCCTTTTATTTTTTATTTTTTGCATCTTTTCCAGCTTGATCCTATTCTTTCTGAGGCCTGTGGCATGCACGGTCTCTCCCTCTCCCTCTCCCTCTCCCCTTTTCTCTCTAGCACCCGCTGTTGGAAATAAAACTCTCGTTTCCAGGACGTGTTCCACCGTCCCTGGTGGGTCTCGGATGTCACTAGCGGTAAAGTGCAGCCCTCACCATCCGTCCCGACTTTGGCACGGGTCTTTGCTCTTTGGCAAAACGCCTGGTCTGCTCTCTTTGGGGGGCAGTCAGGGGGAGTGGGTTGTGTGAGGTGTGATGGAACATAGGAAGTCATCCTATACATGGCTTTCCAGTTTCTTACTTTGGTGACTGAGACCCTCTCTCGTGCAGCCTGACTATATCCAAAAGGGAGGACACCCTGGGCTCATCCAGCTGTGGAGTTGTGGCCGTTGGCTTTAGAGGGTGAGCTGCTTTGCTTACGACGCTGGTGGAGGTCTTTGCCAGGTAGTTTGAGGCCAGGCAGATCAGAGCAGGTAAAGGTAAAGGTTCCCCTTGCCATTTAGTCCAGTAGTGTCCGACTCTAGGGCGCGGTGCTCATCCCCGTCTCCAAGCCATAGAGCCAGCGTTTGTCCGTAGACCGTTTCCGTGGTCACGTGGCCAGCGCGACTAGACACGGAACGCCGTGACCGTCCCACCGAGGTGGTACCTATTTATTTACTCGCATTTTTACATGCTTTCGAACCGCTAGGTGGGCAGGAGCTGGGACAAGCGACGGGAGCTCACTCCGTCGCGTGGATTCGATCTTACGACGGCTGGTCTTCTGACCTTGCAGCACAGAGGCTTCTGCGGTTTAACCCGCAGCGCCACCACGTCCCTAGATCAGAGCAGAGAGCCCTGCATCTCGGTCACAGTAGCCAACCTGGGTCTACTCCCAAAAGGTCGTGGAACCTGTTCACATGTTCTGCTGCTGGTTCCTTTTGTTAACTTCCATTCCTTTTTAAATTAAAATTTAGGATTACAAGAAAACAGCACAAAACGTGGACGATTCTTGTCAGAATGCTTCCAAAAATGCTCTCGAAACGCAGAAGGAACCAGAAAACTTAGGACACCAGTAATGTAACTTTGCTCCTGCTCAGTGTGTTTTTTTAGAAACGTAACTTAATTTTACCATAAAGGAATTAATGACCTTACTTTAGTGTGTGAATTGGGCAGAGCTATTTAAGAATGCAAATATTCATTCATTTATTTCATTTAAAATATTTTTACCCCGCCTTTCTCCTTGAAAAGGACCCCGGGCAGCTTACAACATTGAAAGACAATATTTAAACTCGAAAACAAGTATGCAACGGTGGTTAACATCATTAAAAGATGGTATTTAAAAACTATGAACAATGAATAAGGAGGCATCTTACATTAATGAACAGGCAAAGATCAATAAGTATACAAAAATTTTAAAAAGTCAATCGGAGAAATGGAAAATACAAAAATGGAAAACACAAGTGGTACTAAAAATCCAGTCAAAGCAGTCATGCATAACAATCTATCTAAAAATCCTGAGTGAGACAGTGGCTATGAATGGGTTCCCAAAAGTGGGCAAGCAGTTTGCTAGCTGAATACAACGTATGTGTTATGTGCCATTTCATTATCATTTGTAGCCCTGTTCAGGTCTTGCAAACTGAAATATGTGGCTTCTTTTATTGAGTCACTGCATCTCATGTTTGGTCTTCCTCTTTTCCCACTGTCTTCAACTTTTCTTACCATCAATGTCTCCCAGAATACTTCATTAATTAGCTAATGGCAGTCCTCTTGATTCTGGTTTACAAAAACTCTATGAATCCGTGACCTCTGAAAAGTCCTGTTCTTAACAGTCCTGTTCTTGCAACTGAAGTCTGTGGTTTCCTTTATAAGTCAGTCCATCTCATGTTAGGTCACCTTCTTTTCCTGCTGCCTTCCCCATTTCTCAGCATTATTTTTTTTCCCCACAGAGTCTTGTCTTCTTACAATATGATGGCCTCACTTTAAGCATTTTTGTTTCTTGCAAGAGTGAAGGTTTGAATTCGTTTATTTGTCTTCTTCATGGTCAGTGGTATCCATAAATCTCTCCTCCAACACTCCATTTCGAATAAATCATTTTTTCATTATAGCTTTTCCATTGTCCAGCCTTCACAACTGTACATAGCAATCTGTGCATACCATGGTACCAAATGGCCGATTTTCACCTTCTCTTTATAACTGAGGCTCTCTCCATTCTTCACAGCCCCCTTTCAAACCTCAATCTTTTTATTTCTTGACTGCCGTCTCTAAGTTTTGTTAATGCATGCATAATCCAAGGTCCAGGAAATTTTCTCACACTTGCAGGTCCTCATTGTCAATATTAACAACAACATTAACTGCTCAGAATAGTACATGGAACTAAAGGCGCACTATAGAAATAAATAAATAAGATCAATTAATTAAATAAACAAAAGTGGAGCGCGGCTTCTGGTCAATAGGTAACTATAATTCTGCTTTTGCCCTTTTTCCTTGAGCTTCCTTAATCATCATTATAGAATAGCGTTGCTATTTATGCTAGTAACCTGGTGTCATCTGCATGTCTTAAATTACTGAAGCTCCTTTGTCCAATTTTCACCCCTCCGTCATCTGAAATCTGATCTGGAAGGACCCCCATACTTTTTAAATTAAAAAAAAAATTGGAATGTTTTCTTTGAATCCAGTCTGCCCCTTTTCCCACCCAAGAGCTGATGACCTTTGGGTTTTATTAAAATTCCTCTCCTGTCTTGGGCAGAAATAGGATCTCTCTGGGATGGAGAGAAATCCGAAGTTGTGGGTGGGAGAGAGAGGGGAAGCCCTTACCTTATCCAAACACTCCTTAACTGTTCTTTGTGTCCAAAACAGGGATTCCACCAGTGTTAAGTCTCCCACCGAGGTCTTATCCTCCCTGGAAAAATAAGAAGATCGTTCGGGACGGTTGTGTGAGATGGTCTTTCTGGTTGTGCTCAGCTGCAGGGGTGTGGATTTTTTTTTTTTAAAAAAAAATCTAGTCCCACAATTTTTATTTATTTATTTATTTATTTATTTATTTATTTATTTATTTATTTATTTATTTTAAGCTCTCTTTTTCACACACACACACCCCAAAAGCTCATAGAACGGCTTCGACTCAAACCAGTCCTCAATGGGCACACAGGTGGCCGGGCTTTTTAGTTTTTTAGCCCCGACATGTGGGTGGGTACCGCTCGTTTTCACACTCATCCTCCTCTGCCATCGTCTGAGAAACGGCAGAGTTGGAAGGGACCCTGTGAGATCATCCAGTCCAGCCCCTCTCCAGAAGGCACCGTGGGGGGGGATTCAAACTCCCCACCTCTGGCTCCGCAGCTGGAGATCTCAATCCCTGAGCGATTCCCTCCGTCCTGCTGTGCGTCCTTTCTAGGTACCTGGATGTGGCTCAGCTCCGGGGCTGGACCCACCATTAGGCGAAGGGAGAAGGCGGCCTCAGGCGGCCCATTTTTTTGCTGCCATGTAAAGGAATAAGTGCTGAGTTATTTGTTTATTATGAGGGACGGAAGAATCTGTTTGCACAAAGCGCCAGAATCACTTGGTTTGTTAATAATAATAATAATAATAATAATAATAATGATGATGATGATGATGATGATGATGATGATGATGATGATGCAATTATACTCATGGTGTGAATTCCAACGAAAGGAGAGGCCCCGAATCTGTTCCGGACTGAAAAGTGGGCCCTTACATCAATCCTCTCGAGGCAATGGGTCTACTCGAGGCCTAAAGAATTTTAAAAAAACCACGGCCGTCCTTTTGTGGACGAACCAGAAAGGTTCTTTTTTTTCCCCTGCACCCGTGCTAATTTGCTATTTTTCCCCCCTTTCGGCCTCAGTGCGAATTTTGATCATGTCCGAATTAAAATGGCTCCCTTCGCGGGAGTCCCAAGACGAGTCAGGCGCTCCTGCTTGGAGAATTTCAATTCTCTGGCGTCTACCTCACACAATTTTGCTAAATAAATAAATAAACCAGATTTATTCCCTGTGGAAAATATTCCCCCCGTTCACCCCTCTCTGATCCTCCGTCCTCACAGGCCTTTTCTGAAGAGTGCTCATCAAAATGGTTTTGCTTATGGGAGGCGGGGGGGGGGGGGGAAGGAGCGAATAATGTGGAATTTATTGCGTGTTTCGCACAACTTGCTTTTAACGTTGTGAGCTGCCTTGGGCTTCCCTCCCTGGGCGAAGGGCTGCTTACAAATGATACAACATAGATTTAAAATAATCAATAAAATGCCATACCACCGCTCATGCAAACCAGGGTGGGGAAAAGTGGGGATTTGTGTGTGTGTGTGCGTGTGTGTGCGTGTGTGTGTGTGTGTGTGTGTGTGTGTGTGTGTGTGTGTTTAAAAGAATAAAGCATATGTTATTAATCAGTGGCTTTCACTCACTTTTCAAGGAAAATTGCACAAATGGCCTCCAGGCTGGGCTCAAAACATTTATTTATTTATTTATTTATTTATTTATTTATTTATTTATTTATGCTGCCTGAAGCAAATTAAAAACAACAACAACAACAACAACACCAAGATGGCTGCCAGATTTATTTTCTTCAGTGCATAGCGTCTTCCACCACAACCGTTCCCAAACTTGGGACCCCAGACGTTCCTGTACTACAATGCCCATTAGTCCCAGCTTGTACGGCCAACGGTCAGGAGGACTTCTGGGAGTTGTCATCTGAGGCCATGGGGGACCCCCAAGTTTGGCAACCACTGTACCCACCCTGTCTAAAAGCGAGTCAAGACTGGGGGGGCAAGAGTCTCCTCTTTCGGGCCCCCGCGGGCATCTGACCCTGATGGGTTGCAGGTTTGAACTCCTATCCATAAAATCCACCATGACAAATGGGTAAACTATACAGAAGACTCCTCTACTTAAATTAGTCTTTATTTCATGCAGCCTCCAGATCACCATAAGAATCTTTTCTTTTAAATGCAATTCATTTTCGTTTTAAACAGCCCCGATGCCACTATGTTGGGCTGTTTTACCATAAGTTGAAGATTGACCTTAAATATAACCGATGGGTGTTCTTAGGAAAGGTTTTTAAAAAATCAGACAGATCTAAGCTTCTGGGCGTTTATTTCCTGTGCACGCTGAATTTTGTCCTGCAAACCCCATTATTTATTTGACGGAAAGCCTTGTTTTTTTTTTTAAATTCCCCTCCTTTAGTTTTAAAAATTACAGCTCCGTGTGATCAAAGTCATGTTACTCCCATCAAGATGAGAGGGTGCCTCTGACAGAACAGGAGATGCTTTTAATTAAGCTGCTTGTTTTATTGCTAGGAAATCCTTTATCCTGGGATACAAGGTTTTAAGTATAGAGAGTAATGTAAACAGAGATATGTTTTCTTCTCTTATCCAATCTTTGAGTGTAATCTTGCTTTGTCTACTTCCTACCCTCTCATCTCTTGTTCTTAAAGTTTCCAAGTAAGGAAGAGTACAACCAATTTCCCAGAGCTGCTGGTAGTGTTTGAAGTTCTATCCATTATTAATTATCCATATTTTAGATTCTGTGGCTAGCACGCATTAATGTATGTATCTCATCAGTATTATTTCTAATAAAATTTACTATTAATTGGCCAAAATCCTGGGGCTTAGTGTCATACATCACACTGGCATAGGCCTATGGAATCAATGGGAATTTAGCATGTCAACTTTTCCATAGGTTCCATTGATTCCAATGGGCCTACTCTAACTGCAACTTATTCTTAGAATTACAGAGCTGGAAGGGGCCCGATGGACCATCGAGTCCTGCCCCTGACAAGAAGACACAACGGGGAATCGAACTCCCAGCCTCTGGCTCTACAGCCAGATGTTTCAACCACTAAGCCATCCCTATTATTATTATTAAATAAGTCACAATTAGAGTAGGCCCATTTGAATCAATGGATCAATTGAATTTATGGAATTTTTGGAAGAGGTGATGCACTAAAGTCCTCACTGATTCAATGGGCACACTCTAATGCAATTTACTACTCTAAGCAACAGAATTTTTGCCAATATTGCATCTTGGCATCTTAAAAATATTGCACATTCATCTATTTATCCCATGTATGTACTGACCAGAATCCTACTGGTAATTTATGCTTACTGAAACTGTCTAAGTTGTATGAATTGTCACTCCTTAATAAGGAGGAGTTTCCCCAAACCATGCAGCCTGATTCTAGAAATATTATAATGGCCAGTATAACTGTTGCTACTCTCAAGTAACGTAGCCCACCACCACCTCAGTTCAGAGCAGTCTCTGCTCGTGTTTTAATGTAAACTAGTTGGCATAGGTTTTTCCTGTCCCCAGCGGTATGCAAGTATTATCAGTAAATATGCAAAATGGTTAAAAATAAATATGGAGGTGTGAAAATATATGGGTCAGGAAACAGAAAAGCCAGATAAAAATGTCCAAGTGGTTAAAATTTCCCTTGCCTCACATTTCAAGGTAAATGCTTTCCATATTTAATATCTGCATCTTCATTTTGTACTGTGTGGACTTATCAGGAGCCATGTGGCGCTGTGGTTAAACTGCAGTACTGCAGCCAAAACACTGTTCGTGACCTGGGTTCAATCCCAGGTAGCTGGCTCAAGGTTCACTCAACCTTCCATCCTTCCAAGATTGGTAAATTGAGTACCCAGCTTGCTGGGGGGGGTGGAGGCAGTGTGTAGCCTGCGTAATTAACTGGTAAACCGCCCAGAGAGTGCTTGAAGCGCTATGGGGTGGTATATAAGCAGCACACTTTGCTTTTTTTTGCTTTTTCTGGATTTGCAGCCTAATTAGAACTAATGTCTTCTCTCTGTCTTCCCAGGAACTGGTGTCACTACACCGTCACTCGGATGGTTTCCTGCCAGCTTCAGAATGGCTCTGAGACTGTCATCCAGAGGGTTTATCAAAGCTGCCGGTGGCCAGGACCTTGTGCCAACTTAGTAAGGTACCCACGGCTTTTTTCTACTTTCCAGAGCTTGATTTTCCCCCCTACAAGGGTAAACAGTGTGCATCCAAAGTTAAAGATGTGAAATTAATTGCCTCAAGTTGAGAAATCACCAGACACTATATGTCACACACTGAGTTGTGTGACTCTGGATGTGATCCCACGAACATATAGTTCGCATTTTGACACTTTTTGGTTCAGCAGGAAGGGTACTGCTTTTTGGGCCGGGTTAGAGCGATTCACTGACGGGTGAAATGGCCGCTTTAAGTGAGAGCCATGCTAGCAATGTGGCCCTTTCTGGTGCGATCAGACACAATCCTTTCTCGCCCTCTGATCACACTCTCAAAGTACAACAGATAACGCCTGTGATGATTTCGTTAACCGGAGGCAACTTACCTCCAAAAATCCCACCTTTAGCATTATGCTGGCACAACTATGCAAGAGGATTTAGGCCAGAATTATTCCCTTTGCCCCATGAAATGACATTTTGTGGCACCCTTTCTAAGAGGGGAAAAAATACAAGAAAAAGAAATATTATTTCCGTGTAAAATAAGCCATATGGGGCAAAATAATACTCTAGTAGAATGAATGCTTCGGCATGATTAAGGCAACTCGGCTAAAATGATGACTAGCTGGTTTACTGCAAATGCTTTAAAGGATGTGAAGCACCAGAAGGTTTTAACAACCAAGCATTCCTGTATAAGCGCATTGCTCTCCTTTGCAAAGGGGAAAAAGCATTAATTTTGTGAGCATCCTATGGGCAGCTTATGGAAATCTTGATGAGAAAAAGAAGCATCTCTTATCTCACTCTTGCCTAGAGGCAAGGAACATTATGGAGCTTAAAAACGCCTCCCTTGAGTTGTCTGGTTAAGTCAAGACATACTAACATGAGTGTAAATGATGGCCAGAATCCTGTTGACTCAGGCAAGCATGCAAGCAGCGGGGGTTATTTTACAAGTTCTCCTTTGCATGCTCGGTCCTCTTCTGAACGATCTTGCTATTTGGTGCTAGATTCTCTGCACGATAACGAACAGGGAAAAACAAAAACTGTCTACACAATTGCCCTTACGTGCTCATTAGATTTTGGTCAGAGAATGAGCAAATTTACTTTAAATTTCTATTCCAGAGGGATGCAAAAACAAACGAACAAACAAACCTAAAGGGTTTTTTTTTGCTCCAGGGTGGTGCCGTGAATAGCGTGTTAGACTAGGACTCAGGAGATCTGGGTTCAAATCCCTGCTTAGCCCTGAACGCTCACTTGCGGGTGGCGATAGTAAACCACACCTTGAATATCTCACATACCTCAGAAACCCGACGTGGGTCACCGTAAGTTAGAACATCAGGCTAAAACAAAAGAAAAATAAAATATAAAGAAGACCAAACTGTTGAGGTACATTGAAGACTATTATATTGGCTGTGAGCTTTTGTGGGCAAGTCCACTTCCTTAGTGGAAGTGGTGTCTGAGGAAGTGGATTTGTCCATGAAAGCTTGCAGTAAAACATAATAGTGAGCTTTAAGGTGCCACCATGTTTTTGATCTTCTTTATTTTTAATTTTTCTTTTGTTTTTGCCTGGCAGAGACCCACAGACGTGCCCCTTCTAAAACTACAACATATGTTAAAAGTGACTTGATGGCACCCAGCAGCAACAAGCTATCTTTGGTGATATAGATGTATATATAAATCCCCTGAGATTTGTAGATCTTGATCATTATTTTGCTGTTTGTTGGTCCTGCCTGCGGGAATTCCTGATCAATAGCATCTTGATGGCCTCCTGTCTTAACTGCTCCAGTTCAGGGTGGGAGAGATGCTGCCTCCCGGACTTAGAAAGGGTCCCACCCCCATTTTTTTCAGCCTGAAAACGGGCAGTTGTTGCTCCCTGAAGCTTCTAGGGGGCACACTTCCCCATTTTACACCTGTATCCCTTCTTTGCACCTTTAAAGGCCCTAATAGTTCACCCCCCAAAAATGTAAAAGTGGGTAGCATCTTTAATTCAACCACTAACAAACAAATTGCAAATTGTTTCATTCTTAGTGGTCCAATAAAAAGGTATCACCCACACTGACATTTGTCGTTTTGGAAGACGTAGCTCTGTAATCTTGGGGGCCACCTCACTTTCTTCTTTGTTTCCCCTCCAGTGACTTCCAGCTTTTTTTAAAATTTTTTTATTTTTAAGGGAGACCCTCTGAGGTCCGGGAAGGGTGGCCCCAGGGACAGACACATCTCTTAAGCCTTCCACAGTTTCCCTTCACTACTTTAAATACTGCTTTGGACTCTCTCGCTCTCTCTCACTCTCTTTAAAAAAAAACCTTTTTGATATTTTAATAGCAAAATACTTCGGTCTAAAGAAACAGAGTGTAAAAGGCAACCAGTTTTGAACTGTCTGAGTACAGTCCGACCTGACAGCGAGTGACTCGAGTCCTCGTCTCTGGTTCTCCCACCCCTCATTCAGGCATTCAAGATGCCATTGAAATGTTTGTCGTGTGAAATCCTTGTAAAAGTTTGGTGTTCCAAATTACCCAGTCTCGTCTCTAAAGAGGGGCATTTTAAATGTTATGTTGCTTTTATTTCTAATGCATACAAAGTGCTCTGTAAGCCTATTTTGCCACAGCTGTCTGTGGCTTTCACACCTTTTTCATGCGCTAGGACATGTCAATCTGCCTTTCTGCATGTAAAATAAAACACCGATGCACAACATACCATGCAATTAGCAGGGACGTTGGCAAATCTTTGAGTCCGAGTCCCCTTTGGTGCCAAGCCCTGAGTCTCAAGCCCCAAGTTCGAATCCCTCTTGAAAGCAAGCTTTTTCCCCCCAGAAAAAAAGGGAGGGGTGGTTGGGTTGTGTGAGTCATGGCCCAGTCATTGGAAACACACACACACACCCTGAATTGAGTCCGAGTCAAATCACCGATGCGACTTAAATCTGACTTCATAGCAAGTCATGCAACTTGAGTTCCCATCCTCGGCAGTTAGAGGCATGGAGGTCATGTGTGTTTGTGTTTGCATGATTTATCAGAGCCACATAGAAACTGTAGAGCCATATAGGCGGAAGACCTGTAAGAAACTAAAGGAAGCAAGAGTAAGAGAAAACAGTGCCTCCTCGCATTCGGGAATTCATTTTAAGAATTCTCCCAAATCGAACTGGAATCCAGGAGAAGTAATTGTGAAGATGCTTCTATAGGGATGGTGGTTGTAGAAAAACCTACAACCACCATCAGATCCCGGCCGTGAAAGTCTTTGAGAATACTTCTATAGGGACTTTAACTACAGAATAATCTAGATTTTGTGTGAAGCCAGGGACCTCATGGTGCAGCTGGGCTGCTCTCTCCAGGTTTCTGTGTTTTCCTGCATTATGCACTGCTAGCAGAAGGAAAAATCAAATTCTTCGAAAGCTTTTTGCCAAAAATCCCCAGTGGACTGCAGAATAGAGCAAATCTAATAAAAGAACCGGAAGCTACCTCCTGTTACAACCATTAATTTTTTGTTAAAGTACGGCAGGAGTTCAATAAAAACAACAATAATAACATTGCATTGTTCAGTATTGCTCAGAGAGGCGAGTCGCCTTGATCTCTGTTGAAAAACTGGTATTTTTTAGAAGATCTTTGGAAATTTTGTATCAACACTTGCATGGTCTTTTATTTGTTTATTTATTTATTGTATTTAAAATATTTTTACCCCGCCTTTCTTCTTAAAAAAGACCCAAAGAGGCTTGCATCATTAAGAGACAGTATTTAAAGCTAACAACTGTGAGTATACAAATACTAAAAAAGATCAGACAAATATCATGCTAAAAAACATAAGCAACACCAAAAACACAGTCAAAGCAGTAAGGTACAACCATCCATTTAAAAAAACCCCACTCAGGCAGCCGGCCAGTCACTGAGGGAAACTCTGCCTGAAGAGAAAGGTCTTTGCCTGCTTGTGGAAGGAGAGCAAAGATGGGGCCAGCCTGGCCTCCAGTGGGAGGGAGTTCCAGAGTCTCTGGGAGCAGCCACAGAGAAGGCCCTCTCCCACGTACCCAGCAGTTCTTTGACCAATAGTTGCTTTTACTGTGGCTCCTATATACATTTGGAGGTTGGGAAGGATGAGGAGAGCTTAGACTGTGTGCAGATGGAGTGGTTGAAAATATCCACAGCCTCCATGATCCCAAAGTACAGACCATGTTATGACACAGAGAAATAATCCATGTATTAGAAAGCCCAACCACTAGCGTCTGGAATCACAGCTCCCAGAATCCCCCAGCCACCGCAGTGATTGGCCCTGGATGCATATCCTTCTTTACAAAACAGCTTAAATATCTCAGGTTTTTCAGTTCAGAAGCAAAGATGACCGAGTAGGGTAAAGCGTGTGTCTTCAAGTCCCTCCACCCCCCTGTCCTGTAGCATGGACGAAAGAATATTCTCCTCTTGTTCTCAAAACATAGTCCTAGATCAGTGGAATTATTTGGCAGTAAGTTCACAGAACTGACAAAAGGAAGTAGTTCTTCCCAAAACAGATCATTAACTCAGGATTTTTTTGCTGGTCACACACTGCGGTGGGGATGGTCCATGCCTTTGGTGGCTTTCACAGGGGATTAGAAAGATATGTGGCGGAACCAACCTCCTGCTTTAGAGCTACGCGCAGATGTTTGGACCGCATTTCTGATGGACGCAGAGTGTCCCGTGAAGGCTTGAATCCGACGCTGAACTCCAGAGCAACAGTAAGGATTTTAAGTCGTTATCTTAGCCATGGACAGCAGGCTAATAAGGTGAGCCGACGGTTAGGAATTAGGAGCAATAATTCAAGAAGGGGGGAAAAAAAGGGGGGGGGAAGGTTTATTCTTCCCCCCAAAAATTCCACTCAGCCATGAAACGTAGAGCTGAACACAGACGTCCCTGGAACTGCTTTCTATATGCATAAGTGCATTGAAAACTAATATGGAGCCGCTCTTGCACGAGCTGATCAATGCAAACAAAGAAGAACCAAGGAGCTAATTCTTCAATTCCCTTGAAGAAAAGGTGAGTGGTCTACCATGAGTGATCTAAAAGCAATTGTCAACAAGAGGGAGAGAGTTGAAGACCCCCAGCTCCCCCGCTCTATCTTCTTCCCCCCAAAATCACACTGATTACTTTAAATGCAACATGGCTGCCTGTCTTCTAACAAACCCAGAGAGGGTCCTGTTGGATCAGACCAAAGGCCAACTCGTCCAGCATAGAGTGACCAACAAGACGCCTCCGGAAAACCTCCCTGCAGGACATACGGACTCAGCACCCTTCCACCCACATTCCCCAGCAAGGGTTTCTAAGGAGAAGGTGTTTGAAGACATGCCAGCCTCGTTCTCCCTGTGTTCTGTTTCAGGGGTGCACATCTCTGCTTATTTCGTTGCTGCCAGCAAGAAGGAAAAGTTCCAGAAGAGCCAGTCTGGGTGGCCTTGGGCAAGCTGCACAGTCCCAGGGCACCCCCGGAAGAAGGGAAAAGTTAACCACTTCTGGATATTCTTTGTCTGGAAAACCCTGAACAGAGTCGCCATAAGTCAGAACTGACTTGACAGCATGTGATTCTTATTTATTCTTATTGTTGTTGTTGGTTAGTCGTTAAGTCGTGTCCGACTCTTCGTGACCCATGGACCGGAGCACGCCAGGCCCTCCTGTCTTCCAAGGCCTCCTGGAGTTTGGTCAAATTCATGTTGGTCGCTTCGATGACCCTGTCCAGCCATCTCGTCCCCTGTCGTCCCCTTCTCCTCTTGCCTTCACACTTTCCCAACATCAGGGTCTTTTCCAGGGAGTCTTCTCTTCTCATGAGATGGCCAAAGTACTGAAGCTTCAGCTTCAGGATCTGTCCTTCTGGTGAGCACTCAGGGTAGATTTCCTTTATAATTGATAGGTTTGTTCTCCTTGCAGTCCAGGGGACTCTCAAGAGTCTCCTCCAGCACCACAATTCAAAAGCATCAATTCTTCGGCGGTCAGCCTTCTTTATGGTCCAGCTCTCACTTCCATACATCGCTGCTGGGAAAACCATAGCTTTGACTATGGTTTTTTGACTATTCTTTGACTATTCTTATTGTACATAGCTTTTAATGCGGAATACGATCCACAAAATGGATTCCCCCCCCCACACACATGATGCTGATGACACTCTTCTGCAGGAGTGAGAGAGAAAAATAGCAGTGATTGGACTCTTTTCCCCCAATGGGTCATCTCAAGACATACTTTTCCGCCGAGGGTGAGCATTTCTGCAGTGTTCCCCCCCCCCCCCAACATGTTTATTCTGTTCTATTCTAGTTCTTCATTAGTTCACAAGACTTCCTCCCAGATGGGAATTTATAGGCATTACTCTGGGAGCATTTTTCTTTGCATATTCCTAATGCACACAATTTTCTAACACGTGTATTTTTCTGTTAACTCATGTGGGAGCGAGCAAATTGTAGACTGCCATTCACATCTGCCCCAGGCAGTATGATTGATTGTGAGGGATGCTGAGTATTGTAGTCCAGTCGTCTCTTGAGAACTGACAGCCCTTCCCCTCTCCTGCACTAAAGTGTGTAGGCACCCATTTTTCAAGGGTCCTTGTTTTAAAGTTGTCTATGTTTTTAGAAACATCTGGATGGTTTGTGTGCGTCCCACCTCCTCCAAAATACATCGGAAGTGTCAAAAATGGACAGATTTTTGAAGCAAGACGTCTTCCATTCCATTTCCAGGTTCTGAGGTGCAAAACGGGTGTTTCTGTACAGAAATGCAAACCCAACAGATTTCTTTCCCATCCCTATTGAGAGGTTAACCGAAGGTGATCTATAAACTATAACGCCATTGACAGCCTTATCCCTCTCCATAAATTTCTCTAATCCCTTTTTAAAACTGTCCAGGTTGGCAGCTCTTACTGTGTCTTGTCCGAGGCCTTTTCTGCTGACGCCTCAAAATCTCGCAGTCCAAATCCAGAACATGCTTGTAACATTCTCATACAAAATATAATTTCATGGACTCGGTCACCACCGCCCCTGCTAATATTATGCTGTTTTCTTAAAAATCCACTTTGCAATGGCCTGTTTTATCATCGACTTAAAAGGAAAAAAAAAAGGTTAAAGGTCCCCCAGAAAAAAAAGTTGATGGTCCTACAGCGTAGTAAAATTCAGCACTGGTTGAGCTTCATCTTGAGTACTGTGTCCAGTTCTGGACACCGCACTTCAAGAAGGATACTGACAAATTGGAGCAAGTTCCAAAGAGGGCAACCAGGATGATCAGGGGGCTGGAAACCAAGCCCTAGGACAAAAGACTGAAAGAACTGGGCATGTTTAGCCTGGAGAAAAGAAGACGGAGGGGAGAGAGCATAGCCCTTTTCAAAGACTTGAAAGGCTTTCATTCAGAGGAGGGGCAGGATCTGTTCTCAATCAACCCAGAGTGCAAGACATGCAACCATGGGCTCAAGTGACAGGAAGCCAGATTTAGGCTAAATATCAGAAAACACTTCCTAACTGTTAGAGCAGTACGACAATGGAACCCATTACCGTGAGAGGTGGTGAGTGCTCCGAGGCTGGAAGTGTTCAAGAGGAAATTGGACCACCACCTGTCAGATCTGCTTGGATTTGGATTCCTGCCTTGAGTAGGGGGTTGGACTCGGCCTTCTAGGCCATGATTCTATGATTCAATGAAAAGATATATAGCATCTATAGTTCAAATGATATCACAGCAGCTGAAGTGAATGAAATACAGATTGGGCACTGTAAGACGCTTGGATGTTCCTGATTTTAATCCATGTGCTCCAGAGTGTCAGCAGCTCTTGAGTGGAATACATGAGTTACCGTGCCCCCCCCCCCCCCAAATCTGCAGCCTACGGTCAGCCCATGCACTATAAACAAGATGGTCCATCGTCTCCACCTTTCCAAGATCTAACTTCTAGAAGGAACTGAACGCTCACAAATGACTCAATTGACCATCTGCCGTATCCCAGAGAGGAGAATTATTGATTCCAGTGGTTCCCAACCTTGGGTCACCCAGGTGTTCTTGGACTGCAATTCCCAGAAACCCTGGCCAGCACACCTGGTGACAAAGGCTTCTAGGAATCGCAGTCCAAGAACATCTGGGTGACCCAAGGTTTAGAACCGTTGCTCTATTTGAAATGACACAGAGAAAGTTGTCATCTGATTCTTTGTCAGCAGGGTTGACAAGTTGACATCTGACTTAGAACTATAAACTGGGAGACCGGGAGCCATAAAGTTGCCCATTGACATTTATTACCTGCACAGCAGAATGAGCTAAAAATGGGGGGGGGGGGGGAAGAATCTCAGTTCATTCCCCACCCCCTCCACCAATTTACACATTTATTTATATTTGGGATGGAAAGACCTTGAGTGTTTCAAGTAAAATAAAATAAAATAAGATTTATAAGAAATCTGAACTTACAAAGGCGTCCAACACGGCCTAGACGTCTGAGCGTTTAATCTTTAAAAAGTCTGGATTCGAATATCTGTGCTTTTGGTCATATTTATGGCCAAATTAGGGATGCCCCCACGTTTTCCTAAGGGGCTCCTTCTCTCTAACAGGTGACTCTTAAAGATGGGAGGTGACAATCATGCACTCCTATCTGGATTGAGAAGAGCAAAATTGGATGAGGACGATGGAAGACTTTCCCCCCCAGTTTATATTTGAAGAATGTACTAAGATTTGCAAATGTTTTCACACGTGGGATGGAAACAAAGGGAAGCTTAAGCCATTTTAATATGGCAGAAAAAGAAACTAACAGATTTTCTGTCTTGAGACTGAGCACACATAATGGTCACCTGTTCTCTTGCATTGCTCTGACTGTGAAATGGATTGTATTTCAACTGAAATTCACTGGCCGGAGTCCTTTGGGGATCCACACTCGTGCAAATACGGTTGTGTAAGAGGTTGTGATTTTATTGGAATTGCAGAAGGGCTGCATCCAAGGCAGAGTTGCACAGGTAGTATGGTACACATGCGAGGTTGTATTTCAGCCATTCTCAGCCTTTTTTTTTTTTTTTTTGGGCCACGGCCGTAAACACAATATGAGAGAAATATAGGTCGAATCAGGATTGTACAAGTCACATGGCGAACCTTATAAGGCGATGTGTGAAGAATGGTTTCCAAACTGTAGCCCCCTTCAAATCTGCCAGCCTCCCCCACGGGAGGCCATATGTCCCCTTCTTGAGAACAGCTGCACTAGGCAACTAGTAGTGTGATCCAATACAACTCTTGCATAACATGAGTTGTATTTATGCTACATGATCGATCAGCAGTGCCTTGGCCTTTATATCTAAACTTTCTGCTGTCATATGAATTCCGTGGCCAAAATCCTCTTGCAGAACTTACACCAGCACACAAGAATGAGGTCACTGCACTAGCACATTACTGCTAATGAGAGTCTGTAGTCTGATTTTTCATGTGATTCCCCGTTGAGTGCTTTTGCACATGACTTGGAATCCAAACGGTGACTCCCTAACCAGCTGCCATTTGCCAGTGCCATGTCATGCCACTACACGTACACCAGTCCATGTAAGCAATAAGATTCTAGCCATTTCTTTTCTCCTGAAACAGTGCGCTCGTGGCCGCCCTAAGAATGACGGGGCCTGCAATTCACAAAATGTCAACAAATGTTCTGCCCCAAAGGCCAGAAGAGTGAGAAAAGAAGGAGCAAGGATTTTCTGGACAGAGGGACTGAAAAAAGAGACGTCCCAATGAAACAGGAATAATCCTGGCAGATGATTCCCATTCTCCAGTTCTAAAAATGGACTTGAACGTCCCACGAGGACTCTGGAAGCATTCTGTTGGCTCAATCCAGAGGAGAAAGGAAGATAAACACCAGACTCTTATCTTGCACTGCGAAAGCAAGCTTGATCCCAATCTGAAAGGCGGTTGTTCGCACGGTCGGCTGCTTTGCCAAAATTCTAAACATTGCAGGGCGAATGTTTTAAAACACACAGGAAAAAGACACGTCCGGTGTGGTCTAGGGACACACGTCGGTAGAGGCTGCTCTTTCTTGGCCTGATCCAAGGTCTGTCTCCAAAGAGCCTTGACCGTTCCCCAACCCCCCCACCCCCCAAGCTGCTTGTAGCCTTGAAAGCCGCCTGCTTGGGGAGTTTCTGGAAGAGATGGAAAGGGGCTTGTTCATAACACCCGGGCAAGCTGCTATGGTGGCCGAGAGGGAGGGGAAAGAGAACCGGTACTGTATTGCCTTCCAGTTGCTCCCCATCCCATGGAGTAAGGTGACCCATCTCAAGAGAGGGAGGGAGAAGAAGGAAGGGAAGGGTGACAGGGGTACTTGGCTTTTCCTGGCCACCACTGGCCATCTCCATGCTCCTGGTAAAGGTCCTGGAGCTTAGGTGTTACGATCACCTGGCACAGAGCTGGCAGAGGGCGTAGCTGTTGCAGGAATGTCCTTTGGAACCTAGGTTGGAGAGTAACATTTGTTTGTTTAAAAAAAAAGACAAAAGCGTGGTGGCACCTTAAAGACTAACTTGGATCATTTTAAATGTGAGCTTTCATGGAGAAGGCCATCTGACCAACGGTCACGTTAGGTGGTGTACCACCGCAAACAGTACAAAACATCTAATTCAACAGCAGCAACAAAAATCATTAACATCAGGCGAGGGCTGTAGGTATTAAACAAGCAGTCTATAGTCTCAGCGGAGCGGTTAGGATGGTATGGCTTGGAAAGCCTGTCAGAATGAAAAAGTTTTTAAAAGATTTCCTAAAGATTTCCAGGGAAGAGACCAGGCGAATTTTGGGTGGCAGTTCGTTCCACAGCAGGGGAGCCACCACTGAGAAGGCCCGCTTCCTCGTTTTCTCTTTGGGGGGGCTCTCTCAGGATTAGCACCCTCAGCCTCCCAGCCTGTGATGCCCAGGTAGGACAGGCCACCCCTCTTGGAGGGAGGCGTGCTGTCCTATACGGAGGTATCAAACCATTTAGAGCTTTATAGGTCAACACCAGCACCTCAAACCTGATACAGAAATGGATCAATAACCAATTCAAGGCAGCCAGTATTGGGGAAATATGTTGGTATTTATTGAACGAGTCTGGACTTGCTGAAGTTTCTGGAGTAATTGTGTGTCATCAAGTGAATTCCAACATATGGTGACGACTCTTTTCATGGTTTCCTGGGAAGAGAGTATTCAGAAGGGGTTTCCCATTCCCTTCTTCTGGAGGTGCCCTGGAACTGAGCAGCTGGCCCAAGGCCACCCAGGCTGGCTTTTCTCGAATGCACAGAAAACGGGGAATTGAACGCTCAGTCTTTAGCTCCACAGCCAGGTACCTTACTTGTTATCCAGCTATCCAGCCAGCTAACATGCACATATTGAAACCTATTACATGTGCCTTATTTTCACCCCTGCTGGTAGTGACACCACGGCTCATGACCTCAATGGTTGAGGTGTGCTGATTTGCGCTTTCGGGTTGACTACAACTCCCAGAATTCTCCAAGTGGCTCGAAACATTCTGGGACTAGTTCAATGCCTTGTTGTGTTATAGCCCCCCTTCAACCACATCCCCAGGTAGAAGAGCCTCCTTAGGGAAGATCACCTAAGTTGATAGAGTAGTCTATATGACTAGATGGGCGGGCTATAAATGTAATAAATAAATAAATAAATAAATAAATAAATAAATAAATAAATAAATAAATAAATAAATAAATAAATACTCACTTCAATGTCTATTTACCACTAGTGAAAACTTACTGACTAAATAAAGTACTTTTTAAAGAAAAAATTATTTCAGGTTGCTGAGGATGGATCTGTTTATTATGTTCTGGTGCATTTTTATTTCGTGCCACCCACTGCTATTTTAAAAGTGTGTTCACACCATGATTTATTAGTGTATGAATGATATGCAATTCTTTTATTACGATCCATTCTTTCTTCAGTTGCATGTTACAAATTGCCCGGGAAATGCTATGTTGTGCACTGAATGAGGCAGGATCTAAATCCTAGAATTAAATAAGCAGTAGGGCTGTGATTTACGCTGTACGTCAGAAAAAACAGAGGTCCCTCCCATACCCCATGGCACCTTTTGAGTCCAACAGGTCTACCCCTGTGTAAGTTTTTGTGGGCCATGCTAGTGCAGTTCAGTGGGTTGGAGCACCCGGTTATAGAGCCAGGAACCGGGAGATCGCATCGCCCTTTCTCTGTGCCTTCTGAGAGAGGGGGGCCCAGCTGAGATCACCCGGAGGGAGAGTGTGTGACTTGGGCAGGCTGCACGTTGAAACTGCTTTCAATGTGCTTGCCATGATTGACCGGATGACACTTAATGAATTTGGGGGCGACCCAAAAAGAACACACTTCTTCTGGACCCACTGCATCCGCTGTGTCTGACGAAACAGAGGGGCATCCACGAAAACTCACATGAAAATAAATGTGTTGACCTCGAAGCTCCCCTTAGATCCTTGGATCCCCTTATCAGGAGAAAAGGTGGCCTATAAATAAAATAAAACAAAATAAAGGTTCGAGCATACTCTTCTTGCGGCTGTTGCTAAAACAGACTCACACAGCTTCCTCTTTGAAAACCGTTTATTTGTTCCCGGACGTGTAGCTGTGGTTGATCCCAAGCGGGTGCTTTTGCCGCCAGTGTGACGTCATCTTTGTGTTAGTTACAGGACTCTCATCAGACCCACGTACAAAATCGCCTACAGAACGGTGACGGCCCTGGAGTGGCGATGCTGCCCTGGCTTCACAGGAAGCAACTGCGAAGAAGGTGAGGCTCTTGCGACCGGGCGGGTCCCGCGTGCGGCTCTTTCCAACGGCTCTTTCCGACAACCCTGACCCAGACTGCCTCCAGGGCGTCGAGCGAAGCGCTCGTTTTCCTGCTCAGGGGGGGTCCCCCTCTTGTGTAACCTACCATGCAAACATAACACAATGGAGATGATATAAACACAACATGCTGGCTTTCACTGGGACATGTCAAAAACCGTTAACCGCCTTACTCGGCTGACGTTTCTGGATTTGAACCTGTGTTGCTTTTAGAGCCTTGTGGGAGAAGCGTCCTGATGCAACCTATTACTGTATTATTGCACAACCCAGTGTAACAAGCCATGCCGAAGTGCTTCTGCGGACTTCTGAACTTGGGGCAATTCACTGCTGAAAATGGCACTCATAGTGCTGCACCAGTGGGTGCAATGAACCGGACGTTGGCCGATCGACAATAGTGATTAGAGATGGGCACAACCCTTGGTTCAGAGGTTTGCGCCAGTTTGTACGCGTGTTCCCTTTCCCCGCCTCCCCAGCCAATGACCCACTCCCCAGCCGGCGCACGCTCCTCTCCTCCTCCTCCCCTTTGGCTGTTCAGCCAGTCCCCGGCAGGAGCACAGGTTTGCCTGTCCCGCCTCCTTGTTTGAGTGGGTGATCAGCCAAGGAGGCGGAGCAGGGACGCCCATCCTCCTGCCTGGGATTGGCCGAAAAGCCCAAGAGGAGGAGGAGGAGAGGAGTGTGCGCCGGCTGGGGAGTGGGGGGATCCAGCCAGAGGGGCAGGAGAAGGGAACACATGGCACCTGAAGTGTCGTGCATATGAACCGGCACGAACCTCCGAACCGCGGTTCGTGCCCATCTCTAATGGCAGCGATAATGACGTTGTATCACCTCTAGTGTGCTGTTATTAAGCTTCCTTTTGGAGCGGTCCTTGTCCCTCGTTGTTTTGCCATTCCATTGGCCAGTTTCCCTCAGACTCTATTACCGTGGACGGTGGGGCAGGCGGTTTCCCTTACCACAAGTTCTTGGAGCCTGGCATTGAGAAAAGGGTCATCTCTAGGGAGACCAGCATGTTCGGGGCCGTGCTCTGCACAAGCCCCTTTGGCTCCTCGCGAAGAGGAGGATGGGAAGGTGTGACAGAGGGGAGACACTGTGGAGTGACCAGAGGGAAGGTCCTGGCGTTTGATGCCGTGATGAAGGATGATGCTCCTCTCTCCTGCCTGCAATGACTGGAGAGCCTCAGCTGCCTTGTGGAGTTGGTTGCCCCTTTTCCCAAATCTGGAAGGACCCACCCCAGAAATCGGGGCCGTCGCTGAAAGGAAGGGAGATCTGGGATGGGACCCCCTGCTCTCCCCAGAGCATTTCTGTTTCCGGTGATGGTCTTGAGGTCCCAGAATGGCTCTCTTAACATGCACTGAGTTCTTCCTGCTCAGGAAACTCCTGAGCAAACGCAACAGACACATTTCTAGCGTCGGGCTGAAATTCACGCCTGCCTGACTTTGTAATTCTGAGCATATTGTGCGTTGCGTTGTGTTCGTGAAAGATTGTAAGACTTTGCCACGGTCTGGCTCTGCTTTGTGGGTCTGTTTTATGTGGGACTTTCTTTGTAGAAATTGAGGTTGATTCCGTTGGGTGTTGGATTCTCTGGTATTCCCTTCCCCTCTTGTCTCCGAGGCTGAAATCTCTCTTCTCCCCGTCTTTGGCAGCCTCTCACATTTCTGGTTGAGTCGAACCACTCTGGAAACCGGCTGTAGAGTCAAACAGAACGTCTTGACCCTTTGCTAATAGGTTCAGGTTTTCGAGAAAAGGAACCACTTAACCATCACCAGCTGGCGGGCACCTCCTTAGCGCCCGAGGGCTAAAGATTGTTTAGATTATAATTATCTCAGGAATTTTAACTCTTAACCTGGCAGCTGACAAAGAAGAACTCCCAGCCTGGAAGGAAGTCTTGCTGGCAGTGAGTTAAACTGCACTGGGAGGTATGTGGGCTTTAAAAGCTTCTCTGTCTGTTTCCTTATTGTGGGGGAAATGGCCTCCTTGCTTCATGGGATTCCCTCATTCCCACGACACATGCCACGGCTGTGTTTACACAGGACATTTGGGTGAGGGTTTTGCGCTCGTCGTTTCGTTCTCTCCGTCCACCCGTGGGCTTCTCCTGGCCTTCTCTTGGCTCTGATATGTTTTCAGCAGCAAACCAAACTTAAAGGAAATTGGGACCACCAATACGGTGCACAAGTCCCCGATTGCAGATCCCGGTCGTCTTAGAGTGGAGAGTACCGTGTTCTAACTGTCCGCCATAGAGACGTTAAAGGTGAGCGGCGTCTCAGAAAAAAAGCAACAGCTACCTTAATGCAGTGCTAGCACTTGTGGAAAACCAGGAATTCAAACCCGGAGTTTTAAAAGTTAAGCACTCAAACCCTGGAAGTGGATGGGCTGAGGAGTTTAAGGGCTGGAAACATCAGAATGAAATTTAACAGGGATAAGTGCAAAGTTCTACGCCCGGAGTAGGGGGAAACAATTGCCCTGTTCCAAGCTGGGGGATTATTGACTCAGTAATACTACAAGTGAAAAGGAACTTGGAATTGTTGTGCATCACAAGCTGAATATGAGCCAGCAGTGTGATGTGGCTGCAAAAAAGGCCAATGCTATTTTAGGATGCATTAACAGAAGTCTAGTCTTCAAATCCCATGAGGTACTAATCCCCCTCTATTCAGTCCTGGTTAGGCCTCATCTTGAGTCCTGCGTCCAGCTCTGGACACCACATTTTAAGAAGGAGGCCAACGAACTGGAGCAACTTAAGAGGAGGGCAACAAGGATGATGATCAGGGGACTGGAAACCCAGCCCTAGGAGGAAAGACTGAAAGAACTGAGCATGTTTAGCTTTGAGGAAAGAAGACGGAGGGGAGAGAGGAGAGCACTTTTCAAAGACTTGAACGGCTGTCCTACAGAGGAGAGGCAGGATCCGTTCTCCATCATCCCAGAGTGCAGGACACGTCATAATGGGGTCAAGTTACAGGGAGCCAGATTTAGGCTGACTATCAGGAAAAACTTCTTAACTGTTAGAGCAGTAGGACAACGGAAGCCATGACCTCAGTGGGAGATGGTGAGCACTCCCAACACTGGAGGCCTTCAAGAGAAAACTGGACCACCCTCGGTCAGATCTGCTTTGACTTGGATTCCTGCCTAGTGGCCAGTTCTTGTAATGACTTTGTGGAAATACATTTCTCTAGCAAAGGCTCCCTCTATTGTCCAGTTCTGGTAACGTCACGGTTAGAAATATAAATTTCTGGGAATTTTTCTTTTAATAGTTTGAATATTTTGGGGCCGTGGATAAGTGAATCAGCGGATACTGATCCTGCAAATACGGGGGGGGGGGGTCTTCCTGTACTTTAAAAACAGTTGAGCAAAAAACAGCGATAGGGTGATTAACTCTGTCCCCAAATCTCTACAGACAGAAGCAAAACCACAACTCATGAGCTTTCAGCGACCTCCCCAGGTTGCCATACAAGATTTTGCACCAGAATCATTCTGAAGCAGCTTTCAAGTAACGCTAAGGGCAAAACGTTAAGTTGCACTCTTCAAAAAAAGTCCTTCTGCATTTAGAAATGATTAGCTCTTCCAAGAAATGTGCTATTCCACTTGGAAGGCCAAGCAGGAGACGATCCTACGGAGAATATGCCACAATCAGGGCCTGGCATGCGTCGGGCGAGCGGAGCATCAGCTTATGCGCACATCGCCTGACACCTATGCGCCTGCGTTGCCACGCTCCCCCGGTGTAATCAGCTCTCGATCGCCAGGGGCAGCCCCAGCTTTTTGATTTAACTCACCCTAGGAAAATGTCATTTCCCCCAAATAGGGAGGGCCATTTTCTCTTTGCGATAGACGATTGATCCTTGCAAAATGAAAACCTCTGGGCGTGCTCGAGGTTGTGTTGTCTCAATGATGCATACATTGGTGGAACGAAGGAGGCCGGTGGGGAACGGTGCACACGCACACAGGACAGCCCCCACTTAGCCTCAGATTTGTCGGATGGAGTAGTTCATAGACAGAACAGAAGTCCGTCCCGGGAACTGCCGGTCTAATCAGGCACCACCAGCTCAAGAAGCTGAGGGCACCGATTTAGCTCTGGGTGCCTGAGTCCCTGTTTCAAGACCAGCCGCCTGCCCCCCGGAGTCTTACCCCTGCCCCATCGTTGGACTCCCAAGAAACCTGCAGCTAAACCCCGTCTGACAGGCCTTGTGAGGGACGCCGTGTTTGTAGAAGGTCTTGGTTAATTCCTGGATTGTTTTGGCTGCTCCTGGTCTCCCGCTAAGTTGATAAGATAACCAAGAACTTAACGGGAGTTGTTGCTTCAGCTTCGGAGGGGCTTAACTCAAACAATTCTGCTGGGTAATAAGCCTGACTTTGTTTCTGCCGCCCCACACGCTCTGCCTCCCTCTCTCTCTGGAGTAAGGGGGATTTCGGCTACAACAGGAAATGAGCCCTTTCAGCCACCCAGCCTGCTGGCGGAATCCTGATCTAAAGACCATATGGAAGAGGGCAGCGTAGAGGGGATGCCGGGAAGTTATTGCGAGGGTGCATCGATTTGATTGATTGGCCTCCAAGAGGAAGCCGACACCTCAACCTAGCCTATGTGCCTTACTCCCCTTGGCCTCGAGGAGTTCAAAGCCCACGCGGTGTCTCCTGGGAGGCAATTTTTTTTAAAAATCGTCCGTCCCCACCACCACCACGCCAGCTCGGAAGGTTGGCGCCAATTTGATGTCAGCCTGCGAATGACGGCCTTGTTTTTACTTTGGCTAATATCATATGTCAGCTCTCCCTTTCACCCTTCTTACGATGCAGATTGGCTGTATTCCGTAGAAGAGTGCAGACTCAGCGAAAACAATTCTGTCCACCTGGCTTCCAAGGGAATGACATAGTCGGTGTGCTACATGATTCTGTGGCAGGGTGCAGAAACTTCAAAACCTCCCTCCCTCCCTTTCTTCTCTTAAAAATAAGTTTCTAGCCCTGGATGTGACAAAGACACACTCTACTCTTGAAAATGAGTAGTGGCCGCAGAATGTCTCTCGTGTTCTTTCCCTTTGAAAAGGAAAGCATAACCCAGTTTGCAAAGAAATATACACACAACCCATCCAGTGCTTCAACGTCTTGCGAAACCCATCTTAACCTGGGCTTAACATCTAGGAGGAACTTTCCTGGCTAAATCCGTCTTGCCATGTATGTTTAGACTTCAAGTTTTCGACTTTAAGTTCCTCACATTGGTACAAACCTGATGAAGTGGTGTTTTAATCCACGAAAGCTCGTTGGCTGTATGATGATATTTTTAGTGGTCTGTAAAGGTGTCACCTATTTTTGCGTTTAAACAAAGCAGTCATCCTAGTTTTAAGCAGTAGTGGCTATGGATGCAATGACGTGATAGTGAATCATCACCCTGCCCCCTGTACTGGCAATGCTTGTTTAAAAAGGGACAATTGTAAGCAAAATGCTGTTCTCACAACTGCAAGAACTCGGTGGCGAGTGCCAGGAAATGTCTTGGCATTTTCACCAGCAAAGAGAAGAATAGGACGATTCCTCTGCTCTGGCATGCAAGAATGAAAGAAGCGAAAATTTATAGTCAAATATAGTGGCTTAATTTGTTTCGTTCACATTGTTCCCGTTTGCCCTGGCACAAACGACTGGTCATCCTGAAGCTAAACTTCATTGTGAACCTGATCTTTACAGAAAAGTCGTCCTGACAGCTGTCTGTTGATCTGCCTATATCCTACATTGCCCTTCAACAGCACCACCGGCAGAAAAGATATGTGAACAAAATATCCCTTCCATTATTTATTTTGGATTCTCTTCCTATGGACTTCTGCCCACTTCCCTGTTTTAATCAAGATTTGACTGTGTTTTTAATTCCTTGCCTACTAAATATTCCCAGTGCAACATAGCTCTCTTATCAGACAGAAATCTGATTAGCATACTCCCCTTTTCATCCACTAGCTCGGAAAGAAGAACCTTCGGGCGGTTTTGCAGACTGAGATGCCGTCCGCATGCTTTCCCCTTCCCCCCCTTGGGAGCTTTATTGTTTTAGTATGCACAGCACAGACTACAGTGCCCATCATGCTTTTGCAGTATGATGTCCTCATGAGCAAACGAGGAGACATCCGAGAGTCATTGCGAGGAACTTAGAAACTGATGTCAGGAGCGACACCTGTGGCCGATGGGAGCTGGAGTCCAACATCAGCCTCAATCAACCTGGGTCATTGTAGTCTAAACACATCTGGAGGGCACGAATTTCAGGAGGGCTGGCATATTGAGTAGTCAGTTGACTAGATGGGCGGGGTATAAATTTAATAAATAAATAAATAAATAAATATTGGATTTATTAAATCATTCTGGCTGCTATCACGTTTACCATACTTAATGGTAAGCCGATCCTGTGACCCCCTTTGCAGCAGTTGTGTATTAAAACCATCATTCATATGGGTATCAGCAAAAAGGACAACTCATAATATTGCACCCCATAGTCCTTCTCCTCCTTCTCCTCCTCCTCCTGGAGCTCATTAGGGGGAAATCCAGGGTCTCAATGTAATGCATAAATAAAGAATATGTAAAGGTGCCACCTTTTCAGCTGCGATTGGTGGGGACTCAGGGCAGGGCCTTCTCTGTAGCTGCTCCCAGATACTCTAGAACTCCCTCCCACCGGAGGCCTGGCTGGCCTTGTCTTTGCTGTCCTTCTGCAAGCCGCCAAAGACCTTTCTCTTTAGGCAGGCTTTCCCTTAATGACCGAGTGGGGTACTTTAATGCAGAGGTCTCCAACCCCCGGTCTGCGGCCCGGTGCCGGTCCGTGGCCTGAGCCAGACCAGGCTGCGGAGACAGACCTCCCGCCCCTCCCCACAGGCACTCAACCCCTGCACAGCTGATTTGTGCATGCATGCGTGCTCCAGTGCTCCTGTGTGAGCGCTGCGCCGCCGTTTGCGCATGCGCACAAGCGCCCGCGCCCACACAAGTGCTGCCGTTTGCGCATGCGTGCACGAGCGCGGGGGGTACCCCGCCTTCCCCAGCCGGTCCGCGGGGTGAAAAAGGTTGGGGACCCCTGCTTTAATGGATTGTTTGCTTACTGCTTTGAATGTGTGTTTTTTGATGTTGCTTCTCTTTACCATCTTTTAGTGTGGCATTTGTTTGATCTTTTTTAGTATTTGTGTACTTACTGTTTTTACCTCCCAATATTGTTTTTCTTAACGATATAAGCTGCTTTATGATACAAGCTTGCCACGAATTATGGCGTTAGCTTGTGCGGATTGCAGTTACCTTCCTCAGTTGCATGGGAAACTACTTCAGATACAGAGACTGTACATGTAATTAGGATGATGGCAGGGCGGGACTGTAGACAGTGAGATCTGTAGGGGATCAAATGCAGAACTGTACAGACAGTGACAATTACATTATGAATTACATTATATATACAGCCCTTGTTGTCCATAGCAGAAGTATCTGAGTAAGACGCAGAAGCATAGAGGGTGTTGAAAATCCATTATCCCTATCCAAACGTCTGGTGTCAGACTGGAATCTTTTAATGGCAATTCAGAGTCACTGTAACTCAGAAGAGAATTGATGGCAAGTAGGGATGTATACAGATATATGCTTTTTGGGTTCTTTTGCAGTTACCTGTTTTATTTGGGGTGTTCACCAACCCTTTCGGTTTTCACAAAAGGAAAGCCCCTTTTGAATTCCTTCATTTTGGATCTCTCATTTGTGGGAGGAAAGTTCCGACTCTCCAAAAGTCTTAAAAACCACTCTTGAGAAAGCATAGAAGCAAGGCAACAGAGAATCAATCTACTCCAAAAGCAGGCGACAGGACAGGAAAAAGAATAATCAGCAACGGGGGGGAAAGCCTCATTTACCTACCGACCAGTTCAAAAAGCAGTAAAGCAAACAAAAATTTTAAGAGAGAGAAAGAGAGAGAGAAAACTAATATGAGTTCAGTGCCACCCATAGACCATAACAGAGACCAGTTGTGTCTGTTGCAACTCAACGGTCTTTCCTTCTTGTCTGTCTATGAAGTTGAATGGCCACTTGAAGAATAAAAGCAAAGTGCGCTGCTTATATACTGTCCCATAGCGTTTAAAGCACTCTTGGGGTGGTTTACAATTTAGTTATGCAAGCTACGCATTGCAAGCTACACATTGCGCGCGTGCGCGCACACACACACACCCCACCCGGCAAGCCGGGTACTCGATTTACCGACCTCAGAAGGCTGGAAGGCTGAGTGAACCTTGAGCCGACTCTCCAGGGTTGAGTGTCCCTAAGAGTAGAAATAACAATGTAAACAGCCAGCAGGTCCGCATTTTTCAAAATGCGCTGTCTCTTGCGTCAGCCGTGGGTAAGCTGTTCTTAATATGGAACTGACTGTATTGTACCTACCGGACATTTTTATCTTAAAACTGAGTGGCTGTTTGCTTTTTGTTAAAAAAAAGGCACCCAAAATTCAGCACCACCATGCTCAAATGGACAAGCTTCTCAATTTCTGTTTCTTTTACATTGATCCCCCTCCCCAGTTTTTGTTTTGTTCCGTCTGAGATTCAAATAAATTTACGTCTGAGTCAATTCTTATCAAAAACGGCATAGAACGACATTCCGCCTCATTCTTACTTATTTCAACGACGTACCAGGTTGCTTGGATATTGGAAAGCATTTGTTGATTTATTTGCAGAGTTCAAAAGAAACTCGAGAAGGGGGCCCAGAATTCAGTGTGGCCCTTAAGTGGTTGCATCGGGCTGATCTCCAGAGAAGAAAGAGGGATTTCTCATTTTGCTTTGCCCATGAGAAACGGTGGCACTTGTATATGCAAAAGGTGTGTACCAAGATGACACCATCAGGGTCTACAAAATTCTACGCAAGGTGGTGCCAGCTTCAGGCGAATCTTTGCATCCTTCCTTTATGCCGTCAGTTCCCCTTTTCTCTGAAGAAATCCCCCAGTTTCTCCACGGCTTCCACGCACACGCTGGGGTACATGCTTTGAGAGTACGTCCCGACCAGGATGAACAGCCGCGTCTTCACCAAGATCACGCCGCTGTCTTTCCCTTTCAAATAGATGGAATGGTCGTCCGCTCGGACGCACCTGTAATGCTGGTCCTTAAAGTATAGGCCATCCCGTCGGACTTCGAGCAAGTTTTTGTTGAAGGCTTGGATGAAAACAGAAGCTTGGCTTTGGATGTTAAACCCAGGGGTGGTCGTCAGCACCGTCCCGGTTGCAATTTTGATGAGGGCGGCGTTGGCCACATGCTTGGTTCTGGTGAGGCTGTCGATCAAGAGACTTTGCGCTTGGTTCATCTTTCCTTGAAGCTGCTTGAAGCTTCTTCCTTCCTTCCTTGGCTATGGAAACAGCTCAACTGCCAGTGGCTTTGCTCAAAGAATCCTGGCGAAATGGTCGTTGGTCGAAGGAGCTGCCAACACAGGCTCCTAGCAACAGGGCCGACGGGGAGGTGGCTTTCACCCTGCCTGAAATTCGGCTTTTGTTTGTAAAACAATTGTGTTTTTTTTTTCCTCTTATGGATATACACAGGAAATTGTGCCAACCGTGTTTTCTCCCGTCACTAGCAAGGAAAACTGGTTCCCCTCCCAAACTAATTAACTCTTTGCTGTTGAACCTTCTTCTCACACATTACAGTCACCACACCTGGCCTCTTTCTCATTTGCTTTGCTTCCCTTGAATGTCAGGAGCGACAAGCTGAGAGGGGGACGTCGGAATGAGGGCTGCCTTGATTTTGTGTCAGTTTTGTCTCTCTCTCCAAACAGCCCTCTTGGTTTGTATTGGGAGGAGATGTGTTTCTCAGGAGTATGATGAGCCAACTAAATACTTCTCAAACATTTCAGATGCCATCTCCCATCTTTCTTCATCTGTCATCATGTTCATGGTGGCTGATGAGTGTCATCGTCCAAAACATCTCTGGGTCAGTAGGTTGGGGGAAGCTAGAGTGAAGGAATAACTGGCCCGAGGAGCAAAATGTATGCCCAACCTCACCCTTATTTCTGCAAAGAATACAGCAGGACCCCATATTGATGGGGGATCGGTTGTATGTGGCTCTGAGACCAAAACTGATGTTCAGGGCAAATTGTCTTCCCTGGTCTTACAAACTTTTAACTTGGGTTTAGCAGTGCTATCACCTTCCTGATTTATGAATGTGCAGTCAGACAACAAAAGAAAGCTGGGATCACATTTCAGTGACCCATGGTGTGTGTGTTTTGGTGAGCTCCTCCAGTTCCTGTTCCTCCTCTATCAGTTTCCCACTGTGTAAAACCGTATCTTCTGCTCAACAAACAAACAAACAAAACCAGCCAGACTTATAATACCAATTTATGCTTGCGTAAGGGTGACCAGATGCCCAGGAACACAAGCACAGCTTGTTAATGAGCAGCATTTTGACATTTTCCATAGAAAAGCATTAATTAGCAATACATTTCTGATCAACAGGGAATGCAGGGAGTGGATGTCCTCATCAAGGGGAACAGATGGGTCACAATATTGTCATTTCTCCCTAGAGTAAGAAATTACAAAGCTTTGGCCACACTGGCCATTTGAATTGATTTCTGTTCAGACTTTTTAAAACTCAGGTTCAAGTCGCATGGTATTTAAACCAGAGGATGCGCTCACATGCACCGAATGGACATCGTTTTATTTCCGATGATTTAAAGCAATGTTGGTTGTCTACACTACTGAACTCAACTCATCTCCTTTCCATTTTAGGAGCATGCTGTTCTTTTAAGCTTTAATTTTTCAAAAAAAGAAAGAAAGAAAGAAAAAAGAATAGGATTGAGTGTCTAAGGAGGTGCAACCTGGTGTCATAATAGTGACTAGAAACCATGAGGGAAACACCAGAAGGGTGCCCCCCCCCCCAGCTAATTAATGATGAAAAATTAGAATGGGAGGGGAGGCTTCCTTCTGCTTTGTGGGATGATGCTCCTGGTGTGTGGACCATCTTCCATGTCGAGGTGTGCCTGCTCCACGGCCACTGGTCTTCTGCAGCTCCACCGGCTCCTTCATCAGCTAAATGGAGAGAATGGGGTGTTGTTGTTGTTTGTTGTTTAGTCATGTCCGACTCTTCGTGACCCCATGGACCAGAGCACGCCAAGCCCTCCTGTCTTCCACTGCCTCCCGGAGTTGGGTCAAATTCATGTTGGTCGCTTCGATGACACTGTCCAGCCATCTCATCCTCTGTCGTCCCCTTCTCCTCTTGCCTTCACACTTTCCCAACATCAGGGTCTTTTCCAGGGAGTCTTCTCTTCTCATGAGATGTAATGCCGAACGTACTGATGAAGTAATGCGGCGTGAAACATTTTAAGAAATAATATTTTTTAAAAAATTAAAGGAAATACGGCAATGCTCCTGCCATCCAAAATCCACATAGATACAAATTAAAATGACAGCAGCGTTCACATCCACAAAACGGCATTGAATTGCATCAATTTTAGAAGTGAAGCATTTAAAAACAAACCAACCCTGATGCTCAGTAGGAAAAAAAAAGGACTCCCTTTGCAGCCCATATAAATCCATTTCACCCTTGCATCGTGTGAACGATAACATCAACATCGATTTAAAGGACACTTAAGTGCAGTTCTCATTTCTCAAACCTGAGATGTGGGTTTGTAGACAAGCTAAAACCAAGAGGAACGGAAGTGCCGGTTTGCGTATTATCAAAAGAAAGCTGGGAAAGGCGAGATGCACGGCAGGGGGACTAACAGTTTTTATTATCGGTTCTCCTGGAACTGGAAAGACCTCCACTTTCTAGATATGGGATTAAGGTAACATCCCATTCTGGCTTTTGAATGTCTGTAAGGCTAGGCATTATACTTCAGTGGAAGACAGGAGGGCCTGGCATGCTCTGGTCCGTGGGGTCACGAAGAGTCGGACACGACTTAACGACTAAACAACAACAACATGTTAGCCATTGCTCTGATCAGTGGAGAAGCGCTCACTTTTCTTGGTATCTTGGGTTAGCGCTAAAGCCCTACAGGTGTCGTAACACTCAAGCAGTCTTAAAATAACAGGTTGGTTCCAATTTGGGGTGCCCCCCCCATTTTTCCAGCCATAAAGTGGCATTTATTCTATGTCGAGGTGTCTGTGGGTGCATGCCTGTCCGGAAGAGAGCCGGTGAGGCTTCCCTTCCTTGCCTTGCTAACTTTCTCCTGACCCAAGGCGGTTCAGAAACCGATGAAACACGCAGACAAATGAACCAGCAGGCCCAGAAGAATCTGGGACTCGTGTGACGAATTATGGCAGGAAAGGATGCCTCCTGACTGCCACTTTGAACTCTCTTAAAAAGCACAGGCCAGCTTTGTTGTAATCCTGTTTTCTTTTAATGTTTCATTTATGGGTCCTTAGGAGCGATGTCCACCCAACAGAACTTTCCCTGTCTCCCTCTCGCTCCCTCTTCTTCCATAAAAGCATTGACATCTGCAGGCAACCCCCATCCCCACACACACACCCTCCGCCTGCCGAAAAGCTTCAAACAGCAAAAACGCCTGGGAAAGGTTCGTTGAACAACACCAGATCTCTTGCCCCAGTGGACCTGAAATGCGTCGGGTTAGCCGGCTCCCTGGGTGATGGACTGCCTTTAGTCTGTACGGCTTCCAGAACCAGTCCAGGAGTTGTCTGTCCCTTTATCTCGGAGCGAGATCTGGTTTTCTGGAGCTGCGTGCTGCGCTCGGGACAAACCGAGTCTCTCTCGCTCCCTGCTAGAGAACAGTGGGACTGGGAAGAGAGAATTATTAGAGAAGAAGAGAAGAGAGAGTATATTAAGGAAGGGCAGATACCTGTTTTGCTTTGGGTTTTTTTTAAAATTAAAATGGTGAAATCCGTGGAAGCCGAAGCTCAAAACCTCTCCATCCTTACACGTTGCTTCTCGGCGTTTCGAATCGGTGCCCCAAAAATCTGCAAGGATGGGGAGCGTAGCTGCATCGCCCACCCCTGTTGTCATTTCCACTCCCCTTCCACGCATGGAGGGCAACGTTCTGCATGCGATGTCTTGTGTTATCTCTGAAGTCTCCCCATGCTCTTGGGGAAGCCATTTCCCCCACAGAACATCCGCCCGGGGAAGGCCGCTAGAAATTGTGAAGTGGGGCAGTGGTGGTTCACGGCTGGTTTGTTCGGCCCCCACAGGGGGCTGTACCTTTTTCTTTTCCAAGTGCCTGCCTTTTCACTAATTTGGAAGCCAGGCAGTTTCTTCTTTGGTCAACAGATTCTGTTGTGCAATATCTGAAGAATCCAGAATGTAGCTGCCAGACAGTACACAGGGCTTTAGTGTTCATGGGCATGCATCGAAACACATGTGCATTAGGGAGGCAATGCAACCATTCCCAGCTCCAAGTGCCGAGACCAAAACAGAACAAAACCAACGCAACGCAAAACCTAACACAAACCTTAAGCTATCCTGTTTTGAAGGGAACACAGCTGCAGGTGGGAATCTGACCTGGACCCTCCCATGATGGCAGCCTATATTTTTTCCATTTCACATTATTAGGATACAGCTGGCTGGATAGTTCAGTGGTTTTAAATATCTGGCTGGAGAGCCAGAAGTTGCGAGTTCGATTCCCCACTGTGCCTCCTGGGACAAGAGCCAGCCTGGGTGGCCTTGGGCCAGCTGCACAGTCGTCCCAGGGCTCCCCCTAGAGGAAGGGAAGGGTCAAGCACTAATGAGTGTTCTCTACCTGGAAAATCCCGAAAAAAGTCAGAACTGACTTGACAGCACATGATTATTATTTTAGGAGTGGGAGACATTTTTTTGTTGGGAAATCATTGATCCGTTCGAGAAGCCCAATCTGGACTAGGGCTCCACTTATTGTTAAAATAACAATGGTCCGCTCAAACATGTTTTTGTTTGCTTGTTTGTTTTCTTTTTTGGGTGGATTTGTTTGCTTGCTTTTTGGTTCCAGAGAAATCTCTTTCAACTGGAACTGTCCTTATTAAACAGAGACGGTTATAGCAATCAATGGCAGGAACTCTGCAGCCCGCCTACTGTTCTTGAACTCTGTTCCCAGAAACGCTCGCCAGCATAGCCAGCAACCAGGGATTCTTGGAACTGTAGTCTAGTCGTGGGCAGCTGTAGTCCACTGATGGATACACACAGAGCAACACCCACAGGTGGCTCGTGCTTTGAGTAACTACCTAGACAGACTGCCCTCATGCAAGGTCCATGGGATTGGCCCTGGAGACAGCCTAGAGCAACGATGGTCAACCTTTTTGAGCCCGAGTGCCCAAACGGCAACACAAAATCAACTTATTGATTTCAAAGTGCCAATACTGCAATTAAAACCCGAATACTGAGGTTTTAGTTTAACTGCTCCTGCACTGCAAGGGTTAAATGCTTGTATTTTTTTTCTATGGGCGGTATTAACAAAGAAATACTTACTGGTTCTTCAATCCCCCATTGGGCTAGACTGGTCATGGTCGCCATTGCGCCCCTCCGCTGGACCACTGCACCAGCAGAGGGGAGTGCCAAAATCCGGGATCAGAGGACGGGTAAGTATTTCTCGATGGTGACTTATGGCTCGCGTGCCCACAGAGAGGGCTTTGTGTGCCAGTTGTGGCACGCATGCCAGAGGTTCGCCATCGCTGGAGAGAGTTCAACTCGTGTACGATGCCGGGGGGGGGGGGGGAGAGAGAATTATAACCAGTAGAGCCAGATGGAGTTACGTAAAGGTAAAGGTTCCCCTTGACAAATGTCCAGTCGTGTCCGACTCTAGGGGGTGGTGGTCATCCCCGTTTCCAACCCGTAGAGCCAGCGTTTGTCCGTAGACCGTTTCCGTGGTCACGTGGCCAGCACGACTAGACATGGAACGCTGTTACCTTCCCACCATGGTGGTACCTATTTATCTACTTGCATTTTTACATGCTTTCAAACTGCTAGGTTGGCAGGAGCTGGGACAAGCGACGGGAGCTCACTCCGTTGCGTGGATTCGATCTTACGACTGCTGGTCTTCCGACCTTGCAGCATAGAGGCTTCTGCAGTTTAACCCGCAGCGCCACCACGTCCCTAATGGAGTTACATGGAGCCAATTCTGAAAGAGCTGCGCTGCCCAATTCAGACTGGTGGTGCTGATCTTCACCACCCTAAATGACATATCATCTGGAAGGTGGCCTCTTCCAGCCTGCCCATAATCTAAGACGGTCAAGGATGCTTCCCTTCCGTTGACGAGGATTAAGTAATAATAATGTGCCATCAAGTCAATTCTGACTTAAGGCAAGCCTTTCCAGGGTTTTCTAGGGAGAGAGGACTCAGAGAAGTGGTTTCCCATTGGCTTCTTCCAAGGCTGGCCTGGGATTGTGCAGTTTGCCCAAGGCTACACAGGTTGGTTCTTCCCCTAGGAGGCACCAAGGGGAACCGAACTCCCAACCCTTGGCTCCACAGCCTAATCCAGCCAGCTGACTCGCGCCGGGAGACCAAAAGTGCAGTAGCTTTTTCCTTTTTGCACAAATGTTCCTGAGCTTGGAGATATTAACGTTTCTAAGGAGCAGGGTTAGGCTGCCAGATGTCAAGCTATCTTCATAGAGTTGTGTATTAGACGTCTTTAAAGTTTACTTCCTCCCTCGCCCTAAAAAGACCCAACCGTTCTTGCTCCTGTCGATTCAGTTTTGAACGGATCTGCAGGTTCAGCTTGCGTTACTCTGGAACCAAAGGTGGCCCTTCCTTTCCGGTCTGGACTTCCTACAGATTGTTTCGGATCAGACCAATCTGGCTTATAATTTGGGCTTCAGCCAGAGTCGATGCACGGCCTCCATCGCGAGCTGTCGGGCTATGGAGAAATAAACTTTTTAAAAAAACATACTCTCGGTAGATTGAGATCTGATTCAAGAGCTGACGTTCCAAAATCTCATATTTTAGAAAGCAGTCTGAAGATGTGGTTCTGTAATATAAAAACACTTCGCTTTTAAGGTGCCATGGGAATCTTTTCCAGCAGCACGGCAAGGAAAGAGTTTGCCTACAAAACCCAAGCATCTTCCCCTCGTAAGCCGTCAGAATCCATCTGCACCCACAGGGGTATATATTCTGCATTAACCATTCTTGGCTTTCCTTCGCGGCTTTAATACGAACCATACGCAATGAAACCATTTGCAAACTGGAGATTGTCTACGGTATTTGTCACTTTCCCCCTTCCTCCCTCCGTTGCTCTTCTGCAACGGATCAGGATCCAGGGCAAGTTTTTAGCTTTTCTTAGGGCCCTTGGCAGAAAACAACAGACCATAAAAGCCGTTCCCCAGAACAGCTGCTGAGAGAAAGGCCTTTTTTTTGATAATTTCCCTCCTCCCGGCTCCCCAGCCCACTAATCGCCCCCTTTTACTGACCTGAATGAAGGCAATTATACATCCTGGTTATTGTAAACGGACCACAAAACACCAGGCATACCTTACGATGATGTCATGTCTAGACGTGCCGTTCAGGTATAAATTATCGAGAAAAAGTAGCTTGTTCAGTGGTTAAAACTGTAAAAGTTTAACAAGATATTTTTGTGTCTCTCTTGCGCACTGTCTCCCATGTGCAGGCCTGTGTTTTGGGCTGAGAGAATTCTCCACTGCCTCTTGATTTAGGGGGAAGGGGTGGGTGGGTTGGCCTGGGGAACTGGAAATCTCTCCTCGGTTTTCTTCCCTAAACTGTTTCATTTCCTATTAGGACCGTGTTTCTCAGTATGCATGCCTGTGTCTTCGTGCATAAGCACAGTTTTGACAAAGAAAGAAAGAAAGAAAGAAAGAATGAATGAATGAATGAATGAATGAATGAATGAATGAATTTGGGTTTTCCACCTTCCTGGTAGAATTGTGATTATGGATTATTGAAGAAGTGGACTTACCCATGAAAGCTCACATAAAAATATAGCAGTTACTTTTTAAGGTGCCACAATGTTTTTGTCTTCATTATTTATTTATTTATTTCAGTTTTGTTCTAATTACTGACCTACCTTTCTTGAGTTGCAGAAATCTGCAGCTTGGTAGGAGAACACTAGCTTATCCGCAGAACATCCCAGTTAGAAGCTGTGGCATCTCCACATCAGGATGGGGAAAGTGCATTTGCTTCATCAAAAAGGAGGATAAAAGAGGGACAAGGATTTGCATATAATTTGCATATAGCACTTTCTAGATGAGAGTATGTTAAACTAGCACTTATCTTTGTGACTAGAGATGAGCACCTCGTATTCGTTTCCCTGAGGAAACGAATACTAACCGTGGCACCACGGGTGCTTCGGTGGCCCAATCCTGCCCCCCAGAACTGGCCGGCCACTTACTGGGCTCTGCAAGGCGTTCGGCTCTGTCGTTATCACCGCACCAATTGTGTAAGCAGCCTGACTGGCTCTTCCCCACCTCCCCACGCAGCCGACCACTGCGGCATGGAAGTGTGACAGGGAGTCTCACTGCTTAGCCCAGGGGTCCCCAACCTTTTTCACCCCGCGGACCGGCTGGGGAAGGCGGGGTGCCCCCTGCGCTCGTGCGCATGCGCGAACAAGCGCACGCTCTCTCTTGCACAAACGAGTGTGTGAGCATGCGCAAACGGCGGCGCGGCGCTTGTGCGGGTGCGCGGGCACTCGTGCACATGCGCAAACGGCGGCACGGTGCTCGCACGGGCACACTGGAGCGCGCGCGCAGGCGCAGACAGGCTGTGCGGGGGTGAGTGCATGCGGGGGTGGGTGGGGCGGGAGGTCTGTCTTTGCGGCCCGGTCCAGCTCAGGCCACGGACCGGCACTGGGCCGCGGACTGGGGGTTGAGGACCTCTGGCTTAGCCGATAAGTGGTCTGCTGTGCGGGGAGGTGGGGAAGAGCCAGCCGGACTCCTTCCATGCTTGGCCCAATGATTACAACAATGGACCCGAGCCCTGTGCAGAGGCCAGTATGTGGCCTGGCAAGTTCTGCCGTGTGTGAGAGAGAGTGTGTCTGGCGTGTGTGTGCGCCACTGGGTCACTGTGGCACCGTCCATATTCATTTTTCCAGGGAAACAAATACGAAGTCCCCGTCTCTATTTGTGACTATTTTTTTAATCCTACTGAATGCAAACAGTACATCAAAAGTCTGTCATATATACTAAAATATTTGACAATATATATTTATAGTTTGTAATGCTACAAGGGCCAGAATCCTATTGATTTAATATGCCGGCATAAGTGCAATGGTGTAAACTGCAGCAGCGAATCAGTGGTGGTTCATGAGTTGCCGTTGGTCTCCCTTGTCACACATCGGCTCACATGACTGGCGCACAACCAGGGAGACAAGCAATTATTTCATCAGTAAGGTCAGTTTGCCGCCGAAATGGATGCCATGACACTTAACATCAAGGTAACTAAACTGACAGGATTCTGCCCAATAGGTGTTGCTTTACAAAATGAGTATGTGTTGCTGTTTGTATTTTGGAGAATAGATAATAATGGATAATCAAAAACCAGCACAAGGACTTTTCAATAAAAGAAGCAACCTCTGGAAGAATCGCTCGTATATAAGAAAACAGTCATACCCTTGTAGGGGAAGACAGTAACAGTCTACAATCCTAGCAGTGCCAACCACTGGCTGAAACCCAGTAGTAAGTTGCAACTAGAGTAGTCCCATTGAATCAGTGGAACTTAGACAGGAGTTGGTTCACCAAATCCTCACGGATTCAACAGGCCTACTCCAGTTCTGGCTTGCTGCTGAATTTCAGCCAGGGGTGAGCAACGTCACTGGTTTCTCTGCCTTCCATTTATCTTTCACTTTTTTCTCCAATAAGCTCAAGAACATGCAGGGTTCTCCTTCTTCCTCCTTTGTCCTCCTAACACTTGATTAACAGTTGGTGGCGCTGCGGGTTAAACCACAGAAGCCTCTGTGCTGCAAGGTCAGAAGACCAGCCGTCGTAAGATCGAATCCATGCGACGGAGTGAGCTCCCGTCGCTTGTCCCAGCTCCTGCCAACCTAGTCGTTCGAAAGCATGTAAAAATGCAAGTCGATAAATAGGTACCACCACGGTGGGAAGGTAACGGCGTTCCGTGTCTAGTCGCGCTGGCCACATGACCACGGAAACGGTCTTCGGACAAACGCTGGCTCTACGGCTTGGAGACGGGGATGAGCACCGTGCCCTAGAGTCGGACACGACTGGACTAAATGTCAAGGGGAACCTTTACCTTTACCTTAATGGCATACTCAACCCATTACTTCCAAATTCTGTTTCAGAGTTATGATTCTTTAAAAATATATCTACTGGCTTCAAGGATCACTTCCACTGCCTGCCATCATCAGCACATTTGTTACCTGTCTACAAATATCTGTCTCAGGGAATTTGGGGGAAAGGCAGGAAATGGGGGTAGGGAGAGAAGGTTGCGTTCCAAAAGGCAGCTATAGCCCTTAAAGAAGGAACTGGATACATCTCGCCTTGATTTTCTTTTCTTTTTAAGTGCTTTTGGTACTCTTGGGTCCAATGCTTCTGTTTCCAGATTTTAAAAGAAGAGAGAGGGAAACAGAGAGAGAGAGAGAAATTTGTTTGAAAGAAAACCACTAACTGCATCAGAGGGCTCTTAGGCGAACCACGATTTGGTTCACTAGTGTGGGAAATGCAGACGCATGATTTGGATCTCCAATGCCAATCGGCATCGCACACCATATTCTGTGGATTATATCCCAGCCCCAAAGAGAGGCTGTGGTCTCCCAAAGAACATTAACATGAACATTCAAAAGAACTTTAGCATTAACCAAGAATTGGAGTGTTTTTCTTTTTTTAAAAGAAACTCTTTCTTGTTCAACAGACCTTTAAAAAGGCACTATTGCCCTGAAACAGGTTCTCACCAGAACAAAATAGGCAGGAAGGAACATGGCTGGTGGTGAGGGTTACAGGACAATGTGCTGTTAATGTGCATGCGTGGATATCAGGTGTCCCAGATGTGTTGAACTACCTCTTCCAACCTCACCACTTGGGGATGGTGGGAGTTATAGTCCCCACCATCTAGGTGGGGGGGGGGGCAGAATGTGAAATGCTGATTTACACCCACAGAGGCTAGACGGACCCCATGTAACCACCCTGAGATGTCAGCGAGAGAATGTATCGAGAGAAGGATCTGAGCCACAGTGGAGATGATGATCACCATCATATGGATTGGGCTACCATATTTCAGAACAAGCAGGAAAAATCAATCATCTGTTATACATGGGTGACCTAAAACTACATGCAAAAAGTTCCACGGAGATAGAATCACTGAACACAGTGCGAATATCTAGTGAAGATATTCAAATGAAATATTTCCTTCTGTCCATCATCAGCTCCTTCCTTCCTTCCTTCCTTCCTTCCTTCCTCTGCTCCTTCCTTCCTTCCGTCCATCATCAGCTCCTTCCTTACTTCCTTCATGAGCTCCTTCCTTCCTTCTGTCCATCATCAGCTCCTTCCTTCTGTCCATCATCAACTCCTTCCTTCCTTCCTTCCTTCCTTCCTTCCTTCCTTCATTCATTCATTCATTCATTTATCAGCTCCTTCCTTCCTTCCTTCCTTCCTCCGCTCCTTCCTTCCTTTCTTCCATCATCAGCTCCTTCCTTCCTCTGCTCCTTCCTTCCTTCCGTCCATCATCAGCTCCTTCCTTACTTCCTTCATGAGCTCCTTCCTTCCTTCTGTCCATCATCAGCTCCTTCCTTCTGTCCATCATCAACTCCTTCCTTCCTTCCTTCCTTCCTTCCTTCCTTCCTTCCTTCATTCATTCATTCATTCATTCATTTATCAGCTCCTTCCTTCCTTCCTCCGCTCCTTCCTTCCTTTCTTCCATCATCAGCTCCTTCCTTCCTTCCTTCCTCTGCTCCTTCCTTCCTTCCTTCCATCATCAGCTCCTTCCTTCCTTCCTCTGCTCCTTCCTTCCTTCCTTCCATCATCAGCTCCTTCCTTCCTTCCTTCCTTCCTTCCTTCCTTCCTTCCTTCCTTCCTTCCTTCCTTCCTTCCTTCCTTCCTTCCTTCCTTCCTTCCTTCCTTCCTTCCTTCCATCATCAGCTCCTTCCTTCCTTCCTCTGCTCCTTCCTTCCTTCCAGCTCAAAGGGGTGCCTGTGGCCTTTTTCATCTCCACTTTATCCTCACGCTATCCCTGCGAGGCCAGTTGTGAGAGAGTCGGACTGGCCTAAATCCACGCAGCGCGTTTCATGGCCGAGTGGGGTTTTGCAGCTCTCTCAACCCGCGTCCAGCTTTTTAACCGCTCTACCAGGTGGGCTGTTGGGCGTTCTTTCCCCTGCCTGTGGACTTCCCAGAGGTGCCTCTTTGGCCACCATGGGAAAACTGGAAGCCGGCTAGCAAGACCCCAACCTCCTCTCTGATCTGCCAGGGTTCGTCTGATGTCATTCGGCTTGCTGCATAAAATATGAAGTGTTTCTCCTATCCCTGCTTTGCCAGGAAAAACCAAACTCAGGACAGGCAGGCGGAACACCTCGGTTGGCCATCTTCGGACCCGATTGCTTTTGTCCTCTCCTAATTTCTTCGCACGACCCCCCTTGCGTCTAGCAAAGAGCAAGCTGGAGCAACGGGAGGGGAACCAGCTCCCTGTCAGAAAGCTTGAGAATTAATGGGGTAACATCCAATTCCAGAGAAAGAGCATAAATTACATCCTGGAATTCATTATGCCTTGCTCCGTACGACAGGAGGAAACGCAAGTCTACATTGTGAAATAAAAGACATACTGGAACCGATTATATTCTCTGAGAAAAAGACAAAAGGAACACAAGGAAGAACGTTATAGGATCGACAGGTCTAATAAATGATCTGCTGGCATCTCTCTTCCCCCAAGCTGTGGATTAACAACAGATGTATTACACTAATGCCTATTTATACATTAATCTAAAACAACTGCCTTGATGTTGTGAAAAGGAACCCTATAAATGCAGTGCTTTCCACTTTCTCCCCTGTTCTCCCCCCACAGTTTTGATTCTCGTTCTAAGAGGGGGTTGCCAAGCTTGCAAAAATTAAGTCGGGTGGGGGAACAGGGAGCAAAAAGAAGAAGTTTCTAAGTTACTTAAGGCTAACGAATGACACCTAGTCACTTCCAAAAGTTAATTTTAAAGGTCATTTGTTGGGGTGCATTTTTATAGGGATTTTTCAAGTTTTATGCCATTGTTAGAATCATAGAACTGCAGAGCTGGAAGGGATCCTGTGGGTCATCTAGTCCAGCCCCTGTGCAGGAGGCCCAGTGGGGTGATTCGAACTCCCAACCTCTGGCTCTGCATCCAGAGACTTAAACCACTGAGCTATCCAGTAGTTCATTAAGGATCATCATCTTAGAACTGCAGAGCTGGAAGGGACCCTGTGGGTCATCTAGTCCAGCCCCTGTTGCAGGAGGCCCAGTGGGGGGATTCGAACTCCCAACCTCTGGCTCTGCTTCCAGAGACCTAAACCACTGAGCTCTCCCACAGTTTTCCCCAGTCCCAAGAGGCAAACTTTTATCTTTCATCTTTTTAGGGTTGATTTTATTGACCATTTCCAAGATAATCATTGTTTAATTCTTTTTTAAAAAATACTTGCATACACACGGTCCTTTTAAGGAGCCAGGTGGGGTAAAAAAAATATTTTAAATAAACCAATCATACATAAATAAAGACATAAATATGATTTTAAGACGAGGGTGAGCCATACCTTGACTAGACTGCTCAAACCTGACTCTGTTTAGGACTGGAACGCACCTTACCTGTCTTAGGGATGCTTAGGGACCCCTTGGGGGTCTTCGAACGCACCTTGAATAACTGATGGTCCATCCAGGCCAAGCAGACTTGCCATTTCAAAGGAGGAATGTCTGTGTTCTGCACAGTTTTGGTCCTTCTCTCTACACCTCTTTCCAAAGCCCGTCCAGCCTAAAAAACTTGTAAGAAAGAACACTCGGCTCAGCTCTGTTTAATTTCTTAAACGTCTTTGGTTTAAGAAATTAAAAGAATGGCATGGGCCAAGAAGCTTTAGGGAGTTTTGTTCCAGAAACCTCCTGCCTACCAACAAAGGTATCACCTCTCTCACAACCCGTCTACCTGGCTTCCCTTCCCTCTTTTTTGCTTTGTCTGCTTTTTCTTTTAGAAAGTGCTACGGGAGCAGGGGAGGTAACTTAATTTATCTCATCCTGTTTCTCTCCCATCTCCACCTGCTGGGTTCAAAGCATTGCAAGATTTCACCCACGGCGTGGGGTGGAGGCTGATTAAAAAGTTGTGTGGGATATTAAGCATGTCCCCCATCCATTCTGGGGGTGCTATTTATTGGCTGATCAAACTTTAAAGTCTCATTTCCTCTCCTGCACACCCTTTCCACTCCTTTGCTGTAAAATCACAATTTTTACATTTGATCTCTTGATGAAGTTCATGAACTGAGTTGCTAACGGTTACAATGATGTTAGACATCTGGGAATAGCCCTAATCAAATAAACTGCTGACTCAGTTAGGCTGGATAAACCCAGACTAGTGAATTATTAGGTTTGACATAATGTTATATTTATTTTTTCCTTGTGTTTGCCTGTCTCCGGCAATCAGACCCTCTCTGACAGTGGGATATGGGTTTTTCACAGAGGCAGATAAGGGTGCCATATGGTTGACCCAAAAGACTTCCCCTGCTCAAGGATTGTGGCTCCCTTTGGCCAGTTTTCTTGAGAGGAGTTGCCAGCCAGAGGAGCCACGGAAAGTTCTTGATAGCTGAGGTATTTGTATCTCTTTGGGGAGTTAGAAACAATGGGGTTGGGAGAGAGTACAAACCTGGTTTTTCTCCTCTTCAGGAAGGCTTTTTCTTAAGCGCTCGATCACACATAAGAAAAGAATCCCAGTTATACCAATTCTTTTAATCCCTCTCTTATACAGATACATTTCCCCCCAGCAGCCACATGGTATATATAGATTGGTGGGAGTGTTTACATTGTTTAGAACTGTGTCAATGTATTTCCTTCTATTTGAACCATTATAGCAGGCTACACTGCTCTTTAATTTTGTATTGATTCATTTTCTCTACTGTTTCTTGGGGCAATCAGCCCCCCCCCTTTTTTTAATTATTATTTTTAACCAAAGGTGATATATTGATTGAGTGGTACAAGCCTTCTCTCCTCCTCCCCTTTTCCCTTCCCTCCTTTACTCACTCATCCCCTCTTTTCCTTATTTCCCTGCATATCTCTACATTCTTGGTTTTCATTTTTCTTTCCCCTTTTGCACAGCATCAGGAGGAGGAAGTAGGTTTTAAAAGATTTGCAAAAAAATGGTGAAGAGCAGGGTTAAAAAAACTCTCAGTGGTTTGGGGGGGGAGGCTGTCTCCTTATGAGCAATGTTTGTGGTGATGGTGGCTGCTACTAGTGATTTACTGATATCCCTTATTTTTTTTTTTTAAAGGATACAAGCACAGTGGCCATGAAGTGGCCACAGCACCCAAAAACCCAACTCCTTTGCAAAGGAAATAAATTAGCAACGACATTGACACACACTTAAACTATAAGGAATGAAATGATACATCATCAATACAAATCAGTACTACCCTCCCGGTGTGGAGGAAATAAACAAAAAGCAAATGAATCAATGTTACCCATGCATCATTTGAATGGAAAACTTTGAAACAATCCAAATAACAGCTGAAACACTATAACTGGGGTTCTTTTGGCACGTGTGATTGAGCCCTTAGTAACTGGCTGCCTAAGAGCCATTTCTTAAAAATGGGACTACTGTTTTGTTTTGTTTTTAAATTTTGAATACAGTTTGTTTTATTATTGTCTGCCACTTTGGATTCCTCTTGAGGAGAAAGGTGGTGTATACATATTTCAAGTAAATAAATAAAATAATTACATGCTGTCAAATCATTTCCATTTTATGACAACTCTGACTTTGAAAAGCTCGTGTCATTAACATCTCTGCTCAGGTCTTGCCAACACAAGATCATGTGTCTGCCTCTTTTCCTACTGCCTTTCACTTTTCCCAGGATTGCTCTTTCTTCCAAAGAGTCTTCTCATGAGATACCCAAAGCATGACAGCCTCAGTTTATTCATATTAGTAGGAATTCCTGCTTGATTTGATGTAGCATCCACTTATCTATCTTTCTAGTGGCCCAGGGTATCTCTAAAATTCTCCTCCAGCACCATATATTAGAGGTGTTGATGCAGAGATGCTGGAGGCCAGCAGAGGCAAGAGCGGGGGTCAAGGCAGAAACACCGGCACGCAGGGGCTCAAGACCAGCAAGGCTCAGCACGAGGCCTATCTCTTTAAGGCAGTCAGCTTTTATAGGAAGGGGTGGAGTCTGAGAGGGGTGGAGCTTCAGGAGTGGGGTATTAAAAGCCCTCCGTCTGGTCTCAGACCTTGCCTGATGAAGTTGCAGGCAGGGAGCTGTCCTTTGTGCTGCAACCTCTGACCTGCCTTTCACGCTTTCTTCAGATCTGTCCATGACCTTGCGCTCCATACCGTGAAGGTCTGAGATTGCCTTGGCGCAGAGCATCACTCCACGGACCCATGCTGTCACCATTTCATTGTGTTTGCAGTTGTGGTGGCCAGTTTTAGCCGTCCTTGTGAGGACAGACCCCAATGCACTTGCCTAAATCAGTTCTAGGTTGGCTGACACTTGAACTTCCCACAAGTTGGTAGAACCTGCCTGAACACGGGAGGTAGGACTTAGACCTTGTGGTCGGGCAGTTGATGCCGTTTAGGGTTCTTGTCATACTTAAAAATGGCACTTCCTCGTGCCCTTGGATATGGACTGGGAGCCAGTGAGGGAAACCACACAGGGCCTCTCATGTTTCAGACTGTATGTTTTTTTTCATGCATTTATAAACTGCTGACTTAGTGCAAAGTACTACTCTCAGTGGTTTACAGCAGCACAGTATAACGCTAACCCAGCCATCCAACATGGAGCGTCTCAAAACAAGAAATAGATAGAAAACCCCAGTGGTGATGCTGGGAACATATATAGAATAATTTCATTTAAGAGAGGGTTCCCTTTGAATGCCTCTTGAAACAGACCGGCCTGTTTGCAAAATGGGAAACGGTTGTGTTGAAATGGGATGGTTTGTTTGTGGTTGCACAATCCAAATGATGCTCACCTTGTTGTTGTTATGTGCTGCCAGGTTGGTTCGATTCATGGCCAACCCAGTGGATCAGTGACCTCCAAAAGACGTGGCAATTGCCCCCACCCAGGCCTTGCAAACTCATGGCTTTTGTTGAGTGAGTTCATCTCGTGTTAGAAGCTTCTGTGAGACTTTCACACCATTGCAATGGCTTCCTTTTCGGCCTCTTGTGCTCTCATTGGCCCTTCTTCCTGCCACTGACTCTTCTCCCACCCTCTCTGGATGTAGTGCCCTTCCTTATACACAAACAACACCCCCTCAATAGGTTGACAGAGGATGAGGGATGGTTTGAAGCTGAGAGGAGGAAGTAAGGACAGTGCCCTCTCCATTACAAGATGGAGGATAGTTGGTTCAGTAATATTATGAGTAAGAAGGATCCTGGAGTTATTGTAAGTCTAAAGCTAAATATGAGCCAACAGTGTGATGTGGCTGCAAAAAAGGCAAATGTTTTTAGGCTGTATTAACAGAAGTCTAGTCACTAGGCTGAATATCTGAAAACTGTTATGAGCAGTATGACAAGGGAACCCATGACCTCGGGAGGTGTTGAGCGCTCCAACGCTGGAGACCTTCAAGAGGAAATTGGACCTCCACCTGTCAGATCTGCTTCGATTTGTATTCTTGCCTTGAGCAGGGAGTTGGACTCGATGGCCTTAGAGGCCCCTTCCAACTCTGTTATTCTGTAATTTTATATTTTTGATTTCATTTGATTCGATTTTTGTCTGGCCTTTCTCCCGCTGCTGGGGACCAGCCTGACGAGTTTTCCCCAGCCTGGCAAGGTATGGTCTGTAGGTTCAGACCCAGTTAGAAGATCTTGTTTCTGTCATGGGCAAACTACACGTAGTTCCTGAACAGTCTTCAAGGGTACCTCCACACGCAATGCCTTGCATTAGCCCAAGGATGCCATTAAGTATTTGGCAAATTTGAGGTGGGGAGCTGCGGCTTATAAATGAGTCCGAGTGGCTGCTTTTGCAGGTGCATCACCGATTGAGCATGAGCCCTGGAATGCAGCCAGCACTCCTTAATAAGAGCCATGGCTTACTCCTTGTAACTTACGCAAGTGTAAATTGGCTCTTTGATTCTGGCCACAGAATTGAGAAAAATAAAGTAGCACATGAAGTGCATGGACCTTTAAAATGCAAATTCTTTCATGTATTTTTTTTTTTTAACTGCATGTCTTTCATAATTTCCTCAAGAAAAACCTCTTTGGAAAGCCAAGCCTTCCTGGGGAGGGAAGACATACGTGGCTTAATCAGTCAGTCAGTCTTTATATTAACAATATTATATTGTTTTGACCACTTTGGTCATCCAACTTCCACAAATTTAAAACATAAGTATAAATAAAAATATATACACAAGCTTGGTGCCAGCTGAACAACCACAACGCTAACAAATTAAAAAGTACAAATACAAATACGTACATTCTGCAAAATGCTGGGTTAAAAACAAAATACAAGAGGATTCAAATGTACACATAATTTCAATTTTAAAAGCCAAGTCATTTCAGGTGGGTCTTCAGATGAGGTATGAGGTTTCCCACAACGTAAAAAGTTATAATAGCCGCTGGCCGTTAAAACCATGAACATATTCTTATACATTAAAATGCACGATAAAATGATATAACAATAGTAAGGTTGTACATCTGATAAACTATATAGACTTATATCCTATACCATATCTCTAGTACTTCCTATTCAGCCCAGGGATGACGATCATTCTTGGGTTCAGCTCTCCAAAATCTGGAATGATTACCTGCGCATACTTCCCCCTTTGTAAAGGAATCACACCCACACTCCTTTTTAAGAAAGGTTGTGTTTAATAGAGAAGTACCCTTGGGATAAGAAAGAGGGTGGGAGTCCTGATTCTAGCTAACTAAGTTGGAGATGTCAAGATCCGTGGTTGCCCCTTTTACCTCTAGAGAACAAACACAAGGTGGTTCCTCTTTCGAAGGAGAAGAGAGTCATTTGAGAGGGAAGGAAGTAACCCTAAATAGCTATCTAGGGCTGAAGATCGTGGCAGGTAAAGGATGGTGTAAGAAAGCCCTCTTCCTACTGTTCCCCATGCAAAGACACACACTTTTTAAAGTTGAGTTGAACCCGGCCCCTTCCAAAAGCTACCTAGTGTTACGTTAAAAACCGTATACCTCCCTTGCTGGTTGCACCTCAGTTTATGAGTAAGGGGGAAGACTAGACAGTCAAGTTATCCCGGGCTGAATAGGTTTGCTTCAAAGTGCAGTATCAAAGTCCTTGAATCTACATGCAACTACTGGGTGGTTTCAGCAGAAGAAAACACACTGCACCTCAAAACAGCTCTACTTAGCCTGTTTCTCCTTCTCTGCCTCCATGTCTTCTCTTGTCTCCTACTCTGTGGGGAGGAGGGAAAAGCTGGATTTTAAAAAAAAATACTGGTAAGTGACATAGCACTGAATTGTTGGAGCACTTGGCTTGTCATAATCTAAGTGACACAGCGCTAGATTCCACAGAAAAGAAGAAGAAAAAGCAGATCGGAAGATGAGAGGAGTTTGCGCCGCATCCTGCAATGCAGCTGAATATATCACAATCACCCCCAGGAAGCACCCACCACTGCCCCCTTTGTGTAGAATCCTGGTTTACTTGGGAGCAAGAGGCATGCTGCTCCACACAGCCTCTTCTCTCCTACTTGGCTTCTTTTGATAGCATGAGCGGCTCAATACACCAGCAACCGTTCTTGTCATGCTCACCTAGAAAGTTTGCTACGCGGTTATTTTTCAGAGAAGTGGTTTAGCAGCTTCTGTTGCTGATGGTGCTCTGGGACCACCGACCAGTTTACTCAAGACCACATAGGTTGTAGAACACATCATCCCATCAGCTACACATGCTCTAGGTCAGTGGTTCCCAACCTTGGGTCCCCAGATGTTCTTAGACTACAACTCCCAGAAATCCTAGCCAGCACAACTCATGGTGAAGGCTTCTGGGAGTTTTAGTCCAAGAACACCTGGGGACTACAGATTGGGAGCCACTGGTCTAGATGATCTAGCTAGGTCCTCTTCCCAAAAGCTGCAGTGGGGATTAAAACTCATAGAATAATTGAGTTGGGAGGAACCTCTAAGGTGATTGAGCTCAACCCTCTGCTCTTAGTGCAGGAATCCAAGTCAAAGCAAATCTGACAGAGGGTGGCCCCATGTTCTCTTGAATCAGCATTGGAGTGCTCACCACCTCATTGATTCCGTTGTCGTACTGCTCTAACAGTTAAGAAGTTTTTCTTGATATTCAACTCCTACCCCCTCGCTCTGGAGTCCGGTGCTCCAACACACTGAGCTATTCCAACACTCCACAAAATCTGGCTAGCCGTTCCACATTCGTAGGATCTTATTCTGAACGAGACACACTTCTTGCACGATCTGGCACAGGCCATTCTGTTTGTATTCTTTTACAATCCAGTGGTTTAGTTTGCCATTCCCAGAAAATGTATTCCGGTCCGTCCCTCAGGTGGATCAAAATGGATGGCATCCGTTGATGGCCTAGTTCTCTCTCTTTTTTTCCCCCCAGATTGGAATGGGCAAAGTATACTCTGAAATATTGCAAACATATTGCAAGCATATGCTCTTGGCATGGGGGAATTTTTAATAAATCCAAACCGTCCTTGCATAACAATAAACTTAATGCTGAAAACCACATTTAAAAAAAAATAAAAAGCTAAGGGGGAGAGAAAAATACCCTTCTGCTAATGGTTCAGGGTTGCTTTGAGAGGTAGAAGAAGGCACATTTATTTATTTATTTTTACCCTGCCTTTCTCCTTAAAATGGATCTAAGGTGGCTTACATCCTTGGAAGACAATACTTAAAGCTAAGAACAATGAGTATAAAGAGGTGTCTTACATCATTAAAAGACAATATTAAAGCGGAAACAATAAGTATGCAAATACTAAAAATGAACAAATGCCATTCTGAGAGATGGTGAACACAAGTAGTACTAACAACCCAGTCAGAGCAGTAATGCGCCTAAAAGTCACTCAGGTAGCCAGTCCCTGAGAAGAAAGCTTGACTAAAGAGAAAGGTCTTTGCCTGCTTGCAGAAGGACAACAGAGATGGGGCCAGGCTGGCCTCCAGTGGGAGGGAGTTCCAGAGTCTCTGGGAGCAGCCACCGAGAACGCCCTTCTCCTGGGTCCCCACCAAACACGCCTGAGAAGGTGGTGGGACTGAGAGAAAAGCCTCCCCTGAGGATTTTAACACTTGAGCAGGCTCATAAAGGGAGTTGCGGTCCTTGAGATAGCTTGGCCCCAAGCCATTTAGAGCTTTATAAGTCAGAACCATCACTTTGAATTCTGTATAGGTAGTATAGGTAGATCTTCCCAGGCCTTGTTCCTCCGGGTGGCCAGGAAACCAGCCACAAGGGGCCGGGCCTTCTTCGCAGTGGCACCTACACTTTGGAACTCACTACCACTTGAGCTGCTCCTGGCCTCCTCCCGCCTAACGTTCCAAAGGCTTCGGATGACTTTTCTTGACAGAGAAGCCTTTCTATGCAAGCCAGCCTGCCCTTCCGCCCCCTGTCCCGTTCCCGCATTTAGAGAATACGCCTCTTCTATTATTCGTGGTATTTGTTTTTATTTGATTTATAAGTTGATTTTAATTTCTAATTTCTTTTCTAGATGTTCGATCGTGATGTTGTCGGCCACCCAGAATAGTGAATGCTATGCACGAACGGGGCGGTCTATAAATGTAAATAATAAAGGAAGAATAAGTTTGATCAATGACTATTCATACTAATGGAAATGTAGAATAGTCTCCCTGCTAAGCTGCCTTCTCTCTAATGCAGGGAAATGTGTCATGTATGCAGTTAGAGGGGGAAAGGAACTGCGAGGATGTGGAAGTAGCCAGCAACGTGGTTAGAGGGTGTGGCTAGATGATGGACACATCAGGTTTTTACAGGTGAGGTTTCCTCAAGAACTGTATGATAGCTTTGCCATTCCCGGTGATTTTTCCGTCACACCCTCCATCCCAACATTTAGGGTGGTCCAGTTTATGACGGATCACTGGCAGGCAATCACAGGCTTAATTTGCAAAGCTGAAGCCAAGATATGTGTCTCTGCTGATTCACTTATCCACAATCTGAAAATATTAAAAATATTAAACGGAAAATCCTAGAAATATATATTTATAAAGAGGAAGTTACCAGAACTGGCCACTAGAGGGAGCCAGAGACCATGCTATGGATTTTGTTGTTGTTTAGTCATTAAGTCGTGTCCGGCTCTTCGTGACCCCATGGACCAGAGCACGCCAGGCCCTCCTGTCTTCCACTGCCTCCCGGAGTTGGGTCAAATTCATGTTGGTCGCTTCGATGACACTGTCCAACCATCTCGTCCTCTGTCATCCCCTTCTCCTCTTGCCTTCACACTTTCCCAACATCAGGGTCTTTTCCAGGGAGTCTTCTCTTCTCATGAGATGGCCAAAGTATTGGAGACTCAGCTTCAGGATCTGTCTTTCCAGGGAGCACTCAGGGTTGATTTCCTTCAAAATGGATAGGTTTGTTCTCTTTGCAGTCCAGGGGACTCTCAAGAGTCTCCTCCAGCACCACAATTCAAAAGCATCAATTCTTCGGCGGTCAGCCTTCTTTATGGTCCAGCTCTCACTTCCATACATCGCTACTGGAAAAACCATAGCTTTGGCTATGCGGACCTTTGTCGGCAAGGTGATGTCTCTGCTTTTTAAGATGCTGTCTAGGTTTGTCATCACTTTCCTCCCAAGAAGCAGGAGTCTTTTAATTTCGTGGCTGCTGTCACCATCTGCAGTGATCATGGAGCCCAGGAAAGTAAAATCTGTCACTGCCTCCATATCTTCCCCTTCTATTTATGCTATGGATAGCGTTCACTATTAAAATAGCATTCCCTATTATCTGTGTTTTTCAGCATCTCCAAGGGGGCTTGGAATCAATGCCCTGCAGATACGTGAGTTCTACTGTATTTTTTAGGGGAGATGAACTTGGTTGATGCAAATAAGTAGGACTCTGTCCTAATGTGCCCTTGATCCTGAGAAGGTAGTCAAGGGTAGCAGTAGATATGTATCTTCTCTTCTTAGTAATGCACTCTAAAGCAGTTGCAAAGTTTTAAATTTATGGTCAAATTCCCTTTTGCTATGTAGTACAAGTATAGAGACTCACAGAGGAGAATAGCTACAAGTTCCCCAGATAGTCCACCCCTTTCTCATTAACTGGCACTTACAGTCTCAATAACTCACTCTGAGACATTGGTAGGAGAAAGAATTTACAAAAAATTCGTTACTTACAGTTATGAACAGATCAACAGCCAATAGACAAACTAACTAGAACGAAACAGAAGGGAAGAGCACAGAGCAGAGAGAAAGGGCTCTCTTTGAATTCAGAGGTAGGAAGGAATGATTGGTTAGTGTTGAATAGATTGACAGTCTCCCCAGCCCAGAAAGGTCCCTCCCAGCTACACAGACAGCATGCGAGGTTGTAAAAGCTCCAGCAAAAGTCATACCATATGGTCCAAGAATCTTTTTCAATTTATCTAGTACTGATACACAAAGATGCTATTAGATTGCTTCTCAGTTATTATGACCCTATGAATTAGTGATGGCTCTGCTCAGGTCATGCAAATTCAAGACTCTTATCTTCTTTTTCTTCTTTCTCTATCTCCTTTTTTTTTAGTCAATCCATCTCATATTTAGTCTTCCTCTTTTCCCATTCCTTCAACTTTTGGGGAATCATCTCCAGATGGTGTAAATCCCGACCAATCAGGATTGAGTAAACCCCAGAGCCTTCCCAGAAAATTGAGACCAAAAGCCTTGATTTAGAGAAAAAGCAAGCTCCTTTTAAAAAGCAGAATTCACATCCATCTCCTTTGGGTAAAATCTTGTTTATTGCACTTATGTCTGTGCACAAGGCAAAGCTCTGGAAAGTCAAGCCCATTTAATCACTATTGTTTAACAGCTCAGAGGCCATGATGTAAGCCTCAAAGGAGACGGGAGAAACATCAGCTGCTGAAATCAGAGTTGTTGGTAATATAATAAAAGAATTGTGTCAGCTGAGCCTAGCTGGTTGAATTCATTAACTGGGGGAGAGGAATGCCCTTCAGATAGCTTAGAAGATAAGGACTTAGACATGCAAAGCTCATCTGATCAAACATTGTGCAACAAGGCCATTGCTGAGTGGTAGCACATGTGGTTTCCATTGTGATCATCCTACATTAAAATCCCCAAATCTCCAGATGCTGCTGGAGAAGAATTGTCAGGAAAACTAGTGTCTAAATGGTGACCCGGAGTTGGATGAAGCGACCGTGTCAACAGAGAGCTTGAAAAAAGTTATTTTTGAGGACTACAGTACAGTTTGGAGAAGGAATATTTCCAAGTTCCGGGTCTGGCCCGATTTCTCTAAGGTTCTTGCACAAGATGCCTTCGGTTGTGTCTTCAATGGATCCTGCCCCATGAATGTGTGTTGGACTTTTGGCTGTGTTTTGCTCACCCCTCACCTGAGCTTCTTAGTCCATTCACCTACTGTACCTTTCCTTCTCTTGAGGTTCTTCGATCAGGGGATAACCTTGGATTCGGCCTCTGGTCTTGGTTCAGAACTGGACCCTCGAGCAAGAAGGATGAAAGAAACTCTAGGCTCCCCCTAGAGCAGACGGGGGAAACTGCAGTCAGTGGTGTAGTCGACCCTGGACTCCCAGGGTCAGAGCGCTGGGATTTTCCTAAGTAGCTATCTGCCACCCCCTCCGGATTCCTTGTTCCTTATGAATTTAATTACAATTTTCACCATATCTGGGAGAGACGGATTTTTCCCAGGAAGAGTACATGCTCAGAAGCTTTTCCTTGTGTATCGAAAGGTGGTTTGGTCTTGAATGGGCCAATAACAGCCATTAACTTTGCAAAAGACCTGCTCTTCACTTATTGCTACGGGGTTGATCACACTGCCTGCATTTTTGGACTCTGGTTATACAGTGCGGCTGGTTGCAAGAATTGTTATGATGGGCACCTGTGCTTCCAAATTCACTACTCCACTGCTGACTGGATTCTATTAAAAAGCTGAATCAATACTTAGAGTCACCCAGAAGCGACCGTTCACCTTTTTCACCAGAGAAGGAGAGAGTTAGGAGAGAGTAGAAGGCTACAAAAAAAGCCTTTGGTACTACAAGTGTCCCCACAGCTGCACTTTGCCTATCCCTGCCCTAGAGGATAGAAGTTTTGGTTTACTATAGTAGGACCCCTGTATCTGTGGGGGACCAGTTCCAAACCCCCAGCCCCCGAGGGGGCTCGAAAACACTCTACATAGCATGGCTCCATCTAGTGTCCAGTTTTGGTCATGTCATCTTTAGAAATATACTGTATTTTTCCATGTATAAGACACCCCCATGTATAAGACACCCCCCACTTTTCTAACCCAAAATTAAGAAATCTAAGTAGGGCTTAGCAAGTGGAGGGGAAAGCAGGGATCAAAGCCCTGCAAGATCACTTTGATCCCTGCTTTCCCCTCCACTTATTTTTGTTCTCTCCTCAGCTTACTTCCGTGTATAAGACGACCCTCAATTTGTAGTCTAAAGATTTTAGACAAAAGTATAGTCTTATACACAGAAAAATACGGTATATTTTTTGGGATTTTTCTTTAATATCTTTAATATCTTCAGACTGTGGATAAGAAAATGAGTGGATACTGTTCCTGTGGATAAGGGGGTCCTATTGCACTTCCTCCAGGACTCCAGGGAAGAGGGCTAAAGGTCAGCAGAGGGCATGAGCTAAGGTGGCGGTTGGTCTGCCTTTTTGTTGGAGTGCCTTTAACTTCCGCCTTTGTCATCCCATTAGTCTGGTGACATGCCCAGTCAGACCAAAGAGAAGAAGAACTGAGAAGCCGGGTGTGCATTTAAAAATAAAAAGGTGCCACTCACCGCTGCCTGGTTCCCTTCGCCGGGAGAAGCAATAATGTGATGTGTGTGTAAAGAGAAAGACAGTGATGGTGGTACTGGGAGCATTGGGTTGCTCTGAATTGCTGCCAGCCCTGTGGGCACCTTTCGAGCAGCTGCTGCTGTGTGCTTGGGTCTTCGAGGCATCTAAATAACCAGCAGCCACTTTGCAACCCTAACAAGAGGGTGTCTCACCCTAACTAGAGATCATAAGTCTCCTCCTAAATCACACCAGTAAGGTGGTAAGCATCGAGCACACTGTGAATGAGTTTTTAAGTAAATTAGTTAGTTAGTTAGTTAGTTAGTTAGTTTTCTTTTCCTGCCCCACTCTCAGATAACCAGGGCCAACCCGGAGAGGAGGTGCTTTTTCTGACGCCTTCTATTCCTTTGGTACTAAAGAAGACGCAGCATTTTGTGGCGCTTGTAGTTCTTTAGATGTGAGCCAAAGCCAAAGGCTTGTGTTTTCAAAAGAAAACGCTAATGACCGTTTTGTTGCTCTATCAACCGGGGACCTGTTGTTGTTGTTTTAAAGAGGGGTGTGTGTCTCTTGAGAAAGCAAACTTATTGTTATAATGTATTTTCAACTTTTGCTTTACAGAATCACTGGGCATTTCTTTACCAGTAGATCAGCATATGCCATTCTTATAAAGCATTTTGCAGTTGCCATGAGGGTCCTTGTATTTTTTTTTTCCCGACCAGTGGTTCCCATCTTTGGATCCCAAGGTGTTCTTGGGCTACAACTCCCAGAAATCCTGGCCAAGCACAGCCTGTGGCAAAGGCTTCTGGGGTTTGCAGTCCAAAAACTTCTGGGGACCCAAGGTTGAGAATGGCTGTCCTAGACTCTCAAAGTCGATCAGCTCTCGCATTGATTGCCTGTTTCTCCTCTTTAAAAAAAAATGTTTTCAGCGAGTAACTTTTTTTTTTAAAAAAGTTTTTTTAAAAAAAGTTTTTTTTTTTTAAAAAAAAGTATCTTGATCTTTGCTCTCCCTCCTTGCGGCTCTTCATTTTGCGATCAGACCTGAGAAGACAATGATCTCAAGAGGGGCAGGACCTGTTGTAACCCGGGACGTGTGATCAGTCTGTTTCCACGTGTAGGGGGTGATTTTATTGGACGTGAGGTGAGGTCCTTTGGGAGAAGTCCACAACCCTGTTCTTTGGCACATTGTGCAATTTTCTCCCCCCCCCCCCCAAAAAAGCTCTTTGCATTCTTTTCTTCTTAGATCTTGCAGGAATTATACCCGTATTATCACTGGGGAACAAATAAGTGTCCCTCCCCTTCTTTTGAAGCAAAGGGATTCGTGTATTTGGCTTGCGTTGCTAATACACAGGCTTGATCAAGGGTTTTTGAAACAATGTTGAGTGGTGAACGGGTCAGAAAACAGATGACCCTGATCATGGATAACATACGGCCATGAACAGTTGACAGGGGGGCAGGAGAAATGGTGATGCTTGTGAAAGATGAGTATGTGAAGTTTTAATTCCTTTTTGTGTGTGTGTGTTAATATTTTTAGAAGACTTGTGATTCTACCGATGCAGAGAGCTAACTCCTATTGTTATTCCCAGCCGGAGAAGACCCACTGAATGCATTGGCATTGTTAGTCACAAGCAACATAAATTCTGTTGACTTCGTTGGTCTGCTCTATTTTGTCTCAATGGCCAGAATCTTAATGCCAGTTTATGCTTACTGAGTAAGGTATCTGGCTGCGGAACTAGAGGTTGGGAGTTCGATTCCCCGCTTTGCATCCCAGGAAAAGAGCCAGCCTGGGTGGCCTTGGGCAAGCTCCACAGTAGTCCCAGGGTAACCCCAGAAGAAGGGAAGGGGAAACCACTTCTGAGTATCCTCTATCTGGGAAACCCTGGGAAGGGTTGACTTAAGTCAGAATTGACTTGATGGCACACAGTTGAAGGAAATGGCCTAAGTCCTGGTGGCAAATTGCCACTCATTAACAATGTGCTGGTTTGCATACCTGGGAATGGCTAGGAATGCAACCAGCACCCCGTTTTAATGGGCAGCGATTTGCTATCAAGACATTCACAAGTGTAAATTAGCAATAGGATTCTCACTAGGGATGGGCACGAACCGCCGGTTCAGCAGTGCATACTGGTTCACATTGGCTGAACAGGTGTTCGGCACTTCAGAGTCTCACCTCCTCCAGTAAGGGCCCACTCAGAGGCAGCAGCCTAGCTTTTCTGCCCCGCCTCCTCTGGGCACTGCCTCTGAGTGGGTGCCTGCCAGAGGAGGCATGGCTGCAAACTGCCAAAACCCTATATGGCCAATAAACATACCGTCACGAACTACTGAACCGGGAGGTTCGTGCCCATCTCTTCATCAGACCAATAACTGGATACCATGTGTGGTGTTGCTTATTGATCTTTTTATTTAAAGAGTGTTATAGCTTGCTTTCCTGGGCACGGCTTGCTTATCCCGGGATAATTGGTAGCTGTAATTGGTATAAATCCTCTGGCCCCAGTTTTGGTTCATTATTTTTTATTTTTAAATAGCTATATGGAGGCCTTGGGTCTCCATGTTAAATTAAAATTGGGTCACTTCTGTATCCTCTACTTTATCAATAGCTCAGAAGTTTACTACTTGAAATATTTTCATAATTCCATTTGCAAGAACTTTTTGTCATTTTATATATTAGTTCATGCATTTGTTCAAAATAGTCATGGGTGAGTTGTTGTTGTTGTTTAGTAGTTAAGTCGTGTCCGACTCTTCGTGACCCCATGGACCAGAGCACCCCAGGCCCTCCTGTCTTCCACTGCCTCCCGGAGTTGGGTCAGATTTATGTTGGTCGCTTCGATGACACTGTCCAACCATCTCGACCTCTGTCGTCCCCTTCTCCTCTTGCCCTCACACTTTCCCAACATCAGGGTCTTTTCCAGGGAGTCTTCTCTTCTCATGAGATGGCCAAAGTATTGAAGCCTCAGCTTCAGGATCTGTCCTTCCAGTGAGCACTCAGGGTTGATTTCCTTCAAAATGGATAGGTTTGATCTCTTTGCAGTCCAGGGGACTCTCAAGAGCCTCCTCCAGCACCACAATTGAAAAGCATCAATTCTTCAGTGGTCAGCCTTCTTGATGGTCCAGGTCTCACTTCCATACATGGCTACTGGAAAAACCATAGCTTTGGCTATGCGGACCTTTGTCGGCAAGGTGATGTCTCTGCTTTTTAAGATGCTGTCTAGGTTTGTCATCGCTTTCTGCCCAAGAAGCAGGCGTCTTTTAATTTCGTGGCTGCTGTCACCATCTGCAGTGATCATGGAGCCCAAGAAAGTAAAATCTGTCACTGCCTCCATGTCTTCCCCTTCTATTTGCCGGGAGGTGATGGGACCAGTGGCCATGATCTTAGTTTGATTAACTAACACAATCCGGCATACATTGACGAATTCAATTGTTTCCAAAACCCCAGGTTTATTAATGTGGGCTATTGCTTTGGTGTCCATGATTCAAGACACCAAGAAAGGGTCCCCACGTTGCCTTGCATAAAAAAGGATGCCAAAGCTTTACATATCAAAGGGCAGCCTGAACGTTGATGTCACCAATGGCAGCAGTCAAAATGGTCCGTAGGATTCCCCCATGGCATTCACTGCCATTCGCAGACAGACACCAAGCAATGGAAAATCCCAGAACCTGACTCCTCTGTTCCTGTATGGAATTGTTATAAGGCGTGTCTGGTTTTTACGGCTCCTTCCTACCAGTAATAGCTTATGAAATGCTGTTTCGATTCATCACACATGATCAGAGGTGCACCTCTAATACAAGAGGTAAGTCAATAACGAATTAACTCTGTTGGAAATAACCACCAGGGTTCTGAGCATTATGTGAACGTGGAAGATAGCAGTTTACTATTTCTGTAGTTAGCCTGGTCAGAAGCACAGCGGTTCTGTTTCACCAGACCAGCTGGTCCATCTTTAATCTCTACAGTTCTCTGGCATCTTATTATTCATAATAGATTTTTTAGCACAGGGTTTCTGTGTACATTGGAGTCTTGCTCAATGAAAAATGCCGGGATTCTCCTGCCTTCGGAGACACATGTGCGTCCCCTCCCTTCTCCAACCCGCTCTTTTCCTGCAAGAAGTACATTCCTAACCAATGTGTGAAGTGTTGGAACCTTGCAAGAACCCAGTTCCTGGCTTCATCCGGTGTTTACCTTGGAGACCTGTAGCAACCTCTCTCAGTGGCGTTGCCTCCATTGGGAGTCTTCTCTCTAAACAAGGGTCAGATCCACCAAGTTCAAAGCCGGCTTCTCTACCTTTTGCCCCCACTCTGCAAGATTTGAATGGAATCATCTGTTCCTCAACCAGACCTAGGATAGCCACCTAGGGTAGGCATCACCCCAAGATAAGATGTAATCTGGGAGGATCAAGGACAGACTCCGTATGACAACCCTATCAGATATTTATGCTCGTATCTGGTCCATACTCGGCTCAGAGGTTCAGTTTCTAGACACTTTGAAAAGGAGCTGATTCTTGAAGAATGAAAACAGTTCACATACACATGTGTACACACACACACACAGAGCATCTCCCAAATATACAAGCAGGAACAAAATAGGGCTAAATATTTACTGAGGCAAGGACTTCAAAATAGAAATGTTTTCTAATAAATAAATGTTGGCATGCATGGAATTCTCTGAAACAGCTGTTACCAAACTTGGAGGCTCAGGGTGTGTGTGTGTGTGTGTGTGTGTGTGTGTGTGTGTGTGTGTGTGTGTGTGTGTGTGTGTGTGTGTGTGTGTGTGTTTTGGGGGGGCAGGGGGATCATAATTTCCAGAAGCCACAAGAGCACAAACAGCATTGTCCGTGTGGCTGGGTCATTCAGGCAGAGAGAATTTCATTCATTAATTCATTAATTCATTAATTCATTAATTCATTCATTCATTTTTTCAGAGTACTCTGGCTCAACCAACCACAACCTGCAGCCTGTCAGATGTGTAGTCTATAACTCCTATTATCATCAGCCTTGATGCTGGTTGGGGATAATGGTGGCTGTAGTCTAGCCATCAGGGGAGGGATGACTCCAGGATCTGGTTTGCTCCCTTGCTTGGTCTGAATTGTCCAAAGGGGTGGGGTGGGGAGGCTCAAACCTGGCCATGTGTACAGGCAAACATCAAAGCACCATAGAGGGCCCACCGTTGCTGGCACACCCTTTTGGATATTAAAAAACACACCCCACACGTATCTGGGGACAGTGGTGAGAGGCAATGCACCGGGGCTCATGCAATACGGCCGTCTTCATGTTGCCACAGTGGCCGTGTGGATCTTAGCAGATGTGCAGGCCCAGAGACCTTTGGGGGAAATGAAGAGGGCGGCTCCAGACATCCAGCGCGGCCCATCTTCTCTCGGCACCAGCTTGCAGACGGAGCGGAAAGGCAAAGACAGAACGGTGAAGGGAAAATGCGGGCATCACTCAGGAGAGAAAACTCTTTCTTGGGCATGGGTCAAGCCTCAAGCCTCGGCTCCGTTTTTAGCAAGCCCGGTCCTAGCGGCTCAGTAAACGTCGCAGGAAGGGGGTCTGGCCCCCATGTCGTGCGAGGCAACACTGGAGGACTGTGGCCCCCCATTACCCCCAGTCTTGGAAGGGCTTACGGAGGTCGGAAAGCCCTACAGTGCAAATGGATGGAGCAGCCCTCACCAAATCCCGGGCCACAAAGAGTTCAGCCTTCTTTGGTCCTGTGCAGCTTCAGCATCAGTCTCAAATGCACTTGGAGAGCATCCAGCAGCCTCTTCATGCTATTTCTTCACATTCGGGGCTGGTTTGAGTTAGGCCTTTCCTTCAACTCCCTCGACTCTCCGCGAAGCTGCCTTCCATCCCTCCCCCCCCCATCCTCCGGCTTCTCCGGAGCGCTCTTGACACGCCTCCAGTTTGTACAGCCCTGCAACCAGGTGTCCGCAATGAATGCAGACTTTGTGTAAGTCAAGACTGGAAGGGTGTATGGTATTTTCTGGTGTCTCCCCCCGTGCAAACTTTTTTTCTTTTTCTTTTTTTAATGCTTTCAAGACAGGGAGATCCCAAGGAGATGTCTGGACAATATATCACCCAAAGTTTATGCTTGAGGTTGACTCAGCATATTTGAGATGAATCTTTGACCTTTGCCTGCTTCAGAAGGAAGCAGTAATAACTTTCTAATCATCGTTGCTTTGGGGAAGTGGGAGCGGCTCCCCTTGAATGGCCATTGCAGCTGTGTGGAAAAAGATAGCTACAACCCTGACCTTGTGTTTCTGTTTTGCTGCCTTCACCCATTTCCCTTTATTCTACTTTACTTTAACCACACAGCCTTTTTTTTTTAAAATGTGTTTTGCTTCAGGCACCCCCTCCAGCGGCTCACGTTTTCTAGGGCAGCGAAGAAAGGCGAAATCTCAAAATGCTACTGAGCCAGTTGTAAAAAAGGAGGTCAGAAATATCACATAACCAGACATACAGAGAGAGGTAGCCCTGTTACACCCCAACCACTGGGGCTTCTATCTGTTTGGAATCAAACGCATTGGCGTGAGTTCAGACGGTGTGATTGCTTGAGCCGAGGTGGAGGGGTTTGTAGCTGGTCTGTCTGAAGCCATCGTACCCAGCTACATCAGCAGCGAGAGAGGCCGGGCAATGGGGAAGCTGACCAGTGAGGGCTTGAATCATCTCCATCACATCTTGGTGTCTGGGTCTGCCCTGCTCTTCTGTTCCTGCTCTTTTTCTTAAGGCTTTGGTTTTCTGGTGCTAGGAAAGCTAAATGATCAAAGAAAAAAAAGTGAGGAATCATCAGAGAGAGAGGAAGTTAACAATCAGCCTTGTTTGCTGATTGTTAAACAGCAGAGTTCCTTGTTTGGGAGCTCTGCTGTAGCCCTGCCTCCTGTGAATCTGGATGGCCACAGCCCAGCTACCTCAACAAGATGCACCAAGGCTTTTTTGCTCATTCCTCCTTCTCTTTCTGCCGCCTCCTGTGTGGTTGGCTGAAAACCCAACTTCCTGGATGCGAATTCAAATCCGATCCATTCTTATTTTTTCCCACTGTCTCATCATCCCTAAAAGTGCCAAAATTCTCTAAAACAGGAACTGGGGGTCCTTTTGAGGCTGAAAAAAAAAAGGTGTTAGTGTAAGCTTTTCTAGATTACAATCTACTTCTTCAGACCCATGGAACACAATATCTGTATGAGGAGGACAGGACAGGATGGGACTCAGAGTAACGACGGTTGGATAAAATCGTGGTAATGAGCTTGCAAAGTGACCATGGCATTATGAACACAGAAAGGGAATGTTCAAGATGTTGATTTAAGAATACCCAGGTCATAGGGCCGTGAGCCTTCTGTCTACTTTCTTGCGTATAACGAAGTTTTTTGGGAAACAAGCTTTTTGAAAAGTCAAGTTCTGCAATGTCTGTCATTCTTATTCACGTCCTTCTGGGCCACGAACGCCTCCAGTCTTGCCTTAGTTATGCCAAGTGCTGCCAAATTTTACCCGTCCAAGTTTGCGTGGCGTCACAAGTGAAATGAAGTGGCGGTGTACACAATGGTATTGACTTCAGTTCAAGTGAGCCGGCGCAGCTCTCATTCAGAAAACATCTTATTATATTCTTGGCCAAACATGAGATCTGGTTAACATTGCTCGAAGAGATATCTCCTATTTCCTCCCTGGCCATTTTCATTTACCTTATATTTCGAACACATTGGGATAAAAGACGGGGCACGCAATGAAACAAAACAGATATAGACAGATAGTTCAAAAGGTCTCGTTCATGGCCCAAGACATAAACATCTGCTTAAAATAAGGCTTTACCGTGGAGAGAATTAAAAGGGGATTAAAATTTTACTTCCTCTTCCACGGCTCTATGTTTGTCAGCTGGAAATCCGATCTATCAGAAAAATACGGTTCCCTGCGATTCCTGGCGGGAGCACAAGTTTGTATGTTTGGACTTTGGGGTTGAGGAGAGGAAAAACAACCGTAATTGGTTTTCTATCCAAGTTTTGAAACATGTTTGGCCTTTTGAAACAGTGTGCATGATCCATTAGTTCCGATGTCAAGCACATGCTTCCATAAATCTTCCCTACTGAAGTTAGTGAATCTTGAAGGGACTGATCATTTCCTAAAATTTTAGGCAGTTCAATTTTCTTTTCAGTTTTCTATATTTTTACAAAAATACTTGGGGGAATATTTTCCCAGCATTCTTCTTGTTTTTTATTTCCTACTTCTACTTGGACATCAACAGGTCTCAGAAACACAACCTAAGTACAGCAGGACCGCCATATCCACGGGATCAAAACCTGCAGTTTCACTTATCTGCTGCCTGAAAATATTAAATAAAAAACCCATGGAAATATGCATTTCAGAGATGTATTACCAGAAGTGGCCATTAGAAGGAACCAGAGATTATGCTATATAGTTGGGTTTTTAAGCCACACTTTCTGGCACCCGCGAAGCAGGGGACTTAGAACCGATCCCCCACAGATACTGCAGTACATAATAGTACTCTGTTCTATTATGTGCCACCAAGGAGTTTTTAAGTTATGGTAACCGAGTAAGGTTTCCAATGTTAGTGCGATACTTTAGTGGTTTTTGCCAATGCCATTCTCCCAGGGAGTCTCCATAGCCAAGCAGTGATTTGAACCCTGATCTCCTGAATCCTAGTTTGACATTCTGCTACACTAGGTTTAACAAAAAAAAACAAAAAACGGTTTAGCCTTCTGCATTTTAAATGTCCATGATTTCTCGATCTTTATTCGTCTCAGTACAACTCTGTCGGCCACTCTTCCGGTCTAGAAAATTCTTAGCATCCTGTGATTAACCGTCCCTTTTTATAGTTCCCTCTAAGTCCATACCATATAGTAGAACAGAAAGGTCATCGCACCTTACAACGCACACACTCAAAGCCAATTTGAACATGGTCCATTTCAACTTATTGGTTGGGAGAGCAGCATTAGTTATTTACCTTCCAGGTATATTACGTCTGGACATTGAGGTTCCACTCCTGAGTGCCATGGCATATAAAAACAGCTATGTTGAGTCACCCTATAAGTCGTCCCTCTAACTCCATAAAAGAGTGAAAAGAAGTTTTTCTTTCCTGGCTCAAATGTGAAGTGGAAGCGAGTAACATATTAATAGACTTTAAAAAGCAGGAGGTAACTTTGGACCCATTCAAAATAGATTTTTTTTTGGGGGGGGGAGGAGGGCTTTGACAAGCAAAGACATCATCAGATGTAATCATTTCTGGACAATCAGAAGAGTGAGTTAAAACAGTTCCCACTGGAAACTGATAAAGGAGAAAGAGAAACCCACTGGAGAAGCTCAGGTTTAACGGAGAGAAAAATTGGTTATAATTTGCACCAGTTAAGGGATAACCTGCCTTCCAGGGAAGGCCACTGGGACTTCTAGGGAATTCAGACTGCAGTTGTGTGTGTGTGTGTGAGTGTGTGTGTGTGTGTGTGTTGGGGGTTTAGGGAGGAGGTTGTAGGGTTGAGAATAGAAGAGAGAATTAACTTTACATATGTTTTGTCTTTTGGAAGGTTCAGTTCCTTTAACTGCTCTCCTTGGGCAGTATTTTTTTAAACAGAAAAAAAAGTCCATGCTGTTAATCTTCAGTTATCATTCGATACGACACTGTTCCCATTAGGGATGCACCAAAACTACTAGCTCAGCAGCAAAATTATTATTATTTTTCTTTAAAAAGTAGCCCTCTGCCTAATCGCTCAAGGATGTTTCAACACCGTTTCCATAAATGTTTTCCATTGCATTTATATTAATCTCCTCCCTCCCAAATGACTTGATTTATCTTCCTTGATAATATTGTAGAGGCCAGTGTAACCCAATTCATGCCCTCTAGATCTTTCGGAGTGCAACTTCCATGATCTCTGACTGCTGCAGGCAAGGGTTTATGATGGTTGCAGTTCCAGATCTCTGGGAGACACTAGGCGGTCAAATCTGGTTGGCCATAAAGCATCTAGTTTTTAATGATTAGTCACATGGATTATCCCAGCCAATCAGGGATTACAGTAATTCAGTGTACAGTGTAATCCCTGATTGGCTAGGATGATCTGTGACTAATTCAGGAGGCATTGCTTTCTGAATTGACTTAACAGCTGCTTTGTCATTACGTAGCCATTCAGGAATTGCAGTGTAATCCCTGATTGGCTGGGATAATCCAACTGTCTGTATACCTTAGCAACATCATTGTGTAAAGACTTTATTCTTTTGATGGGGTGCAAGTTTGTGTGATACATCTAGGACAGAGAATGCAGGAAATGCAAGTAAGGAACACCAAAGAAGCAGCAGTAGCAGCTGAAGCATATGATGGCAGACATATAATTGAAAAGGTGGTTTGATTGAGTCATATGCCATGTGGGAATATTTCTTGCACACAAACACAGGCTGCTATGTTCTGCCTGAACAGAACTTGGGTGCTATCTGGTGAGCCCCTTTCTGTCCAATTTTCAACAAACAATAAGAAATCTATAAATACATATAGATGTTAAATTATAACCCACTGCGAGTATATACAGCTTCCTTTCCCTGCTCTTCCTAATGGATGTTTTACATTTGCCTTGTGATTTTTAATTGATAAAGGATTCCTGCTTTGAACAAACCAGCCTGGAAAGATATGGGAATTTGCTTATGAAAGCTATTTGTTTTCCAGTGTCTGGAGCGAATGCTTTAAAAGAAATCAAACCATTTTAGAGTTAGAAAGGCTTTTGCCGTACGGCTATTTTTGGGGAACCTTGTATCTCAGTTAACGAAGGAACCTAAAAAGGAGGGGCTCAGAGAAAATAAGAATTGTCCCTATGAGAAACCATAAGGGATTGAAGAGGATGTAATCATTCCATTCTAAAATGGAATGAGAAAACGATAGCTCTCCAGATGTTTCTGGATTTCAGTTCCTATCAGCCTTAGTCTGCACGGCCAATGCCCAGGAAAAATGGGACCGGGAATGACAGCTGGAAGACAGCAGGTTCCCCCCAGCCTTATTTCAAGTCTTCTCCAAACCAGCTTGCCTTATGTTTCCCCTGCCTGGGCCCGTGTTATTCCTTTCCTAGTCTCTTTCAACATGACATCAACCCTGATGGGATAGGATGTAGAATCAGTGGGGTGTCTTGCTTAGAATTTTGTCTGTTTCACTTCCCTAGACTTTCTTTCTTTCTTTCTTTCTTTCTTTCTTTCTTTCTTTCTTTCTTTCTTTCTTTCTTTCTTTCTTTCTTCCCTCCTTCCCTCCCTCAGAGCAGACGTGTCCATTATGGTGTTGGAGAAAGGGCTCGCTAAGTCTTCCAGAAATCTATTTTTGGAGGCAGGGAAGGAGAAAGCCTGCTGCTAAGGGAGGAAGTTGTTTGAGTACGAAAGCACAGAAGGAAAGAAGGCTCCGTGTGTATGTGTTTTTTTTTTTTTTTTGTAAAATGCTTGCGTTTCCCCATCACTGCAGCTACGGGTGTTGTGGTCGAAAGGTAGCCTTCCACGCTCGGGGAGTCTCTTCCGTGCTCTTAGGTGAAAGCAAACAGTTTCTGTGGGCTGCTGGTAAGGCTTCCGGTATCGTATCAGGATAGCTCACACATTTCCTTAGCCTACCATCCTCGATCCGTTTTGGAGCCACCAACATCGCACTTACTACAAGAGAAACCTAAACAGTCGTCTCAAACAGGGGTGGGATTCTGGCTCGAGAACGAGATGGGCTTCCAGGCGGAATGTGTTTCGTTATATTTGTTATGTGTGGTGTTTTGCACTAAGGAACAGACTAGGTTGAAATGATTCTGAAATAATCACACTGATTGATCAAGGGGCACACACTCTGCATTCATCACCAAAGGGGAAATGTGAATTAGCAGGAGCCAGGAAAAGTGGCTGTGATGGGTGTATACAGTAGGACCCAATATCCACGTGGGATTGCTTTCAAGCCGCCCCGCGGATACGGAAAAATGTGATTATAGTGAACACTATACATAGCATGGTCTCTGGCTCCATATAGTGGCTAGTTCTGATAACTTCATCTTTAGAAATATATTTTTCTAGGATTGGATCCTTTTGGGGAGAAAGGCAGCATAGAAATATTTTAAATAAATAAATAAAATACATTTTCTTTTAATATGTTCAGGACATGTATAAGTGAATCAGCAGATACTGATCCCGCAGATAAGGGAGTCCTACTGTACCTTGGGCTCTATATGGGAAATCAGAGTTAAAAATGGTAATGGTAGAGGATTCTGAATGGGCTAGTTCTAGGTCAGAACTAGGGGCCAAACTACAGCCAGAATCCACTAGTTTGCTTCTGCCACAGTAACTCCAGTAACACAAGCAAACAAATAAGTAAATCTCAGTGGTGAATTGCAACAACCAGTTCAGATGCCAAAGACTGTATTGTCACATGGTCATGTGCTGCATTATGTGCCTATTTCCCCCTCTCACACTCTCTTTCTCTAGAGAGAGGGAAAAATAGGCACATAATGCGGCACATGACCATGTGGCAATATGGGTAGTCTCAGATATCAGGGTAGTCTCACCACAGTGGATAGGATCTTTGGATATATATATATATATTACTAGAAATACCACAAATCGCCATTCTGGGAGTTCCACATAATTTGCCGGCACCTTGCAATGACTCGGTGTGATGCACCTGGGAGGAAGGCCTACATTGGAAGGTTTTGAAGGCTGAGCTAGGCCTAGCTCTTCCCAAGCTTCCTGTTCCTGCCCCAGGGCTAGCTGGGAACTCTCTTTCTGAACAGGAAGCTAGGCCTAGCTAGGCCTCAATGCCTCCCAACTCAGGCCTTTCTCCCAGGCGAGCCGCACGGAGGCGTTCGCAAGATGCCAGCAAGGCAGGAAGAACTCCCAAAATGGAGAATTATGGTGCTTGTTGTCCAGAAAATCAAAACCTCCCGTCCCTACACTCCAGCGGACCAGATATTTTAGTGAATGCCTCAGCCCTGCTTCCAAAAGGCAGGTACTTTCGGGCAGTGAAAGCACATGGCAACGAAAGTTCAAGTATTCCCTTCGCTTTTGTTCCCTTTACTCGTTGGGGTGCTTGGCTCCCTGTTTCGGAGAGAAGGGTTAAAACACACACGGGGTGGAGCACAGTCATGCCAAAACCCATGGGACATGGGAGGAAGGAGAACGAGGGGCCGGAGAGCCCATGGCAAAACACCACTTGCTCCTTTCTTTGGTTCACTGCCTTCGGAGTTTCCTGTTTGAAGGGCGAGCAATAACCCGGAGACTGTAATTTATCTTAGTCACTCAACGCCAAGCCTCCCCTCTGTTCACAGTCGGCTTATTTCAGGTCTCCGAGAATTGTATTCCACTTCTTTTTGCTTTTCTTGCTTTCCTTCCACCACCCCCTCCAGTTTCGCAAAGGGCAGGCACATCCTGGGGGAAAGCCAGCATGTGTACTTTGGGAAAATAAGAGTTACAAGGGTCTTGCAATGACACCTCAATAATTCTAGGTGAGCCGTTAAATATTTTTTTTTGCAGAGGCCAGAAAAGAAAATTGGTAGCTAAAATTAAAGCAAACCACAGGTCCTCCAAGCCTTTTTTTTTTAAAGGAGAAAGGCAGGATAAAAAATATTTTAAATAAATAAATATTTCTTCTTCCTTTAAAATTTGTATTTATTTTTATTATTCTTTTCTGGGAGTCCCCCCCCCCCCCCCAAGTCCCCAGCTTTGCTACTGATCTCTGAGAAAACTGTGAAACCAGGCGCAGCAGCTATTCTGCATTCAGTTCACAACCCGTTGCCTGGTTATTAAACAGTTCAAGCTGCAGTTTTAATAGGAAGTAGATTGCATCTCACTTTAAGCAAAAAAAGAAAATTATTATTATTTAAAAATACCAAACACAATCAATCAAAATTATAAAAAGAGATAACAGGTTTTAACCAAAACCCGAAATATCTGTTAAATATTAGCACAGTATGTATGCTGTTCCTAATGTTGCCGGTTTTTGTAGCTCCGATTGTGTTATTTCTGAGATCTGCAACTGCTTATACTACTGTGTGAAATTTATTGATATTGTTCTCAAAGCCCCAATGACTAAGGGGACCACCCAAGTGTGTTTCACCCACAAGCGAGAAGTTTCAGAAAGGTTGTCTCCTTGTTGGTCTCATTGTTGGCATTGTTAAAAACACTTTCCCAAATTTGCAACAATGTGTTTTGGGACCGTTTTCTGAAAAAAAAATTGAGAAAGTGTTTCTTGAATCCAGGGGGGAAAAAGGCATTTTGTTAAAAAAAAAAAAAAAAGGGTTTTGCAGAAGAAAGCTTGCATTTTTGATCCAAATGCCTGGTGGTTTTTTTTTTAAAGAAAAATTCAAACAAACCAAAAACCTTCCCCCCTTTTTTTGTCATGATGCCATTAATGAAAAACTGCTGGTCGTTCCCCTTTGACAGTGGAGTAAAACACCACCACCACCAGCAGTAGCAACACAGTGGTTACCCGTGCTTTTTTTAAAACAGGTATCTCACCGCCTTGAGATGTCCTTTCTCCTGGCAGCTGGAAAAAAAAAGAGAGGAGAAAAATACAAATGAAACAGAGCACCCGTGGTGCTGTGGGCTGCACACCCATGCCCTTCCCTTCGGCCTGCCCCGTTTGAGCCCCCCATGCCCTTCCCTTCTATTTTTTTTTCTCCCACAGACAACTGGGGCACAAACAAATACCACTGTGGACCTGGACCAGGATCAGGCCAGAGTATCACCAAGAGGGCACAGGGGGCAGCTGTGTGCCCTATGATCCGGGCACGGAACCGATCGGGGGGGCTTTCTGTACATCCTTACCCGGCGTATTTCTTCGTCTGGGTACTTCGGACTAGACGACCTGATGAGAAAGAGAGTGTGCCAACAACACGCTCCATTGGCGTGGCCACGCAAACAAATGGTTTCATCCCAGTCTTAGAATGTTTGTTTTCTCGGTTTTCTAAAGTGGAGATGGGCAAAGAGCATCCCCATAGGGCTGGTTTTGTAACCCATGTGTCTGTCCGATTCCTTGGCTCCCTATAAGAAGAAAAAGCCAAACCAGCAAGCCAGACCCAAGGAGCCCTGCTGTCTATTGTTGATCTCCTTCTTTGTTTTTAAAAGCAGCCCCCTCAAATCTAGGGCTCTCCATAGATGTTTGATGACAAATCCCATCATCCCCAACCCCCATGACCTAAAGTGGTGCTGGCTGGGGCAGATGGGAGTGGTAGTCTGTCTCAGACCCATACGACACGTCCACTTTCTTTCTTGGGTTGTCCCATCGTTGTCATCAAGTTGGCTTATATTGCACATGGGGCTGCGTGCGGATCCCCACATCCCATCTGGGGCCAGTTTGGCATTTTGGAATATATCCCAATTCAGTCTGGAGTGATTTGTGTCCCTTCGGAGCCAATTTGCGCCCGCCTCAATCCAAATCAATTTATGAATCTGTGAATCCAATGCATTAGAAAAACAAAAAATGGCTGTAACAGGACCTCTATGAAATTTGGAGACGTCATAGACTTTAAAGAAGGGAGGCAGCTTTCCAGATTTCAGGAGCTAAATCCACTGGTAGCTGGCTAGATAGTTTAGTGAGTTAGAGAGGTTGGGAGTTCGAATCCCCGTGGTGCCTCCAGGGAGAAGCGACAGCCTGGGTGGCCTTGGGCAAGCTGCACAGTCCCAGGGATCCCCTCGCTCCCCAGAAGAAGGGAAGGGTCACCCACTTTTGAATATTCTCTATCAAGAAAACCCTGAAAAGGGTCGGTGTAAGTCAGAATTGACTTGATGGCACATCATCATCAGATCCATTGGTTGAGATGCTAGGCTTCTTTGAAATTTGTTTTAAACAAACAGAGGAGGGTGGAAGCAATGATTCGATTCATGTTCTGGATACAAATCAATCTGAAAATTCAATTCACTCAGATTTTGGGGGGTAACAGCATGCCTATCTCCTCGTTATGCTCTTAACATGTGACAGTTTTGCAAACTCAAGGAGCATCAGGTCTAAAATCTTGTCTGTGACTAAGAAACAAAGAGTAAAACTCTACTGGTGAAGCTAAAATTATATTTCAGACCAGGATTTAAGTGGCTTTCTACATCGGCTCTTTTATTCTTACCAACATAAATGTACCCCCACCTCCACTCCTTTTTTAACCCAACTTTAGCATTTTACACTCTTTTAATTTTCTGCTTATATGTTTTGGCTTTTGCCCAAAAGCTGAAGCTGCGTGCTCATATGGTTTCGATAAAAAGCCCCCAACGCCAATGATACGTTTTCTTGAACATGTCTTCCTGTAAGATCGGAGGACGATAGCAGATAACTAATATATTATTGGTAGCAGTAAGGTATCCTCCATAGCAAAGCATCCAAGACGCAAGAGTTTATGCTATGTGCATCCATGAGTCTTTCAACAAACAAGATTAATACATATTTTATTTTTGGAAGAGGCAATCCCACATTATTTAAGAACAGCCATCGGGGGAGGGGAGCTCTTATTTTGGTTGCATCTCTTCTAAAAACCATTTGGCAAACCCTTCTCTATCTCTGCTTTGCAATCTTGTTAGCCTGCTAGGAGAGATGCAAACTGACAGCAGGTTCCGGAGTCGCAGCAGCTCAAAAGCAAGTAGAGAGATAAATCAGCCGCCAGAGAGGTGGATACGAGGCTAATTAAATTGGGGGAGGGGGGGAGGAGAAGAAGAAAAACATGTGCAAGCAATTGTGGTAGTCGAACTGGCGTGTTCATGTGTTGTTGTTGGTAGGAGTCGTTGCTGTGAACAAAACCGTACACAACCTAAAGCCAGCTGTGTTCCAATTCGTGAGTCGAGTCCGAGTCATTGGGGGGGAAAAAAAACCCAAGTCAAGTCTGAGTCGAGTCACTGGTGTGACTTAAGTCTGACTTGATAGCGAGTCCCACGTTTCAAGTCCCCATTCCTGATTCACATGTGTCTATTTTGCAACGTGAACCTTTTATTTAGTGACCTCCACTTTGGCGTCTTCGACAGGGCCAGCCCTGCTGTTAAACAGGATCATGCAGCTGTCTCGGGTGGTACAGGACTGAGGATGATGAATTTTTCCGTCCCTTTGCTGGAACAGAGCTTGCCACTCCACTGTGTTCGCAGTTCTCACCTAATTCTCAAACGCCTGGCTTCAAGGGTTATCGGACCAGGCGCAACGAAGGGGAAACCCACCTGACAGGCGCCTCTGTGGCAGAATTTCAGTTCGGAAAATACCGTGAGAAATAAAAATCCCGATGTGTTCCAAATCCTCTTGGTACGGAGAGGCTGGAGCACGTAGGAGTGCGGCAGGTTTTGTGTGTTGTTGTAGCTTTGGGCTATTCACATGGTTGGGGGGCAGAGCAGAGGCCGACACTCACGTCTTCACTTAGGAGTGATGGTTGCTAAAACTCTGAATGAGCAAGAGAACATGCTTTCAGGGACCTTTCTGTTATAACCCCTGGATTTCATCCATACATTCATAGTTTTAATGCTTTGGAACCACTCAGCTGAGAAGATCTGGAGAAGATCCTCTCTAAGTGTTGCCCGAAAGCTAAAATCTAGAGCTCTGGCTTGTTTACATATTTATTTGAAATGTTTCTGTGCCATCTTTCATTTGTCTAAATTCCAGGGTTTTTCTCCGTTACTTATTTTTTTAAAATGCTCTCAAGTGGAGGACTGTTCTTTCAAGAACGAATGCCCAGCTGCCCAGCAGGCCCCTGAAATCCATAAAGACTTTTGGATCATGGAAGCACAAAACCATGGAAGCACAAAAGACTCGCGGGTCATGACGTCCAACCCCTGGCAAATTGGGCTGGATTTCGAAAAGTCCATGCAACAAGGCAGCACCTGTTGTATTTGCGTGAGGTTTGCACCCTTTCCACCACCTGCACCGTTTCCGTGATTTGGCAAAAAAATCTTCTTGGAAAAAGGGAGAGCCCCTTCTTGAGAACCTCAGAAAACATCTTGCCATCTCACACACGGGGAGAATGAAATTCTGCTGTTTCTCGTGCACAAGAACAAGATAAGCGAGGATTTACATCCTCACCATAATTTGAAATCCCCAGCCAGCGGCTGAAACTTACCGACTGACCTTGGGCTTACATTGCACATCAGCCTAACTGAGCTCATAGGGTCAGGGTGAGGTTAAAATGCGGGGTCAATCCTGCTGTAAGCTGCCGTCAGCTCTGCGGAACAAGGGGTGGATCCGAAAGATGACAGATGAATATTTTACCACCCCTCCCGTCTCTCTCCTGCACTCTCCCCACCACCGTGAGACACGGTCTCTCGAAGCAGCCCCCGGCACATCGTTCAGGTTACATTAAATCAACTTGCATTCATTGTCAGCTTCCAAAATATTGAGGTTGGCCAAGAAAATAATTGAAAAATAATATAAATCAAAGATTAAAACAGGGGTGGTGGGAGGTTCTGGGCAGGTGGAAACTCTGTTTTCAAGGGAAGACCTATTACTACTTTGGCACTCATTCTGAGGGCCTCTCTTATAATCCATAGCTTTTTCTTCCCTTCTTTTTAAAGAGAAATATTTATGAAACATATAAAATATCAGACTTCCTTTCCAACCAGCTTTCTCGATGGTTTGCCAAGGGTTGTTTTCTATAAGCCATGAGACGCTGGGATGGGGCTGTTTCAGAAACCTCTGCAGAGCGGTTTTCCTTCGGAAAGGACGGCCCTTCCACTTTTAGCGCATTTCTCACGGAGAGAAGGAATTTTTGCCCTTTCATTTCCTCTTCTTCTTCCTCTTTTCCTCCTCCTCCTCCTCCTCTTTTTAATTTTAAATCACCTTTCAAGGTAAGCAGGAGGCATTTTGCTTCTTGAAACAAGAGCCCCACCAAAATCAAGGTGCTTCTTCCCAAAGTTAGCCGAGCTATTTCGGCACGTGACGTAGCAAAATCACACCGGGACCTCTTCCCCTCCCTGGGAGTCACAAGGCAGTGGCCAGAATCCTCTTGGAGATTTATCGTTCCGTACAGCAAATCGTGTGAGCCTGGGCAGCAATTTGCTGCTTGTTACAGCCGTGCTGGTTGTATTCCTGAGAGTGTGCCCGTTCATGCGGTTGGAACAAGATCATCATTGGGTTGAAGAGAGGTTTGCTTCTCTGACTTGCACCATTTCCTTTACGAAAGCGTAGGTTGCGTGTAGAATTCTGGCCGACAATGCCACAACCTATGCCACTACAGAAACACCCGAACAATTCTCAATAAGAATTTGCTGTCCTTTTAAGATGCCTCAAACCGGATGCCTAATGACAGGGCTTCCCCTCCCATTAGACAAAATTAGACAGTCTTCTGTCAGATCTGCTTTGATTTGGATTCCTGCCTTGAACAGGGGGTTGGACTTCATTTCCTTATCGTCCCCTTCCAACTCCATCATCCTAGGGTTTCTATGGTTCTACCATGCTTTGCTCCCCCGTCCGATAGTTTTCAAGATGGAACTGTGGAGGAATGGTGTGAATACAACTCTAAACTCTGAGTGGGGTATGAGATTTCAGGACCATGACCCTCAAAGGTTCATTTGGTGGCTACTCCCTTCCACGAGAGACTTGGCCGGGCCTTTCTCTGTTTGCTTTTAATGGACATGTGCTCTACGTCTTTATAAAAAAAAAATTGATTTTTTTTGTAACAGTAAATAATAGTTACGAGTGTTTTCATATTACGGTTGGTTTTAAATGCACTTCTTGCTGGTCTGTGCCGTCAAGACTTATAGTGACCCTAATAGGACTTTCAAGGTAGGTGAGATGTTTAAGGAGTGGTTTTACTAGTTTGAAACTCTTGGTGAGTTTCCACTGCTGAGCAGGGATTAGAATAAGTCACTTTGAAGGCAGTTTGGGCAGTCAAAGTATCTGTAATTGGACAAAGACGCTCACTAGAAGCTAGAGCAAGAGGTATACAGTGGTGTGGTGTGGTGTGATGGTACAGACATACCAGGCAGTTGTTTGGTAGCTGCATTTTTGCACTCATTTCAGTCTCTGAACAATCTTCAAGGGCTGCCCCATCTACTGCAGACAAATTAGGTGGATATGATGTGGGGCCACCAGCTTGTGGATTCATGAGGTCCTCAGTCTAATTTTGTGCAGCCCACGGCCGAATTTCAAAATTTGTCTGCAACGAATCAGTTCACACCTCTGCGGAGAGTAAAATCTGACCCTCCATGGCTGCCCAAAGAAGAAGGAGGGAAAATGGGTAGCAGAAACAGAGAGAGGGATCGAGAAGGTTTCATGGCATCATTACATGGCACATGCACACACAGAGACACACACATTTGCTACCACCAGAAGCAGCAACATTAAAATGAGTGTTCTTGGTGAAGAAAGCATGCGTGCGTACACACACACACACACACAGAGAGAGAGAGAGAGAGAGAGAGCAAGCACAGAAGATCTAGGTGATGGTTCAGAAAGACACAAGCAACCCATCTGAGGCTTTCTCACCCCCCAAAGTCCATGGAAACGAAGCAACGGCCATGGTAGCTGGCTGGATAGTTTAGTGAGTTAGAGAGGTTGGCAACTCTGCATGAGGGGAGAATATTGAGGGTTTCCGTATGTGATGAGAAATCTCAGCTGTAGCCCCCATCTTGCAGGGGTGCTGATCCAGCCTCTGGTGTGCTTGAGGAGTCAGGGCGGCTCGCCAGGAGTCTTGGCTGCTGGCTACCAGGAGCCCCAGCAGAGATACTTCTGTCCGGAAAGTGAAGCCGTTGTTATGTGCCGTCAAGTTGTAACTAACTTATAGCGACCCTAATAGGGCTTTCAAGATGAGTGAAATATTGAAGGGGTGGATTTACCAGTTCCACACCCCCCAGTGATTTCCATGGCTGAGCGTAGATTCAAACCCAGGCCTCCTGAGTTTTCGTCCCTCACTCTATCCACTACTACGCCACACCAGAGAATGGCAGGTACGGGGGGGGGGGGGAGGTGAACCCATGCAATTCCAGGGAACCTTCACTTCCTGCCCTCCCAGTAAAGTCCCTCACTTTTAGTTTAGCCGTAAGAGCAACACAATTGGGCGCTGGCAAATTATCACCAAATGTTCTCACGTGTCCCATGATACAGTCCAGTAATTTTGTCACCTGGACAGGCTACCTTTTTACCTTGATAAATGTACCAAAGCCACGACATTCTGTTTTCCATCCCTCTGGGCCTGAAACAGTCGGTTTTTCATGGTGGTCATGCGTGCCATTTGCAATCACGTCGATGTGCAATCCCTGCCATTAAAGGGGGGGGGGGGGGAGGAAGGAAAATTAATCGTAATCCAAGCTGAGATATGAAAATAGATTTCAGGTCTCCAGCAAGCACTAATCAGGAAGCACTGGGGATTTCCAGGGAAGGTTTTCTTTTTTTCTTTTCCTTCTTTTATTTTTTTATATTTTTTTGGTAAAGGCTCGCTTAGGATGGGGCTTTGTACGTCAATTAACATCTGCGGATTTGCTGTAAGTGAAAACCTTGGGAGCTGAGTGAGCCGCACATCTGCTAAGCAGATGAGCTACCCAAAAACACAGAGGGGTTTTGTGAAGGAAGCAACGGCCCATCTGGGAATCGGGAGTCTCCTGCTCGAATGTCTGTCTTTTGCCACCCTCACGAGAAGAGCAGCTTCAGCGGAAATCTAATGCTGGCAAGCCATGCGAGCGCAGGCTCCGGTGTCGGTCCGCCAATGTGCAAGGGACCTGAGACTTTGGGGAAGATCAAGGTGAGGGTCTTTAGGGTGCTCGAGGTCAATCCAAAGTGTCCGGGGAGAGTTTCATCTCTTCTCCCTTTCCCGACTTCCCTCCTGGTAAGCCTTCAATGCTGCCCTGCGGAATGAAAATACAGGAGATCCGTGGATGGAACGACCATGATGAGCCCCACAAAACAGTCGATGAGCAGAAAAGAGCTAAAACATTATAGCTTCTTGACGGCTTGAAAATATCTGCAGCACTGTTTCTACCACAAGTAACTGGTGTCGGGTGCTGACAACCAAGTAGAGAACCGGGTGGGCAGGGGTATGTTGTTCATCTTGACCTTTTGTCCAAGATTACTTCATCCTAAGTCCAAGTCCCTCTCGTCTTATGAAATAAGTTGTTCTTTGTTCCCCTGTTTCTCACTTTCTCTCTTCCGCTGCAATGGAGGGTGAATGATGAAGGCTCCTCAGTCTACTCTCATACGCACAAGCCAGCTCCAGAGATTTAAAGTACAGAAACCTAGGCTTTGCCTTGTTTCATCCTTATGGATGTCTTGTCATATTCTGTCAAATCACTTCCAACTTATGGTGACGATGCTCTGGTTTCGTGGCCTCCCAAAGGTCCTATTGTTAGCCAGCTCCGCTTAGGTCTCGCAGACTGAAGGTCATGGCTTGCTCTGTTGACTTGACCCATCTTATGTTTGGTTTTCCTCTTTTTCCTGCTGACTTTCATTTTTCCCAGACTCATTTTGGTGAGCCTTGTCGCACGATATCCAAAGTAGAGACAGGCGCGAATCGCGTTGTGTCGGGTCATCGCAAGTTGTTGGCGCGGCACCACAGGTTCTGCGCATTCTCTTCCCCCACCCCCTGGCCGGCTCCCCAACTCACCCGCCAGTGCACACTGCCTGTCTCCTCGTCGTCACGTGACTGTCCTGTCGCAGCAGGAATGTGTGCTTCCCTTCGCTTCCGCCTCCTCCAGCAGCTGCCCATTCAGACGAGGAGACGGGGCAGGGATTCCTGCAGTGCAGTCTTTGATTGGGTGGCTGTCATGCCCATCTCTAATCCAAAGCACCATAGCCTCATTTTAATTGCTTTAGCTTTGAGAAAGAGTTTCCGCTTTGGTTGATCTAGAACCCACGTATTTGCCGTTCTAGAGGCCCAGGGTGTCTGTAAATCTCTTCTCTCTGTCTCTGGGGACCATCTCTGTTGTTGAGGTTGGCTTCCATCATGGCATGTCTCCTCCAATCTCTCACTATGTGGACTAGCTGTTCTCTATTATCTTCTCCGACACCACACTTTGAATGAATTGATTCTTTTTCCTGACAGCTACCTTCATTGTCCAGCTTTCACATCACGGTATGCATATTCTTGGCCTTGGTCTCCAGAGACCCAGCCTTAGTTTTATGGATCTTTTCTGGATTTACTGCAACAACAAAGGCTTGTTTATATCTTATTGTGGGGTATCCAGAATGATTACTGCTAATGAGCAGACATCAGCTCACCATCAACTTAGCAGCCTCTGGTACTTTGCTGAAAGAATTACTACAAAACATCCAATGTGGATTACTGGAGAACTTCCCCTGGCTCATGCTGTTTGGGGTTTGCTTTTAAGGCCTCATTGAACAGCAACAGATGGCCAACTGAAAGGTTTCTATCCCAATGATGCTATTTATATAAAGAAGAAGATGGTTACCAATGGCTGCTTCAGGATACTATTTTTCGAATCCTGGCCTACATTTAAAAAACAAAACCTTGTGAACAGAGAACCAATGATGGTTGCTGCTTTATTTGCATGGATTTGAAAGTTAGAAGGACCGGATGGGGTGTTTGTGTCTCTTTTAATGATCAGCCATCGCTCTGTCCTTGTTCTACACATGTGCGCGCTTTTCTTCTCAAAAGAAAATGCTCATTTTACATAGATTGTACAAGTTGCAGAGATTTTAATGAAAAAAGGTAGCATTCTTTGACTTCCTCTCTCTTGGAGATGATAAATCGCTTAGTCAGGAAGTCTTCTCAAGTCAACGCAGCCTAAATTAATAGGGGAAAAATTTAGCAGCCCCAGCCATAAGCTATATCCTTTTGAGATAATAGCTAATTTGAAATTGGCTAAGGAGCTCTCAAGAAAGAAGTGGATGGAAAAGTGGAGAACAGTTTTAAAGGAAAAATTAGAAAGCCAGATACCATGACAACAGACACTTTTTATAATATATGGCATTGATTTGACTTACATCAAAAGAACTGGGATGGATATACATCCATGCTTGACATGCACAACTACATGGGAAGACTTGCCCAAACCTTACAGGAACACCATTAGGATTCTGGCCACGGACAAACAACTAAAATTAAATTTAAAGCAATCATCATATGCTTATATTCAGACCAAACTATCTGAATGAGGATGTCAATTTTTCAGTTGAGCCATCAATGCCTGATTTGTTTGCTTACTTACATGAGTAAATGAGCTGTGTGCCCGATTATGCAGCCAACACAAACTTTTTATTTATTTATTTATTTATTTCTATGCCACCTTTCTCCCCAAAAGGACCCAAGGTGGCTTACATGATTTATCAATGCGGGATGCCTGGCTTAAAATAATGCACGAATGGGATTTCACCTCTTTGAGAGTAGAGGAGGGACACCCACACACCCGAGTAAAGGAATGGGGGGGGGGGAAGGTGGTTGGTTGCTTGTTCCCAGTTTTGTTTTTTACATGGTGAACATGTGAAAGTGGCATCTCCTACGATGGTCCAACTCCAGGCATTGCCTAGGCTTTCTGTCATTTCATCCCTGTTTCATTCTACTACTACTACTACTAATATTTATTGCACCAGTCAAAGACCATGGCACGATAAAACAGTTGCAATCACTCCAACTGACATAAAATAACAGTAAAAACAACTAAAAACAGGGCGAGGGACATAATAAATATACATACATGCATGTTAGGTACCTTTAAGTCAGCACTTTAGATATCTTTGAATCAATACGATTACACGTGCAACCCCAGACTAGGCTCCCATCCACTTCCATGCTGGTAGCTGCCAATTTTGGAAGATTTTGGGGGGATACGCTCCACCGAGCACTACAGGGCATGCATCAAAGAACCTCCAGCTGGATGGTGACCCCCCAATGGTACCCTAAGCCATTAGCAGTTGCTACAAGGTGCAGGATTCGTGAACAGATGGACCGTGTGGTGACCTGCAGGTGATAGCCTTCTCAGCAAGACCTTGATGGATTTCACCCACCCAGGTAGGCTGTGGGCCCCTCCTGGACAGCAAGGAGTAAAACTGCAGCTTCCTGTTTCAGTTGGGTTCTGTGAGGAACAACTGTTTTCACTTGTTTTTGGCTGATTTTGACTGCTGCCGAAGGCAAAAATTCCACAACTCCCAGATTTGCCCAGATCCCATGGGGATTCAGGGGCATGTATGGATAGATAACCAGATGGGCTTGGGTATCTTGTTCTTTCTTTCCGGCTTAGAAAAAAAGGTCCCAGCGAGCACTGGGGCAGGAACAGGAAGCTTGAGTGGAACTAGGCCTAGCTCAGCCACACAGTTGAGGCCTTTCTCCCAGGTGAGCCATATTGAGGTGTCTGAAAGGTGTCTGTCTGTTAGGTAGAACTCCCAGAATGGAAAATTATGAGATTTTTAGTCCAGAAAATCCAAAAATCTTTTCCTTTATTGAGAGCACACAAATTAGGGTCCACATAAAATCAAGTTAGGAGCACTGTATGATACCCAGTGTGATGTAGTGGATAGAGGAGCAAACTAGGACTTAAGAGGCCTGGGTTCAAATCCCTGCTCAGCCATGGAAGCTCACTGGGGGAGTGGAACTGGTAAAACCACTCCTTAGATATCTCACTTACCCTGAAAGCACTATAGGTAAAGATCGCCCTTGACATTTAGTCCAGTCGTGTCCGACTCTAGGGCGCGGTGCTCATCCCCGTCTCCAAGCCGTAGAGCCAGCGTTTGTCCAAAGACCGTTTCCGTGGTCACATGGCCAGCGCGACTAGACACGGAACGCCGTGACCTTCCCACCGTGGTGGTGCCTGTTTATCTACTCGCATTTTTACATGCTTTCAAACTGCTAGGTTGGCAAGAGCTGGGACAAGCGACGGGAGGCTCACTCCGTCACGTGGATTCGATCTTATGACAACTGGTCTTCTGACCTTGCAGCACAGAGGCTTCTGCGGTTTAACCCGCAGCGCCATCACGTCCCTTGAAAGCACTATAAGGGTCACTATAAGTTGGTTCCAACTTGACAGCACATAACATAACACGAACAATAGCTCATCTCCTAGAATTGCCAAATAACCCAGCTACTCCATCATCTGTTCCCAAAAAGGAGGAGCTGTAGCCCAAAACACCATGGGCCAAAGCTTCCCAGCTCTCGGACTTCGGTGTTCCTGATCTTAGGTGACAGACACTGTCCTGTTCACGTCCGTCACATGGGCTTCTCTTCGGCATTCTGGTTGGCTACAGTGTAAACAGAGCATTGGACTAGATGGTCCTTTGGTTTGATCCACCCATTGCTCTTTTATGTTCTTATCCAGCTGCTGATGCTACTTCCTGCTAGCTTCCTCCTAGCCGCCCCAGCTACCAATGAAGCACCATTTTAAGTACAGTCACAGCTTGCTTCCCTTTCCGCTTCCAGCACTGTCAGGTTCTCGTGTTGATGATCCCTTCTCTGCAGAGGACTTTGGGACTGGTTGCTCCGTCATTCCAAAAGTCCATTTAATGAGACAGGATCCTGTCATTTTCTGAAACCCATCTACGTACTCTGGAGCATGACTTTGTCAATGCTGCTCTCTAGTGGTGCCTTTGATACAGGGCTGCTTTGCCGTCCTCTTGACTCAACCGCCCATGCTGGAAAGCACATCAGAAAGAAATCCCAGAGTGGGCTCTTTGGACGCTTCGGGCAAGAAGACCCTTGTCCACACAGCGCTGCTTTCTTCTGTCAGTGGGCCTGTGTGTTTGTGTCCCCTTGGATCGGACCCTCGGTTCCGTTCCACGTCACCTGTGGGCTGTTCCACCTCCCAGTGCTGCCGCGCCTCTGAGGTCTATTTATGTATGATTTATGTATTGCAACCATCTGTCACTGAGTGCATGGTTCTTCCCATTGTATCCTCACAACCACTGTACTGCCGTGGATCTAGCTGAGAGAGGGGAACTGACCCAGTGACCCCTCGGGAATCTAGTGGCTACGTCTATAAGTGGATTTCGGTGCCTTGGAGTGAATACACCTATGGCCTGTTTGATTGCCATCTGATGACTTGGCTGAGGAATTAGGGATGGCTAGATGGCATTTGTAGGAACGTGGTGGTGCTGTGGGTTAAACCGCAGAAGCCTCTGTGCTGCAAGGTCAGAAGACCAGCAGTCGTAAGATCGAATCCACGCGACGGAGTGAGCTCCCGTCGCTTGTCCCAGCTCCTGCCAACCTAGCAGTTCGAAAGCATGTAAAAATGCAAGTAGATAAATAGGTACCACCTTGGTGGGAAGGTCACGGCGTTCCGTGTCTAGTCGCGCTGGCCACGTGACCACGGAAACGGTCTTCGGACAAAACGCTGGCTCTATGGCTTGGAGACGGGGATGAGCAACCGCGCCCTAGAGTCGGACACGACTGGACTAAATGTCAAGGGGAACCTTTACCTTTACCTATATGGCATTTGTAGTATAAGTAGAAGTTTTTTGGGGGTGTCCCTTTTCTAAGAAACAGTGCAAAGGGGACAGGCAGTGGCTACCGGTCCATTTCCAGGCCCTAATCAAAGTGCTGGCGATCACCTATAAAGCTGTCTATGCCCGAGATCGTCTGCCCTTGCAACCCGCTCCATCCAGGCTATGATGCTGCGGGCCCACCACTCCGAGGGAGCCCCCAAAACCAACCACTAGGAGCAGGGTCTTCTCGGTGGTGGCTGTGATGTGACAGGATCCCCTGCCAGCAGCGGTGTGTCGGGCCCCCTCCCTCCTCGCCTTTAGATCATCTGTCAAAATACAGCTTTTCTGAGAAGCTTTTCAAGACGTCCTCCCCACTTGTGACTTTATTATGTTTAATTGCTGGTTAGGTAACAGTCTAATTTAGTTCTGCTTTATTGTACGATGTTTATATGTTAACTTTGTTTTTACTCATAGCTTTGTCTCTTGTTTAACTATGTTGTGAACTGGCCAGAGTAGCTTTGGCTCGATGGGCAGTAGACAAATCAAATAAACAACAACAACAACGATGATGATACATTTAATGTGTTTTCTGTCTGCTGTTGCAGCTTTTTCCTTTTTGGTATTCTCTCTCCTCAATTAGAGGTCTTCTTGGGTTTGTTTGTTTGTTTGTTTGTTTGTTTGTTTGTTTGGCGTTTATGTGTATGTTTTATGTATGTAATGCCACTAGATGGGTGGGATATAAGTCAAATCAATCTATCAATATATGACTTGGGTTCAGGCTATCTGAAGGGCCATATCTCCCCATATGAGCCTTCTCAGCTCTTAAGATTCTCCGAGGACGCCCTCCTTGTGGTCCCATTGCCAGCATGGGCACACTTTGGCCTCATGGCGCAGTGGTTAAACTGCAGTACTGCAGCGAAAAGTCTGTTCATGACCCAGGTTCAATCCCAGGTAGCCGGCTCAAGGTTCGCTCAGCCTTCCCTCCTTCTGAGGTTGGTAAAATGAGTACCCAGATCGCTGGGGGGTGGGTGGGTTGTGTAGCCTGCCTAATTCAATTATAAACTGTCCAGAGAGAGCTTTAAGCTCTGTGGGGTGTTATATAACAAGCACACTTTGCTTGATGGGGACACAGGAAAACCTGAAGCTGCTCAGGATTGGAAGGGGTAATTTTTGTTTTAGCCTTTTTGTTAGAGTCATGAATTGGTACAGTCTGCTATTCTGGAAAAGAGGAAGAGCAGAGTAGAAACAAACCACGGCAATAAACAGAAAAAAGTGACTGGATAAATACTTAAGAATGTAATGTGTTTTCTTCAACCACGTGTTATAACAAAGCTAATGGATTCCCCCCCCCTTTTTTTTTTTTTTTAGAATGCATGAATTGCACTAAACTCACAGACATGACTGAGAGGCTGAATACCCTTGAAGCGAAGGTAAGGAAGTTTTTCACATACACAAGGATATGCTGGATAGCTCAGGGGGTTGGGCATCTGGCTGTGGAGCCAGAGGTTGGGAGTTCGGTTCCCCCACGGTGCCTCCTTGACAGGGGTTGGACTTGATGACCCATAGGGTTCCTTCCAGCCCTGCTGTTCTAAGATGATCATAGAATTATAGAAAAGTGAAGTTGGAAGGGGCCTACAAGGCCATCAAGACCAACCCCCTGCTCATGGCAGGAATACAATCTAAGCAGATCTGCCAGGTGATTATCTAAGTTTTTCTTGAATGCCTCCAGTGTTGGAGCGCTCACCACCTCTTGAGGTCATTGGTTCTATTGTTATACTGCTCTAACAGTTAAGAAGTTTTTTCTGATATTCAACCGAAATCTGGTTTCCTTTAACTTGAGCCCATTGTTGCGTGTCCTGCACTCTGGGATGATGGAGAACAGATCCTGCCCCTCCTCTGGAGGACAGCCTTTCAAGTATTTGAAAAGTGCTATCCTATCACCCGTCAGTCTTCTTTTCTCAAGGCTAAACATGCCCAGTTCTTTCAGCCTTTCCTCCTAAGGCTTGGTTTCCAGCCCCCTGATCATCCTCGTCGCCCTCCTCTGAACTTGTTCCAATTTCTCAGCATCCTTCTTGAAGTGTGGTGTCCAGAACTGGACACAAGACTCAAGGTGAGGCCTAACTTTTGCTGAATAGAGGGGGACTAGCACCTCGCAGGATTTGGAAACAATACTTCTATTAATGCAGCCTAAAATGAAGGGATGATGATGATCCTTAATGAACTACTGGATAACTCAGTGGTTTAGGTCTCTGGCTGCAGAGCCAGAGGTTGGGAGTTCGATTCCCCCGTTGTGCTTCCTTGACAGAGGGCTGGACGTGATGAGCCATAGGGTCCCTTCCAGCTCTGCAGTTTTAAGGTTATTATTATTTATTGTTATTATTGTTGTTGTTGTTTAAGATGGGCCACCCACTTGCTCCAGTTTTCACAACGACGCTCAAGTCTCCGTATTTATTATTTATTTATTTTAAACATTTCTATGCCATCGTCCTCCTAGAGGATCCAAGGCAGCTTACAGGATTGAAAGAAACAAAGTTAAAAACCCAATAATAAATGATTACAATCCTTAAAAAAACATTCGACCCATGTCTTATTGAAACTTGCAGTAAGAGCAAGATTAAAAAGACAAGGAAAACACAGAATAAAACAATCCTTTAAAAAAAAAATCTGCTTGATTGACCGGTCGTTTAAAGTAGGATGAGACAGGCAGATTTTCCACAGTCCTGCGTGTGATTTATTTTTAACGTCTTGCATCTAGATCTTACTGCTGGAGGCTGCAGAGCGAGTCCCGCCTTCAGAGAATGACCTACCGGTGGTGAGGACGACGGCCACGTGGTACGATGGCTTGGTGCCCGATGCCATTCCTCTAGCCAAGCCGGGTACCGTGCTGAGGAAACCTGTGGGACCCGTAGGTGAGCAAAATGCAGGATATTCACTTCCTGGCCACCTTCTCCTAGCAGAGATGGCACCGTTTGTCTTGTCTTTTCTCTTTGACCCGTTTGCGTATGTAAATATAAATCACTTATAAATCAAACTGATTCTGTGTATGTGCCAACTGTTTTATCAAAAAATATTGTCTTTCCATATTGCTTTAAAATGTATTTTGATGGGTTTGAGCCAAGAACTTCGCCAGATGTTCAGGACACGTGAAATCAGAAGGAGAACGAAGTTCTGACCTGCACTTCCATGTAGAGCACCTGGATCATGTTGCTCTCCTTTCTGGAATTCACAGGGGTCAGATTCCTCAAATTGATCCCTCTACTGTATTAGCTCATGAACGTTTGATTTATAGAGAGGGGCACAAACTGTGGTTCGGCAGTTCAGCCCGGTTTGGCATGGCCCCTGCCCAGGTGTTCTTCGGGCACCGCCTGCTTCCTTGCTGTGCCTCCTCCAGCAGCCACCCACTCAGGCAAGGAGGCAGGGCAGGGAAGCCTATGACGTGGCCTCTGAGTGGGCGATTACCCGAGGAAGCAGAGGAGGGAAGCGCACTACTGCCAGTGAGTGGGCAATCACCTGGAGGAGGTGGAGACGGGAGTGCACGGCGCCCGTGGAACACCTGTGTGGGCGCATGCCGAACGGAGCCAAACCTCCGAATCACAGTTCATGCCTATCTCTATTTATCATGTCTAAGGCTTAAGATATGATGAGATGAGTGCCCTACCATGTCTAGCATCTTGTTTACACAGTGGTCACCCGGATGCCTCCTCTACAAATTACTCTCATATATATTAATTCTGTGCTATGCTCTTCTCCGGCTGGGGTCCTACTGGGTTTTACAGCGTGCATATGTGCATTTGTAGAAACATTGCTTTCTGTTGGTGGGCTGTCCATCGTGTGACCAGACTTACGACCGGCTATGTGGTCAAGTGATGAATGACAGCACAAGTGACTGATGGACCAGCCGTGAAACCGTGTTCACTGCTTATGTGATTGTGTTTCCATTCTACATGATTCCAAAAGGATGCTGACTATTCTATTCTATTCTATTGTCCCCAAATCCTGTGAGGTACTAGTTCCTCTCTATTCGGCACTGGTTAGGCCCCATCTTGACTCCTGTGTCCAGGTCTGGACACCACACTTCAAGAAGGATGTCAACAAACTGGAGCAAGTTCAGAGGAGAGCAACAAGGATGATGATCAGGGGGTTGGAAACCAAGCCTTAGGAAGAAAGACTGAAAGAACCAGGCATGTTTAGCCTTGAGAAGAGAAGACAGGAGAGACAGGAGAGCCCTTTTCAAAGACTTGAAAGGATTGCCCTGCAGAAGAGGGGCAAGATCTGTTCTCAATCATCCCAAAGTGCAGGATATGTAATAACATGTTCAAGCTACAGGAAGCCAGATTTTGGCTGAATATCAGGAACTGTTAGAGCAGTCCAACAATGCAACCAGTGACCTCAGGAGGTGGTGAGCGCTCCAACACTGGAGGCATTCAAGAGAAAATGGGACCACCCTCTGTCCGATCTGCTTTGATTTGGATTCTTGAACTGATTAGGGAGTTGAGCTCAATGGCCTTATAGGCTCCTTCCAACTCCATTGTTCTATGATTGTTCTATGACATTATGTTATATGGGCCAGAATCCTTTGGAATATTCAATATCCTATTGAATATTGCATCAGTCTCGACAGCTAATTGCCACTCATTAAGCAGCTGCTGGTTGCATTTCTGGGTCTGCACCTGATTATGGGAGCGCGCCCGATGCCTCATTGAGTGAGTAGCAATTTGCCACCAAATTTCACCTGATGGCTGTCACACACAAGCATAAATCAGGATCCTGGCCATTATATTACATGCTATGCTCCACATGTCCAATGCTGTCTGTCCTAGGCACGGTTCTTCATCTTTTGCACCAAACTGTGTGACACTGTATGCTTGAATATTTGCAGGGCTACCGGGACCTACGGGGAAACCAGGCCCAAAAGGGGAGAAGGGAGAAGTTGGCGAGAGGGGGATGTCTGGACCACCAGGTGAGTTCTGGGTGGAGGTAACTAAAGTTATGAGAAATAAAAACCCATTTGCCCGTGGGTATGTTGTGTTAGGACCCATAGAGCTCAACAACATGTTATATCTGTTGTCAACAGTCTCTCAGGCTGTGTCCTTCTTTGCTGGCCGTTCTTCTGGGCTGGTTCTCTTCCTAGGGCCCCTCTGGTCAGTTCTTGGAAAAGCAGCTTCTTAGAGCTACAGCTCTTCGGATGCTCGATGGCTGTGGTGGCTGGGTAACTCTGAGAAATATAGCCCCCAAACGAAACTTTTCTGAGCTGTGTGCCTGGTCACAGTCTTCTGCACTTGGGCAAGAAGTCTTCTTTTTCCTCTTTAAATGTTAGTACTTATTTTCATATAGGCATGTTTACGTATACAGTAGCCCATGCAAATAAAATGCAGGCCCATGCCTGTTTTGTTGCTTCTTCTTAGGATGGAAGTGACTTCTCCAGAGCTTCGGCATTAAGGAACAGATTTAGGACATCCTTTTAAGCCCCTGCAATACTTTTAAGCCTCTGCAATACTTTTAAGCCTCTGCAATACTTTTAAGCCTCTGCAATACTTACTGCCTTTCTATTTAGGGATGGGAAATATTTGTGGGGTTTTTTGTACTGCAATTCCTAGAGATTTTTTTCTGGGAGTGGTAGTTCTCCATACACACCCACACCCACCCACGCACACACACACCGAGAAAAGTTTCCAATCTCTGCTTCTAATAGTTAAAAGGAAAAATCCCTCATGCTTCTCTGTGTTGAATCCCCAGGTCTGCTGGGGCCTCCTGGACCCAGGGGATATCCAGGCGAAACTGGGATTCCGGGGCCACCGGGGCCACCAGGACCACCTGCATCTCCAAGCCTGCCTTTGACCTTCCAGCAAGGTGTCCTGTATTCGCTGCAGCCCGGCGCTGAGAAAGAAAGTAGGTCTTGTTATCTTTCGCACCAGGGGCATCCTCTTCCCAAGCACATGAACCAAGAAGGGCTGTAGCTGAAACCCAAACAGAGCATGGAAGAGTGAGCGCTGTCTGAACCCTCAATGCTGGCTGGAGGTTTTGGAGGGTTGTTATCCAACCACCACCAATAGCAGCAACCTTTTTGAACCTTTTTTGAACCACAATTAGCCCTGCACAATTAGCAACCTTGAGATCTCGTATATCACCATGGATGCACCACACAGATCACTGTGTTGAGAACCAGGGACCTCCGGATAGGGCCAGGAAGGAATCAGGGCTAAAAGCCAGCCAAGGTGTCGCTGGTCAGAGTTGGGCTTGTTCGACCTGACTCAATGTAAAGGACAGCCTGTGTTGCCAAGTTTTGAAATTTCTGGTAAAGTTCTCCTTTTACGACTCAGTAGAAGGACAGAGACCCACAGAGGAGAATAGCTACGAAGTTCCCCAGAGTCCGCCCTTTTCTTATTAACTGGCACTTAAAGCCTCTGTAAGTCACTCTGAGACATTTGTAGGAGTACGCATTTACAGTGGCTTGAAATTACAGACTTGTGCTTCCTGCTTTCTTTGCGGCACACATACTAGCAACCAACTGAACAGATCAACAGCAGACAAACAATGGCCACCGAGAGAAGAAAGAGAGGGGGGAAAGAACACTCAGCAGAGAGGCGGGGCTATCTTTGAATTCAAAAGCTAGAAGGAACGATTGGTTAGGGCTGGATACACAGACAAACAGCTCAGCCCAGAAAAGTCCCTCCCAGTCACTCAGTCTGCAGATAGCACGCGATAGCTAAAACTCCAACAGCCTGCCTCTTCACCTTCGCGGGAATCCTTGACTTCCCAGAAATTCTGTACAAGGTCAAGAAGATTTCCTTCTGCTGTTCTCTCTTCCCACTATCTTTTACACCTCGGTCCAATAAGCAGTGAGGACTTCTAAACTTTCATTCTGATTCTTGGCATGTGGCACAAGTTTAGCTTTGATTCATATTCGGGTTATTGATCCACATGAGCACCTATGTGCATGGATGATGCGCAGCTCAAAAGAGAACTTCTGTGCTTCAGTGGCTTTTCTGTGCAGTCACATCTTTTTTTCCACAAGGTTGTCTATATATTTTTGCACTATGATTAATTTAATCCATGCACACCCGCGCTCGTGTGCATCACTCACCTGGAAAGGAGGTGCCAGGAGGGGAGAGAGGCACCGTGTTATTGAATAATGGAAGGAAACGAAAGCTTCTGAATGCCAAGACGGCAGAACTCCGTATAAAGCCAAGGATTAAAATAAGGAGAAAGGGTGTGGATTTTTGCTCTAGATACAAGCCAGCATAATTGGGAACCCCCAAATCCTGGAAGTAAGAGGGATAGGGACCATTTCTGAACAAAGCTATTTTTTAAAAAGCTATTAATCGAAGAGACGGAACTTAAACCTCCTGAAAGTAGTTACATGTTATCATTGTTAGCAGTTTTTCAAAGTTAGCACTTTTGCAAAAGTAACTTGTACCTTTAAGTTACTTTTAAGAACCTGTAAATGGTTCAGTTTGCTAGCTTAGGCACACCCTGCTTGCTCTTGCTGCAACACTATGTAATAAATACTCTTCTTTTTTTTTATCCTTAATGGAAAATGATGCCTTGAGATAGCACTTGATCAAAATCCTGACTTCTGGTGAACCTTTTTCCGGATTTTCCGGGTAGAGAATGCTCAGAAGTGGTTCACTCTTCCCTTCTTCTAGGGGTGCCTTGGAACTGTGCAGCTTGCCCAAGACCACCCAGGCTGGCTCTTCTCCCAGAAGGCACCGTGGGGATTCGAACTCCCAACCTGTGGCTCTGCAGCCGCATGCTTAACTCACAGAGCCAGCCAGCCAGCTATTTTGGAACATAGCTGTGTCTCATTAGCAACCCTTTGGGCCAAAGTTTTGCCGCTATGTTGGCTGTTAGTTTACTGAGCTTCTTTAGCGCAGCCCGCCCATGTTCTTTATCTCCTGGTTTGTTAAAGTGCAGTAATCGCTGCAGCAGCCTTTGTAAGCGGAAGATTGTTCTTGTTAATTAATCATCTCTCTCTCTCTCTTTTTCTCCTGGAGATGGAGGAAGAAGATGTATTTTTAATCTCCTGAAGATAAAAACCACAGCTCCTTGAACAGCCGTGTTTTTTAAAATCTAAATTATTTAGAAGGGAGCGAATTATTTGTGGTTCGTTACACCAAGGTTCTGAGTAAAACGGAGGGAAACACAGAGAGAGAGAGCAGCCCCCCCCCTTCATGAACAGTTTGTGCAGTGGGTTTGTGTCCGCCCTCATGTTTCGCTCACAGTGGCTTCATAACTGAGTTAATGGAATATTTCGTCACTGTCCACCAGACAAACTCAATATCTATTTGTTCAAAGCATTTATCCATTACATGTATGCATATCCTAGCTTTTATCCAAAGGAAGATTCTCCTCCATCCCATCTTATCTTCTCCAAATGGCTTCTTCTTTTCCTCCACTGTATCCTCACCACCACTAGAGGCTTAAAGAGTGTAAAGCCACCTGAGTCTCAGGGCTGGGCAGGGATTCGAACTCAGGACTTCCTAATCTTAATCTTAATCTAACCTTCCAATCTAATACACCACACTGGCACTGTGAACACACAAAATTGGGATGCTCACAGCCTTAGAAGAAATCCCAAGTTTCAAGAAGTAGAAAAATATTCTAGGAAAAGAAACTTAAATGGAGGGAGGCCCCACCCTAACCGTCTACTGAGGACCAAGCAGATTTAGTGGCCATCAAATACTGGTTGATTGATTGAGGATAGAATGAGATAACTAAGTACAGTAGGACCCCTGTTTCTATGGGACCAGTAGCCACTGATTCACTTATCCATGGTAGGAAATTATTAAAACTATTAATAATTTTTTCCATACATCCCCCTCTACCTTTTGTATTCCTTACCTTATCCCTAGTTTTTAAAAATAAAAAAGAAATTTTTTTAAAAAAGGAAAATTTTAAAACTATTAAAAGAAAAATCCTAGAAATATGTATTGCTATGTCATTACCAGAACTGGCCACTAGAGGGAGCGAGAGACAATTATATATTTTGCTATTAAAATAACATTTGCAATAATCCATGTTTTTCAGCATCCGTGGGGGAGGAGGCTTGGAACCAATTCCCCCCCCCCCCTAAGACATGGGGGTCCTACCATATTTCATAAAAATTTAGGGCAGTGGTTCCCAACCTGAGGTCCCCAAATGTTCTTGAACTAAAACTCCCAGAAGCCTTCACCACTAGCTGTGCTGGCTAGGATTTCTGGGAGTTGTAGTCCAAGAACATCTGGGGACCCAAGGTTGGGAACCAGTGGTCTAGGGTTGTCCACCGACACTAGACAGTGGGTATATCAGTTGATGGAAAGAGGGGCTTCTGCAGACATGCTATGAACCTGTGGAACTCCTCGCCACAAGAGATGACAAGCTGAGAGTCTTTAGTGAGTGTGGCTCCATAGCAACTCCAGTAGGTATTCATTCCATCCTGAATCAGGAGGAGGTGCTGCCATGTGTGGCTAATTTTATGGACTTCCCTGCCTCCAAGGTGTGGCGTTGGCCGTTTGGGGTCCCTAGCCCCAAAGGGGCATCCGATGAATTTCTTGGTGTGGGAGGAGGACGAATCATCTGTCAGGGACTGTGAGCCGTCAGCGCTCAGCACAACCACCACCTCTGAATCTAGGTTGATGGGACATTTGGTCACAACGGAGGCGTCTTCTTCTGCCCTCCTATTCGTGGCCTTCCCAGAACCGCCCCATAATAAATACCGTAGCCCCTCTACGAGCAACAGAATGCCGGACGAGAGGGCCTTCTGGTCTACTCCAGCACAGATCTTGGTTTTTTGCTCCCAATGCTAGATCTTAGGCTTTGTGGAGCGCACCCCAGAAACCCGAGGAGATGGAATTCTAGGCTACGGACAGCAGATGGAAGCAGAGCCCCACTCACTGGAGAAGAACTGAAAAGATAGCCCTGTTTTTTCTGCCTTCCCCCAGCTGTCGCTATCTGACAGTTGTCCTCCTGAGAGCAGGTGGGAGTCACCTGGCTGGCTGGCCCCCAGTCCCTCTCCCATGCCAAAAAAAGAGGTGTTTTTTTAAAAAAATTTAAAAAATGGGTAATTGCCATTCACAGGAACTTGTGGGGTAGCCCATTTTCCTTTCAAACCAAGTGCAACCTCCTTCCTGCCCTAGCGGCTTCCTGAACAAGCCCCTTCTTCTCCGTAAAAGTAATTTTACAGGGGGGGGGGGAGAATTTATCCATCCACCCATCACGTGGTGATACGACGGGAGGGCTGGAAAAAGATTTTGTTTGATATACAGGTAAAATACCTACGTGATAGGTTGTGCTAGACCAGTGGTTCTTGGACTGCAACTCCCAGAAGCCTTCACCACCAAGTGTGTTGGCCAGGATTTCTGGGAATTGCAGTCCAAGAACATCTGGGGACCCAAAGCTGGCAACCATTGTGCTAGACACTGGCTAAAACCCTGTTGCTTAGTGCGGTAAATCATGACTAGAGTAGACCCACTGAACCAGTGGAAGTTGCCAATGAGCTGACTTAGCAAATACCCAAATCTTGATAGGAACAAGATTTTCAGCAAATGCGTGGTTTTTCTCGTAAGCTCCCCCCTGCTGAAATTACCGAGGGCCGCGTGAATCCAGAACTGTGCAACGTCACAGATTTCCTTCTTCTGCTTCTCTCTAATACAGATGGAGAACCACAGCTGGCCTCCACAGTCATTGACACTATCCTGGCCGGCTTGCCGGGACCTCGCGGCGCACCGGGACCCATTGGACAACCGGGTAAGAGGGTTGATGGGATGAATCTGTAACTAGTTACAAACCATATAGTTACTTGTAAGTAATTACTTTTGAGAATCAACTCATGTAATTAGACTTTACAAGATTGCTTTTTAAGTGTAACAATAACACCTAGGTTACTTGGGTGTAAGGAGTAAATCTAGTTACTTTCAGGAGTTACTTTTAAAAAGTATTTTAAGTTATTTCAGGTGGCCTTAGACCCTGGATGTTTAAGTTTTACGCCATTCTGTTATCCAGGGGACATATTTGGTTCTGACTTTATTGTTTTTGCAAATATTTGCGTATTGTAATATCAGAATATTTAGTGTTACAGAATGATATTAAAAGCGAGGAGAGTTTTTTGGTAATAGAAGACTACCTCCTTCCGTCCTGTGGCTCCCACGGCTTTCACATGATGAAACAGATTATTTGCAAATGTGATAAGACATGGAAGAGAACGGGGAAGTCTGACTACAGAGAATTTAAAGATAGATGTGTACATTCACCCAGAAAGTGCAGAATGAGGCTGGTGCGCAGAATGAATTCCAAGAAAATCCATATTCGTGTCTTGTTCTGTCCTCACCTCAGACTACTGATGGAGGCTGGGGCAATTCACAGTAGAATGAGGGGCAATTCACAGCACAGTAAGGTCATGGACTGAGTTCTGTTGAACTAGATGAGAACGGGCAAAATGTGTCGCCCTTAATGTTTTTATAATTTAGCAGGAACCATATGCCCAAGCTTGTAGATTCAATCCAGAGCTTGGAAGGTTAGCTGTAAAAAATAACCTGTTTCATTACTTGTTAGCAAGCTCTAAAAAATAATTCCCCATCATTAGTATCAGTGGTGAAAAAATGTAACTTGTTATATCAACCAGTATGTTCATCAGTGCATTAACCATTACTTTTTGAAGCAACCCTAAGCAATCAGCAAACTAGCTGCTAGTCTGTATAGAAGAGCACCCTATTTAAAAAAAAATCAGAGGGGAAAAAAAACCCCCAAATAAATAAAAATTCAGAAATCTAAAAATAAATTTCATTTCTCAATCCTGGCAGCCAACAAGAGAGGGAGTTTTGCAAGCAAACAAGGACCCTCAAAATCCCATACATGGGGAAAAAAAAAACACATGAAACCAGAAATGGGCTGCTAGCATAATTTGGTTTGGGTTTTTCATATTTTCCACTGGTTGCCGGCACTGGTGTGCCCTTGATGGAGCTTGAGCTTAAACTGTGGGTCCCCAAATCATCCGGATTTTACAGCATATGAGGAAGGAAAAGAAAGCTCCAAACTGCCTTTACATCCCTTTTAACCGATGGAACAGTGGTTCAACCTTGGGTCCCCAGATGTTCTTGAACTACAACTCCCAGAAGCCTTCACCACTGGCTGTGCTGGTCAGGATTTCTGGGAGTTGTAGTCCAAGAACATCTGGGGACCCAAAGTTGGGAACCACTGCTAGACTTAACTCCAAGAATTGGCAAGTACGTTTCGTTAAGAAGCCCCTCTATGAGACCTGAATCCCCTTCCGGTTTTTAATGCTGATACACATTTTTTTTCCACCCCAAAAGGGTCTTAAGGGGTTTGTCTGCATGGAAAACTCTCAGAACTGACCTCCCGTCAGGAGCGCAAGAGGCTGTTTGCTCTTCTCACTACATTCCTCCATTTAGTCTTCGGTTCATTTCACCCCTGGCTTTGATAGACAAAAGGTTGCATTAATTATTGAGGCTGATTCAACGGCCCTGGTGGGCGTCTGGAGCATGCCGGGGTTTCATCTGAAACAATTAAAGCTAAGATCAGAAGGAGCCCGTGTCTGTTCCCTTCCGCCCCCACCCCGAGAACTGCAAATGTAATTAATAGTCAACGTCTGGAAGAAATTATATTCCCTTCCTGCTCTCCCTCCCCAAGCGGGAGAAAGCCATTAGGAGACAATGCGGCATAACAAGCTCAGAGGAGCGTTCCCATTCTGCCAAGCATGGCACATGCCAGGCAGGACTCTTAAAAATGAACGCAGTCTGGTGAAGAAGCAGCCTTTGGAAACCTTGACCCATCGCGCCGCCTGTTTCTGATCCCAATTAAGTCGGGAAAGGTCCATGGGAGCAAAAGGTGGTGGGTTGTAGCTGGAAGCAGGACCAAGTTAGTGCGAGGGCTGTGGGCTGGGTTCAGATAAATTGCAAAGCCCAAACCAAATCACCCGGGTTTGCCCGGGTTTGTATGAAGTCTAAGTGAAAACAAGAATGTCCACATTCAGTCCTGGAGCAGACTGAAGTGAATTTAGGGATTTGTGTCATCAGATGGGGCACGAGTCACTCTGGATCAGAGTATGTCCGGAAGCCCCAAACTGGCCTCCAGAGGGAAAGGCGCACACCTGATCACACCAGAAAAGGGGTGCTTTAATGGGAGTGATCTGTCTTGAAGGAACCCTTCGGTCTGCTGGGGAGCTGCTCCAGCCTGGTCCCCCAAGGTACTAGCCCTCCAGCTAGATTTAAAAAAACCCAGCTGGAGCACAAATCAGGGGCAGGTGGAAGGACGTTTCCTTGTATGTCATAGGATCACTAGGAAATGGATTGTGTCAGACCACTCCTTAAGTGGTCCCAATTGCGATCACGCCCTAAGATGTTGCTCCCCATGCCACCTGTTGTTGTTGTTTAGTCGTTAAGTCGTGTCCAACTCTTTGTGACCCCATGGACCAGAGCACGCCAGGCCTTCCTGTCTTCCACGGCCTCCCGGAGTTGGGTCAAATTCATCTTGGTAGCTTTGATGACACTGTCCAGCCATCTCGTCCTCTGTCATCCCCTTCTCCTCTTGCCTTCACACTTTCCCAACATCAGGGTCTTTTCCAGGGAGTCTTCTCTTCTCATGAGATGGCCAAAGTATTGGAGCCTCAACTTCAGGATCTGTCCTTCCAGTGAGCACTCAGGGTTGATTTCCTTCAAAATGGATAGGTTTGTTTTCTTTGCAGTCCAGGGGACTCTCAAGAGTCTCCTCCAGCACCACAATTCCAAAGCATCAATTCTTCGGCGGTCAGCCTTCTTTATGCCACCTACAGAAGCTTATTGGATGAGCTGTTGAATCTTATTTCAGCCCCAGCGATGGGATTAGCTAGATGGACCGGCGGTTAAACCCAACGTAAAGCAGTTCCATGTGAATGCGACATAGTGAGAAGTGTGTGCAGGCTTCTAGGCTGAATCCAGAACTTAGCATTTTGAGTTTAGTGTCAATATGCCTCATTACCTGTTAGTGAGATCCCAAAATTAATTCAGAATTTTTAATATCAGGAGTGAAAACTTTGCATTAGTAGTGAATAGCTTAATTTCTCCTACATTGCTCAGCATCTTCATCAAGGCGTTAATCATAATCTGTTTGAAACAAAAGTGTGCAAATGAAAGTTCTTGTTCCACGGAAAACAAGCAAGCAAACAAAAAACAACACACACACAAACACAACTGGCTGGTCTGCACACCGGAGTATCAGTTCCATAGGCTACAAACGGGAGCTCGTTTCCCTGAAAAATCTTCCTAAGCTTGGAACCAACATTTTTGAACACTGATTTGATATTAGAACAGGAAAAAAGAATAAAATTATTAGTCAAAGACATACTATTTGTTATGCCATTCTTAAACAAACAAGCGTAAATCACATAAAATTAAAAGCAAATGTGAAGTCAATTTTCCTTTGTTATTAAAAGAACAACGTAGCATAATGTGTTATTTTTAATGCATTGCCACCAAGCTTCAGTTCCCCTGTGATGTGTGCTTTAGATATAAAGTTGTTAAGCACACAATACTGAGCAGCAAACCCTACTACCTCTGCCGAGGCTCCAGTTCTGCCAGGATCCTCCGTCCATCATTTGTCAGCTGTCGGCCAGACATTATATTGGGCTAGATCAAATCAAGCCCAAACTGTCCTTGCAGGCAGAAATGCTGAAGCTGAAGCTGACCTCCTTTGGGCACATCATGAGAAAGCAAGACCATCATGCTGGGAAGAGTTGAAGGAAGCAGGAGGAGAGGAAAACAGAACGTTAGATGGACTCACTCCCTCAAGGAAGCCACATGCTTGAGTTTGCAAGAGCTGAGCAAGGCAGCTGAGGACAGGACATGTCGGAGATCACTCATTCACGCCATATGGGCAACTTGACAGCACATAACAAAAACAACAATAACAGCTAAGAGAGGGAGAGAAAAGAAATAAGGCTATTCTGAGCTGGAAAAACAGCAAACTTTTCCTCCCCCTCCAGCTCCCATTGGGCTTGATTTTCTATTAATTCTCTTAATAATCCTCTTAATTTTCTCATTTCCCCCCCACCAGGCCCACCTGGATCATCAGGCCCCAAAGGGGCCCCGGGATCTGTTGGCACTCCTGGCTTACAGGTAGGCAAAGACCACCCTCTATCCTTGAATAAGTCCTATATGAAAATAGGGGCAGGTTTCTAACCAGGGGTGGCAAAAAAAGAAAAGAAATTGGATTTAATAGCCTTGGCAAAAGTCATTGTCATTGTACGGTTTGAGATTAATTGTGAGACTAAAGGCACCACATTTCGAGACCCCTACATTGGCAAGAATCGAGATATGCTTTGGAGAAATTCTGTACATGCAAAAATAGGCCCTGAATTTTAATATCATTTACTCACTCACTCACTCACTCACTCACTCACTCACTCACTCACTCACTCACTCATTCACTCACTCACTCACTCACTCATTCACTCACTCACTCACTCACTCACTCACTCATTCACTCACTCACTCACTCACTCACTCATTCACTCACTCACTCACTCACTCATTCACTCACTCACTCACTCACTCACTCACTCATTCACTCACTCATTCACTCACTCACTCACTCATTCACTCACTCATTCACTCACTCACTCACTCACTCACTCACTCATTCACTCACTCATTCACTCACTCACTCACTCATTCACTCACTCACTCACTCACTCATTCACTCACTCACTCATTCACTCACTCACTCACTCACTCACTCACTCACTCATTCACTCACTCACTCACTCATTCACTCACTCACTCACTCACTCACTCACTCATTCACTCACTCACTCACTCACTCACTCACTCATTCACTCACTCACTCATTCACTCACTCACTCACTCACTCATTCACTCACTCACTCATTCACTCACTCACTCACTCACTCATTCACTCACTCACTCACTCATTCACTCACTCACTCACTCATTCACTCACTCACTCACTCACTCATTCACTCACTCACTCACTCATTCACTCACTCACTCACTCACTCATTCACTCACTCACTCACTCATTCACTCACTCACTCATTCACTCACTCACTCACTCATTCACTCACTCACTCACTCACTCACTCACTCACTTACTTACTTACTTACTTAGTTTATTTAGAATAGTTTTACTCTGCCTTTCTCTTTAAAAGGAACCAATATAAGATAAGACTAGCTAAAATGCATACAGGCAGAAGGAAATGCAGAAACACACTAAAGCACATGCTAAAATGCCGAAATCTATGCACACAATGTGGGAAATGTGCCTCCCAAACTGTGTATAAATATCACAGTGTGTGTTGGGAGGGGAGGCAATGCCACTTAATATGAACGACTGTTGAGGAAGGGAGTGCAAAGTGGAATTTTGAGCATTTTCTCCCTGAATTTGAAGGCCACAATGATGTTTGAAAAGATACAAATAGAACGGCTTGTTGTGCGCTTGCTGGTGTGTGAAGTGGCAGGTGTTTGGTGCGCCATAAAATGTTACCTTTTTTATTAAACAAAGCAGAGGCCGATTTTACTTGGGGCATAGATTCACGTACGAAGACGTTATCATTGATGACCACCCCGAGGGGCATTATCTCTGCCCCTTTCCTGGGGACGGGCCTGATCCATCTTTCTCTTGTGTTTGCCCTTTCTATTTAACGCGCGTCTAGGGCATCCCTGGCTCCCCAGGACAGCCTGGACCGAAAGGATCCAAAGGAGACCGAGGAGAAAAGGTGAGTTCACCTTAAGATTCAGGCACTGCCTTTTTCTAGTTCACAATGGTTGACTCGCACCATCTTCTCCGTGAGTTGAAAAGCAAGCACGAGGCAACCATGCATAAAACCCTCCGGGCTACTGGCTACCCGATTGGCGTTATACCAAGGGAAAGAGTTGAACACTCCATCCCAGCCTGGAGGTTGGGCTTCATAACCCTTGAGGGCCCTTCCAGCTTCCCAACGACGTCAGCCCAGGAGCCGACGAAATCCAGCCCGGTGTCGCCAGCGCTGTAGCTCCAGATGACAGTTCCCTGAGAGGTTGCACAGCTTGTTCCTCACACAAGTACGAGTGTGACAAAAACAGGGTCAGATCCAGTCCTCGTCCTACCTCTGAAAATGTGCACAGCTCTCGGTATGATGGGTTTTATGCTAGCAGAATGGCACTGTGGCCCTTCAATCCACTGGCCACAGAATCCTGCTTCCCCTTCAAGCCCACACGTCTGTGAGAGAAGAAAAACGGGACCACATGGCTCCTACGGTCACACCATATTCCACACCAAGCATGCCAAGTGGGCCCTTAGGAGTTCTGGAGAGTTTAATGCTCCATTCCCAAAATCATGCCCATCCCATTTATAATCTGGAAAAACGAGAGTGACATGAATGGATGTAACGTCTTCCTCTCCTTCTTATTCCCTAGCATTTTCTGGTTCTCCCTGTCCCTCTGCCATTCACCCCTGTCTAAAATCCTTGTTTATATCAGACACTTACCTTTTCTGGACCGCCGTATCCAGAATCCTGCAAGCAGGATGGGTCCTTGGACCTGCTGCCTCAGAGATTTTGAAAGTTAGAATCCAAACATTGCTTGCCCAGCCTCTGGTTTATAGCTAAAAGAGGAACATCCTATGTCTGTCTGTCTCCTGTCTGTCTTGTCATATGGGCCAAAACTGTGCAACTTTGTCAACAAATCTGCCCCAAAGTCCACCAGTGGTAGAGATGTCTGTGGGTTACCTGCAGACACGTACGATGAATCTCTGTCATCGTTTGTGGAGAGGGGAAAGAAGCTGAGGAAAAGAGTCTGCGTGGAGAAAAGAGCAATCAGGGGGAATGGGCAGCGTGGAAATAGAGACCAGAGACAAGGGGTCGTGTGACCTTTCCTGAGAAGGGCTAAAATCCTGTTGCCCAGTTACACGAATGGTGGCTTAACTCAAGGCAATTCGTTTGGAAGCGAATTGCCTTCAGAAATCTCCATAGGCTCAGCAGGCAACCGATAACGCCTATGGTGATTTCTTAATTTACGGAAGTCCATCTCTACAAGTTACACCATTTGTGTAACTGGGCCGCAGGATTTCACCCCATGCTTTTTTCCCCTTGTTATGAAAAGCTGTAGTGCGGTTTGTGGAGGTGGCTTGTTACGATGTGGAATGATAACGAGGTACGATTCGGCAGCTCCAGACCACTCTTTGAACCTGTGGTTTGCTGTCAGCTTATAAATTCTGGCTTGCAAACTCGGGACCGTGGCTTTTTGTGAGAACTGGACTCACAACTGTGATTTGTTCCTGGGTTCTTTCTCCAGCTGCCTGCTGTGAATGGACACAGGGGAAGGACAGTGACAAACCAGAAATGGAAAAGACAAATCCCCCCCCCCCCCAATTTATGGAGTGGTCTGCTGCAATACATGTGCTTAAATAGGGACATGTAGAAACCTCACTAAATTCCTCACTAAATCCCCTTTGAGAGCCAGTGGTGGTTTCTGCTGCCAATTTGAGGGGTGCAGTGAATTTGCTCCGGCTTTCCGTTTGCCCTTTACTGCAGCTATTCAAGGTGCTGAATCTCTTTGGGGTATTAGAGTTCAGCACCCAGGACAGTTCCAGCAGAGTCCATAACAAAACTCAGAGTGGATTTCCGCCACTCCTGAAATTGGCTTCAGCAGCTACCACTGCTTGGAGGCAGCTTGTCAAAAGCTCGTTAACGTCTGTGATATTTCTCACCTACAGGACAAGAAAAAGAATGAGTGCAGGGGGTTGCCAAGATTTCCTCAATTTGCACAGAAATATCGGTGCAAAACTAATCTTTTCCCTTCATGAAGCAAAGCCAATCCATAGCAGAAAGGAAGGAAGGACTGGCTGAGTGACAAAAAGACATAGAATAAGCCATCCAATCTTTCTAAGTTTTAAAAGTCCATGAAACAATGTGGCAGCTATGATAGTTTACGACACAGGTTGTGCAATTTACATCAGGATCTTCCTTTAAAACATCGTATTTTGCTACACAAGAACCAGCAGAATTCCCAATTATTCCGTTTTGATTTTTCGGCAAATCCCAATTAATTCATTCTAATGAAAAATACTTCACTTCTAACAGGGGCAAGTGGGTCTGACCGGTGAAAGAGGCATTAAGGGAATTCCTGTAAGTGATGTATTTGCTTATCAATTACGTACGTACGTGTGTGTGTGTGTGTGTGTGTGTGTGTGTGTGTGTGTCTATGAGGCATCATAGAGGGGAAGGATCATTGTTCTGGCCTCTAACTTCCCTCTCCAGAGCCATAGCTGAAAATTCTGGAAGCTGTAGTTCAAAAATGTAATCTTCCCAGGTTGGAGGGAGGATATAAAATACCTATATGGTATTATATACTATGATAAGATCTGCTGCATTACAGACTGGGTAGATTTTGATATTTAAGACAATTCCCCCCTTCACACACATACACATACACACACAGCGCCCTGTAGGCTTGAGCAGTGCGTAGCCAGGGTTCAGAAGAAAAATGCCAAAACAGAATCTGGAAGTAAAAAGAAATTAGGATTCAAAAAGGGAAGTCCACAGAGGAATGTTGTTACTGTTCAGTCGAAGTGTTGTCAGATCCAGCATCAGAACCCTGTACCATGGGGGGCGGGGCGGGGGGAGTTGAAAACTTTAATTCCTGGAAAACACACCATACTTAATGCTGGTATATATTTTTCTTTAAAAGTCATACGACTTTTTGAAGGGGCCCAGAACTAGAAGCACTGAGCTGGCTGGCTATCATTACTCAACAAATTATACCAAGAGCTACGCTAGACTGCCAGACTAATTGATGGGCCTGAGAGCCATATCTGAGCACAAACTAACCCCGCCTGTAGTTGCCACATGTCCTTTTCTGCTGAGAGCAGTGCTCTGTTAAAAATCCTGCCAAAGTCCTCTTTGAAAAGCTTCTAACCGGGCATCTCTGACTGTGGACATCAATTTCAATCGGGAAGTGCTGTAGTGCTAAACTCAATGCCTGGAACAAAATGAGAGTCAAAATAAACCAGGCTTTCAGGAGGTACAAAAAAGTACAGCAGTCGCAGAAAAAGCCACTGGACTAAGCAAGACTTGAGAAACGTCGTGTGGATGGTGGGGAAATGCCAATAAAATCAGTGTAGAAGCCGTTGTTGGTCTATGACTCTTATGACCCATCACCCTTGAGACTGCTGTCTTGAGTTGATGGGAGTTGCAGTCCAGTAATGTATGAAGGGCCACACTTTGCTGAGCTTTCTTCTAGAACCTCCTTTTTAAATGCTGTAGCCCATAGCTGTTATTCCAACTATATCAGGCCAGCTCAACCAGTAGCTATGCTGAGGCAGTCACCCCGAGGCCACAGACTGCTGGAAACACTGCCATAATCTGCTGTTTGGAGAACGTCTGACTTTGATGGTCCTTAAAGCCAGGGCTTTATGGGACGGCTTTTCCCCTCCTCCCTGAATTGACCAAAGCAGTGTCTTCCTTCTCCTTGGTGCGTTGTCATTTGGTAGCAGGGAACATTGCACGAGGACCCTGTTTCCAGCCTGGTAGAAGGAAAAATGTGCGCTGACATTTTAGAAACCATTTTATTCTTGTAGCGCGTGATGTGGGAGTGGTGTTGATGATCCCGTCTTACACTGCGGATGGCTAAAAGGCTTTTTTACTCCATTTTTAGAGTGGGGGAGAAACAGATTTAAATCAGCAGGGATATCTATGCTAAAGAGACACATTGCCATGCTGACCACTCCAGAATGCGGATCAAAAATCATTTATTTGGACTCGCTTGTCTTTAGGAAGGGTCGCGTTTTCACAACTTTGAAGGCCTGCTGATGGGAACAGACCTTTGTCTTGACAACACACCCCCTTGTGAGGCTTCCTGGAGGTTTCAAAGATACAAACGCCCGCACAAAACAAGGCACATACATTAAAATGCAAAGGACTCCATTTTTCAAAGAGACGTATAAAAAGCTTTCGTTGACGAGGCCATGGTGGGCATTAGATAAAAGGCATGAACAAATGTGTATAGTAGGCAAAAAAAAAAAAAGGTGTACACGTTTCGTGCAGCGAAGCAAAGGCTGATTTGGTACACAATGGGATTAAGAGAAAGGTAACAAGACTGAGATGGAGGAAGTCAGTAGCAGAGCTCGCTTGAGGCAAACTGGCCATGGATTCTGGCTGGCAAGCTAGTTAAGTTTCTTTGGGCCACCAATCTTCTTTCTTCTGGCATCGAAATTGATCCGTGACTCAGCAGGAACTCTTTCACCATGTTCTGTTTCCTCCTTTTCAGGGTGAACCTGGCAAGAAAGGTGAAGAAGGAGACAAAGGAGCAGATGTAAGAATCCAAGCAATTCTTCTTTATAGTTACAGCCATTCTGTTCCCACACAATCTTCCCCCCCTTTCCTTAATGGATACAGTAGGACCCCCTTATCTGCGAGATCAGTATCCACTCATTCACTTATCCACGGTCTGAAAATATTAAAAATATTAAAAGAAAAATTCTAGAAATATATATTTTTAAAGATGAAGTTACCAGAACTGGCTACTAGAGGGAGCCAGAGAGTATACTATGCATAGCATTTGCTAGAGAAATATATTTCCACCATGTTAGTAGCAGAACTGGCCTCTAGAGGGAGACAGAGACTATGCTATGTATAGTGTTCACTATTAAAATTGCATTCGCTATAATCTGTGTTTTTCGGCATCTGGGGAGGGGCTTAGAACTGATTCCCAGTAGATACAGGGGGTCCTACTGTAATAAACTAACAGTGAAATCCTCGCCCAATAGTCCTTCCTCAGCCTCTTCTACCAGCTGATCTCTGAGACCTGCCCCCAGAAGTGTTCTGCTAGCGGAGATCTGCCAGCGGAACAGCAAAAATGGAAATTCTGTTGCAGTATTCTGTGTGCATAGGGATGAAGACGTCAGCAGCCATGGACACTTATTTCTTTGGGGGGGGGGTAATTTGGGGTGTGTGCTTGCAACTTCGTTTCCTTGGCATTAGTTACGACTCACATGCATTCCCAAATCACCTTTGTTCAGTGGCGATTTACTGCTGCCGCTGACATCATCACCATTACCTACGTGGAGCTCTGCAACAGGATTTAAGCCGGTGTTTTCAGAAGAGTCCATTACGGCCAGGATAAATTCTTAAAACAATTGGGTCTCATTATACTGAACCCTAGAGTAAGCAGCTTGTGTGTGTGTGTATGTGTGCTTTGTTGGACATGACTTGGCACAAGGTGTCTGTGGTTACTGAATTCCAAACTAGCATCCCCTTAGCTACCATGTTTCCTCACAATGCCTTGGAAATACCACTTGATGGTACTAGCAGAATTCATTCATTCATTCATTCATTCATTCATTCATTCATTCATTCATTCATTCATGAGATTTCTATACTGCTCCACATAGTGAAGGCCACTACTCTGAGCAGTTTATACAAGAAATATATTAATCTTACCCTACCCCACAGCAAATAGCTCAGTGGTTTAGGTCTCCGACTGTGAAGCCAGAGGTTGGGAGTTCGATTCCCCCCCGGGCCTCCTTGACAGGGGCTGGACTAGATGATCCACAGGGTCCCTTCCAGCTCTGCAGATTATAAGATTATAAAATAAGATTATAATCAACTGTACAACTTGTTAGGATAACACCCATTCCAAGGGCCAGGATTTTGAATATTCTATTTATTTATTTTATTTATTTATTGCACTTATACCCCGCCTATCTAGTCGAACGACCACTCTACGCGGCTTCTCTTCCTACACAAGATTTTTTTTTTTTAATGAAACAAAAGGAACCAAATACGTTCATTCTGTGTGCCATTTAAAGCCCTCAGAATTAGTTCCCTTTCTCAGACCCGCAGCTTGGGAAAGTTTCTGTTTTAGATGCTAACTTCCAGAATCCCTCCAGCAGCATAACCACTAGCCATGCTGGCTTGGGAGTTCTGGGAGTCGTAGTCCTCAAAGTCGGCTTTTCCAAGCTATACTGAGATTATGGCTTTCTGGGTCATCTACTTATTTAGCTGAAGGATACCAAAGCATCCAGTTTATTTTGGCATATGAGACTACAAACTCCCTAAGCCCTTCATCCCGTTCCTGGCAGTAAAGTACAATAAGAACAAAATAAATAAATAAGCAGCATGTGCTGCCTTTCCTTTGTCATGCTAACCTGTTGTCTGAAGCAGCCCTCTGACCCTACCTAATGGCAGGACCGGTTGAGAAACCAACATGTCTTCCCCCACTTTCTCCCCATGCAGATCTTCTCAGCAGAGGGAGAGGGAGAAAGGGAGAGAAAAAGTATCCATTTATGGGATTGTGCATTATGAAATGGTGGCAGTGATGTCTGATTGGACTACAGTGCCACATACCTTAGTTGCATCTCACCTGGACGGCTGCAATGACTTCTACATGGGGCCGTCCTTGAAGACGGTTTGGAAACGTCACCTGGTGCAAAATGTTCCATCCAGGAAGCTGGACTAGATGGGCCCTTGGCCTGATCCAGCAGGGCTCTTCTTGTGTTCTTATATCCAGGCCATGAACCAGGAGCTTATAACTCCCCTGTTACAACAACTTCACTGGCTGCTAGTCTGTTTCTGGGCCCAATGCAGAGCGCTGGCTATGACTAGAGGTGGGCACGAACCGCCGAACCTGCAGTTCATGCCGGTTCGTTTCTTGGCCAGAGAGGTATTCTGTGGCTCCCACCTCCACCTCCTCCGGTGGGCGCCCACTCAGAGGCAGTGCCCAGCTTTCCTGGCCCACCTCCTCTGGGCCCTGCCTCTGAGTGGGCGTCTACTGGCGGAGGCAAGCTGGGCGCTTGTTCGGCCTTGAAACGAACCAGCACGAACTGCCGGTTCAGCGGTTCGTGGCCATCTCTAACTACGGCCTATAAAGACCTGTAAAGGCTTGATTCAAGCCACACCAGAGAGAGAACCTTCTCTTTGGCTGCTCCCAGGCTTTGAAATGCTACCCCTCTGGAGGCTCGGTCGGCCTCCTTCCTCTTGTCCTTCTGGTGTCAGATAAAAACCTTCTTTAGATGGGCTTCTGACAGCTAATTGGGCAGAGAAGAGTTTTTATTTAGGGTATTATTATTAATATTATTATGAATGCACCTTTAGATCTAGTTTAAGGGCTTTTAAACAGTTTCAACTAATTATTTTAATAAACTTATTAAAATGATTTAACCTGATTATTATTATTTTTTAATAATTTGTGCACTCCTTTGGGTCCCCAGTTTGGGAGAAGGGCTGTATAGAAATAAGATAAAATAGAACCTCCAAATCCATGAGTGGCCGTTTGGGGGGGCAGGCTGAGCGTGGGTGGTGGCACATGGCGGGTTATACCTTTGGGAGCCTGCACAAATCCGTGGTTGCTTTCGTCTCCTCTCCCTTTCTCTCCACTGCAGGGCGAAGGTGTGCAACAACTCCGAGAGGCCCTGAAGATTTTAGCCGAGAGAGTGTTAATTTTAGAACATATGATAGGAATCCACGGTGAGTCCTGGACAAAACGTGCTAAGGGTTAACGGGGAAGGAGGCGCCGTGCTTATTAGGGATGACTCTCTCCATGTTCCGAGGTTCACGATTTTCGTCCATTTGTTTAAAGTACCGGTTTGCCACGTTCGGAGCAAACTGCATTCTGAAAGATAATGTTTAAAAACACGAATAACCTCAGTCCAATTGCAAAATCGAGCAGCAGTTCAAAGTCTTGCTCGCGGGACCTTTAATGGGACACAGACTGGGGTGGGGATAAAAAAACCTTTAAATTATCTGTTAGTGACAAGTGAAGGTGATGCTCTGTGCTCTTCATGGTTGAGAGGGGAAGGCACCCTCCTGAAATTATCCCTTCCGGCCTGAAGGAGGGGCAGGGAAAGGCACCTGTCCTGAATCAGGCACAATATTTTCTGTCAGTCTTTACCAGAGGTTGGGAGTTCGAATCCCCCACGGCGACTCCTGTGAGTAGATCCAGCCTGGGTGGCCTTGGGCCAGCTGCAGAGTAGTCCCAAAAAGGTCCCCAGAAGAAGGGAAGGGTCAACCACTTCTGAGTATCCTCTACCTGGAAAAACCCTGAAAAAGAAGTCAGAACTGACTTGACGACACGTGATGATTTCCAAGTTGTGCGAACAATCTTTCCACAAATCATGCAAATCGAGCAAAATTGGCTGTGAATGCTGCTTTGTTTTGTAGATGACTAAGAACTGGAAGTGCAGGTCTCTTTTTGAACAATTATCAAGTCTTCCTTTGCTCTCTCTCTTTCCCTCTATGTGTGAGTGTGTTGGGTGTGCGCGTATGCTTTGCCGGTCAACTGAAAGGAGCTGTGTTTTTTGCACAGGGACATCTCAAAGAAATTGTGGAGAACCCCTGGCCTTGCTTTTGCATCTCACTCCCTCGAAAGTTCCTCGTCTTGCCTCGTGGAGGCAGCCAAAATCCACGAGAAGGGGATGGGGGGGGCATTTAGCCGGTATTCTTCACCCCACGACTGCATACTCCACCCCCCCTCCCCTGCCTCTCTTTTAAAACAACACACACACCCCGTCCCCGTTTTTCCTTTATTTTCAGATTCTTTGTCTTTCGTTGAACCAGGCTCAGGACAAGATGCGATCCTGGGCGCCCCGCTCCGAGCGAACATGAAAATCAAGCGACACCACTCGAACCAGATCTTCTCCTCACTGCTGGACGACAGCGAGACCAAAGGGAAGAGCAACGGAAGGAAGTAGGATGCCCAGTAAGGTCCCTGACAGAATTTAGAGGAGAGCTTGGAAATAACGGTGTTAAGAGTTGATTCGTTCACCCTACAACACCTTCTTCTCCGTGAAACGGGAGAAACAAATCGATTCGTCTCACATCCCCCGAACACCTTTTGGAGAGTAAAATTTTAGGGGTTTTTTTTTCAGCCATTCTCAACGGGGAACATATGGCTACCTGGGGGGGGGCTGGACCTTTTAAAAGGGGGCCACAGGATGGAAACAAACCTTCACACACCACCCTATAAGGTTCAATTTGCAACTTACACAGTCCTGATTCTGCCTGTATTTCTTACGTGTTGTGCTTATGGCCGTGGCCAAAAAAGGTTGAGAATAGCCAGGTTAGATTACCACTTTGCTTCTCCCCCTGTTTAATGCATTAGTAGTGATTTTAAGGTTAACAAGGACACATTATTTCCACCCTCTGGTTCAAAGAATGACTAGGAAAGTGGGATTATTTCTTATCTTTAGTGGACTCTATACTATGTATTTCTCCTAAGTGTATATGTTACAATGAATGTCCCAAATTTTAAAAATGTGTATGATTGGCAGAAAACACACACACACACATCGTTTTTCAGTTGGATAGACAGCCCACAATAAATCTAACTAAAATCACACTTTATTTTTTTAAAAAATAATAAATTCAGAGCAAACAAAAACAGTCGGGGATCGTTGACGCATCATTTATGAGAGAAAAAACAGACGTTGATCCTCTGCTCGGTAAGATGGGTTCCCTCGATAGTCCTAACATTTATGGAATTTCTCCTGATCCCTAAAATTGATTGTGGGGAGAGGGTGTCTCTTTCTTTTTGCCTTTGTAAAGCAAAAAGAAAATATATTATTTTTCAAAAAATTCAGCACTAGCATTAACAGTATTCACAGAAAGTTGTTTACATATAGGCAACTTGGTAGAGCAACATCTAGAGGTTACCAGAATTATAATCTAAATTATCCAGAGAGTAACTGGTTATTTGCCCCTGATAATAGGAGGAGACCACATTGATAAAAAAAATGTAGGAAATGCTCCAGGATTGGGATAGGCTGATTCACATTGTTTTTCCTTTTCCTAAGCAAAAGGAAATGTGAATCAGCCTAGAATCTCCCCCAACTTCAGTCTGTAGTTTTTGCCTCTGCCACTGGGGCTGCTACTTTTTTTTTTAAAGGAACCAATCGCATTGGTTCAGAAGTGTGCTGCTTGAACCCACGCAGAAACACCCCCATCAGCACACACTTAACAGCTTCTTCTTCTCTCTCTCTGCAAGACTCTCCCATTTTTAAACATCTCCTCTCTCCATGGGCAAGACTCTTCTCTTTTTAAAAACAGCTTAAGAATGGAGAGCAGGGCTTCTCTCTATCAGCAAGTTTTCTTTTTTTAAAAAAAATAAAAAAATAACAAGATGAAGAAATGAGGAAAGGAAGCCTTGCTTACAACTTATTAGGTTGTTCCTTTGTAACAGTGCCACCTACAGGACTATAATTAGAACTGCAGACAAGCTGTAAACAAGGCTGTCCTCTCTGCCTGTGTGGGCCAGTCAATCCAAAAAGACCCAGGGAAACCCGAGTTCCCCGGTGCAACTTCACAATTTCCCTTGCTGCGTAGTCACATCCATAGTGTGACAACTGGTGTCAATAGCTGAGAAATGGGGGAAGGCTGAGTGGAATGGTTGCCTAGTGCCAATGGCAAAAGGACATACTGCAACATTTTGTTACCTCTCCCTATTGTGAACAATACATATTTTCACAGCTGAAGACTGAGTATTATACCTTTCCTTGGCAGGTCCAGCCATGAAGGCTGAAGAGGCTCAGATACCGTGGACTTCTGTCAGACGTCCCTGCAGGTCAGGAAGATGGAACATCTGTTGGGACAGGAAAGCCATCTACGAACTCTCCACGACCTTCCAATGTATATTTCACACGCGGTAGACCTCCTATCTCTTTGTTTCTGTCCTGTCCTTCTCAGCCGATCGTGGCAATAATGTCCAGCTGCTGCCACCCAAGCTCACTTAATCCAAGCGGGCCACCATCCTCCGTCCTCCTCCACCTGTAAACATAGATCAAACGCTTCCCCTTCTTCCGACCTCTTGCCAGCACAAGAGGAGTACGTTCCCTAAGCATCTCCCTGCACAAGTGGCTCCTTTGGGCAAAATGCTGGTCCACAGCGGGTCCGGAGGGAAGGGGTGGTCTCTGAGGTCATCGCAACCCACCGGTGACCTTGTCTCTCTTGCATCCTTCCCCGTTCTTCTGGAATTGCACCCACCACCTCCTCCTGTTTCCTCTGAAGCAGCGCACACAGGCGGGGAGAGGTGGGACGGAGGGAGATGGCGTTCATGGGTTTTTGCTGGGGAGGCACCGTGAGGAGAGAGGGCAGTATTAAGCCTGGGTGAGGGCAGAGGCGTCCCCCCCCCCCCCGCATGCCACCTTGCCTAGGGTGACCACCTCAGGGTGATGAATGATAAGGCTCTTCCCAGGTTCCAGAAACCAAGACGTTGGGAATGTTCCAGGCACCAGCATCTCCAAGAATGTCTGAGGCCCCCGCCCAAATTTCCTTCCTTCCTTCCTTCTGTTTGACTCACAATATGCCTTCTGTGGTAGCCCTTCTACATGCTCAAACACTCTGGAGCATTTTCTGCCTATTTAATCCGTGCAGGGTGTTCTGCTGGCTCTCCCCAAATCGTTTGGCGTGAACCGAAAGGGTTCGGTGGGACCCACCCCACACTTACCTGCCACTGAGCATTGTGGCTGGGAGGGTGAACGACACAACTTAGCTATTTTTCATGCCCGTTTCTGGCCCTTTGGGATCTTTTCACAGAAGAATCCAAGATAACCCCTTGAGGGAACTGAAGGTGTCTCTGAAACACAGTTTGAAAACCATTGTTCCACTTGGTTTTACAACCATTGCCCTCATCCAGGAGAAAAGAAAAGAAACACACCGTGTCCAATTAGGTGTATGAATTGCTGGTACTTGTTTACTAGTCCTGCTGGCAAAACTTCATTCTGGGGACCTAAGATCCATGAAGCCCATAAACCTCTTTCAGAATCCATCTACCATCTGCTAAAGTTCAGCTTGGCTTTTCACCCCTTAACTACAAGATCATTTCTGGATTCCCCTATCCATGAGCAAAGATTCCATCACCGGTTTCTCATTTATGTCTGAAGTCCATGAGTTGCCATGGATGATGGGGAACACAAGAATTAGGGTTGCTCCTTGGGACCATCACTGCCCAAATCCTACAGCCATGCTCCTTGTAGGAACCAGCCGAACTCTTAAAAAAGCAAACTTCCCCATCTCTGGGGAACTTCCCCATCTCAACAAGTGGCATTGATTGCCAAGTTCACGAATTCTGTTGGGTGTAATGGGGTGAATCTCACCAGGCAATGTTTTCCCCATTCCCTCAGGTTCACGCTCGCACAAATCTCTCCTCCTGAGTTTCCGCTCAACACAACAGATGTTAAAGGCACCAGATGCCCTAGCAGAGAAAGAGATGGACTCCCAGTCCCAGTCACTAGGTTGTTCACATTTTGGAAGATGGACTCCCCATCTCACTTCACAAGCCTTGCTTTGTTCCGACACTTTCAAGCCTAATTCTCTCAACCATGAGGACTAGAAACCCAGTGGCAAGCTGAGATTCTCAGGAAGATGCATTAGGTCTGCCAAACTCATAGAAATCATAGAAAAGTGAAGTTGGGAGGGGCCTACAAGGCCATCAAGTCTGACCCCCTGCTCGATGCAGGAATCCATCTTCTGTGCCTTCATCGCCCTGCTTTGCTGTGGAAGCCCTTCTTTACCTTTTATGGGGCATCTAGGGTTGTTGTAAAATAAAATAAAAAAGGGGACACTTGCGGAATGCATCCCCCCCCAAAAAAGACAATTTCTGGCCATTGTTCACTGTGGTGAGGGCAAGTAGGTTAAAATGGAGAAAAGATAGGGCTCTGATGGCTAAATCTGCTTCCCAGAAAGTAAATATTAGAGGTGTGGAGACTGGTGTCTTTGGAACCGCACAACCGCTGGGGGAATTCTGAGCATCAAATTCCAAAGCCACAAGTCTTCGCACCTCTAGTAAAAACCATGAAGACTGAACGCAGGGCAGCTTACTTCAAAGTAAACATGATGAGGATCGACATTAGTTTTGTATCGGTCTTGTTTCAGCAGCAGAGGGGCCTGTTTTAGTCAATGGGGTTGAGCAAGAAATATAGAGGCCTCAGTCTTGTTACTCCCAACTGGAGGAAACTCATTGCACCCCTGGCCAAAATTTGGTTGGAGATTTATATCGGTGTGCATGTAATTATGTAAATCACAATCAGGGGTGGGATTTTTGGTTTCTCTAGACTGCTGATACCATAATTCTCCATTGGCCCTATCTTGCGGGCGCCTTACGACACCTCAGTGTGATGCAACTGGGAGCAGGGCCTAAACTGAAAAGCTCTTGGGCTGAGCTCGGCCTAACTTCCTGTTCCTGCCCCCAGTGCTAGCTGGGAGCTCTCTTTCTGTGCAGGAAGCTTGGGCTGAGCTCGGCCTAGCTTCCTGTTCCTGCCCCCAGTGCTAGCTGGGAGCTCTCTTTCTGTGCAGGGAGCTCGGGCTGAGCTCGGCCTAGCTTCCTGTTCCTGCCCCCAGTGCTAGCTGGGAGCTCTCTTTCCCTGCAGGAAGCTCAGGCAAAGCTAGGCCTAGCCTAGCTCAAAGCCTTTCAGTTTAGACCTTTCTTCCAGGTGCATCTCAGGGAGCTGTTTCTCAGGTGCCTGTGAAGTAGGGAGAGCTCCCAGAATGGAGAATTATGGTGTTTGTAGTCCAGAAAATCTTAAAATCCCATGCTTAATAACAACGGTGAATTGCTGCTTTTTGAACTCTTTGCTGCTTTCTTTCCTAGCCCCATGCCAAGCCCGACAACCAACATGGGTCCAAGAAAGCAAGTAGCAACTCGTTAATTAGCAACGATTTCCTGCCGCCGTTGATGCATTTACTCTTTTGCCTGTGCAAATGCTCAGTATGCCTCTGAACCATGGGACTTACGCAAGTGTTGATTTAACATTACTCATTCATTCAGTGGCTCTACCCTAATTTGGATTAACAATTGCATTTAGCCCATATTCATTTACAGTTTTAATGCTGCTTTGCCACTGATTTCAGCCTAATAAACCCCTGGTATGTTACAGTTATTTAACAGTAATTACAATAATTTTAAAAAGAAAATCATTTTCAGAAACAGAGAAGTTTCAAGCTGGCATTCACACACTTTTCTTGCTACACAACGTGTAACGAGTTTAAAGTTATTGGAAGGGATCCTTTTTGTTGATGAACGACGTGTGAGGAAGTGAGTCCACGAAACCTAATGCCCAGTAAACCTTTTTTCAGGCGCCACACATCACCTTTGGTTGGTCTTGCTCGGAGGAACATGGCTCTGCTTTGCTCTGATAAACATATTTTTTTTCATTATTTCACAAACGCTCCAAGCTTGACCTTATGGATATCCATCAGTAAACCTGCGATGAGGCAAGAAGTTGAGGTTCTTTGCAAAGAGCGCAGATATTCCTCCGTTCGTTCCTCTCCAAAGCACGCAACACGTGCGTCTCCGCATGCCCACGCATTCTCAAGTGAGTCAATGGTTGGAATCAAAACGTTGCGACAGGATATTTAGCAGCATCGACCTTGACCCACAAAGCTTCAGTTGCCACTGTAAAGTAAAGCAAGGCGAAAGGTTCGCGTTGTAGGGAGTGTGATTTACCTGGAGGCAAAAGCAGCTTAGCTCTGATATGCAGGAGAGACGCTGCATGTCTAACCATCCAACCCTGCGCTATTGTGACCATATAACACAGAAGCCGTGGCTGAGGTTCCTACTCCCGTGCTGGTTGTCAGCAGTGTAGATGGTCTGTAGGTTTGTTTCAAGTCTGTGCCTGCCCCCACAGCCTCCCCACACAGGATGCGAAAGAGGTGGCCACAAAGGCGCTATAAATATCTATAAATATTAAATATATATATTTAATTTATACTCATGTGTTATTAACATCCACTAGTGTCCCAACTCCTTTTAAAGCTCCTAATCCTGATACTTGCTGGGGGAGGGGTTGTTTGCTTTCAAATCATCATCATGCTGAGCTGGCACCGACCGGCGTGAAGAGTGTTTCTGTCTGAACGGGTGTGCTGTGTTGATTTATCAGGATCTGTGGAATGGCGAATCCTGATCGGCAACGAGAGCTCAAGCAGGCCACTTGGGAAACGGGCCAAGAAACCAACAACCCAAAGCGGCCTTGCCTCAGAATCTCGTTGCCTTAAATCCTGCTTCTTGCATCCTCTTCTTTAGGTCCAGGGCATGGAAAGGAAGTGACTTTGAACCCTGATCTGACCCCAAGGCTTCTGGTTCCTAACCCCCAGTACAATGGGAAAAAGAAGCCCACCCTTCTCTCTGCCCCCAGATTGTGCATTGTTAACTGTTACTGTTCACTGTATCTTCCCTCCCCCACCTTTACTATGGGGTTTGTTACTGTATGTGGACTATTTTGTACTCCGTTTTTTTGGGGGGGTGTTTCCCCCCGCCTTTACAGAACAGAGTGGGGACACTATTAAAGGGCCCACAGATACCAAATCCCTGCTTATTTAATGCACTGAGAAATAAAACATATTGTTAGATGAAAACAGCGTCTGGTGCCCGCCTGCTGTATTTATGAATTCGTTATCTTTTTCGCCTAATTGTCAACGAAGTTTGCTTCCCCAAATATAAACAGGGATGCCGGTGGGGCCCTCGTTTTGCTCCTTGTCTGTTGTCAGAGCTTCGTTTCCAGGCAGTTCGCATCAACGGGGAGAAGTGGTTGCCAAGAAAACTCGCGCTGACAGATGGTTAAAATGCCAGCCCACGGAAGAGGCCTCGAATGCCTTCCTGATCTGCCTCTCTTTGTGCGGAGGTTTGAAAAGCGATTTTGTGTCTGAATACATTTTTGGTGGCTGTTCAGAAGCAGGGCTTCTAAGCAGCGTGTTATCAAACAGCCATCCCCAGAGTTGGAAAGCTTTTCATGGCCTTCCGGAATTCCCACATGATTTGTTTCATCGCCTCCTCACCGTCTGTTTGATGGGGATCTGTCCGATCTGCTGCGGGAACTCTGTGCAAGCCGAGGCGAGTCATGGATCCACGACTCGAAGGTTCCTTTCAAAACATTCGTACAAAAAGGCTCAGCCAGAGTCTCCCCAGAAAGGCAGTTCTGGATTTTATGCAAAAGAAGAATCAGGGTTAGGGTCAGGCTTAGAGTGAAGGTTAGGGTTAGGGTCAGGGTCAAGGTTAAGGTTAAGGAGGAAGAACGGTCAAGGATGATCAGGGGACTGGAAACCAAGCCCTCTGAGGAAAAGCTGAAAGAACTGGGCACGTTTAGCCTTGAGAAAAGAAGACCGAGGGGAGACAGGAGAGCCCTTTTCAAAGACTTGAAAGGTAGTCCTACAGAGGAGGGGCAGGATCTGTTCTCCATCATCCCAGAGTACAGGACACATAATAATAGGCTCAAATTAGAGGAAGCCAGGTTTAATATCCAAAAGCGCTTCCTAACTGTGAGAGCAGTACGACAACAGAACCCATGACCTCGAGAAGTAGTGAGCGCTCCAACGCTGGAGGCATTCAGAAGGAAATTGGACACCCATCTGTCAGATCTGCTTTGATTTGGATTCCTTCCTTGAGCAGGGGGTTGGACTCGATGCCCTTCTAGGCCCCTTCTAACTCCATGATTCTAGGATTCTATGCATGAAAATAAGCACAGTTGACTTAATGCTTGCATATGAATCTCATGCATGCCTATTCACTTTTATATGAAAAGTCCCTTAATCTTTGGAGTTGCTTCCTTCTCAACCCCTAAGATCCACAACTCATCTATACCCAAACCTCTCTCTCAACTCAACTGGTCCAGAACTACTTTGACAAGTACAGTGTAGCTGCCGAAACACTCACAGCCACTGGGCTCATTCTGAGTCTAGTGGTCAACGAGTAGAACCCCACTCACTCAGCTATGAGGGCCAAGATCTGAGACAGGTCTTTGTGACGTCGTGGAGTAGAGCAAACCAGGACTAAGAAAGGAGGCAGGACTGCTCCTGGGACAGGAAACTGAGCAAACAACCAGCCGAGTTAATCCAAGTAAACGCATCCAGGTAAAACGTGGTTAATCAAGTCATAAAGCATCTGAGATCCAGGAGGAAATAAAATGTAAGGCAAAAGGCAACAAAATGGAAGCAGAAATGCTGCAGCTGCTGACCTTTGCACTTTGGCTCCTATCCTGCATGGCTTCACCTACATCTCATAAGAAGTCGTGCAAGGGTGCTAGAACTGGTGGAAATTTCACCATTGTCCCACAAGGGCTTGTGCAACAGGAGGTCTCAGGAGTTGCAATGGTAGGAAGCATCCTTCCTTAGCGCTCTCCCGCTTTCCCACTCAGTTCTTGCCTCGTTCTGCTCATTTGTGTGCTAATTGTTGCCCACCCACCCTTTTCAAGATGGAGGCCTGGCGTAGACGGGGCTTGGCTGCGTCTCCCGGCAGGGTGAAGGCCACAGGGGAAGCGCTAGCATCTCGCCGTCCAACAATAACAGAAAACGTCTCTGTCAGCCTCAGTCCCTTGGAGATCATCTCTGCCGAGATGCCTCCTGACAACCCCACTCTGCTCTCATTAGCCTTCCGTGGTCTGTAATTGTTTTGAAAAGCAAATCACATCAGGTTCTCTTCCACGGCAACAGTAAGCTTCACAGGGTCAGCAATGAACTTGTGGAGAACTGGTGTGATCCAAGTTCCCCGGCTGTGCCTTCTTCACCCATTGCTCCTGCCGGTCTCCATGCCTTCTCGGAGCCGACCTGATGTTTTGATGCACGGGCTGGAGGTGAATCACTAGGCGCTGTCCAGAATCTGCAATTGCTGCTTAAATGTTTATACTGTATGTATTCATACAGAAGGAAGGAAGGAAGGAAGGAACGAACGAACAAACGAACGAAGGAACGAATGAACAAACGAATGAATGAGCAAAGGAGCTGGTGATGACTGGAAGCAAGCAAGCAAGCAAGCAAGAACCAAAGAAAGAAAGAAAGAAAGAAAGAAAGAAAGAAAGAAAGAGAAGAAAGAAAGAAAGAAAGAAAGAAAGAAAGAAAGAAAGAAAGAAAGAATTTACAGAGAGTCGCCAATCTCTTCAAGAGCTAATTGGCCCTGGGGAAAGATGATAAAGTAAAGTTTGTGTAATTAGTTCCAAGTGTCCTTTAACTACTTTAAACTGTTACCAGTGGAGGTAGGCTGTATTAATAAAGAGAGAGAAAAGAGCGTGCAGACACCCACATTTATATCTGACCAGCTTTAAGGGTTTTTTTTACATTTAATATACATTGAAATAAAACAAGTAAAGAAAATCTCCATATACAGTTAATGTACTCCCCCTAACCAGGACCAACGGTGATCATAAATTTCCTTCCTTTTATGGAGCCCCCTTCCCCCTTCCAAAAATACATTAATTAAAAAAATTAATTAAAAAAGTAATTTAAAAATGGGAATTACTCATTTGCTGTGCTGTTCCCAGGCCCACCTTCCCTGGGGAAGAAGAAGAAAAAAACAGGACCGCTAGGTGGCACCCCACGTCTGTTTGAAGTGTGGTTTGTTCCATACCTTCTGGCTTTTCCCAAACCAAAACAGAGACAAGTTGCAAAAGGATCGCACCATTGCGCCTTCCTGGCACCATCATCATGATTGTACCCAGGTGGTTTGTGATGAAGAAGCCCTGAATTGCCCCTCGAATTGCCCCTGCTAACTGCCTAACAGTTCCCTATATTTTCCCCTTGCATTTTCCCCCTTGTGTACATTCCGATGACATTTCACTGCCTGAAATGAAAAGAACGAACAAGGAGAGACAATCATCGTTGAAAGCGTCCCGCAGTGCAAGAGCAGAAGCTGACGGAGGGTGATCTAAAGACATTACCAGGAGACAGTTCAAGAGATTGTGCACAGGCAGATGTGAGAATCCCTCTTCCAGTTCTGATTTATGAACGTTTCCATTACAAGAGTCGTGTAAACCTACCTATGGCTCTTCAAAGGTAAGTTTCGGGAAGATAAAAGAAAGCAGGTTCTTAGAAAGCAGGGATAATGAAGGTAGGGGGGAGCCCTGGCCCAAAGACCCCATTTTGGACTATGGCATCCAGAATCCCTTGCTGGCTGCAGAAGCATGGGAGTTTTAGTCCAGGACGTGATTTTCTGAGCACTATTCTGAACTAAACCAAAGGAACTGGTACATCCACGGAAGTCCAGATTATAAATGAGAGACGAAGTCTCAGGATGTAGAGAATAGAATCAAGTTCTTTATTCCTTAAATGGGTTGTTAAAAAGCTCCGGCTCTACGCGTTATGCTTCGCTCCTGAAGAAGGCTTCGCCGAAACGCGTAGAGCCAGAGCTTTTTAACGACCCATTTAATGAATAAAGAACTTGATTCTATTCTCTGCATCCTGAGACTTCGTCTCTCATTTATAATCTACACTATTCTGAACTTCCAGGTGTTTAGAGTCATATATGGGGGGGGGGGGGAGAGAGAGATGAAAAATATTGGCGGGCCAGAGTTTATGGGGCTGTATTTCAGCCCACGAGCTACATTTTTGACGGTCATTCCCATAATGCCACACTGTTGACAACACCGGATCGAGCTTCTGAACAGCAAAACACTCCAAGGGAGAAAGGTTCTGGTTTCGAGATGCTGCAGGACTGTTGGTCTGGACTTAGCACTCTAAACATGTCCAGAGTACACAAAAAAACCACTGTTCTTGCTCTTGACAATTTTCAAAGTCAAGGTTTGCCACCCACAGGATTCCCCCTGTACTGGCAAAATTTCCCCGTTTCCTCCAAAAATGAGCCCCTTGGTCTTGTTATTCTTGGGTTATTTTCCCCGATCCAGCACACACAGGTGTTTCTTCCATGGGCCACAAAACATCTAAGAAATTCAGAAAATTTTGTGGCAGAATTCTGAATTTTGTGCAGTGCAGTGTAGAGAATAACAAGCTTCAAGTCCCCCAGAGTAGACCACCCCTTTTTCTCATCAGCTGGCACTTTACAATCAATAACTCACTCTAAAATGTTAGAAGGAGAAAGAATTAAAAAACTTTTTTTGCTTACAGTTATGAACAGTTCAAACAGCAAACTGACAGACATGACTGCCTTCACCAACAGACTCACTGCTTCCAACAGACTTTAGAGAGGGAGAAAAAGTCTCTCAGCAGAGAGGCGGGACTCACTTTGAATTCAGAGGCAGGGAAGGAATGATTGGTTACTGGTGGATAGATTGACCATCACCCCAGCCCAGAAAAGTCCCCCCCCCAGCCAAATCTACTAAAGGCAGCATGCAAGGTTGTAAAAACTCCAGCAAATGTCCTGTGAGATTTCTTAAGGGAAAAATGGATAACTTTTTTTCCCAAACACTTGGATTCTTAAACTGACCCACACACATACCACGGTCCCTCTAATTTCTCCATGCGGCTTCCCTTACTCCTTGCACCCCCTCTTTCCGATTGCCCGCTGGAAGGCACAGCGTCGGCCTTTTGCCTTCTGTACAGCTCGAGAAATAATTCATGATCATAACAGCTAGAAAAGGCCCTCCCGCATTTCAGGGCTGAGTATAAGAATTCAGGTTTGGCTTGTACGTTTTTCTGGAGCACCGTTATTATTCCCCACACTCGGAGGCAGACGTCCCAGGGTGGTGGGTTCAAAGGAAAGACACTAGAAAAGAACTTATCAATGCTTGACGGTCTTTTGCTCTTCCCCTAGCTTGGCAAGATGTTCTCACATTTCTCCGGGCCTTTGCGGTCTCAGCGTTCTTAAAGATTTCCTGTTAGATATTTGATTTCTATCAGATCGCTGCCGCCTTTACCCTTGGTGGTTCATGAATTCCCCTGCTCTACAGGGTGCTCATTCGTTTTCCCCCTTTCGAGGTCCCAACCCTGTTATGTAACACGCAGAAATGTCTGCTTAGGCTCCTGGAGAGAATGAGAGAGAGAGAGAGATGGGGGGAAAAGTGTCTTTGTGTGTAATTATTCATCTGAAAGATTCAGCAGGTATAACGGCTTCCCCCCTCCCCGGGGCTCCACGGTATAATTGGATTTCATCCCTAGAAATTAAATCCAAGCTTCTACCCCTTAGTTAAGCCAAGCAGTAAGTATTTAATGCCAATACGCCTGACAACAAGAGAAGGGGGGGGTGCATGTGTGAAGAGATGGGAGCATTGATCATTTAAGAAATATGTTGCTTTCATATGGGATGGGACCCACCTTCTCTGCTTTTTCTCCTCGTGGTAACTCGGGAGAAAATCAGCCAGTAATGTTGCATTGGCATGAGCCAGCCTTTGTTGTTGTGTAAAACATTCATGGGATGTATTGATTCTGAAGGAGTCATTGAGATCCATTGGCTTTACAAAAGCCCCCCTCTTGCAGAGATTAAAAAAAAAAAAGTTAGAGCTGGTTTGTTGAAATGAATCCGCACTGCTGCCTCCGTGGGTAGGAAGTCCCTGAGACTCTACCTACGGCCGTCCAGCCACAAGGAAGCCCTGCATTATAAAATTTACCACGGCTAATCCACCTGAAATGGATGTATCTGATCCATTTAAGAATAGCAAACAGGTCAGCTGTGTTTCACTACAACTCCCACCCCTCCAGCCACAATTCGCACTGAGCTGTCGGGGATGATGGTGATGGTTGTTCAACAACCTCTGTATCCTACACTTAAGATGCACAGATTCCAGACTCATGGCTAGCTAACGTCTCCCAGAATTATAATGTGGGGCTATAGGCCTGGTGGGGCAACTTTGGATCCCGTAAATGTGGATGAACTACAGTTCCCATCCTCCTTTTGCAACTAAAGCTGGTGGGGTCTTGAGTTCAGCAACATCTGGAGCACTACAGGTTTCCCCCACCGTTGTCTAAATGAATATCTTGCTTGTGCAATGGTGGGAGATTTAATTCAAAATATTATAATCCAAAGACAGGTGCAGTTTTTTTTTTTCAAAAAAAAACTTTTTTCAAGATTTGGTGTTATTCAATGACTTGGGTTGTTTTTGCTTTCTTTTTATATACATATATATACCTAACTGCTGGATCACTCAGTGGATTAGGCATCTGGCTGCAGAGCCAGAGGTTGTGAGTTTGAATCCCCACTGAGCCTCCTTTGACAAGGGGCTGGACCCGATGATCCAGAGGGTCCCTTCCAGCTCTGCCGTTCTAACATGATGATGATGATGATGATGATGATGATGATGATGATATGTACATATAACACCTTGCGTGAAACTGTTTACACCAACTCCATGGGCAGCCTAGATTTCCCTCTCTGATAAAGATGTAACTGGGAACCAGGGCAATTTCTACAGATGTTTACATCAGGTCTGTTCAGGCCAGATCCACCCCTCTGAGATCCTAAGTCAGATTCGACCCCCATGCCAGGTTCAAACTCTTGTTCCCTCCCTCACAAGGAAGATCCTGTCTCTATTTGGACCCCGAAAACATCCTAGTGTGACTATAATGTTTAAATAAAGTTTAAATCAATATTCTGTTGCAGAGCTTCGAATTTTCAGCTAAACTCCTTCAGCCACGCTGCAGAAGTGCAGAGATTCACAGAGCAGAATGGCTTCCAGTTCCCCAGTTTAGTCTACCTCTTTTTCTCATCAATTGGCACTTATAGTCTCAATAACTCACTCTGAGACATGAGTAAGGTAAAGGTAAAGGTTCCCCTTGACATTTAGTCCAGTCGTGTCCGATTCGAGGGCACGGTGCTCATCCCCATCTCCAAGCCGTAGAGCCAGCATTTGTCCGAAGACCGTTTCCGTGGTCACGTGGCCAGCGCGACTAGACACAGAACACCGTGACCTTCCCACCGAGGTGGTACCTATTTATCTACTCGCATTTTTACATGCTTTCGAACAACTAGGTTGGCAGGAGCTGGGACAAATGATGGGAGCTCACTCCGTCGCTGGATTCGATCTTACGACGGCTGGTCTTCCGACCTTGCAGCACAGAGGCTTCTGCGGTTTAACCCGCAGCGCCACCACGTCCCTGAGACATGAGTAGGAGAAAGAATAAAAGCCATTTTTAAAAAAAAATATAATTAAAGATACAAAACAGCAAGCTATGAACAAACATGACTGGTTTCAGGAACAGGCCTCAACAGACTCACTGACGCCAACAGGCTTTGGAGAGGGAACGAGACACAGAGCAGGAAGGCGGGTCTCTCTTTGAATTCAGAGGCAGGCAGGAACTATTCGTTAGTGCTTGGTGGATTGACAGTTACTCCAGTCCAGAAAGGCCCCTCCCAGGAACACCTACTAGATGCAGCATGCGAGTTTGCAGAAACTCTTAACAGATTCCCTGTATTTCGTCATAGAAAACAGCCACCTTGCTTTGAGGACACAAGGTGTACCAGCGTTACGTCGCTTCTATCTCTGATTCATTGTAAAAATGGGTTTCAGAGAGAATTCACTTGCCAAAACATGGTCTCCTGGTAGTTTAATATCTCTGTGAGAGAGTTATAGATCATTTCTCTACAGTTTCCCCTATTAAATGCCATTAGTCAATTTACCAGAAAATGCTTCGCTAATAATTTACAGGGTTTTATGGGATACAGGAATAAAAATGTGCGTATATTGTGATGTGATTTTTCAGTTAATTGAATTCCAAGAAGATTTATCTGCTGAGTTATTAATAAATCTTAATATGGCCTATAATGTTCAATTGATATTTAATTAACCTGAAGTAACTGCCTTCTATAAAGGACCATTAGAGGCCTCTTTTTACCCTGCCAAGGATGGTAGACCAGGACAAAAATATCATTAAAAATAACGTTATAGGCTAAGAAAAGAAACAAAACATTAAGAGCATGCGACTTTAATGCTGGCAATATTTAACAACTGAAAAATGAAGTTTCAGTCTAAAGTTTCGTTAAGTAATTTTGCCTTCTTGTTCAGCGGAGTGAGGTGATTGCCTCAGGCATCTGATACTGAGAAGTGGGCAAATCCAGCAACCAATCCAGCTTGGTGTGGGTGGACCCACTGGGTTTGAAGCTTCAGTGACACTGAATCCGCCCCTGGTTTTGTTCTGTACTTTGAAGCTGCTTTCCAAGGTGCTGAAGTTGAAACAATATGGGGAATACGGTTCACCACTTTAGAGAACTTTGTAAAGTTTGGACTAAAACCCACAGGTTCACCACCTGTGAGAAACTGAAGTAACTGGCCTCCACTGGAGGAGGAAGGGAGGGACGGCTTGGCCTTGGCCTCAGGTAGCAAAATGTCTTGAGTCACCTCTGATGTTTCCTCATGAGCAGACCGAACATGTCCGAATAAGATGACCAGCTTGGATGGCAGATTTGGGGGGGGGGTGTCACAAAAGGGCTGCGAATTGCTATTTATTTACTGCCACTGATGGGAAGACGACTTCTCCAAATTTTCTGCCGCATGTGCCAGGACAATTTGGTTGGTTCCAGTTCTCTGCAGGCTCGGATGGACGGATGGTGCCTTTTGTGACTCTACCGCTGGCAACGCAAGAGCCGGCTTCCTATCGGATTTTGGTTCTGGTGTAAGTCATGGTGACAAACTGCAGTGAATTAACCAAGTGCTGGTCTCATGCTGGGTCTGGTGACTGGCACATGACCAGGAATGCAAGCAGCACTTTGTTAGTTAGCTGCAATTTGCTCTCTGTGAATGATACAGTTTCCCTTACTCCCGATTTACCACTTTTTGAGAACCATGAGCGCAATATCGGATCAGACTAAAGGCTTCTCTAACCCAGATTCTGTTTTCACAGGGGCCAGCCAGTGACCCCCAAGGAAACCCACAGGGAGAAAACATGCCAGCTGCACTTTCCCCATGCACTTTTCCTAGCCCCTGTTCCACAGAGGCGTACCGCGCTTGATACATCTAAGCCCCTATCCATCCATCACGATTAATCGCCATTGACCGCCACCTCCTTTGAAATCCACCAAGTGGGTCTCCATCAAATGAAGCCAGGTGTGTCCCCCTTTCAGGAGATGTCTTTCCCTGCTCTCTTAAGACGATTAACGCCCGAGTCTAAAAATGACTGGGCTTGGAAGTCTGAAGGCCAGCCGTTGATCGCAAGCTTCAAGCAGTTTGTAAAACCCTTCGCAAATCCAAACGTATCCAGGAGCTGATATTTTCTGTCAGCGGTGAAGAGAACAAAGTATTTTCGCTGGGGAAGGTGACAGCTATATCCTGGCTCTCCGTCTGCCTATATGATGGGATGCAGTGGGGCTAATGAATATTTAGGAATGTTAGGCGTGCCATAGAATTGCGAAGACACTTCTGCACCCTCAGGATAAAAGAAAGAGGACAGGAAGAGAATACGCTCCCGTTTGAACAGAGTTTATGGCCACCATCTTGTTCAACATCCTATGTACATACGGGCAAATTCAGAAACAATTGTGGGGATGTTTGTACAGCTGCTTGTGCAACCAGTCACACAATCAACCACTCACACAAGCAGCCATACCACTGGGCATCCTAGAGGGTGTGTATGCATTTTAAGGAATTCCCAAGAATTCCCCAGGCAGAATTCTGGTTATTCTTGGGAGTTGTAGTTCTTTGCAAGGCGCCCTCTGGTGCCTAATGGGAACTACGACTCCCAAGAAGCACCACGGGAGCTTTCTTTTTAATTTTTGATAATTTTTAAACATTTACAACAGGAAGGGCAGCTGGACCTTTCTCTGGGTGTGTGCCTGAAGGCAGAGATGTTCAAATTTCTCCTTGGGGAATTCTTAGAGAACAGTGGAGTTGGAGCCAAAATAAAAATTAAAGAACATACCCATAGCAACCTATAAAACCTCTATAGATTGCCACAGCTGCTTTAGCACTTGCACTTCAACCACATGGTAAACTGAACAGGATCCTGACCGGTATCTTTTCCCCTACTTTGGGGACATGACACATGATGCATGTTCATGATGCCCTGTTTATTTTTGTTTAACTGACATACAGTATTTCTAGTCTATTCAATTCTTTTAAAAAAAACAACCCTCGTGTTTATGAATATGTGATATTGTGCTTCTGTGTCCACCATTCAACACCTCAGGAAACGGTCCCATATTGTGGCACAATATTGTGCCCACATTGCTAGCAGGAATAAAGATGCCAAGCTTTTACAAAGGGCAGCCTGAATGTTGATGACACCCATGGCAGCAGTCAAGATGGTCTACAGGATGCCCTTTTGTGCTCGTTACCATGCACAAAGTGGCACCAAGCAAGGGAAGATCCCAGAAGCTGACTTCTTTTTTTCCATCAGTTAACCACTTCTGGTTACACGAAGCAATTGTCGTGTCACTCACACCAGTGTGAATGGTAGAAGAGCACAATCAGTTGACTGCCAGTAAAGCACACAGTGGCCTCCCAAAGACACAACACCAAAGAAAAACAAGCTAATAGACGACTTGCAAAGCTTATAAAAACATATTTTCCCTAGGATGAACAAACATCTATTACCTATTCATGCAACTCTGCTTCTAACTGTGAAGCTGCTGTTTCCTATAGGCAAAAGCCTGTCGTTTTCATTTTGGTGGAATTCAGGTGAGAAGCCTGTTCCTAGAAAGATGTAGAGCTTTTCCCGGCTTAAATGTCAAGGGCACTCCTTGTGAGTAAGTGTCTCTCTGGCCATAAAGAGACCATGTGGAGGGGAAGACATGGAATGAGGAGGTGCTCCGACCCACTGAGCAATATCATCTCTTAGGGTAGATTCGTTGCCAAAAAAACCCAAAGAAGCTTGTTTGGGGTATCAGGACCCCTGTAGCATACATATTCCAAAATTGAAATGCAGCAAAAGGGTGTATGTGTGTGTAATAAGATATTAATAGGTTTAGTAAGAAGCTTGCAACGCTTGCTCGGTTGAATTAGTCGTTAGCAGAGCGATTAACGGCAGTGATGGGTTTAGAGGCACATTGTACGGAAGGGATTTGGAAAGACAACTGCTCCGGCCACCCAACCGTGCCCTTCCAGAAGCCGGTTCTCAGCTAAGAACGATCAACAGAACGGCCGACTCTGCAAATTGTCATCTTGCAAACACCGGAAGCACAGAGCGTGTGGAAAAGATGTTGGCTTTCCCCCCTCACCAGCCTTAGCCGCTCAGAGCAGCATCGAGCAGTGTGACACACACACATACCCAGATGGTGCCCACCAAAGGGCAGCATTGGAGAATACAGGTGGCGCTGGAAAAATGTGGGAAGTGTCTGGGTGCCCCCCAGGGGCAGCTGTGGTTCCGGACATCTCCCACGGAATGAGGACTTCTCTCACCGCTTCTATCACAAACACACACTGTCTTATGTTCTTAGACAGGACATGATTCCTTTCGAGAGGGAAGAGTGCTCAGGTCATCTTTCCAAGTCTCAAAGGGGCTGAACCCACAAGTTAATGCTGCTCCATGACCACCGTGTGCTTGTGGCTGTCACGAGCCATCTCCGACTTAACGGTGACCCTAGGAATGAGTGATCTGCTAAATGTCCCATCCTCAACAGCCCTGCTCAGCTCTTGCAAACCGAAGCCCGTGGCTTCCTTTAGGGAGTCAGTCCATCTCGTATTGGGTCTTCCTCTTTTCCTGTAGCCTTCCACCTTTCTCAGCAGGATTAGAGCCCTGCCTTCTCATGAGGTGCCCAAAGCAGGACAGTTTCAACATTTTTTTTTTGCCTCCAATGATAGTTCAGGCTTGACTTGCTCTAGGACCCACTTGTCCGTCTTCCTGGCAGTCCCAGGGTATCCGCAAGGCTCTCCCCCAGCACCCCCATTTCAAACAAATTAAGAAAAAGGAAACGGTGCGCTTACTCTAGCGCTTTTGTAGGAAAAGAAGAATTTCACATGTGGGGTTAGAGATCCTTTTTTCCTCTCCTTCCTCGTTTCTGTGGCTGGGCTATAAAATTCTACAGAGCTGGTACCCTTGAATTGGGATAGCTTACAGTTGGAAAGGAAAGAGGGGAGGGCAGCCCATTACCCCTGAAGGATACACCTCCAGGACATGGGAAATTATTATGGCTACTCGAGTGGAGCAGGAATGGCAAGGGGTGCCTTTCTGGATCCGGGAAGCCATCGCTTTGGCTGCTTCTGGGCAAGAGAGAGAGAAAGAGTTTATGCTTTCAATGAACAGAACAGAACCAGAAAGTGTTCATTTCTCTAACACTCACCGGTGGATCTGCCCTTAAATTTCGGGGCCGTGGGGCCAAGCTCTGATTCTTCCACCCTCGTGGACCACCCTAAACACAAGACAAGGCCTCGCCGCATCGCACCGTTTCAGGAAACATGCCTTCCAGAACATACCTAAGGCAGAGGGAGTCTGGGAGCGATAGCAGGGATGCTTTGTAAAAAGAGAGTAAGTCAACGGGAGGACGAATTTGCTGGGCACGACCACTGAGGCCGCTGAGCCGCACGAAGCCTGCTGTTTCACACGCAGTGGCTGGGGGAGTTTCTTTCGAAAAGTTGAGAGGAGGACAGTTTTTTCCTCTCAGACTCCAAAATGCCAGATCAAGAGGGGAAACGAGGTCTGTTGGAAGCAAAACTCTGTAACACTGTATGTGTGTGTTTAGAATAAGCTTCCCACAACCATCTGCCTTTGAGATGTGGGGTGCTACAACTTCCACATGAGCTGGGGATGAAGGAAGTTTGGAGAGCCACGGAGTCAAGGAATACTCATTTAGACCCAGACGAAACCTGCAGCCAAGGACTCAGGGAAGAGCAGGACCTAGAAAGACAGCTATGAAGGAACTAGAGAAGATCATCAAGTGTAAGAATGTGGTGCTGGCGTTCAAGGGGGAAACTATAAATGGTATGGTATAGCTCAGGGGTTTAGGTCTCTGGCTGCGGAGCCAGACATTGGGAGTTCAATTCCCCCCACGGTGCCTCCTGGACAGGGGCTGGACTAGATGACCCATAGGGTGCCTTCCAGCTCTGCAGTTCTAAGATGATGATGATGTTGATGATTCCCCATTGCTATGTTTAAATGTGAAAGCTGGACAGTGGAGGAAGCTGACGGGGGGGGGGGGATTTAATCCTTTGAAATGTGCTATTAGGGACAGCTTGACAGATAATATGGACCACCGGAAAGATGAACAAGGGAGTCCTAGATCAAATCAAGCCTAAATTTTCTCTAACAGCAAACATTAATAAACTAAGGCTGCCATACTTTGGGCACATCATAAGAAGACAAGGCTCACCAGAAAAGACAATAATGCTATGAAAAGTAGGCAGACAGAAGAGAGGATGACCCAAATACGAGATAGATTGACTCCTTAAAGGAAGCCACAGGCTTGAGTCTACAAGAGCCAGTTGAGGACAGGATCTTTTGGAGGTCACTCATTCATAGGGTTGCCATCAATCAGAAGCGACTTGATGGTGCATAATTACCACAAATTTAAATCCTCTGCTGGATATCATTGAGAATGAATCTACATTCTTCTCTCTGTCTCATTCCCACCTCCTTTCCTGTCGCATCCTTCCATCTGAACACGGTAGCTGCACTTAAACGCAGACGAGACCCTATAATTAGAGGGAGTTGTCGTTCGGACGATGGGTTGGAGCCAGCCTGGGTGGAGAGACGACAAGGTTAAGCCAACCCCAGACCAGTGTTCCTGAGGATTAAAGCCAGCGCTTCCTGTACCACCCATCTTGAAAAAATTAGCAGGTGGGCAAGTTCAGTGTTGTAAAATGAGCTCTTGCGGCAGGCCTCAGAACCAACGGATGAAGAAGCTGACCGCACGGACGCCTCCTTGTTCAAGGAAGGGTTCGCTCCTGAATTGGTTTCGCTCGGCTCCAATTTGGACTTGACGCTTACACGGACGGAAAGAAGTCTCTTTCAGAGTCGCCACCCAAATGTCTCCAGAACCTGAAATGGCAAGGCAGGTTTTTCTAGGTACAGAGTACTCAGAAGTGGTTTGTCATTCCTTTCTTCCAGGGGAGCTCTGGGACCGTGCAGTTTGCCCAAGGCTACACAGACTGGCTCTTTTCTCAGGAATTGAACTCCACTCCCAACCTCTGGCTCCACAGCCAGGTGCCTGCCTCGTTGAGCTATCTAGCTAGTGCAAATAACTGTGTATGGAATTTCAGGAGGGACAGAAAAGACGACGTCCACAAGGACAGGGAGAAAAAAAGGAGTTGGATTCAGAGAAACCCCATCAATTTTTCATTTATCTACGGGACTCACGTGATTGCTGAACACATGAGAAATGGTGCAGTTTCTACCTCACTGGCTCAGCCAAGATGACCGTAGAAGTCCTTCATTTTTGGGAAATGTTACCGTCAAATCACCACCTTGAGTTAAGGCTGACTCTCGTTTTTCCCAACTCTTCCTCAGCCGAGAACTAGGCATTTTTATGGGCACAGCTTTTCATTGCAGCGCCCAGCCCTACAGCGGTGTGTTCCTTGTTAATATTCGAGATGATTAACAGGTCATCAAACAGAGCACTCACTGAACGATCATTATACCATCTAATGACAAGGTGATACTATTGTATATTTAAAAGGTGGTGGGTAATTGCTACCCCTGATAACGTCAACCTTTCCGGCATGAGCTACACTGGGCAACTGCTAGAGCTCGGACGTGTAGAAACTTGTTCATATTTTCCATGTTTAAAGAGCCGGCCCGATAGGAGTGCAATACAGCCGCCAGGGAGGGAGGGAAAGAGTGTGAGACCAAAGCATTACCCTTCCAGATCTTTTGTGGCAGAAGAAGCAAGAGGAAAGCTGGTTTTAAACTTTAACCTTTACCAAGATTCGGAAAGTCAGGTTAGCAGGGGACGAGAATGGACCTCAATTGTCATTTACATTCCAGGGGGTGGAAGGTTGTGGAGATGTTCAAAACCTGTGGCTATTTGGAAAGTGTGCTCAGGAAAACATACTTGTTTCAAATGTGCGCAAAACAGTGCTCAAATCTATGGAGGAAATGTGAACAACACATGTAGTTTCAACATAAATGAATGTAACATCAGTTGAACCACACTGAATTGAACATATGTCAGCAAAGAAAGGGACAGGTCTATGACAGTTGGTGTCCACTATATTCATTCATTCATTCATTCAAGTTGTATATCTCCCCATTAGTGCAAACACTCTTCGGGTGGCTCACAACAAGTCAAATCACATTAAAATCAACAATATAAAATGCAGTATACAGTAGGACCCCCATATCTGCAGCATCACAATCCGCTGATTCACTTATCCACAGTCTGAAAATATTAAAAATAGTATAAGAAAAATTCCCAGAAATATATATTTCTAACAAAGTTATCAGAATTGGCCACTAGAGGGAGCCAGAGGCCATGATGATGTCATTTCCAGAACTGGCCACTAGAGGGAGCCAGAGGCCATGATGATGTCATTTCCAGAACTGGCCACTAGAGGGAGCCAGAAGCCATGCTATGTATAGCGTTAGCTTGCTATTGTAACTGTGTTCGCAATAATCTGCATTTTTCAGCATCCTCAGGGAGGCTTAGAACTGATCCCTCACAGGCACAGGGTCCTACTGTACAATAAATACCATACTATAGTAGAGTGGGTGGACTGTGAATACAACGTATTAGAGAACATGAGGATTTGTGGCCACAGGTGCATCTGGACCCACCTTTTGCTCAGCGGTGCCTGGTGTTCATCCAGGTTTTTGGTCCAAACTTTACAGGACCTTTCCAAGATACAAAACCTATTTGGAGGAAACAGCTGGTCACATTGGATAGCTTCTGTTGGCCCTGTGACCTCAGAATCAATAGCCTCCCTTGGACAGAAGACACAGCAACCAAGGGTAGGGTGGCCTGGCAAAGCTGGGGCAAGAGTGTCCGCCCCCCCCCCCCCCACACACATTGTCACACTCCCCGGGCCCGCATGGGAAATGCCTCCTTGTGCTGGCGCTTCCTTCTGTGCCTAGTTCCAAAGTTGGGTGAGCGACATATTCACTCACATTCATTGGCTAGAACCCTGCATGCATTCACAACTCCATCACCAGATAAGGAGTCAGCGTCGGCATTTAGTGTAGCACGCTAAGCCGCGTGACTCGACACATGGCAGTGAATGCTGACATTGACTTCTTATCTTGCCGCATTTTGTCAGTAAGATTTACATCCATGGGATTACGCCGGTGTGTGTGTAACAAATAGAAATCTGGCCGCTCTCTTTATTTTTGTTCTGAGAACTCACCCACACTCCTTCACGGAGGGTGCGATGAAGCTGTAAGTTGAGAAGGAAATGACACAAAGGAAACCCTGATCTTATGCCAAATAATAAAATAAAATAAATCCTGGTTGAACTGTGTAGGCTGGTGATAGTGTAACAGCCTGCAAGGGCCCATCTGCTATAATGGACCAATGTTCCCCGGGGCAGATGGTGTCTGGGGTCTAGATTAGACTAGGCTGAAATAGAATGAAAATAGAACTTGGCATAATTGGGTGCAAGATCACTGCAAAGATGGAAAAGAGAGGATGATATAAGAAACATGTTGTAGACTTCTAGAATCATGGAGTTGGAAGGAACCTAGAAGACCATCAAGTCTAACCGTCTGCTCAAGGCAGAATCCAAATCAAAGCAGATCTGACAGAGGGTGGTCTAACTTCCTCTTGAATGCCTCCAGCGCTGGAGCGCTCACTACCTCCCCAGGTCATGGGTTCTATTGTCGTACTGCTCTAACAGGAAGTTTTTGCTGCCATTCAGCCTAAATTTGGCTTCCTGCAATTTGAGCCCATTGTTGCGTGTCCTGCACTCTGAGATGATGGAGAACAGATCCTGCACCTCCTCTGTCTGACAATCATCTTTCAAGTCTTTGAAAAGGGTTATCCAATCTCCCCTCAGTCTTCTTTTCTCGAGGCTAAACGTGCCCAGTTCTTTCAGCCTTTCCCTGTGCCGTTGGAAGCCTCCGGTGCAACCATGGGATGTGGAAACTTGTGAACTGTCCGATTGCCACAAATGCTTTATCAAGTCTTCCTCCCCAGCAGGCAATACAATTAACTGCATCTCGTTTAAAAAAGCACACTGCTAATCTAACCTCCTTCAGTCAATACGTTGTTCATTGCAGTGAGATGGAGAACCCAGAGCGAAACGGCTGGCCTCCCCTAAGGCACGTCGCTTCGCCATACTATAAAAGTCCATTTACTCAATATTTGCTAGAACACAGGCGGCTAATAGGTTGCGTGATTTCTCTTTCTCCCCTGCCTGCCCTGTCCCGTTTGCAAGTGGATCCATTAACAAATTTACAAGTTGTAATAGCACTTCTGTCTTCTCTGGAGTGGTGGCAGGGGAAAGGGGGAAGAGGCAGGCCGGTCACAAATCCACCTCCATCGTGCTAATGCGATCACCCTAGTTGGTGATGAATAATTTGCAGGATGTCTCTCTTCGCATTCCTCGGATTTACCAAGGGCTCATTTTCTCCCCCATGTGCGCTGTGCAAGGTTTTCACCCTATAGGAAGGTTTTAAAAGGCGAGATAATAATTTAAAGCATGTCACACCTGCTTAATGTGGCGATTATGTTGGACAAAAACCCTGCCCCCCATGTACCGAGGAGAGACACTGAAATGTAGAACAGATAGGTATGCTCTGAAAGCTTGTTATGGAAGTAGAGCAGAGGAAAGGTATTCATGTATTAACAATTATCTTAAGAAGTCATCATCATCATCGTCATCTTAGAACTGCAGAGCTGGAAGGGTCCCTAAAGATCATCAAGTCAAGGAGGCCCCGTGGGGAATCGAACTCCCAACCGCTGGCTCCGTAGTCATGGACCTAAATCACTGAGCTATCTAGCAGTTACGCTGTGATGCAGCCCTTCTCAATCTTTTGTATGTCAAGTCCTAGCCATCTGTCAAAAGAAAACTGGATCATGATAGCAAGAGAAAGCTAATCTTTCCAAAAAAGGGCAGGTATATCTTTGCAAACATACTGGTATGATAGTTAGTTAGAACTGCACATTCTTGCTTTTTCATTCCTACATTTTTTCCCCTTCCTGTTCTGCGACAGCTATTTCCTGATGCTGTCAATTCAACAGCATTTGTGGAAATGGAGTGTCTTGCCAAAATCGTGTGATTCGTAACTTACTCAAAAGGACGGCTGCTTAGTTGTGTGGATTTTCGAGACTCAGAAGCAGTGGATGGGTTGCTTATGTCTTTTTTTAAAAAAAATCAGCCAGTCCTTTGGTGCTTGACCTGTGTGTGCTTTGCTTGTTAAGGAAAATGTCACAAGACCTCTGCAGGCCCCAGGAGAGTCGTTATGCACAGATTGAACGAATCTTGTCAAAGAAAAGAAGCACTCCATGTCTTGCCCTCAATGTGGAGGTGAGGAACTGGGTTCTAATCTCCGCTGAACCAATGGAAACTCACTGGGGGAGTAGAACTGGTAAAACCACTCCTTAAATATCTTACTTACTTTGAAAGCTCTATTAGGGTCACTATAAATTGGTTCTGACTTGATGGCACATAATAGCAAACCTAATCCTTCATATTTTTGTTTTTAAATCTGCTATTTCCCTCTGACTACAGAAGATGTGATGGTCGAAATCCTGGTACGTAGCATAAGCAAATTTGCACATTTTGGCCTGTTTCTTGCAAGTAAATAAGGAGACCCTGACCACAGTTCTCAGGGTCACATGGCACATCCACCAACACCCACTAACCAACAGGTGTGGACTGGTGTGGTCCTTGAGAATCAAGGTCTCTTGATGTGCCAACAAAGCATGGATGGAAACCAATGGCTTTGCTTTCCCTGCTCAACAGGATTTGGGCCAATAAAGTATCTTTCTAACTAGATTCTCTGCAATGCATTGGCTTTGGGTAGCAATGGGTGCTGTTTGATGGACTGAATCTTCAACTAAATTGACGTTATGAGGGAAACAAAGCATTAAAACTCGGCAGCGAACCACCCTTTCTCCCCAGGGTATTATTACCCAGAAAGTATTAATAAAAGCATAACAGAACCACGTCAGCCCTTCCTCAAAAACGGAGCACTTGTTAATGCATCAAATATTCCTTATAATCTGGCAGCAAGGTGAATAATACATTTCCAGAACCATTCATTATTGGCATAACACGCCTAAAACAAGCCATTAATAAAACCGCTGGAGAATGAAAATGGCCCTTAATTATGGAAGGCGTTAAAAGACTGAGCATTGTACTTGTTTTCCATTGCGGGGGGAGCAGATAAATGTTTTAATACAGGAACATTTGGCTTTGCGGGGGAAAGCAGGTCATGATTCTGAGGGAACGTTTTTTATCGTAAAAGCACACAGGGAAGTTCCACATGCTTGGCCTTTAATGGTTTTGTTTGTATTGTTCTGCTTCGCTTCATTTTTCAGATGTCCCGGAAGACAATTCCTCTCCAGAACACATCTGTTCCAAACAAATAGTAAATCCGTTTTATTGAATACGGGACAAAGTATTCACTGCAAACTTTCACAAGTGGGCAGCATGAACACAAGAAAGAAAGAAAGAAAGAAAGAAAGAAAGAAAGAAAGAAAGAAAGAAAGACACACATTTTATTATGTGTGTAAGCCGCCCCGAGTAGACTTTGTCTAGGGGGGCGGGGTAAAAATCTAAAAGTAAAGTAAAGTAAAGTAAAGAAAGAAAGAAAGAAAGAAAGAGGAATATATTAAGAAAGAAAGAAAGAAAGAAAGAAAGAAAGAAAGAAAGAAAGAAAGAAAGACTATGGCTGGTTTGTAAAGGTTATAAGAGGAAAGCCTAAGTAAGTGAGTAAGTTGTTGCTACCGTGTTTCCCCAAAAATAAGACAGGGTCTTATATTAATTTTTGCTCCAAAAAAATGCATTAGGACTTATTTTCAGGGGATGTTTTGTTTTTTTCATGTACAACAATCTACATTTATTTAAATACAGTCATGTCATCATCTTCGGGTTGCTGCACAAGGGTGGAGGGTGGGGTTTCACTCAACTGGGGCTTATCTTTGGGGTAGGGCTTATATGACGAGCATCCTGAAAAATCATATTGGGGCTTATTTTCAGGTTAGGTCTTATTTTCAGGGAAACAGGGTATTACTCTATAACAATCTGAGACTTGGGTCCACGTTTATTCCTGCCTAATCATTTACAGCTTCTGTTACCTGTTTTATACCCTGCCCTGAGATGTTGGCACACTTGGGTAGGGGATAGGTTATTTGGAGTTAGACAAGGGGTGGAGCATTATCACTTTGACTCTTGAGATTTCTTGTTGCCCAAGCCCAGGCATTGGGCCGGGAATAAACTCGCCAATCTCAATTCTTGCATGTTCTTCCTTTGTGATGTCACAAAGACTTTCCCTGTTGGCATCCCTAGGGCCCACCCCCTGGTTTGGGCCCTATTAGGCCTCTTGCAGCTCTAAATTAAAAGGAAAATATACGAGGTGTATTCTAGCCAGTTCCACAGTATGATGAGCAGTAAGAATGAGATGTTCGTATTTCTTGGACTTTCAATCCCATAATTCTCCATTTGTGGAATGCTTCCTCACAGACATGTCTATGTGGCTCACCTGAGAGAAAGGCCTCAACTAGAAGGCTAGGCCTAGCTCCACTTAGCTTCCTGTTCAGAAAGACACCTCCTAGCATTGGAGCAGAAACAGGAAGCTTGGGCAGAGCTAGGGCTCAAAGGCTTCCAGTCCAGGCCCTTCTCCCAGGTGAGCTACATTGAGGTCTCTGCCTGTCTTTCCCAGAATGGAAAATTACAGGATTTGTAGTCCCAGAAATAAAAATTAAATAATCCCATCCCTAACGAGCACAGCCTGTCAGCCTTCTGATTTCTACTGGACAGTGAACATGGCCCTGGGCACTTGGCACACATCCTCTTAATTTTATGCCATCAAATTATTTCAACAAATTAAACATAGACCGTTGCAGTTAGGTGTTTGTTCATGTTTATTTCCATGACATATTAGGCTAAAACAGATCCTCTTGGAGAGGGAGCTTCAGCCGTGTCCCCAAAATTATTGGGTACACACTAGACCCATCCAGGTGTCACCCAAAAGTGTGACAAATGGAAAACAAAGTTGTTCTGCAACCGTTCACTTTTTCCATAACCACCCGGATTTCGGCCTTCCTCCGCTGCTTCATGTCGAAACCTTTCATACGTAATTTGTACTTCATAATTTTAAACATCTAGGATGACGGTTGTGGTTGGTTTTATTTTATGGCTGTCAATTGGTGTAAATGGCTTCAAAAGCTTAGTCATCCACACATCTCTTTTCCCCGTGAAATTTATTTGCTTTTAAGACCATGATTTTGCAGTGGTATAGCATTTTTTTGTCGTTGTCGTCGGTGGTGGTGGTTTTTGAGCTGTTATCTTGCTTGTTGTCTTCTTTGCTATAATATAATAAATATTTGCAACGTTATAATTTGGGGGAGTGGTGTAAAGGCTAGTATTTCCCCTAAAATATTACAGGGTGTTGGGGCATAGAGAGAGACTATTTAACATTTTTAATTACTTTGCGTCCCCCAAAGCAATTAAAAAGTGATCAGAAGTGACTTATTGCTAAGCGGCACCATCAGCCACAAGTTACACATCTACTGTTGAGCAACTTGTAATGTTAACAAGTTACTTTTAAAATGCTAGAGCAATAAGTTGCCATTTCAAGATGGGGTTCTTTCATCTACTTTTGTAGGTATGGACGCTTCCTTGATGTCAAGATGGATGCCTTCTTTGCTAAAAGTTTAATCTTGGAAGGAGTGAGGAAAACAAAGCACGACACATTTGGTACAATGGACAGCCCTTGTTGGGGAAAACCCATGAGAAGAAAGGCTTGCTCAACCTCAAAGCACTCTGGGTAATTTTGGTGCAAACACTTCAGCCTCTTCTCACATCTGAAGGAGAGGTTCCTGCTCGTATCTAGGGTTCTACATGTGAGTAAAGCGGCAGATATTTTAGGTTTCTTGCTCACAGGTATAGTCATGATGTAAGCAGAACCTCTCCTTTTCAGACATATGACTACTTAGGGGGGGAAGGTGACGCCAGAAGAGGGAAAGGGCTAGGTGCTTCCCTTTGGCTATGTTGACCTTGCTGGATTCGGTAATGACTGAATAGGGCTGATCTCTCTTAGCCCGATCTGTCGTGCCATGGCAATAAAACAGGGCAAGAAGGAAGGACAGTGTGAGTTCCTTTAAAAGAAGGGGAGATAAAAACACAGATTGGGAAGTTACTTTAGGTAAGCAATCGGCTACAGTAATAGTTCCAAGTCCCAAAGAAGCTGGCAGTTACTCTTGTAGTTGCTTTTTTTTTAAATTCAGTTTTTATTTAAGTGGCTCCAAAAATTACGTTCTAGTTGGTTTGAAAATGGGAATGACCCAAGCTACTGGTTGTGTTAATACAAGGTTATTGCCCACCTGTGGATTTTGGAATCAGGATTTTGTTTGAACCCCTTTTTGTATAGTCTAATTGTAAAAAGTTTAGTTACTTTCATAATTACATGGAGACGGGTTGCCTCACTATTTGGGTGTATTTCAGGCCAGCTATTGGTAGCCTTCTGGTTTCTTTACATTCCTTAAAGGGGACCATCTATTTTTGTTGTTGTTTAGTCGTGAAGTCGTGTCCGACTCTTCGCGACCCCATGGACCAGAGCACGCCAGGCCCTCCTGTCTTCCACTGCCTCCCGGAGTTGGGTCAAAGTCATGTCGGTCGCTTCAGTGACACTGTCCATCCATCTCGTCCTCTGTCGTCCCCTTCTCCCCTTGCCTTCGCATTTTCCCAACATCAGGGTCTTTTCCATCTATTTTACCTTTTAATAAAGAAAAAGCAAAGAACTACTTTAACAGTTAGCCAGTAATCCATACAACCAGACCTAACTACTTTCCAAGTCTTAGCACATTAAATTTAATTACTTTTTAAAATTAATTTTCCCAAGCTCTACATCCTCTCTGATTTAAAAGCCAAGAAGGAGACATATTAAAAAAAACACACAGACAGACACACACAAACAATATACTATCAATAATTCAAAATATACCTCAGCATGTACAGTGCGTGAAATCTCAAACTGTGCTCTGCATGACATCTTAGCATTCCTCTACATGCCTTCATCTTTATTATTCATAAAATACCTACCACCCCACTTTGCCACTTTAAAGAACATTCTCCGAGGGGCTAACGACAGCAGTTATTAAGAAAGAAAGAAGAAAGACTCGGTGCTAGAGCCAGGCCATGTTAGTTGCGCCTCGGTCCCATGGAAGTCAACATGATAAGTTAGTTGTGGCATTGGGTGTCTTTGGCCCATTGATTTTCAGCCCTTAAGTAAAATGTTGGTGTGGAATGTTGAGTAACAGAACTCTGTTTTTAGTAACAATACCCTAGGGAGGGTCACATGGGCAGTTAGGAGTAAAGATGGGCACGAACCACAGGTTTGATGGTTTGTGCCGGTTCATTTACCGTCCAAATCGGTGTTCAGAGCTTCAAAGCCCCACCTCCTCTGGCAGGCATCCACTCAGAGGTAGTGCCTGGAGGAGGCGGGGCAGAGAAGTCAGACTGCTCCCTCTGAATGGGCACACGCTGGAGGAGGCGGGGCTTTGAACACCTGTTCGGCCAATACACGAACCGGCATGAACTGCTGAACCGGCGGTTCGTGTTCATCTCTAGTTAGGAGTCTTGTGGTACTTTTAAGATGAAAACAAATCAACTAGTGTGAGCTTTCATGGGCTCTAGCCCACCTGTTCCCCTTCACGGATGGCTGCCTTGTCGTGGCGAAGGGGCTTGAGTAATTCAGAGAAGCTATGGGCTATGCCGTGCAGGGACACCCAAGACGGACAGGTCATAGTGGAGAGTTCTGACTCAACGCGATCCACCTGGAGCAGGAACTGGCAAGCCACTCCAGTATCTTTGCCAAGAAAACCCCATGGACAGAAACAAAAGGCTAAAAGATATGATGCTGGAGGATGAGCCCCTCAGGTCGGAAGGTGTCCAACATGTTACTGAGGAAGAGCAGAGGACAAGGACAAGTGGCTCCAGAACTAATGAAGTGGTTGGGCCAAAGCCGAAAGGACGCTCAGCTGCGGACGCGCCTGGAAGTGAAAGGAAAGTCCGATGCTGCAAAGAAAAATACTGCATAGGAACCTGGAATGTAAGATCTATGAACCTTGGTAAGCTAGATGTGGTCCAACAGGAGATGGCAAGAATCAACATTGACATCCTGGGCGTCAGTGAACTAAAATGGACGGGAATGGGCAAATTCAATTCAGACGATTATCATATCTACTATTGTGGGCAAGAATCCCGTAGAAGAAATGGAGTAGCCCTCATAGTCAACAAAAGAGTGGGAAAAGCTGTACTGGGATACAATCTCAAAAATGATAGAATGATTTCAATACGAATCCAAGGCAGACCTTTCAATATCACAGTAATCCAAGTTTATGCACCAACCACCGATGCTGAAGAGGCTGAAATTGACCAATTCTACGAAGACTTACAACACCTTCTAGAACTGACACCAAAGAAATGTTCTTCTCATTCTAGGGGATTATAATGCTAAAGTAGGGAGTCAAGAGATAAAAGGAACAACAGGTAAGTTTGGCCTTGGAGTTCAAAACGAAGCAGGGCAAAGGCTAATAGAGTTTTGTCAAGAGAACAAGCTGGTCATCACAAACACTCTTTTCCAACAACACAAGAGGCGACTCTACACATGGACATCACCAGATGGGCAATACCGAAATCAGATTGATTATATTCTCTGCAGCCAAAGATGAAGAAGCTCTATACAGTCAGCAAAAACAAGACCTGGAGCTGATTGTGGCTCTAATCATCAGCTTCTTATAGCAAAATTCAAGCTTAAACTGAAGAAAGTAGGAAAAACCACTGGGCTAGTCAGGTATAATCTAAACCAAATCCCTTATGAATGCACAGTGGAAGTGAAGAACAGATTTAAGGAACTACATTTGGTGGACAGAGTGCCTGAAGAACTATGGATGGAGGCTCGTAACATTGTACAGGAAGCAGCAACAAAAACCATCCCAAAGAAAAGGAAATGCAAGAAAGCAACGTGGCTGTCCAACGAGGCCTTACAAATAGCAGAGAAGAGAAGGGAAACAAAATGCAAGGGAGATAGGGAAAGTTACAGAAAATTGAATGCAGACTTCCAAAGAATAGCAAGGAGAGACAAGAGAGCCTTCTTAAATGAACAGTGCAAAGAAATAGAGGAAAATAATAGAAAGGGGAAAACCAGAGCTCTGTTCAAGAAAATTGGAGATATTAAAGGAACATTTTGTGCAAAGATGGACATGATAAAGGACAAAAATGGGAGGGACCTAACAGAAGCAGAAGAAATCAAGAAGAGGTGGCAAGAATACACAGAGGAATTATACCAGAAAGATCTGGATGTCCCGGACAACCCAGATAGTGTGGTTGCTGACCTTGAGCCAGACATCCTGAAGAGTGAAGTCAAGTGGGCCTTAGAAAGCATGGCTAACAACAAGGCCAGTGGAGGTGATGGCATTCCAGTTGAACTATTTAAAATCTTAAAAGATGACGCTGTTCAGGTGCTACACTCAATATGCCAGCAAGTTTGGAAAACTCAGCAGTGGCCAGAGGATTGGAAAATATCAGTCTACATCCCAATCCCAAAGAAGGGCAGCCAAAGAATGCTCCAACTACCGTACAATTGCACTCATTTCACACGCTAGCAAGGTTATGCTAAAAATCCTACAAGGTAGACTTCAGCAGTATGTGGACCGAGAACTCCCAGAAGTACAAGCTGGATTTCGAAGGGGCAGAGGAACTAGAGACCAAATTGCTAACATGCACTGGATTATGGAGAAAGCCAGAGAGTTCCAGAAAAACATCTACTTCTGCTTCATTGACTACGCAAAAGCCTTTGACTGTGTGGACCACAGCAAACTATGGCAAGTCCTTAAAGAAATGGGAGTGCCTGACCACCTTATCTATCTCCTGAGAAATCTATATGTGGGACAGGAAGCAACAGTTAGAACTGGATATGGAACAACTGATTGGTTCAAAATTGGGAAAGGAGTACAACAAGGCTGTATATTGTCTCCCTGCTTATTTAACTTATATGCAGAATACATCATGTGAAAGGCTGGACTGGAGGAATCCCAAGCCGGAATTAAGATTGCCGGAAGAAATATCAACAACCTCAGATATGCAGATGATACCACTCTGACGGCAGAAAGTGAGGAGGAATTAAAGAACCTCTTAATGAGGGTGAAAGAGGAGAGCGCCAAAAATGGTCTGAAGCTCAACATCAAAAAAACTAAGATCATGGCCACTGGTCCCATCACCTCCTGGCAAATAGAAGGGGAAGATATGGAGGCAGTGACAGATTTTACTTTCTTGGGCTCCATGATCACAGCAGATGGTGACAGCAGCCACGAAATTAAGATGCCTGCTTCTTGGGAGGAAAGCGATGACAAACCTAGACAGCATCTTAAAAAGCAGAGACATCACCTTGCCGACAAAGGTCCGCATAGTCAAAGCTATGGTTTTTCCAGTAGCGATGTATGGAAGTGAGAGCTGGACCATAAAGAAGGCTGACCGCCGAAGAATTGATGCTTTTGAATTGTGGTGGTGGAGGAGACTCTTGAGAGTCCTCTGGACTGCAAAGAGAACAAACCTATCCGTTCTGAAGGAAATCAACCCTGAGTGCTCACTGGAAGGACAGATCCTGAAGCTGAGGCTCCAATACTTTGGCCATCTCATGAGAAGAGAAGACTCTCTGGAAAAGACCCTGATGTTGGGAAAGTGTGAGGGCAAGAGGAGAAGGGGACGACAGAGGATGTGATGGTTGTACAGTGTCATCGAAGCTAGCAACATGAATTTGACCCAACTCCGGGAGGCAGTGGAAGACAGGAGGGCCTGGTGTGCTCTGGTCCATGGGGTCACGAAGAGTCGGACACGACTTAACGACTAAACAACAACAAGCCCACCTGTTCAGACTGAAGATGCAACAAACACTTGCTAATTTGCTTATACTCAACATCTTGGATCTTGGTACCGGAGACTTCAAAGTCAGCCACCATTTTCTGTTGGAGTTTTAGCAAACTCGCATGCGGCTTTTACTAGATCTGGCTGGGAGGGGCCTTTCTGGGCTGAGGTGACTATCAATCAATCCAGCAGTAGTCAATTGTTCTGTTCCTGCCTCTGACTTCAAAGAAAGCCATGGTTCTCTGTTTGAGTGTCTTCTCCCGTCTTTTTTGTAGCCTGTTCGTGTTAGCACGATTAGAATGGAATCTGCAGGACGCAGGCTGTGAGTCGGTTGAAGCCGTCATTTTTGCACAGTATGCTGTTTTTTTTGACCTTTTCGACTGTGAATAAACTTTTTCTCTTTTCTCTTGCCCATGTCTCAAAATAGGTGATAGAGACGGCATGTGCCAGTTGATGAGAGAAGAAGGAGCGGTCTACTCTGCGGACACTTGAAGCTCATTCTGTTTTTTAAAGTCCCTGCACATCTGCTGCACAGCTAGAGGTTTTCAACCCCAGATTCAAAACTCTGCAAGATATTCTCCATCGACTCGTCTTCTGTTTCACAGTTTTCAGCATCAGCAGGATTTTCCAGGCTCCCGTCTCCTCCTGCTAGCCCACTGAAGAGGCCGGTTGCCTCCCTGGCCCAAAAGCGGCCATTCCATCGAATCTACCCAGAGAACTAAGACAGAAAGCTCAGTGTCGTGCACCCCAGTGCTTCTGCGGGCAGACAAAGAGGAGGGGGAGAGGACGACCTAACTTAACTTTCTGTTGAGCTTGAACTTCTGCGACTTTATCCCCTGTCACTAAAGCTTTTATTTCTGTAAGGTCGGCTACCGTGATGAGGAAGAACCTCTGAGCTAATCCCCCTTGACTCCCTGCCATTCCTGGCAGCTACGCCAAAGGCCCGAGGCGTGAAGTGAAGCATCAAAAGGAAAATTAACATCTTCTATCAGCAATTAGAGGAAATTATGTAGATATAAATCTTGTTTTATACCTTCTCATATGTGTTTTTCGATCTCTGCCCTTTGATTTCTTCTCTGTCACTTCTCCCTCTTTCCCCCGCTGGGGGAAAAAAAAGCATTAAAAATCTTTGGTGTAAAACCCGGTAGCGTAATTAGCTAGAAGTTACACCTGGTGTTTTATTCAGCTGTCAAATAATAACAATTTCTTTAGCTTTCTTCTTGTTTCTACATCCTGGATGAACTCCTGGAGGATTCAGAGCTGAAATTGAACTGGCCTGCTCTCACAGTCTCTCTCTTTTCTAACTGCGAGCGATATGATGCACCCGTTTGGTTCCTTTTGTGTTCTAAACTATGCACCTTGGCCCCCGTCCATGGTGAATAATGTTTCTGGATTTTCCCAACCTCGCATGCTGCCTGGAGAAGGTGTGGCTCGGAGGGATTTTTCTGGGCTGGGGTGACTGTCAAACTATCCTGCACTAACCAATTGTTCCTTCCCTGCCTCTGAATCCAAAGAGAGTCCCACCTCTCTGCTCAGTGCTTTTTCCCTCTCTAGGGTCTGTTGAAGTGCGTTGTTAAAGGCAGTCATGTTTGCTGTTTGATCTGTTCAACTGTAAGTAATGAAATCTTTTATTCTTTTTCCTACTGATGTCTCAGAGTGAATTATTGAGACTGTAAGTGCCAGTGGAAGAGGAAAAAGGGGTGGAGTTGAAGGTATTCTGCTCTGTGAATCCTTGCACTTCTGCTTAGCGGCTAGAGCAGTTGAACCAAAAATTCAAAACCCTGCAACAAATAATACATCCTCCAAAGTTTGACAGATGAAAATAACAACACCCTTGGAACGACTTGACTCCCTCAACCCGAAGAAGTAGCCATAGGGTTTGTTTTAGAAAGGCTAATCCTCTGTTTGAAGGCTAAACCAAAGCTGTCATAGTTTGGATGTATCATGAGAAGCAGCCCTGCTGGGAAAAGTGGAAGGCAGCAGGAAAAGAGGAAGACCAACAATGAGATGGATTTACTCAACACAGGAAGCCATGGGCTTATTACTTTTTTAAAAAATATATCCCACCCTTCCGATGTTTCTCCGGCATGCAGCACAGCAAAGGACAATCCTAACCATTCATAAATTAAACTCTAAACCAGCAATTATATAAGAAAAACAGACCGTCGTTGCAAGATAAAACACTACTGTAAAAGCCTGCCTCCCCCTCCCCCTTGACAAAGCCCTCATATTTACCTAAACTTTGTTGAGTTTGTTGAGAAGGTACCAACCAAGGCATTCCACTTTTAGGCACAGCCGCAGAACCATCATCATTCATGCCTCTGTTGTATTCATTAACTGCACTCATTTGCTTTCCAAAGCTTTGGCATCTTTGGCATGTCAAAACAGTGTATGCGTTGTTACGTTGTTGTTTAGTCGTTAAGTCATGCCCGATTCTTCGTGACCCCATGGACCAGAGCACGCCAGGCCCTCCTGTCTTCCACGGCCTCCCGGAGTTTGGTCAGATTCATGTTGGTCGCTTCGATGACCCTGTCCAACCCTCTCGTCCTCTGTCGTCCCCTTCTCCTCTTGCCTTCACACTTTCCCAACATCAGGGTCTTTTCCAGGGAGTCTTCTCTTCTCATGAGATGGCCAAAGTATTGGAGCCTCAGCTTCAGGATCTGTCCTTCCAGTGAGCACTCAGGGTTGATTTCCTTCAGAACGGATAGGTTTGTTCTCCTTGCAGTCCAGGGGACTCTCAAGAGTCTCCTCCAGCACCACAATTCAAAAACATCAATTCTTCGGCGGTCAGCCTTCTTTATGGTCCAGCTACGTAACATTGTTACGTAGTTATATGCTATTTTTCATTAAAGATCCGGTGGGGGAAAATGTAATTGTCCTCCAGTGTCTTTAAGCAGCTACCACCAAAGTGAAGAAGAAAGAATGCAACAAAAAGTTCAGTTTTGTCTCCTGTGGCTTAAATAGGGACAAAGGCTTTTTCTTGCACTTACATATGTTAACTAACCCATCCTTTAAAAAAAAAAAATGTTTAGAGCAGTGATTCCCAACCTTGAGTCCCCAGATGTTCTTGGGCTACAACTCCCAGAAATCCTGGCCAGCACAGCTCGTGGTGAAGGCTTCTGGGAGTTTTAGTCCAAGAACATCTGGGGACCCAAGGTTGGGAACCACTTAAGGAGAAAGTAGAATGGAGAGACTCAGAATAATTTCTTACAAAATAGGGCCTCTTACTGATGAAGATGATGACAACTCTCTCTCTCGCGCTCTCTCTGTTGCCAGTGTAGACGGCTCACAAACGCGGCCGTCTGCCCCCAACCACCAAACATTTTAAGGGTGAAGTTACCACCTCTGCTCAGTTCACAACTGCTCCGAGATGTTATGCCCGAGGAAAAATCCTTTCCTCGTAAAACGTCTCCTCTTGGCCTGCTTTAGCGAAGGAACTCTTGTAACCTAATTGCGGCGCGATAAGATCAAACCGTCATCCTGGATCCGTACCTGGCCGACAGCCATCTTTATCTCAGAACAGATCTGACAGGGCTAATGATTGATCAGATCATTAGCCGGCTAATATAGGTGTGTTACTCAGAGCGTGCCAAAAAGCTTTAAGTAACTTTTGTTTCCTTGACAAAGGTTCGGGTTTTCAAGGAACATTGGAGCAGCATTTAAAGGTGGGGGGCAGTGAGTCTGTTTCAGAAAGGAGGAAAGCCAGAGTCTAACATTGTTGCTGACTTGAAAAATTTCATCTCCTATTTATATTCGTTCAAGCGCTATTAATCTCAAAAGCCTATTGCTTTTGTGGTAGCAAAGTGTTCACTCCTTTATACGGTGCACATCCGATGTGACCAAGATTTCTCCGTAGGAAGCTTGGAAATGGTGGTTGTTTGGCAGGATCAAATTTAAGACACCCCCCCGCACTCATATCCCTTTTTCCCTGCTGAAATCTACAAAATGGCAGATGGATAAGCTGCTCATCAATCAAATTTTGCAAAACTCAGAGGAACACGTCTATAACGGAGGCGGTGTAAACCCGGGATGGAAATCCTCATGTGTCACAAGACGGGGAACTGAACCGCAAAATTATTCCCCTTGCTCTGCAGAAGGGTTAGATGTTTTCTGCATGCTGGATCGGAAAACAAGGCCAATCATGGCTTTTTTTCATCTTTGCAAATTAAGTCAATCAGGTTGCTCAAATAAAGCATGTTGTGCAAAACGACAACAGCTTCCACTTTGTCATATGGACTCTTCAGGATTAGAAATATTGGAGGGGGGTTGTGTGGGACTCTCTTTTTTAAACAGTCAGCCAGTCATTTTTGTGTGTGGTTTTCCTCTCAAAGAGAAATATGATAGATTTGCCCCGAGACAGATTTTGCCAAACTTAAGGAGGAAAAATAAATAAAAATAATGCTCCTTCTTTCATTTTCACTCTGAAACAGAAATTAGACAGTAGATAAAACCTGTTTAAGGAACAGGGTCCACACAGAAAAGAACCAGCGGCTCGGTCACACTGCTGATTTACATCAATTCCAGTCCTGACCTTTTCTATATTGATATAAAGTCATGTGGTATATAAATTGGTATTTGCATTCACTTTTAATTAAATTAAATTGGGTGTATTTCTGGTAATTAAAACTGGGAGACTACACTGGAATCGAGTCAACTTCCATTCTGTTTGAGGTGCACACTGTGGTTAAATTTTTGAAGTATTTTTAAAAAGTAAGTGATACATTGATAAATCAATGGCTGTGTTAATTTGAAATTGTTTCAAAGCCCAGTAGGTAATCTGGGGAGATTTTACATAATGTACAGTACCTCTTTCCGTTTTATTGGCGTCATCCTGCTACGTCTCACAAGGACACCAGAGAATGGGAAAGAGGGTTCTAATATCGAATGATGAAGTGATGCAGCGATAAGCTCTCAACAGCCCCCAAAAAATCATATGTGGTCACACTGTACTAAGCGATGCATCGCTAAACATTTTAATAAATAGTTTTTTTTAATTAGAGGAAAAACTTCAGGGCCTGTACTACCAAAGTAGTGTTCACAGCCACTAATCCAAATGGAATTGAATCAATTTAGAGACCAAGGTATTTTAAAAAGCCCCGGCTGGCCAGCTGAGAAAAATTCACTTTGCAGCCCAGATAAATTGAGTTCACCTGTGCGTCGTGTGCCCAGGAATTTATACATCAATTTAAATAATGCTGAAATCAATTCAATTGCGGTTCTTATTGCCAGCATGACTGTTTTTGTGCTGGAGTGGTTGTGCAGCTGCCCCTTTCAGGTGCTAACAGTGGGATGACCCTCTCTTTGGCCTCACTTCCAGAAGGATCAGAATTATACCTCAGAGATCCCTATCAGATTGCTGCACACTCTGAATAATTCTCTTTTGAGAGCTTATTTTCCTCTCATTTTGTTCAAGCTTCTCGACTGCTGCTGTTCAGATAGTAAAATTATGTATTGGCACATTAAATTTTGGGTTTATGTGATTTTTGTATGGAGGTATTTCTCTCTCATGTCCCCCTATCTCCCCCCCCCCACACTCCTATTGTATCTCTCGTTCACTCTGTTCTTCCTCAGCTTTTCTAACCCATGCTTTTTACTTTCTGGAGCCAAATGGGAAGACAGCCAGCTCCAAGGAGTGTACAATGTTCTTCCACTTATCCCATTTCATGCTCTGACAGCTGTGCACAAATTTCATGCGCTGGGGCGGCCCCCTGCCACAGAGACAGGTGTCCCAATGCTAAGTTTAACTTGAAAGGTTAAAAGACTACCTACCAGCCACAAAGAATTTGGTTTATCCTAATCCTCCTTCTGCTTGGCAGAACAAATACACTCACACCACACACATCCGCACACGGAGTGTATTACTCTCTGGCTCACTAGATATGGAGTACAGAAGCCAAATATTCTCTGGTGGGGAAGGAGTAGACACTTAGAAAATAAAGAAATCCAATTAATTTCTCATTTCTCAAAGAGACAGAGTGTCTCAACACCGTGATATAGTCTGTTAGGAGTTCTCCAAGACTTAGTGGTGTTCTCCACTCCAGTGCAAGAACAAGACACTGAAAACTTTTTCCCCAATATTGTTTTATTTTGCGCAGAAGGTGGCTGTGCAAACCCAGCACCTTTCCCCCAAGCAAACACACATAGATGTCCATGTGCCATGTATGTGTGTGCACACACACACACAAGACACAAGAAGACTGGCTGATCGAAAGACAACTTGTCTAATGTCACTGCATTTGCTAGTTCATGCAATACTTACTGTATTTCCCAACAATCTGGATTTCTTTTTCAGAAATGCGCAAACATAGTTGTGCAAATGCACAGGATCTCTCTGACGGTGACTGATAAAATCCTGACTTTCCCACAGCAAGAAGAAAAATGTTGGCATTGTCTCACCTGCCACTTTCAAGTTGCCAGGATTTATAACTCTAGTACAAACCTATATATTGTGGCTTGTCCTATGCATTTCTCATTGTGATCCACCCCCTCCCATGCAGTCAATATCATGTTAGGGAAGAAAGACTCATGCTTCTATTTCTCTTCTGAAATTACATGTTCTATGTTTTCGAAATTACACTATGACTCAAAGTAGGGGCTTGCTGCCATGCACTGAAATTCTCTCTCCCTCCACTTTTTCTTTTGTTTTGTTAATTTTGGGTAACTTGTGCAGACCTCTCGCAGAACACTGTCCTGTCTTCATTTGTTCTCTATGTGTGTGTGTGTGTGTTTCTCATTAAGCTCCGTTTTCTGTCAATGGGGAAATGCAAACACCAAAGCCAGATCATGCGCTGAATGATGTAGTCAGGATAGGAGGGCACCAGCAGCTGAATTCTGTGTTTCATTTTCATTTTTTATTTTTCCCTTTCTTTTTTCCCAGCCTTCATGAGAAATCCTAGCTGGCTCCCTAAAGCAGTCATCAGGAAGGGAGTAAGAGAGATTTTAAAAGGGCAATGGGCAAAGTTGACCTTGGATCTTTCTTAAAAGAGCAATGCAGGGAACCTCAGGTCCCACACATTCTATCTGTTCCATCTGCCCTCCCCTCCACCCTCCTATTACCTGGATCTGAGATTAGGAGTGCTGTGACCGCAAGGCTATGCTGGTTTAATCATGACTCCACCGCAGGGCAGGAAAGAAAGATAGTTTAAAAAGCAAACTCTCCTTCCGGCCCTTATTTTTTGCTTTCATTTTCTCCACATCTAATAGCAACATGTGAATGTTAGATTTAAGAGGAGGGATCCGTGGAGTTGTTAGTCCACCCTGTGGGTGACCAGCACCTCTTTGCTCCACTTCATGGTGGCCCCAGAAATACACAGCCACAAATTCAGTTTTCATTTACACATTTGTCTAAAGGCAGTGCACACACCTAGCATTTTTGCTAAACATACCGGGTGGCCTGTAATGCAGTGAACAATGGATTTCCCCAACATGCATTAACATGTTGTGTGAGATATCCTGAATGTAATTTCAGGGGTGGCTTGGTGTTGAACGGGCAAAGAAGATCTGATCGAGGCAATAAAAGCGTTTGATTTCTCGCAGTAACATAGCTACTTATGCATTAAGCAGGAGAAATGCACACCCTCTCTCCATTAGCATTCTGAAAGCAACATTAAAACATTTTTAAAACGTTACTTTCAACATGCCTTTCTTCAAATGCATCATGCCGCTTGCCTCCTGTCAGCGCAGACATAACCCTTTTCACATTGACAAGTTAAACCTAGTACATTATTTCCAAGCTCTGATTAAGAGACGCAGCATCATTTCAGGCCTTTAAAAGAGAAATTCCTTGGGCACATAAAATCTCTTTTCTCTCCATATAATCTCCACCAATTTCACTCTTTCTGCTTTGTGGCAAAGTTTAGGGAGTTAATATTTTGTCCAAAGTGATAGGTCATGGTTTTCACTTTCTTGGCGAGTGGGGATGCAAAACCAGGACCCCATGAATTAGGGCCAGAGGTAGAAGGAGCATGAATTATTAGATACTATTCTAAACTGCTGGTGTCGTCCGGAGGCGCGTGTGTAATTTTGCCCCAAGAACAGCAGGTACAGAACAAGTTGGGGAGCTTTTTCTTTTTTTCTTTAGAGGCTCTAAACATCTGGGTCCCCAGATGTTCTTGGACTGCATCTCCCGGAAGCCTTCCCCACGAGTGGTGCTGGCCAGGATTTCTGGGAGTTGTAGTCCAAGAACATCTGGGGTCCTGAGGTTGGGAACCATTGCTCTGAAGGCTGCAAAAATGGCCCACGAGGGACCACAAATCCCATACTTCTCCATTCTGGGAGTACTACCTGTGAGGCAGACACTTTACACACACCGAAGTGTGACTCACCTGAGAGAAAGGCCTCAACGGGAAGACTTAAGACTTTTCTGCTTAGCTTCCTGTTCAGTGCTCCCATCTAGCACTGGGGCAGGAATAGGAAGCGAGGGCCTAGAACTAGGCCTAGCTCAACCTTGAAACCGCAGAAGCCTCTGTGCTGCAAGGTCAGAAGACCAGCCGTCGTAAGATCGAATCCACGCAACGGAGTGAGCTCCCGTCGCTTGTCCCAGCTCCTGCCAACCTAGCAGTTCGAAAGCGAGTAGATAAATAGTACCACCTCGGTGGGAAGGTAACGGCGTTCCGTGTCTCGTCGCGCTGGCCACGTGACCACAGAAACTGTCTTTGGACAAATGCTGGCTCTACGGCTTGGAAACGGGGATGAGCACCGCGCCCTAGAGTCGGACATGACTGGACTAAATGTCAAGGGGAACCTTTACCTTTGCCAACCTCAAAACTTTCCCAGGCATCGCTTCCTCCCTACATCACATCTGTGTGCTGCACCACTAACATTATATGTCAACCACAGCTCTCTTGGCTTGGAGGTCTCAACAGAAATAAAAGGTGGATTCAAACGGATAAACGAAAATACATAGTATTCTTGAAGGCTTTCATGGCCGGGATCCAATGGTGGTTGTAGGTTTTTCGGGCTGTTTGGATGTGTTCTGGAGGTTTTTCTTCCTAACGTTTTGCCAGTCTCTGTGGCCGGCCTCTTCCGAGGACAGGAGTTAGAGCTTTCTGTTTCTTCTAGATCCAGGTTCCAAAATAAGAATCAACCACCAACATCACAGTTCTAGGCAGCTGCCCTGGCAAAAACTCCCCCGATGCCTTCTGGTTCAGTGCTATAAATATGAATGTCACTATGAAAGACACAACACTGAGCAGACAGGGTTGATCAAGCTTCCTGCCACTCATTCTTGTTCCTGGTGGTGACTAATAATAAATGATCTCGGTTGAAAGCCAGCAGGCTTCAGATCTGGTATGTTTCTTCCAATCAGCTGCCACCGTCTCTCCCTGGGTGCTTTTAATGCCTTCCGATCCCACCCCCGGCTCAGCAACAGAAGGCACCGTCCTCCCGTTCCGCACATCCCGGGAATGTGTATTGTCTTTGGACAAAGGTTGAAATGCTGAAGAAATTGGTGACATTTGTGTTTCTGGAGAAAGCCTGGGGCTTGTTGGTGGCCCACGGAACAAAGCCGCATCCCATACAGCACCCATGTTTCCAGCCTGGCAAAGAGGAAAAAGAAAAGTGAAATGCAGAGATGAGACCAGAACATTGTTTCCACTCTTTTTTTCTCTCAACAGAAACAAGTGGTTTGCATATTTTCCCCTTGGATAAACCTGCCGGTTCTACTAATGGGGAAGAGAAAGAAGAGGGAGACTGAGAAAGGGAAGAAATTGAGGTGAAATTCCAGGGGGTGCTGAGGAAAGGTAGACCCTCCCAAACACACACATTGCCCTTTAAATAGAGAAATGTGTCCATTGCCCTTTTAAGTCCCCAACTCACTCCCTTCCCTGAAGCTGCTTAAAGAACCCACTCTGCTTGCTTGTAAGATTCAGCTTTCTTTCTGAAGGTTAGAAAAAAAAGAATAAGGGGAAATGTAACAGAGTGCCCAGCTTTGCAGACCGGTGCTGGCCTGCCCAGGAGACCTTCTGCCTTGCCTGCACTTCAGCCCCCATCCGAACCCAGTGGTGTAGGTGCACCATTGTTTCAGTCTATGACCCACTGCATTTCCTCATTCGCAGAAATGGCTTTCTTCCTGGAGATCCAGAAACCCACAAATCCCCTCTTAAGCATGGACATGATTGGGTAGAAATATCTCCAAAAAGCCCAAGAGTGGGTAAGATAGCCATTTGTGGGACCTTTTTTGGGCCCCAAACCAGGTTGGGTGCCCAATGCACATCATTAATGCCTTGTTTTGGGTCACCCCAAAACTTCTCCTGGTAGTGTTGAGAACTGAACTCATATGAATAAACCCAGTTTATGCACCTCAATTTCTGGAATGTCCTTCTGGGTCTGTCTAGGGGGGTGATGGTCAAGATGCTCACCTGCATCTGGAAGTTGAATCATAGCAACTGGACTTCTTTCTTGTTAGGTTGAAACATTTCACTACTCATCCAAGTCGCTTCTTCAGTCTGAGGAGAGTTGATAGGAGAACCCCGATATCTCCTCCATGTTGGTTTCACTTCCCCCTGGTCCGAATAGGCTCCTTAGATGGACAAAGGACTGGGGGGGTGAGGGATAATCCCACTTCTGCAGTCCTTCTCCACCCACTGTCATGGGTCATTAACGGTCATTAACAGTGGTCTTTCTGGTGGGTGGGGTCCTGATCTTTCTGGGGAGGGATGAAAGGGCATCATCATCAATAGGAGACAGATGGTGTCTAAGGCCTCCACCCCGGCTGAGTGAGGGGTTCTCTGTATGCACATGTATGGCCTCCCTGAACTTCCAGATAACCACACCTGGATGACTGAGAATCTGCACAGATGTGCTCACCTGCACTACCAAGTTCCATGGCTGCAAATACATGGGGTTGTGGGGCTTGAAGCCTGCACTGGGTCTGGGTAGGCAAACCCAGGTCTCTGGACTTGGCCTGCAGGCTATAACATGCATTATCCGATTGCCACAGTTCTAGACCACTCTCCTTCGTTTTACAGAACACGGGAAGGACATGGTTGGTTGATTCTTTGGTGCAGTTCAGTCTCCCACCAGCAGGAGGAGGCAGTGATTCATTTTTTGTAACAAACAAAGGCTTTTAAGTCAATCATTTCTCCATGGCTTCCACTTGATAGGTTGGCTAGGGTTTTTGACTACTGTTTTTTCATGCCCACTGCGCTCAGGAACCACTGCCTTATGAAACTGTGGATATCAATTAAATAATAATAATACTTACATGACCTCAAGTCGATTCCAACGTATGACCACCCTTTCCAGGGGTTCCTGTGTATAAGGCCCTCAGAAGTAGTTTGCCGTTCTCTTCTTCTGGGGGTCAACATGCCAACCAAAACATACCATGCCATTTTCCTCTACCAGTCCTATGGTTTCTCACAGTAATGTCAAGAATCACCATGATGGTGATTTAATGTGTTAGAAATTTTCTCCACCCACTCTCCATGTAGACAGATTAGCTCCTTGAGCTGAGCAAAAATGATTAATCCTCAGTATTAAAGCCAAAAGTTTGAATGGAAAAAGCCATGCAGGGAAGTCTAGTGGTGGAAGCAGTTTTACATATTGGCAGGGTATTTGCTGTGTGATCGGTCGTGCAACTGTTCAGATGGATGATTTCACGGCTATAGTGCCCTCAGTTGCACAATGGATGCTTCCTCAAAGGGAGAAAGCCACAAGCTCAGTTACTTTTCACATATGGTGTTTTCCAAGAGGATCCCAGTTTAGAATAGTATCTAATAATAATCTTAGAATTATTAGAGGCCTTTCAGATCATCAAGTCTAGCCTCTTTCAAGGAGGCATGGTGGGAAATCAAACTCCCAACCTCTGGCTCCACAGCTCCAGATACCCAAACCACTGAGCTATCCAGAAGTTCTATAATAATAATGTTAGAACTGCAAGAGCCGGAAGGGACCCTCTGGATCATCCAGTCCAGTTCCTGTCAAGGAGGCCCAGTGGGGAATCGAACTCCCAACCACTGGTTCTGCAGGCAGAGACCTAAACCGCTGAGCTATCCAGCAGATCCAGAAGAGGCATCTGAAAGATATGGGCTGCTTGAGGGTGGAACAGACTGTCTTAGGGCTCTCCCATGCCATGGGAATTTAAGCAGAGTTCGGACCACCGTCGGCTGAAAATGCTGTTCTCATCTCCAGTATCCTGTGCCGCGTGGCAAGGGGGGTGGTGGTGCGGGGATCAAACTACATTATTTCTGAAATGTGACGATTCAGCTGAGTAGGACACAATAACACAACGCTTTCTCAGGGCATGAAATACCCAAATCCTTTCCTGAACACCCACACTGAGAACTTGGCAGCCCAGTCAACTCAACCAGGTTCTGCTACTGCTGAGTTGTTAGGGGTTTTTTGGTGTGTGTTTTTTTTACAGTTGCCCGGGTGCCTATTTTACAGTCTTGGGGCCTTCGCTTTCAACTTTGCCTGTCCTTATCCTCTTGGGAGGACAAGAGGAATCAGGAATTCATGAATCGCGACCCCTCCTGCCCAGCCTTTTCCAGGCATCCCCCGCTCAGGAAAACAGGGCGGCTGCCAAGGCAGGGCTTGTAAAACCCTTGGATGAGGAGACGTTTGGGTAAATGGAAATGGAAATCATGCCCCACAATGTTTTGGTCCCATGCTTGGAGACGAGCTGGTAGAGGCGGGGGAGATGCTGGCAGGCAGAGGCTCAGTTTACATGAAGTTAAGGGTGTGACAAGTACTTGCAAAAATGCTCCTAGTTGGTGAGTTTCAAAGTCTTGACGGACCACGACCCTTGGTGAGAATTCCTCCCTCTTCTGTTTCCCAGCTTATGGTTTCTTCTCCTCCTCCTCCTCCTCCTCCTCCTCTCTCTTTGGCTTTAGTTTTTCATCCGTGGCTCTGCACGGATCAGTGCCAGATCCTGTGCAGCCCGATGCTTTTTCCAGTGAATCCTGCGCAGGAACGATGCCGTTCTACATAGGAGTTACAATGATCCTGCCTGGTTTAGTGTTTCTTTTGCTCTTTCCAATTGACTCCTGCTCAGGAAAGATGCCGTTCCGCTCAGGTATTACATTAGGACCGCAGTATCCGCAGGGGATTGGGTCAAAGCTCTGTCTCCCTCTAGTGGCCGGTTCTGGTAAATACATCCTGGAAATACATAAAATACATATTTCGATGGGTTTTTATTTGGTGTTTCCAAGCAGTAGATAAGTGAATCAGCGGATACTGAGCCCATGGATAGAGGGGTCCTATTGTACAACAATTCTGCACAGATTGGCATTTCTTCTGCTCTTTCCCAGTAAACCCTATGCAGGAAAGATGCCATTCTGCACAGGAATTGTGATCATCTTGTACAGATCAGTATTTCTTCCAGGGGGAAAAAAATTGACCACAAAATGTCTGAGCAATCTGATTAGATTTCCCATTAGATTTTTTGAGAGGGGTGGAATCTAATGCAGAGGAATCTCCCTGCTAGCAGAAAAAAAAAATCCTTTCTCAGTTGGTTTTTTTCTCAGTTGTTCTCTGAACTGGAGAGGCTGTGAAAGTCACACCCCTCGGCCAAATAAAGCATGTCAACAATCAAAAATCTACAATCACATCTGCACATATCTGTTTTTGAATATCTATCATGACAAATGGAAAACGCCTCCTAAAATATACTAAAAGCAATGCAAATAAGCAACAGCCCAAGACAAATAAAGCACTAGGCGAGGGGGTGGGTGAACTTTTGGAAGGCCAGATATTTTTTTACTACAGATCCCATCATCCTTTATCATTGGCAATGCAAGCTGGAGATTCTGAGAGTAGTCATCCAAAACATCTGAGGTTCCAAGGGTTTATCACCCCAGACTAGATTATTCCTTGAAAGCTTGCACAAATCACTGTGTTTTTAACTGGTACCTGAAGGAGACAAGTATCAGGAAGCATTAAATCTAAGGGAGTTCCTTAATCAAAACATATATACAGTAGGACTGTGGTATCCATGAGGGATGGGTTCCAAGCCCCCACCCCCCATGGATGTCAAAAACGACAGACAACAGCAAACCCTACACATAGCATGATCTATGTTGATTACATTGTGGATATAGGTATTTCTGGTTTTTTTTCATTTCAAGTTTTTAATATTTTCAGACCATGGATAAGTGAAACCGTGGATACTGATCCTGCAGATACGGAGGTCCTGCTGTATTCCTTAATGCAAAGAATCCATAGAAACATAAGGAAGGTCCCGGTGTGATGGACCAAAGGTTAGCTCCTCCAGCAACTGGTTTCCTGTAGTGGTGAACTTGACTACTATGGGAAGCCCAGCAGCTTTGCTTGCGTTCGTCAGCCAATAGTATTCAAAGATTGTCAGGGCAAAGCTGAATTTCCATCTGGACGAATTCTTGATGTAAACATAAGAAAAGATCACCATTAATTATGCAAAATCATGTACTGTCACAGAAAGGGAGTTCACGATGAGCCAGGAAGCTTCCGCCATGTCTCTCCATCCAGCGGGTAGGGACCAGACGTGTTTCTCTCCCTTCTCCCTCCACATCCCCCTTTCCTTCTGTGTCACGTCTAGAGATGGGAACGAACCACAAAAATTGTGGTTCGTGGTTTGCGGCTACCCACAAACCACGAACCATCTGAACATTTTTTAAAAAATTAACCATGAACCAGTTCAGTTTTTTAAAATGTTCATGCCTTTTTAAAATAAAAGTCAACCCCTTGCCCCCTTCCCACGGCCTCCCCCCTGGCCTTCCTATCTTTTGCTGCCGCCACCGCCGCCATCTTGAGAGGCCGTCTGGCCAGCTCCTGTCAGCCGGGCTGTCTTGGGTTCTCTGGTGTGGATGAAGCGGAACCAACCCGAACCAATGAACCAGCGAAGGCAAGGTGTTATCTTTTACCTATATTTGGAAGCCACTCAGGTCACCTTTTGTGGCCAAAGAGTGGAATATAAACACAAAAGAGAGAGAAGGAAGGAAGGAAGGAAGGAAGGAAGGAAGGAAGGAAGGAAGGAAGGAAGGAAGGAAGGAAGGAAGGAAGGAAGGAAGGAAGGAAGGAAGGAAGGAAGGAAGGAAGGAAGGAAGGAAGAGCTACAGGTTGTACCTACAGATGATGCTTTGCAAAGGAATATCATCAACAGGAACAGAAAGATGAGCTTCCTTCCCAGAGAGCTTCCATTCGAAATTTCAAAACTTGAAGAATTTATTGGGAACAGAAAGCCATTTTTTAAAAAAATGCTATAGGATGAGACTGGAAAGGGGAACAAAAGATGACTTATAATCTGATGCAGCTACAGTTAAATTTGTTTCCTTTATCTTACTGGTTCTGCTTTCTCCCCAGTTCTTTTTCCTCCACTTCTTTCCCCCCATTAAATTTGCCATGAATGATAGGTGATAACAACCTGTGCTTTTGTTTTCTCATTAAGTGGCCGAAGTATTCTAGCTTTCTGCATTCTATAGCTGTTATAAGTGTTGCAGAGTTTTGAATTTTTAATTAAAATCCTCCTTTGATACACAGCAGAAACACAGAGACTCGCAGAGGAGAATAGCTTCAAGTATAGTCCACCCCTTTCTCATTAACTGGCACTTACAGTCTCAATACTCTGAGACCTTAGTAGTAGAAAGAACAAAAATGTTTTGTGGCTTACAGATGCGAACAGAGAACGGCAAAAACGAACAAAAAACCCAGACAACAGACTTCAACAGACAGAAGAGAGGGAACATAGAACTCTCAGCAGAGAAGCAGGTCTCTCTTTGAATTCTGAGGCACGAGGGAATGATTGGTTAATGCTGGATAGATTGACAGCCGTCTCAGCCGAGAAAGGTCCCTCCCAGCCGAGCAAACTACAGGCAGCATGCAAGGTTGAAAAACTCCAGCAATAAGCACTTGTCCTTGGTACATTGTCTTTAGCACTTCTTCCTTGGAGATGCTCTCAGTCCAAGAAGTTCTGTGCCACATTGGCTGGCACAGTACCAGAGAGTAAGATGGCCTGCCTGTACTGGATGAGACCAGCATCTTCTTTATTTTCAACATCTCGTTCCCACAATGCCCCACCAGGAGCCACCAAGAAACCCAGCACCACACCTATCTGCGGCTGTCGTTCCTCAGGCGTGGTCATCCAGAGGTGTGTTGAAGGGAGCCGGTTGGGTTGGCACCTCAGTGAAAAAGAACTGGGCCTGTTTAGCCTTGAGAAAAGAAGACTGAGGGGAGAGAGGAGAGCACTTTTCAGGTCCTTGAAAGGTGGACCTACAGAGGAGGAGCAGGATCTGTTCTGAATCATCCCAGAGTGCAAGACGTGTAAGGGGCTCAAGCGACAGGAAGCCAGATTTCGGTTGAATATCGGGAAAAGCTTCTTAACTGTTAGAGCAGTACGACAAGGGAACCCATGACTTTGAGAGGTGGTGAGTGCTACAACCCTGGAGGCCTTCAAGAGAAAATTGGACCACCCTCGGTCAGATCTACTTCGATTTGGATTCCTGCTCTGAGCAAGGGGGTTGGACTCGATGGCCTTCGAGGCCCCTTCCAACTCCGTTTTTCTATGATTCCATGAAAAGGGGACCAGAGGTCGGAGAAACACAACAGTGAGTGAGGAGAAGGAATGCCGGATGGAAAACAAAACAGGTTTCCCCTCCGTTGTGGTTTGGGAAATTGGCTGATCTGTGTTTTTAAAAATACCCAATGATAAAAGGTCTCCTTTCCCTCAACGCCCATTCGCTCACAGGCAGGTAGTGTCAAGCAAAATGAGCCCCAACCTCTCCCTGTCTTCTCAAAGAGCCAGACAGGTTTGTTCACGTTCCCTGGCGTCACGGGAGACGGTGGCAGGAGATAAGGCGGCCTGTATGTCTGCAGGCCGCGCAGGTTGGCGGCGCAGGAGGGGAAGGCAGACGGGAGCTGCCGTTTTGGGACAGGAGAGATGGGATCGGTTGGGTGAAGGATGATTTCTCAGGTGTACCCACCGCTGGAGTCGCCTATGGCATGTAGGCAGAGACAGGCATTCAGAGACAGAGAAGAAGCTCCTTCTGCAGACCACAACTCCCACCACCCCCCAGAACGGACCCTGCTGGCTGTGGGATTCTGGGGGTTGTTCCCCCAAAAATAGTTACATTCCTACACTTTGCTCTTTGCCCTCCTATTTGAGGACCCTTCTTTTCTCCTTCTGGGATGAGGGGTAATCAAATCCAATCCACCTGAGTGTGGGAGAAAAAAACTATTCGCTTGGAAAGTTACTTTTTAAGAGTAATGTGTTGCTGTTGCCTGGTCCTGAAAGTTGCTAGTTTGGATGATAGTTACAATTTTGAAAAGTAACTCTTTATTTCCTGTTTTCTCAAAATAACTGACATATTGCCTGGAATTCTTCCTTCCTTCCTTCTCTGCATCATCATCTCCTTCCTTCCTTCCTTCCTTCCTTCCTTCCTTCCTTCCTTCCTTCCTTCCTTCCTTCCTTCCTTCTCTCCATCATCATCTCCGTCCTTCCTTCCTTCTCTCCATCATCACCTTCCTTCCTTCCTTCCTTCCTTCCTTCCTTCCTTCCTTCCTTCCTTCCTTCCTTCCTTCCTTCCTTCCTTCCTTCCTTCCTTCCATTCATCATTAGCCCCTTCCTTCTCTCCATCACCAGCTCCTTCCTTCCTTCCTTCCTTCCTTCTCTCCATCATCATCTCCTTCCTTCCTTCCTTCCTTCCTTCCACTCTCTTGTCTTCCTTCCTTCCTTCCTTCCTTCCTTCCTTCCTTCCTTCCTTCCTTCCTTCCTTCCTTCCTTCCTTCCACTCTCTTGTCTTCCTTCCTTCCTTCCTTCCTTCCTTCCTTCCTTCCTTCCTTCCTTCCTTCCTTCCTTCCTTCCACTCTCTTGTCTTCCTTCCTTCCTTCCTTCCTTCCTTCCTTCCTTCCTTCCTTCCTTCCTTCCTTCCTTCCTTCCTTCCTTCCATGACTCTCTCTCTCAATTTCTATTTTGATGGAGCATTCAGTTGGACACCCCAATCTCCACAACACTGCACGTTTACCCAAAGTCTGATTCCCCTGCTCTTTTCCACCCTCTGGCCCAAAGAGAACACTTCGCTCCACCTTCTGCCTGGCAGACCTTGTGAAATTTTAGAAGACAACGATTCTCATGCCTCCATGTTAATGTCCTTTTCTCCAGGCTAAACGTTGTTGTTGTCGTCATGTGCCGCCAAGTTGCCTCCAACATATGGCGACCCTATGAATGAGCGATCTCCGGCGTGTCCTGTCCTCAACGCCCCTGCTCAGCTCCTGCAGACTGAAGCCTGTGGCTTCCTTTAGGGAGTCAATTCATCTACTGTTTTTGTCTTCTTCATTTCCTACTGCGTTCAAACTTTCCCAGCATGATGGTCTTCTCCAGAGGATCCTGTCTTCTCGTGAGCTGCCCAAAGTCGGATAGCCTCAGCTTCAACATGTTTGCCTCCAGTGATAGTTCAGGCCTTCTTTTGCTCTAAGACCCGATCGTTCATCATTTTGGAAGTCCAGAGTTATCCGCAAAGCTCTCCTCCAGCACCACATTTCAAAGAAATCAATTTTCTCCTTGTCAATTTTCTTTACTGTCCAGCTTTTCAGACCCGTACATGGTGATCAGCAATACAATCGTGTGGATAATCCTGGTCTTGACAATATTTTCTAGTTCTTTCATGGCTGCCCTTCCGAGTCTCCGTTTTCTTCTGATATCTTGGCTGCAGCTTCCATCTGGATTGATGGTTGAACCAAGGTATACAAAATCTCTTAACTATTTCAGTTTCTTCATTGTTGCGTGGTTCTTCTGCAGTCATGACCTTTGACTTCTTAATGGCTAAATATACCATGGCCCCTTCCACTCTGAATGTCTCTCACTTGGAGTGATATTCAAAAATAAACTGCTTCTGACTAGCCCTGAGCTTTGCCCCTGAGATGTTGGGGACCACAGCTTTACCTAAGCATTGGAAGGGATGTGAATGGCCAGCTCAAAAAGGCTAGTTTTAGGCAAAGTGGTCAACTCCACAAGTTGGCGGGAGTGGTATATTATTATAATATCATCATCATATGCCATCAAGTCAATTCCGACTTAAGGCAATTCTTTCCAGGGTTTTATAGGTAGAGAATACACGGAAGTGGTTTCCCATTCCCTTCTTCCCAGGGATTCTGCAGCTTGCCCAAGGCCACCCAGGCTGGCTCTACTATGCTAAGCAACAGGATTCCAGCTAATCTGATACTATATATTGGCTGAAATCCTCTTGCTTAGGATAGTAAGCTGCAACTAGAGCAGGTGTATGGAATCCATGGAACTTAACAGAGGACTTGGCTCCCTAATTCCTCTATTTGCAACTAAGCACCAGGATTTCAGCCTCCTGTTTTTGCATTCTTAACTTCTGGATATTTTAAGTCACCTAGATTCTTGTCTTCTTTCCTTTTTTTGTCTTCTCTTTTCTTTTTTTTTCCTTTTTCTGGAGAAACACATCCAAGGGAAACATCACCGGCATCATCATCATCATCATCAAGCGACAGGAAGCCAGATATAGGCTGAATATCAGGAAAAACTTCTTAACTGTTAGAGCAGTACGACAATGGAACCCATTACCTCGGGAGGTGGTGAGTGCTCCAATGCTCGAGGCCTTTGAGGGAAAATTGGACCACCCTCTGTGAGATCTGCTTTGATCTGGATTCCTGAATTGGGCGGGGGTTGGGTTCGATGGCCATACAGGCCCCTTCCAACTTTATGAGTCTGTGATAATCCCTTTTTATCAGCTGTAAGGCTTTTGAATAAAAAACTGGAATTTTCACTATCAAGATCACAGAGAAACATTTTTCCCCCCACATGTTTGCTCAGACTAGCCTTCTGAAAATTGGCATTCTTGACATCTCTGTGACCTCAAGTTTCAATCTCTCCAGAGCTTTCTACCAGGTCAAGAATTCTGGGAATACCAGCTCACACATCTGGAGGTCACCAGATGGAAGCAGGCTGGTCTAATCAATTTCTCCATTGGTATTCACCGCCATCAAGGATGGAAGTGAATTCCATAAGCTGACAATGTGTTATTTAATGAAACAGCCATCAGGGCACCCACACAACCACACCCTTGTTCACTTCGGGTGCTACACGTACTAAGAAATCCATCCTTAGTTCCTCACCCTTCACAGAAGATCAACTCTTCTGCCTTCTTTCCCCCACCCCACCCCCCAGCCCACATGGATCTCTGGATCAGGAGAAGTCTTTAGCAATCTTAATTAAAAATCAAAAGCAAGCAAAGCCTTGCAAACAGAATTAGTTATCACTTGTGAGAAGAGTTAACCAGAAGGAGGGGAAATATCTTTTGGTATTCACACCTTAATGTGTGTGAGTCTCCTCTTAATTGCCCGAGTGTAATTGCCTTGATGCTGTTGGCATTTGCCTGGTGGAAAAAAGAATCATGATAAGGAATCAGAAGGAGAAAATTTTGCAACAGGCTTAAGAGCTTGTGGTTTTCTTCTGCTATACTGGCTCATCCATGAATGTGAATTGTATGTATTTACATGTTTGATACATTTATAACCTCTTTTTTAGATGTGGTTGGGTGGTAACATGGCTCACAGCCTAAAATTACCCTAAAGAGATAGGGTGTGTGTGTGTATGTATATATATATTTCTGATCCCTGACACTTAGGTTCCCAGGTCTTCTCCAGGGGCAGCTCATGGGTCAAAAGGGGTGGTGGCTCACCCCAAAATTTCCAGAGGAGCCCCTTTATGGAAGGAGGCAGATAAGACTTCCTTGTTCAAATTGCTTTCCATCCCAGCTAGGGTGCAATATATGAATTTTGGTCCATTCTTCAACAGTGGAAGAAAGTCCTCCCTCCTTCTACACCAGGACCAGCCAAATTCAAGAGGTGCAGCCATTTCCCATTCACAGCGGAGTTCATTACACCTGGGTGTCTCTTTAAAAAACATGAGTCTTCCAGGAAGAAAAAAAGCCAGAGAGAGTTGGGAATCTTAAATCCAACATTGTTGGATTTAAGCAGTCGGTTCAAATGTTTGAAGAGCTGTCCCATGGGAGATGAAGCAAAGTCTGAAATGGGACCCAAACAAATGGATTTGAATTACAAGAACATTTGACTCGACCCTAGGAGAACTTTCTAAGAGCTGTTCAAAAGAAAATACACACACACACAAAGAGAGAGGAGTGGATAAGCTTGGAAGGTGGAAGTTAGGTGGCATCTGCTAGGGAAACTTCAGTTGTGCAGTAGCAAAGGTTGGACTTGTTGACTTTTGGAGCCTCTTCCAGTTCTACTTCAGCCCTATTCTGTCCTTACATCTTCAGCCCAGCCAACACGGATAGAAAGAGGTGGCCAGGGTTGCCCCTTCCTCTGTTGCCTCGCCCATGAGACCAGCCATGACTCTGAAAAGCAGAAGTGTCTCACTCCTTTGCGGGCTTTACGCCCAAGCAAAAACCAGACTTTCCAGGGTTCTTGTGTAGAACTCCTTGAGAGTAGATCCTCTTCAGACACACTGCTGCTCACATCACCCAAGCAATGAGGGAGGGAGCAGGGCAACTGATGTTGATAACACCAAGAACAGTTATTATGGACTAAGGCTTAGGAGTATGTGGCCAGCATGAATACTCACCCTGTTAAGCCATGACAGGAATTCAGGTCAAGGCTTTGAGAAGCTGAGCACTTGGACCCCATGAATGGACTGACTCCGCCCAGTTCAGTTGTCTGGACAGCCACTTTCTAAAATCTCACATTCGTTCCCTCTATCAAAACCAAAGTAAAACTCTTACTTAACTCTCCTAGCCAATGGCTCAGATCCTAGCTGGTTGATGCATCCTCTCCGCAGATCTTCAGAATTCTTTTCAAGCCTATGATAGAACCTTCCAAGGAAGATTTCTGAAAAGTTCCACGCCTTAACGAACATCACGGGCTGCTTCTCGTCTGGAAAACTCTTCCCAGACTTTTTTTTGGGTCTCCCTGTTTATCATCCTAGCCTCTGAATCCAGCCGGCCAAGAGGATAGTTTACATTTTATAATTCCCCCCTTGTATTAAGGACTACCCAACAGGAATGCTCCTTGCATGAACACAGAAGGGAAAGAGATGGACCAGGTTGGATCTCCCTAACAAGGTGATGTCGTTTCCTCTCCATCTGAGCCCAACTGGGATAAAATGCAAAACCAGTACGTCGTGTGATATGGCACAGTTCTCTGTATCCCAGTGAAGCTGGAGATGGTTCATTTGGCTCCGACACTGGAGGCATTCAAGAAAAACTTAGATAATCACCTGGCAGAGATGCTTTGATTGCATTCCTGCCTTGAGTAGGAGGTTGGACTGGATGGCCTTGTAGGCCCCTTCCAGCTTCCCTTTTCTATGATTTCTATGTGGATGACTTTGAAAAACAGTCAGAGTTACAAGTTACTTCCTTCAGGACCCCTGGTGTTCAACCTTTCCTTCCCTGAGATGCCCTATAGATCCAGTCAAGCTCACACAGGCCCCAATAATTCCCCCTAATTTTTTTTTACAAGCTTATTCACGTTTGCCGTCAAACCCATCAACTAGTTCCCTGCAGGCTGGAGACAAGCCATTAATTACTGCCGCCACCGCCGCCACAGCACCAGCAGAAAAAGTCCCTTCTTCGGAGGTATATTTCAAAACATCTTGAACGATTATACAGCAGTGTCAGTAAACCAGATCGTAGCGGCTCGGCAACCCTACTGTCGGTTGGAAGGAGTTGGTAAGCTGGTTCCACAAAGCCAAAATTTCCTTGGTGTGGCACTTACATGCCCCCTAATATTTTCCAGATTTAAATTAGGAAAGCACTGGCGAGCTTTTAATGTATTTATTCTCACCCCACAGTTCATAACAAAGATCCCTGTCTGAGATTAAACCTCTAATATTGTCTCTCTGCATCTGTTGTATACTCACCTCAGTGGACTCAATCCAGATTTTGTCATGCGTAGAGCCACTGAAACCAATGGGACCTGGTTAGCCTTTCTGATTTTGATGGATCTTCTCTAACGGAGGAACTTGGCTATACTCCAGGGGTTCCCAACCTTGGGTCCCCAGATGTTCTTGGACGAAAACTCCCCAAAGCCTTCACCACGAGCTGTGCTGGCCAGGATTCCTGGGAGTTGTACTTCAAGAACATCTGGTTGGGAACCACTGCATATGCTGTATTAGAATTAAAGCCAGAGGTTGGGTGGTCCATTCGCTACTGTGCCTCCCAGGAAAAGAGCCAGCCTGGGTAGCCTTGGGCAAGCTGCACATTCCCAGGGCGCACCCAGAAGAAGGGAATTGCTAACCATTTCTGAGTATTCTCTACGTGGAAAAACCCAAGTTGGAGTTGACTTCACAGCACATGATTATTGTTATGTTCCGATATAGTTGAGAAACATTCATTCCTGCAACCCTGGACAGCCATGGCTGGTCAACCGACTGAGCTAGATGGACAAAAGGGCTTAGTTTAAAGGCATCTTCCCTTATTTCTCTCCAAGGAATTGGGTCCTCGTAGCCCAGCAGGACAGTACCTTTCCATGCAGAGGGTTCCATATCAAATCACCACCATCATTTGGTAGAACCAGAGAAGATTCTTAAGAACATAAGAACATAAAAAGAGCCCTGCTGGATCAGGCCAAGGGCCCATCTGGCCCAGCTTCCTGTATCTCACAGTGGCCCCACCCGATGCCTCTGGGAACACACGAGACAACGAGATACCTGTCTCCTGATACCCCTTCCTCTGCATCTGCCATTTTGAAGCACCTTCCTTTTAAGCCTGGAGATTATACTACATCCCCATCATGGCTTGTAACCTGCGATGGACTTTTCCTCCAGGAATCTGTCCCATCCCCTTTTAAAGGCCTCTAGGCCAGATGCCATCACCACATCCTGTGGCAAGGAGTTCCACAGACTAACAACACTCTGGGTAAATAAATACTTTCTTTTGCCCGTTCTCACTCTCCCAACACTCCATTGGAGTTGATGTCTCCTCGTTCTGGTATTGCGTGAGAGGGAAAAGGGCTTCCCTCTGTCCACTTGGTCCGTCCCCTGCATAATTCTTGTCTCAAACCTGAGAGGCAATGGGAAGCAATGTCTACTTTTTAGTGTGTGACACCCATTGTTGGTTCAGCAGTGAGTTTGCCCCTTTTGTGATCCATTCTGGAAGAACAGCTGGAGGTGGTCTACAAGATGGAGCGCTTTGTACTTTCCAGTGGCAAAATCTCCACACCCTCTACATTTTTAGACTTTACCACTCTTAGCTGCCTTCCATTGGCAGAAATGTTAATTCAACATTAAATAAATAAGTGAAACCCAAGCCTTAAGACAGATTCAAGATGCTGTGATGGCTACTTGACATTAATTTGTAGGCTACCACTTGCCAAACATTTTCAACAATTTCTTGAGGTCTTCAAGGGCAGCTCCACATCCAGTGCACTGCAGTAATCAATACGGAAGTTTGCAAGAATCCGGGAGATGTGACTAGTGGTAGGAGCTGGGTTACTTAGCAGAGGCCTTGATGTTTGTTGCTTCCAGATTTAGATGGCCTTAGGAATGGACCTCAACAGATGGGAAACCTTGACATCTGAGCGTTCAGCCTGGAGGCAGGCGGTGCATCACGGCCTCTCCCAATTTGAAGAGACACTTGTCCAGCAGGCCGAGGCAAAGAGGCAGTCCCGAAACCAGCAAAATCAGGGAGCTGGACAGGGGACAGATGGTATTGGTCTTCAGTGTGGAAGGGATTGTCACTCTCGAATTGGCCTTCTCAGCCACACTAGATGCTGTTCCAAGACCTCTATTCAGAGCACGTTACCATAGTCTCTCGAGACTGAAGGATGCCTACTACTATGCTTAATACCCAGTGTGGTGTAGTCGATAGAGTGATGGACTAGGACTCTGGAGAATGGGGTTCAAATCCCCGCTCAACCATGAAAACTCACTGGGGGAGTGGAACTGGTAAAAGCACTCCTTAATATCACACTTACTTTGAAAGCCCTCTTAGGGTCGCTATAAGTCAGTTCCAACTTGAAGGCACAGTATAATAACAACGATGATTAATAATGTCTTTGCACTGCATCGCTTCATTCCAGATCATTAATGGAGGCAGTACAAACGAACGGTGCCCATGCCGGGCCCTCGGGGTATGAGACTGCAAGGTGGACACTGGCACCCAGATGAATTAATAAACAGCATTCACAGCAGAACATGGAGTTGCCATTTCATGGAATCAATAATACACGCACCTTTAAAAGCCTTGAATCTGTAGTCTCAGCAGGGCACAGGCACTTAGGTGTACCTAGCGGTACCTAACGCTGGGAGATGACACCATTACGCTCATGTACATCTTTCCAGCATTTAATAGTGGGTTTGTGGGGTGCTTTGTAGATTAATGGCACTGATCATAACCAACAAGGAGGTGTTGAGTCTTTCTCTTTTAAAATAAAAAGGCTTATAGGAAAAGAAAACTTGCTGAAGATTTTTTGAAGGTGGCTATATGTTGAATTTACTGATACTGTAGTCAATGGCTCTCTACCGATCACAAAGCAAAGCTTTAGGGGTTCAAATACATCCAAACCAAAATTCTGTCACTTAGTGTAATAAATCCCACTAGAGTAGGCTCATTGAATCAATGGGGATTTGGTGAGTCAACTCCTCCATACCCTGTTTCCCTGAAAGTAAGACCTAACCTGAAAATAAGCCCTAGTATGATTTTTCAGGATGCTCGTCATATAAGCCCTACCCCAAAAATAAGCCCCAGTTAAGTGAAACCCCGCCCTCCACCCTTGTGCAGCAACCAGAAGATGACATTGACTGTATTTGAATCAATGTAGATGGTTGTACATGAAAAAAATAAAACATCCCAAGAAAATAAGCCCTAATGCGTTTTTTGGAGCAAACGTTAATATAAGACCCTGTCTTATTTTTGGGGAAACACGGTAAGTTCTATTGATTCAAATGGGCCTACTCTAACAGTGACTTACTTTCATGTCATTAAGCCACAGATGGAGTAGCCCATTTGACTCTATGAAGCTTGCAGAGGGATTGACTCACCAAATCTCTATTGATTCAGTGGGCCTACTCTAGAGCAATTTGCTACGCTAAGCCACAGGGTTTGGGCCATGGTGTTTTGAAAGGATGTCTAGAAATGGCCAAGTAAAAAAGTCGTCAAATTGTCGTTCGAAAGCATTGTGTCAAGAGATGGGCATGAACTGCCGGTTCAGTGGTTTGTGCCTGTTTGGCTATCAGTCCAACAGGTGTTGCGCAGTTCTGATGTTGTTCCAAGCCCTGCCTCTTCTGCTGCTCTTCCGAGTGTCAGTCCATTGATTTCTTGGCTGCCGTCTCCGTTTGGTTTGATGATTCAACCAAGTTATACAAGATCCCTAACCAGTTTCTTCATTGTCAATGTTGAAGATGTCCTGGATGGCCCGAAAGATGAACAAGTGGGTCCTAGATCAAATCAAGCCTGAACTCTCTCTGGAGGCCAACATGTTGAAACGGAGGCTGTCCTTCTTTGGGCATGTCCTGAGAAGACAAGATTCTCTGGAAAAGATCATCATGCTGGGAAAGGGGGAAGGCAGCAGGAAAAGAGGAAGTCCAAATACAAGATGGACTGACTCCTTAAAGGAAACCACAGACTTGGGTTTGAAGAGCTGAGCAGGGCAGCTGAGGACAGGACATTTTCGAGATCACGCATTCATAGGGTCACCCTACGTTGGGAGCAACTTGATGGCAAATAACAACATCTTTATCCTGCTTTCTGACCCACAGAAATTCACAGAATTTCAAAAGCAGGGAACTAACCACAAAACCCATCACAAACAAGGGGACACTCGTATTTTCTAACATGTCTGATAAATATTGCCGTCAAAATACTCCTGACTCCGTGAAAAGGCTTCCCCACGAACCGAAGGAATAAATAGGTTTCCACCACCTGCCGGAAGTCAAGTGGAGACATGACGAGATAGGTTTTTGTTTAAATGACATTTCGTTGGAATCTCACGATCATCTCCATCACAGCCCATTTGATTTCTTTATACAATCTGACAAACGATTCCTGACCTTCTTCTGGCGAGGGCGGCTCTGGGGAACCTTGACCTTTCGGAAACGTGTACTTGGTGTCTAGATAATGAGGTTGCCTGTCCCACAGGTTCTCGTTGTTCTTCCAAAAGTGGGTTTTCTTTTTAAAAAAAACAAACACCCAAAACTTTAGCTCTCCCTCAACCGCTAGGATAAATAAGCAAAGATTTAGTGCTCTCTCATGCCCTTCTTCCAGTAGACCTATTCTGCTCACGTAGTTTTCCATTGCCGCCGCGCGCACCACCACCACCACCACCCCCGAAACAATCTGTCGGTTGCCACCAGTTTTCTTCGACCTGTTTCGAAGAATCCCTCTTAGGATCTGAGTTGGGGGGGGGGGTTCTAAAAAGGTGTGTGTGGCGTGGGGGGGGTGTTTGGTACCTCTGCAAATTTTACGTTTTTCCTAGAGTCTAGAGTCTTCCATCTTTCCCATTTGGGTTGTGTGGTTCTGGCTTGCACAATCATATCCTCATGAATGTCTGAATAATGGAAATGGTGGGAATAATAGGCAAGGCGTTTCTGCTTCTTGATTTCGATTCCTTGCCTTGAGCAGGGGGTTGCTCTCGATGGCCTTCGAGGCTCTTTCCAACTCCATGAATCTAGGATTCTAGGATTCTGCTGCTGGTTCCTCCTTTTCCTCCTCCTTCCCTTTCTCTTCTGTTTCTCCTATTCTTTTTCCTTTGCTTTTGTTTCTGTTTTTTTCTCTTTTATTTCTTCCTTTTCTTCTGTTTTCCTTCTGTTTCTTTCCTTCCTCCTTTTTCTCATTCTTCTTTCTTCCTGTTTCCACCCTCCTCCTCCTTCTGACATGGCCATAGTGACACATGCCCTAGTTACTTCCCGTCGGGATTACTGTAATGCGCTCTATGTGGGGCTGTCTTTGGAAAGTGTCCAGAAACTTCACAAGGTCCAAAACGCAGCAGCCAGATTGCTGACTGGAGCTGGCCACAGGGGTCACGTTGCCCAACAGTTACAGCAGCTCCACTGGTTGCTGATCCATTTCTGGCCACAATTAAAAGTGTTGGTTATAACCCATAAAGCCCTAAAAGGCTTGGATCCAAGATATCTCAAGAACCACGTCTCTCTTTATGAGCCTGTCCAGATACTAAGATCATCAGGAGAAGCCTTTCCCTTGGTCCCAACACCTTCAAAGGTGCGTCTGATGGGCACACGGGAGAGGGCCTTCTCTGTGGCTGCTCCCAGACTCTGGAACTCCCTCCCACTGGAGGCCAGGCTGGTCCCATCTTTGCTGTCTTTCCGCAAGGACGCAAAGACCTCTCTCTTCAGGCAGGCTTTCCCTTAGTGACCGACTGTTTAGAAGACAATAAATGGGATTTTTGTGGCTCCTGAATCTGTTTTTCATAATACCTTTAACTAATATTTTTAATATAATGTTATTAATTCTTCTTGAGTATTTGAATAATTTACTGTTTTTAGCTTTTAATCGTGTGCTTTTTTGTGATGTAAGCCACCTTGGGTCCTTTTTTAGAAGAAAGGCAGGGTAAAAAATATTTTAAATAAATAAATAACTTACTGAAGCCTGACTTAGGGACCAATGGAAAACCCACAGTAAGCATTTAAAATTTTAAATGGAAAACGATTTTTTCCAGTCTCTTTGTGCCGCGGTTGGCATTACCGGGTGTTATTTCCAACCAGCCTCAAGTCCTAGATAAGCCCTTAAAAAGCAAGAGATTATTTTCTCACCCAAATTTTATAATTGTGGAAATCGGTGCTGTTCCTTTCTGTGTCCAATACACACAAGAAAGAGCCTATAAAATCCAAGAGACAGCCTCCTCTGTTTCAATACCTTTGAAATGTATACCGTCTTCGTTCGTTGGATGGGACTCAGGGAGGGAGAAAAGAGAGCGGAGACAGAACTTGCGAAGTTAATTAAAGGATCTCCCGTTAAACAGAGACAGAACATGTGGTCCACTTCACAGGCCAAAGAAAACAAGGGTGGACAAAATTGTCTTCTTTCCTGCACTACAACATACTTTCTAAGTTAGCATTTCGCCGAAGTGAAAGTGACGGTTCTGTCCGCTCGGCTCTCTGCTAGTCCCCTTTAAAAAATAAAAATAAAAGTTATTTTGGGTCAGTGTGGAAGGCCCCGACTTCCTTTCATGGATGGTGCCACAAACTGTTAACCCAGAAGTAGTGTTCTTCCCCCCCCCCCCCGGGATGTTGGCAAGTCTTTGGGTCCCAAGTCCCGAGTCCCAAGTCTTGAGTCCCAAGTCCCTATGAAAAATGAGCTTTTTTCCCCTAGAAAAAAGAGAGGGGTGGGTTCCAAGTCATGAGTCGAGTCTGAGTCATTGAAAAGAAAAACTGAGTTGAGTCTGAGTCAAGTATGACTTAAGTCCGACTTGACAGCGAGTCCTGCGGCTTGAGTCCCCATCCCTGGTTTTGTCCCCATCCCTTGGAACTTCGCCTGCCCCACCTCTGTGACATCACAAAGACCCGCCTCTCGTCCCACCCACGCAAGCTCTGTTCTCCATCTTGGGGACCTGTGGTTTCCGGGAATGTGATGCTATGGACTCAGCGCCCCCTTCTAGCATCTGCTTCCTTAAGGAGTTTCCCTCCTCTTTCTCTCTAATGGTAGGGCGGGTGGTCTACTCATGCCGTATCCATTTTTTCTCACCTTTTCCGAAATGAGGCCACTTCCTGACACAGCTGTCCATTTTCCATATGATTTTTGTTTTCGGGGGAGGAGAGATTGAAGTGTATGGGAAGGCCCCGCCTGGAGAACCGTCTGCCTCCTACCTTAAGTACAATCTTGACGCCATTTCAAGAAGAAAGAAAGAACAAAGAAGGATCTTTAAAAGCGTTGTGGCAAATTGATGAAAAGGAATTAAGAGAGAGGAGGCAAACGGCTTTTAGGCTAATGAGTCTGGTGGCATGGTGGATTCATGTCAGCCCCACCTCTGTCCTCGGTTGTTCTCTCCTCCTCGGTTGCCTGATGTCTCCTTGCGTTTATTAATACCATTTGCTTTGATGGTTTTTAAACACTTGGCAACCAGTTCCAGATGTGTGTGAGGCTTTGATTGCAAAAAGCCACTCCCTGGAAATTTCCTGTTTCATTTTTAATTAGGGCAGTGGATGTTTCAGTAGAGTTGTTGTTCGAAAAACGTCTTCCTAAGACCGTGTTCACTCTTTCAATCCCAGTTTTGTTTATTCTCCCGAGAGAACTGTTTAACCTTCGGAATGCGTTTGTTTGTTTCTGTCATCTTTCTTTGCCATCCTTCCTTTCCGTTTCTCCGATCTCCTCGGGTGATGCAGAAATCAGTGTCACCGGAGGGGTGGCGTGTAACACATTGCCCTTGGTTTAGTTATAGGTTAGTCTGTTGGAGACTTTCCCCATCCATAGTCCCCTGGTCTCACTGCCATATACTCCACCCAATGACTTCCACCAATTTCCAATTCCCCATCCCCAGATATCTGAAGGATTCCTCATTTCTGGATTCACACACAGGCTACAGCCCATGGATGTTATAGTTTGAGCATCTCATTAGAATCAGAGCTCCTTGAAGTAGAAAGTGGCAACCCGATTGCTCTTGCATGAAAAATCAGCTTGTTCTTGTCTTGCGATTGGTCAGCAGGAGGTAAACATGGACTTTGTTTGCATGTCTGATGGCTTGGGGACAACGTTTTGAAGGAATGTCATGCCCAGTGGGGAAATGTAATCAGGGAAAATGCGCATTTCCTTTAACGTGTGACATGACCCTAAAGACGCGACAGCTTACGATCTCTGATTATAAACACGAAAATAATACAAATTTCACATTTTTTCAAGTAGTTTGAAGAATATTCACATGTGGTAATGCCACAGGGTTTGTTAAACTCCACAGAGCGTGTCTCCATCTGATCTTCAAAGTTTACTGTTCCCTCAAAGGATTCCACTCATTATCCTTGGGAGCGTCTTATGTAAAGCTTGGAAACAAGTCATTCATTTAATACATAAACAGTGAAATCATTATTTTTGCAGTAAAAAAGAGGATTGCATCTGATCCTAAGAAAACCATATTTTAAATGTTTGAAATGTTAAATATTACAAATCTTACTTTTAAAACATTACTCTTTAGAGGCCTTGTTTCAGTTGTTCACCTGGATAACACAAAATTAACATTTTCAGCATGCATGTGTTACATTATTCCCAAGTTCTGCCCTTATATTTGGAAAACCTGTGTTTTCTCACGATTTCTACAAAATTGGACATAGCCCCTTCAACTTCCTTCTTCTCCCTCTTTATAAATGAGGGTGTGCTCAGATCACTGGAAAGGTATCTATCCAATCACACCAGAAAGCAACCCTTGGGTCCAGATGTAGAAGCGACCCTTCTGTTTGCCAGGGAATCACTCCAGTTTGCCCCCAGTCTGAAGGACCAGCAAATTTTCTTGGCTTGCCGGGAACTCCGTCTTTCTCCTCTGAACCCAAGTAACCCATAGGGTGGTTCTTTGTGAAATTTAATGGGTTGTGTGTGTGCAAACTGTAGCACAATGTCAACCCATCCTGCCCCTTTCCCTTCAAATTCGGCAGCTTGGCAGGTAGACACCTCTAGACGCTTCTCAAATGGACCCATCCAAGCCCGGGAGTTTCTAACCTTCTAACATTGTGAAGGAAGAAGCCACCACGAGTAATTGCTGCTTCAGCTCATAACGGTTAACAGCGTGGTCTTATGACAGTGTTCCCATTATTGGCGCCAAAGGATTTCCTTCGCCACCCAGCCAGTGTTTACGGTAGAGCGGTAGCAGCGTTTACATAGATGCACTTCTGTGAAATGTAGGGGGAAATGGCTTGGTGCAAAGTGAAGGCAGAACAAGGCAGCACAGAACTTCCAACATGTGCCAGCCGAGTCATCTGAAGTCGTGGGCTGGTTGGTTTAGATAGAACACTTTCCAGTTAGGAACCAAATTCACAACTAAGCTTTCTGGACGGGTGCAACACCCACGTGAGGATCAGGTCTGGAAGCCCACTCTAGGGTCAGCCCAAGTTCTCCCACTGTCAAGGAAGGAAGAGAAGTACCACCCCATAACCCCATATACCAATTTCTATAGCTGGTGTTCCCTTTTAGGAGAGATGGAAAGTTTCTCTGGAATGCCACCACTAAGTGCTCTCCGCAGATAAAAATATAACATGTATAAATTCTAATCTCTGAGGACTCATTCAAGTCAGACATTACTGCTGGGCTGTAAAGAGGAATCCCCCATGCACTTTAGTCCAACTAGATGTTGAGGCATGTATACCTTACAATTAAAGGGTTTCCCCTCCAACAATGGGATTTCTTCAGAGATTCCTGTCTTACCAATTACAGTATGACCCCCCTTATCCATAGGATCAGTATCTGCTGGTTCACTTATCCACAGTCTGAAAATATTTTAAAAATATATATTTTAAAAATCCTACAAAAATGTATATTTCTAAAGGTGAAGTTACCAGAACTGGCCATGAGAGGGAGCCAGAGACCATGCTATGTATAGTATTTGCTATTAAAATAGAAGGGGAAGATATGGAGGCAGTGACAGATTTTACTTTCTTGGGCTCCATGATCACTGCAGATGGTGACAGCAGCCACGAAATTAAAAGACGCCTGCTTCTTGGGAGGAAAGCGATGACAAACCTAGACAGCATCTTAAAAAGCAGAGACATCACCTTGCCGACAAAGGTCCACATAGTCAAAGCTATGGTTTTTCCAGTAGCGATGTATGGAAGTGAGAGCTGGACCATAAAGAAGGCTGACCGCCGAAGAATTGATGCTTTTGAATTGTGGTGCTGGAGGAGGCTCTTGAGAGTCCCCTGGACTGCAAGGAGAACAAACCTATCAATTCTGAAGGAAATCAACCCTGAGTGCTCACGGGAAGGACAGATCCTGAAGCTGAGGCTCCAATACTTTGGCCATCTCATGAAAAGAGAAGACTCCCTGGAAAAGACCCTGATGTTGGGAAAGTGTGAAGGCAAGAGGAGAAGGGGACAACAGAGGACGAGATGGTTGGACAGTGTAATCGAAGCGACCAACACGACTTTGACCAAACTCCGGGAGGCCGTGGAAGAGAGGAGGGCCTGGTGTGCTCTGGTCCATGGGGTCACAAAGAGTCAGACACGACTTAATGACTAAACAACAACAATTAAAATAGTGTTTGCTATAATCCACGTTTTTCAGCATCTGGGAGGGTGGGCTTGGAACCAATCCTCCATGGATACAAGGATCCTACTGTTAGCTTGTAAATTAAGTCTGTGTTTATTTCACTGTAAAGCAAAGCATGTTAAATGCTAGATTCGCAGGTGGAGGGAAAAATCACGTGTGTGATGCCTTAGTCTACTTGGGGGAGGACGTCTGCAAAAATAGATGATAAATATATCATCTAGTTTGACTCCTAGTCTGCTTTTAAATATCACAACTCAAGCAAAGACACCACCTACCCATCACTTCTGTGAGCCAACAGATTGGAAAAGTTACTTTGGGGGATTTTAACTCTCACAACCTTCCAGGTACGAGGATGACTGGTACTGAGGTATGTGTCTTTCTCTGTAGTAATGGGGCCACTCCTGTGTCCTGTCTCTTACCAGCCCTGTAGTTTCTGCTCTGAGATGTTCCCCCGTTGGGTGGTTTGCTTCCCCCCCCCCCCCCGTCTTTGGTGGCTTTCCTTCCAGTGGAATAACAATGGGTTGACACCGTGTCCCACCCCACAAACTGATCCTAAGGAAGAACCTTGAGGTCACTGCCTTGGATGCTAACAAAAGGTGCAGCTCATTCCATTCATGGATAAGTCTCGAATCCAACAGACTTAGGGTGCGATCACGTGGGCACTTGTTGTATTTTCGACTGCTTGTGGCGTGGTCCAGTGTGAGTTATTGACCAGTGCTCACATGACCTATGGGGAAGAGCACCCCAGCCCATCCCCCAATCATGTCCAAGCTGGACTTTTTTTGGTCCAGGAGTAGGGTTACTACTTTTGTGGGCCTGGTTGAAGCGATTCCAACATGGGCAGAAGAGGATGATGGGTCCTATTAATCTGATCCTTTTTGGTGTGCTGAGACATGAAGCATTCACAGAATCCTAGAATCATGGAGTTGGAATCTAAGATCATCGTGTCCAACCCCCTTGCTCAAAGCAGGGATCGAAATCAAAGCAGATCTGTCAGAAGGCTGGCCAATTTTCTCTTCAAATTTCTTGTCACCTCATCACACCCTCGGATGCCACTGACAGAAAACAGGCAAGGAATTTCTGCTAATTGTCTCTGTGGGAAACGGGAGACAACAACTTCCCCTGTGTGTACTAACAGGTATGTCCCATGACCAGAGACATTCCTACAGTGCGGAAGAAATTTTGGATCCTGTCTCCAAGTAGCTTCTGAAAGTTGCCATCAGAGTCAGTAGAATTCACAGAATGAGAGTTTTTTTTTCCCAGAGGCGTGAGGAACGATGACTGGAGCAGCTTAAAATGGCTACAGTACGGATGAGACTAGAGATGGGCATGGACTGCCAGTTCAGTGGTTCGTGCTGCCTCATTTTTAAGACGAACATGTGTTTGGTGCTTCCCTGCCCCGCCTCCTCCACCAGGTGCCCTCTCAGAGGCAGTGCCCCGGCTTCCCTGCCCCGCCTCCTCTGGGTGCTGCCTCTGAGTGGGCGCCTGCTGGAGGAGGCGGGGCAGAGAAGCACCAAACACATGTTCGCCCAAAAAACAAACCAGCACGAACTACCAAATCAGTGGTTCATGCCCATCTCCAGATGAGACCAGTTACATTCAGTCACTTAATCCCTGAGAATTCCTGGAACTATGTAGAAATGAATGGCATATTTATTCCCAATTTACCCCACTGATTATATTCGCAATGATGGTTGAGAAATACCATAAATAATCAAGTCAGTAAAAGTAATTCTGAAACAATATTTAAGCTGGCTAGGGCACCCCATTCTGGAATGGTGGAAATCAGCAATATTTAGACTAATTCTCTTCTCGCGGTCGTCCGAGATGGTGTTCTCTTACAAGTACAGTGTGTAATTTGAGATTATAGTTTGCTGATCTTTGCTGACCACCTGCGAGTGCTTGCTGAGATGGCTCAGCCACTGGGGTAGGTGAACTTTTGACTATAGACATTCCCACCAGCATATTAGAACAAGGTAGATCAAGGGCAGAATCTGGATGGAATCTGCAGAGCCTTTAATATTTTGATGGGGAGAAGCCAATACACCTTCTTGGGACTAGAACTCAGGGGAGCCCCCAGCTACTGCAGATGCTCCCCGGAGGATTCTAAACATTGTATTCCAGCCCCCATCTTTTCCAAGCTCTGGGGAAGACATAAATATTATTCCAATACACTGATTTTCCCACCTAAGCCTTCCAATTTAGAACAGACCCCAAGACTCAGCGTCAAGTCAAAGAAAGGTGTATAAAATGAAAATCATGTCTCTTTCATCATGACGGCTTTTCTCCCCAAGGAGGGAAGAATGTAAGAAAGCTACCAGTGTTTAATAAAGGAAATGGGTTCATCTGGTGAACATTAGATGTGTCAACAAGTCATAAAAAGAGCCACTACATCAAAATATCCCAGGGAGAGATTGTGTTGAAGAAGAACGAGAAACCGGTGGGGAAATGAGGAGAAAAGAACATAAGATGGTCTCTGAAGCACACATGTATCTCCAGAAAACAAGAGCTTGGTAAAATGGGTTTTAATTGTGTGTGGATTGTTTTACAAGCTTCCGGTCCGCAACACACAAAAGTGAAGCTATCTGGATGTCCCAAAGAGGTGACATAAATCACATTCTCCTAATGGACCTCCTTGGAGTCCGTTAGTCTTTCTCCTCGCCATGAGTAATCACGTAAACGAGATTCTTGTAGTCAAGGTTACCCGAAGGATCCGGTGGGAAAGCACTGAAGGTCTGTTTAATCTGTGTAACAGGAGGAAGAAGAAAGGTTCGGTCATGTAGGATGTGATAAAAGAATAAATGTTGATGATTTTCACATAGACGCACAAAATCCGAGCCATTTCAGGCACAGATGGATAAATAACGTCAATTCATGTTTTCTCATTCTTCAGCCTTAAATTGGGTCATCCCAAAATTAGATTGTGTGCGTTTTTTAAAAAAGGTAGTGTGAATATCCATGTAAGTCTTTGGGATCATGCCTGCTAATGCATATATTTTTTAAACAATTTTGCAAAATACACATGTTTCGAAAGGAATTTTCCTGGTGGAATGCATGCATATTGAACTTTTTTTTTTTTGAACCTATACCTTTTTGTGCCAATTTTTGAATCAGTGAGTTCTATTAAAAATGGAGCCGAGTGTGAATTTCAAAGGGTAAATGTTTTTCAATTTGTGGTGAGTTTTTTCCAAAAGTGTGAAATGAGATAAGGCCACACCAGACTGAAAACTGAACTAATTTCTCCGCTCTCCAACAGTTTAGGTCCTTGGTCTGTTGAGTCATTATTCTCACTAGAAAAAAACATGTTTTTGCTGAATTAGAATTAGAATCAGAATTCTAATTGCTTCCAGCCAAATAGAAGAATCATGCCAAGGGTGTGTAGGGTGAAATTAATCTTACCTCTTCAGCAGTGAACCGGTCTGCTTGGGTCATGAGCATTTCTTTCATGCTGTAGAAAGAAAAGAAAAGAAAGATATTTCAAGAAGAGACACAAAGACATTGGTAGGGGCTGGACTTGATCATGCATAGGGTCCCTTCCAATGCTACAGTTTTAAGATTTTTATTTTATTATAAAATCGAAAAGGCCCATTTGTGCATCCAAAAAAAGATTCAGCTCGTCCACAGTTCTGACTGGAGTTTGGAAACATGCTGGCTTTTGTAATCCAGGAATGTAACTTTTCCAAATTCCGAGATGATGCACTGTCTAGGCATCATCATTGCACCCTGTGCTTGAACCTGATTGCTGGGATGGAAAGTCAGTGGGTGTGAATACAGAGTCGATTCTGTTTACTCATCCATACACCTGAAAATATTTTATTTTGTTTTGTTTTATTTTTCTTATTCTGTTTTGTTTTATTTTGCAACATGAACTATGATCAAGACTGTGCAGGCTCCCGAAGCCTAGAGGGCGAGTCACCTCAGAGTTAGGAAAAGTTACATTTCTGGATTGCAAAAACTAGAATCTCAAGCCAGCGTGGCCGATGCTGGAGGGGGATTCTGGACGTTGTCACTTACAAAAGTACTGCTTCTAAATTGCAGCCAGGAGGGTGATGAGATGAATCGTTGGAGACACAAAATGTCCTTTTTGCCTTTATAATAATAAAATAATAATCTTAGAACTGTAGTGCTGGAAGGGACCCTATGGGTCATCTAGTCCAGCCCCTGTCAAGGAGGCACCATGGGGGAATCGAACTCCAAACCTCTGGCTCCGCAGTCAGAAACCTAAACCACAGAGCTATCCAGCAGTTCATTTTTTTTTTCTGGTAATGTTTTGATGCAATAGTATAACCTCGTCGTTTAGTGGGAAAAGCCAATAAGAGGTAATGAAGGAAGATGTTTTTAAATTATGTGTGGGGTGGAAAAAAAAACAGAAAAGGACAGTGTTTTTCCCCTGTTCCTCTTTTGTAATGTGAGAAATTAGTATCTGTCTAAGGAAGGCAGATTGAAAGAAGAGGAAAATGAGCACGCATTCCACAGCATAGACCCCAAAGGATATTCACTCCTCCAAGGTGACTGCCAACTTTGGGAGCTTTAAGAAGAACATCACACACTGTCTAGCTATCTGTGGCTACTTGCTGTGGTGTAGTGGACCCAGGTCTTGTAGGGTTGAAGATCTTGGGACTTCCTGATGAGCAAGGATTGTGATGCCATCTCATTCATTTTGTCTGAACTTAGCTACATTCCCTCGCTGTAACTGAGAGAGAAATGGGTTTGTCTGCAATGAATATAGTGCTGCAAGATATCCCTGTTGCCATTCGGAATATGTGACGGTGGTTCGGTCTTGAATTGACAATTAAAAGCCATTCACTTTACAAAAGATGTGGGCATCATTGGTTGACATGGACCCGTCCAGCTGCCTGCATTTCTGAACCTTACTGAGGAGCAGACTAGCTCTGGGGACGATTGCGATGAACACTTCTAGATTTACCACTGGCTACCAGCCATGATATCAAAACGATGTCTTCAGAATCAGAGGTGGTATGCCTCTGAGTATCACTTGCTAGAGGACATGGGAGATGAGGTGGCTATTATCATGCTCATGTCTTGCTTATGGACCTCCCAGAAGATACATCTGGTTTGTCTACTGTGAGAATCTGGAGAGATCCAGAGATCTGGTAGGATCCAGAAGAGTCTTCTTGGTGGTCCCACTCTTTACATCTCTCTATCGGTCAACTGATGCCACAGCTGCTCCCCAGCCTCTCATACCTGAGGGAACGGCCTCACTTTGCCTCACGGTGGGGCCGGCCCTCAACTCATGATAGAGTTCCTTGAATCTGAGGGAACTTTCTGTGCTGATTTGGCTTTCAAAGAGGTTCTGCCTCCACCTCCTAGAACAGCCATTTTCTATTCACTGGCGTGCACTGTTTTTGGAAAGAATTTGAGGCAAGGTTGGGGGGTGCCAGGCTGGTGAATGAGAGGAGGGGTGGAATATAATTATAAGCTTCAGAAGTTGAGCATGTCAGCCTTTGGCATCTTGAGACATAAGGAGGATGGAGAAAAGCGCCCAGCGCTGTTTCCACTATTTATTTTATAGAGAAACAAAGATTCAGATTTTCCAAACGGAGAAGGACCGAGCTCTCGGCATCTGTCATTCGTCATGTTATTTGTTTCTTCTCAGGGTGGGGTGGCGGAGTGGGACAACATGAAGGCCATCATAGGGTTTTTTCCAGCCTGGCCCATTTACCTTGATGTGGAAGATGAGATTGCATTTGTGTGGACCGGTTTCAGCTGGTGGCGGTGTTTTTCCATAAAATTAATGTATATTCCAGGCCATTCTTTGGTTTCCTAGTGAGTCACAGAAGTGCCACTTTGTGAGGGAGGAGAGAAGGAGTTGTTTCATGATTTGAGGTGATCTGGCAGAAATTTCTAGAGTTCTGGATGCTGTCACTGAGTCTGTTTACAAGAAGGGTTTCATACGGTTCATATCAAGTCCCATCAAGATATTCTTTTGATGTTTAATCAGACCCTCTTTGTTCAAATTTGGATCCACTGCTTTGGGCCTCACCCTCCGGAGTATCAGAAACAAAGCTTTCTCCACCTTCCACTGGACAACTCTTCAAACACGGGATAGTTATCACACCACTTCTCATGTCTGATCCTTTTTATCTTTCTATCAGATGCCTCCTACAGCCTTAAGGCCAAAAGGAATGAGGCATTCAAATATGGTCTCCACACTCTTATTTCTGCTTAAAAAGCAGACACGGAGAAGCCTTAGAGAGAGCAAAACCCTAGGTGAGGAAGGCCTAAACATTTGGTAAACTAAAGAAGGACAATCTTGGGGTGTCTTGGTTTGATTTTTCTCCCCCCAAGGATCTTCTGAAGGCCACAGTACCTTCAAAAATGGGAATAGGTTCACTTTTCCACAAAGAGTGTCATAGAAGTTACAGGAAGCCAGATTTCAATTGAATATCAGGAAAAACTTCCTAACTGTTAGAGCAGTATGACAATGGAACCAGTTACCTTGAGAGGTGGTGAGTGCTCCAACAGTGGAGGCATTCGAGAGAAATGTAGACAACCACCTGGCAGATATTCTCTGATTTGTATTCCTGCATTGAGCAGGGGGTTGGACTTGATGGACTTAAGTCGAGGCCCCTTCAAACTTCACTATTCTATGATTTTATGATTCTATGAAGCTTACAATAATTGAGTCGGAAGGGGCTTATAAGGCCATCGAGTCCAACCCCTTTCTCAATGCAGGAATCTTGGCCACTTATTGAATAAATGAACTTAAAAATGTCATCGATGTATTTTTCCTTGGAATCCCTATGATTTTGTATCTCTAGGAAAAAAATGTAGTGAGAGAACTGCTGGACAGCTCTATGGTTTAGGCTCCAGAGGCTGAGAGTTTGATTCCTCACGGTGCCTCCTTGACAGGGGATGGAGCTTTCACCCTGACAGCAGAGGGGAAAAAACACATTTTTTTCCCTGAATGTAGAAATAGGTAGTTGGTGTAAACTCGTTGACTGAAGTTTAAGTGTTGCTAAATTTCATTACCATCAGGAGGTGACAGAAAACTATAGCACTGTGTTGTCTTCCACCGACTTGTTACTCCCAGTGGACAAAGGCAGAACTTTGGGTCAAATTCACTTACTCTTGAGAAGACCTCATTAAATGCCCGTGGAATGATGGGACCCGAGTAGAGATGGGCATGAAGTGGCACTTTGTGCCGGTTTGTTTCCCAGCTGAACAGGTTCGGTGCCCACCCCTCTGGCGGGCACCCACTCAGAAACAGGGACCTGAGGAGGTGGGGCAAGGAAGCCAGGGTGCTGCCTTTGACTGGACACTGCCAAACACCTGTTGGGTCATCAGCTGAACCACCACGAACCGCCAAACCACCGGTTCGTGCCCATCTCTAGATCTGAGTCCTCAAACATTCCCAAAACTGCTAATAGATTTCCCCAACCTCTCTCTCTCTCTCTGGATTCACATGCAAGGACGTGTTGCCCAGTTTATTGAACAGCTTAAACACCTTACACAAGCGAATGAGTGTGTTAGTGTGTGTTTTGCACATAGATATGTCACCTACATGTGTGCAAAGAAGGAAAACTTTTTCATGCCCCTTGATGTCGGTTCCAAAATTCCTGAATGAGTCAGGACTTTCCAAGCGAGATGTGGAAAAAACGAAATGACCCAAAGGATGTTAATTAGATGGTGGTTCTTAATTAAAAGGACAAGCGTGTCAAGTTGTGGAGGCGATATTTTGCCATTGCCTGGTTCTCCTCTGTTTTTTTTTACCCAGTACGAACATGTACTATTAATTAATACCAACCATCCTCTTGAAAGGGTCTGGATTTTCAAAGGGATGAACGAGCCCTTCTTAAAAACAAAATTATTGCAGGCAAATGTCCATAAACTGGTGGAATTTGACAAATAAGAGCCAAACCTCAAAATATGGGCACGGAATTGATTTAATGGTCTATTTTGTAATGGCCAACCTTACCCTTGGGCTAATAAGCAAACATTATGTTCTATTCCGGTGATGAACCCATGTATGTATTTGGTCCAATGTGCTGGTCTAGTATTTAATGTTTTAGACAATAGTGTGTGTGCAGTCGGTTTGTGGAGGAGGGGTGTTTGATGGGATGGGTGGATGACTTTTCGTCACAAAGAAAATTTGTATCACGCATTCGTGCTGTCCTTTAATCTCCCTGGGTGTTCTGTTGCGGAGATGGGAACCCCTGGACCCCACACTTCTGCCTCTGTGATCTGCAATTAGATGTTTGACAAAGCGACATATTTGTTTTCATCTATGGTGCGGTGTTTGGTTGAGGTTAGGGTTGATTTACTTACATTCATTGTTAACCGCCCAGCGAACTGTTCATCACTAACTCGGGCAGCAGAAAAGAACTCGAAATAAATAAAGACATTGAAAACCTGGGAAGATGTTTCATGGAACCGGAGCTGTGCTTTGCATTAGGACGGGAGGTGTTGGGCATAACGTATCTGTGCTTTGCAGCCGAAGAAAACGTTGCACATAACTAATCTATGCTTTGCAACCTAGGAAGACTTTGTTTGGAACTGCACTGTGCTTTCCAGCCTGGAAAGGAGCACATGAAGGGGGAGAGCATCAATATAAGCATGCTAGCTCCACTCCCCAATGTTGAGAGTCAACGTCTCTGACAGGGCTGGCCGACAAGCGTTGTGGCCTTCACTGCCATAATCACGATCCTATGGATTGGGTTAAGACGCACATTCAACAAGAGGGGCAAACGTTAAAGACCAAGGTAATGGAACAGACTTTTTTTTTTCACTTACTAATCTGCTTTTACGTAACCTTTTCCTTCGCGGTCGAAAATCCGAAAAGCGTTCAAAATTATCTCCTCCGGATCTGTGCCTGAAAAACAAACAGGATGTATAATTGAAATAATCCAGCTGTGGAGGTATCAGCGGGTATAAGCGCGCACTGCATGATGGTACTCTTCCACGCACTTGAGGATAGACAGCGAATGTGTGAATGGGTCCCTTATTGAATCTGAAATTTGCTGCCAGCTGAGTGGGAGCCATGAGCGTAGAAAGAAACCACATTTCACATTCTGTATTTACAGATCTATTGTTCAGAGAGTTGAGCTTTTCTGCTGGTGGCCCCGCCTCTCTCCCTTTAAGAAAACGCTGAAGACCAAATCCTTTAAAGAAACATTTCAGTACCTCCTTCACTAGAAGTAGCTGCAGGAGCCAGATTCACCTTGTACCACCATCATCTGGGTTGGATCATGTGTTTAGGGTTTTAATTTCTATCTCTGTAAATGATTCTTGTTTATTATTGGGGCACAGGTTGGTTCAGAGTAAAGGTAAAAGTTCCCCTTGACATTTAGTCCAGTCGTGTCCAACTCTAGGGCGCAGTGCTCATCCCCGTCTCCAAGCCGTAGAGCCAGCGTTTGTCCGTAGACCGTTTCCGTGGTCACGTGGCCAGTGCGACTAGACACGGAATGCCGTGACCTTCCCACCGTGGTGGTACCTATTTATCGACTGTTTATCTATTTTTACATGCTTTCGGACTGCTAGGTTGGCAGGAGCTGGGACAAGCGACGGGAGCTCACTCCGTTGTGTGGATTCGATCTTACGACTGCTGGTCTTCCGACCTTGCAGCACAGAGGCTTCTGCAGTTTAACCCACAGCGCCACCATGTCCCTCTTGGTTCAGAGTAGCTTGTAAGATTATTTAACAGCCCAGAGTAGTGTATAGCGCTGAGTTATGTGGTATAAAAACAACAAACAAATAAATAAATAAATAAATAAATAAATAAATAAATAAATAAATAAATAAATAAATAAATAAATAAATAAATAAATAAATAAGAGTAGCTTCTCCTATCAAGGTGATAACATGCTGGTTTCATCAAAGAAGGAGTTTTATTTTATTTTATTTATTTTATTTTATTTTATTTTGTGAACTTTTAATCTGAACTTTACAGGAGCTGTCCGGCATGCTGAACCCTTGCCCCGAATGCAAATGTGCATGTAACCGATTCTTCTCCTGCACCCCAGAATGGCAGGGATTTTTCCCCCATTACTCTTAATTGGTTTCAACCTAGGAAGCCTAGGTTGTAAAAATACTTCCGGTTGCCTAGGCCATGGTAGCCCCTCTGCCATGGGACAGATGACCAACCATTCATGTGCCATCACTCCAGCATGTGAAGGCTTTGTCGTGTTTCCTTTTGTCCTAATATAGATCATGCTGCATCCATACAGTAAACGTCCTCAGGAGCCAGTGTGGCTCTGACTCAAAGGATGGGACTTCCCTGGGGTTCTGGCTACTCCAGAAGTGCCAGTCAGAGACCCCACCTTCCTCTCCCACCAACCACTCTATTTAACAACTACAACAGAAACAAAAAAATCCACATTTCCCAAAAACAATCTCTATATTTCTACAGGCATTCTGTGACTACATCTATCATATCCCAACTGAAATCCTGTCGCTTTGTTACAGATGTGGAAGGCAAACGGTCTAACCTTCAGTCACTTCTATCTGGCAATTAACACACTTTCCCCTCAGATTCTCAAGTGTACAGGACAAAGCTTACAAGATCGCCCTTCAGCTATCATATAACACAACAAGCTCTTGGCCAAAGGAGGCAACACTGATGGAGACAGACAATTAGTGCCACTGAATGTGTTCCCTGCTTTATCTTGTCTGATTTGACCCCTCTTGATGTAGATTGGTATTCTTAGGTTGACTTACTTCCTGCTTCTCACTATTTTTAGATGGAATTCTAAGAACTGACATTTATTTTGCAAAGCCAGAGGTTGGGAGTTTGATGCCCCACTGTGCTTCCTTGGCATGGGCTGGACTTGATAGGGTCCCTTTCAGCTCTGCTGTTCAAAGATTATTTTCTTTCTGCTGTAAATACTCTTTGCTGCTCACTCCAGACACCAGCCCTGCATGACTATCGAACGGATATACCCCCATTTTTCACTTTGATTACGAGAGAACGTATTCTCATATTCGTCTAGTGTGCCTTGTCAATGAATTTGTGTGAAACAAAGCATATTAAATAAACAAAACTAACCTTGCCTAATTCTTTAATTAACCGGAAACTAGAGTGTAAACAGCTTGGTAACATGATAAAGAACGCAAGGTATAAAAGGATGCTTTGAAAAATCCTTCGCCAATGGAGCTGAGGACCATGGTGCGAATTTGAACGAAGGGGATTTCCCTTTTAGCAGCCCTTCGTTCTGCTAAAAATGGATTGAAAGCCATCAAAGGTTGGTCAAAGGCAGGAGAAGGTTTGCCATGGTAGAAGAGGCTGGAAATGTTGACGGGTGAGAGAGATTCCAGCACCAGATGAGTAGCTCTTCAAAAAAGAAAAAGGAAAGAAAACCAAAAATGGAAAGGAAAAAACAACACCCCAGAGCATTCTGCGTTAATCCCAACCACATGAGACTCCAGTCTACAAAGAGTAGGAAGAAATGCAATTTGTATACCACACAGAGATGCCGCCCAAGTTCAAAGGGCCCGCTTTACACACCAGCTAATCAATAGGGAATGGTGACCACAGAGTTCCACTTCAAAGCTGGAAGTCCGGCAGGAGAGGCAGATTACCAAACAGTCCCGTTGCTTTGCTGCTTTCTTGTTTGTTTTCCCCACAATGAAGGGAAGGGAAGGACGCTCCGGCCCCGATGACTTTTTAAACCTCGCTTAGGTAGGACCAACTAGCGAGAGAAAGGGAACCGGAGGAAAGGGTGGGAACGGGTAGCAGCTGGAGCATCCGCAGGTCTTTTTCAGCCTGGACCGGAGGGACCAAGATACGATGGCCTGGCTAGACCCAACCCCTGTCCATCTCTATATAGAAGCTGACTTGTTGTAGTGGTTGAAGCATCAATCCAAATGGAAACTGCGGCCAAGAAATTAGAAGGCTGAGACTCAGAAGGGTAGCCATGAAGGAGTGAGGAAAGACCCTCAAAGATCAGGAGGTGTCCCTGGAGACCAAGACCGAGATCAGCCACACTCTTGTATTTCGGATGCCCGTGTATGGGTGTGAAAGCCGGACAGTGAAGAAAACTGACAGGGGGAAAAAATGATTTGTTTGAAATGTGGTGCTGGAGGAGAGCTCTGTGAATTACCCTGGACAGCCAGAAAGATGAACAAGTGGGTCCTAGATTAAATCAAGCCTGAACTTTCTCTGGAGGCAAAACTGAGGCTGTTCTACTTTGGGCACCTCGTGAGAAGACAGGATTCTCCAGAAAAGACCATCATGCTGGAAGAGGTGGAAGGCAGCAGGAAAAGAGGAGGACCAGATACAAGATGGATTGACTCCCTAAAGGAACCCACAGGCTTGAATTTGCAAGAGCCGAGCAGACAGCAGTTTCCCCATTTCTTCAACCCTCGTGATGGACAGCATCTCCCGCTCCACCTTAGAGCAACCATCTCAGCTTAGAGGAAGCAGGACAGTTTCCCAAGCTCAATCCTTCAGCCCGTTGCTACCACTCCCTGGTTAGCTTTGCTCTGCTCTAAGCCTCTGTGCTGCAAGGTCAGAAGACCTGCAGTCGTAAGATCGAATCCACGCGACGGAGTGAGCCCCCGTCGCTTGTCTCAGCTCCCGCCAACCTAGCAGTTCGAAAGCATGCAAATGCGAGTAGATAAATAGGTACCACCACGGTGGGAAGGTAACGGCGTTCCGTGTCTAGTCGCGCTGGCCACGTGACCACGGAAGATTGTCTTCGGACAAACGCTAGTTCTATGGGTTGGAAACGGGGATGAGCACCGCCCCCTAGAGTCGGACACGACTGGACTAAATGTTAAGGGGAACCTTTACCTTTACCTTTACATATCCACACGCAAACAAGCAAGCAAGCAAACAAAAATCCCTAATACAACAGAAGCCCTATTCAGTCATTACTGAATTGAGATATTCTGAGAACATGAGTTGTTGTTGTTTTTTTTTAAAAAACCACCCTCTCTTTCAGAATCAAGCAAGGAAAAAGTCTACATTTGGATAGACCTGTCAATAGTTTTTCTGTTAGACTTCCTTTGCATTTCTTATTCTTGGACTATCAAAACTCGTAAGGCTTTGAAAACAACAGTGAATATTGTGAAAGCTTCAGGATTTGTAAAATCTAAGGAATTGTTGGCCAGAATCCTATTACTTAAGCTGTCCAGTGTAAGGCCAATGCCGCAGAATCCTAGAATCATGGAGCTGGAAGGGGTCCGTTAGGCCATCAAATCTAACCCCTTGCTCAAGGCATAAATCTCATCCGCGATTTGCTGCCAGTTAAGAAGTCAGGATCTGTATTTCCTGCCTCACATCACTCACGTGACTTAACACATGACAAGAAGTACAGACACCAACGGACGTTTACACGTCTGGATTTAATTGGACTCGATGATCCATAGGGTCCCTTCGAGCTCTGCACTTGTAAGATGATTTATTTGTTTATCAAACGTCTATATACCACTCCCCTGGGAGATTTCCAGCAAACACATATTCATACACAGAACCTAACGAACCTCTCCTACCTACACCACAGTCCATTTAAGGAGAAAGGCGGGGTAAAAAATCTTTTAAATAAACAAATTAAAAACAACTCATTTAAAAAAATGCAAGATGGCAGGCAAGAACAATGAACATTAAAAAAAAATGAATCAAATCAAAGTAATAATGAGAAAGGGAGGCTATACTGAAATGTCTCTCTGAAAAGGAAGGTTTTGAAAGAGCGGTTCGCAGGGGAGGTGGCCATCACTAAAAAGGCCGTGGCTTTAGTCATAAACTTCCTGGCATCCCACAGCATCAAGGCCTGAAAGATGTGAGTTGGTTTGGGTGGTAGGAATGAGCCTGGACAGGGGCCACCGTAACTGGATTCTACCAAGGACGTTGGCAAGTCCCAAGTCTGAGTCCTTGGTACCAAGTCCCAAGTCCCAAGTCTGAGTCCCTATTAAAAACAAGCTTTTCCCCCCCAGAACAAAGGGAGGGGGTGGGTGGGTTCTGAGTCGCGAGTCGAGTCTGAGTCATTAAAAAAAAAATCCGAGTCGAGCCCAAGCTGAGTCACTGGTGCGACTTCAGTCCGACTTCACAGGGAGTCCCGTGACTCGAATCCACGTCCCCGATTCTAACCGACGGTATGTTCCAGCCTACGTGATTGAGAACCTATGCTTGCACTTTCCTAACGAAGAACTTAAAACGATATTCAAGGGTACATGTTTTCTCTTCATTGGTGCTGCCTGGAAAAATACAGAATTCGAACACCCTTGGTGGCCATTTGCGATGTGCTGTTTGGATGGAGCATCGATGTGGCTCCGGATGGTGAGCTGGCCACGGCGCACCCCGCAAATCCAAACACGTTAACACGATCTCGGGGAAGAAAGTCACAAAGGCAGGAGTAAGTCAGCCCGTATTCCCTGGGGTTAAATAAAGATAACTCAGAAGTTATCTGATTGAATGGCTCTTGTGCATCGGCCTCCTGTACCACCCTGAGCCAAAGAGAAAACACCAAGTTTTTGTGTCTTTAATTCCCAATAAGAAACAGCTGCATTTCAAAGCCACGTTTGCAAAGCCGGGGGACTCATTAAGGCCCTGAGATACCATCATTTCAAAACTTAGAATTCATTTATCTTCCTGCGCCAAAAGAACCCGTTTGTTTGTAACTTTTCTCCAGTGTTCCCAAAATGAGATTTTTTTTATTTTTATTTATTTTTTGCTCTGCAGGATTCAGATTCCTCCAAGGTGTAGCAATGGTGCACCTACGGTTGAATGTTTGGGGTTATTAACGGATTCTCCTATTTTAATTTGACATTGCCTTTGAAGCCATGAGCACAAAGGTAAGGCGAATGTACCATCGCCTGTTACAAAACAAAACAAAAAATCTCTGAATATGTATTTCTTCTGCATGGCCATCGTTCATGAACCATTTCAGTCTTAAACGGTAACCACACAGTATTTGCTGTGCATCCGGGAAAGCAAAAATTTTCCCATTGGAAGGTGGAGAAAGGGGACTACAGGATAAGTGATGATGGAAATATCACCCCAGAGATGAGCCTAAGAATGTCTGTGGTTGCTTCCTTGAGCCACAGCTCGATGTTGCCATGCTAAGAATGTCTTGGAGTGAAAGGATGCTCAACAAAGAACTACTGATGTGAATGAATAAACATTGAGAAAGCAGAAAAAGTACATCATGCAGAAATTTAAAATACTTCAACCACACAATGGGCAATGAAAAGTACTAAACAAAAAGCGACAGGTTGTTCCTGTTCATCATTCATGGGGGAGAAGCGCAGGAAGGAAAAGACTTTACCGCTTGAAGAACTTGGCTTCACTGCAGCACAACTGAAATAGACATGATGATGCTCAACCTCCAGTAGGAAAGGGAGGAGAGGAGGAAAAGGCTAGGGAGACCACGAAGCTCTACCACAGTAGCAAAAGGTTGACTATCCTAAAGGAGGGGTGGGGGGATGCTCCAGACACACTCTTTCATCACCAGCTCAAAGCTCTTACCTTTGAGTTTCTCACCGAACATTGTAAGGAAGACCGTAAAGTTAATGGCGCCTGGAGCTTCCTTGATCATTGCCTCCAGCTCTTCATTTTTGACATTCATGCGCCCTGGAACACAGATGATAGGGAGGTTGATGGAAAGGGTAGAAGGCAGGCAAAAAAAGCCATCCCCAAACAACTTAGGACACCCTCTTCATCCACTCATTGCAGCTTCCCAAGAGTGGCATCAAGAGGAACTTGTGACGGTTCTCTTGAGGTCTCTGGTTTTTAGCCTACAGAAAAGTATCCTTTAAAAGCTTATCATAAAATGTCAGAGTTTTGTAAATATATATGTATATATATTTACCGAGAGCTGCAAAAGTGTCTCTCAGGTCAGCTTTGTCAATGAAGCCATCTCGGTTCTGATCCATAATTGTGAATGCCTATTGAGAAACAAAAGGGGGGGGCAGTAGACTGGTAAACATGACTAGTAGCTGGGCTAAATAAATACAGGACTGTGTTATATTCATAAAAATGGGAACATCCTGTGATTATTACCCTTGTCGCATCCATTCAAGCCTCCAGAAAGCACTTCTTCTGGTAAAGAAATGTACATAATAATCCCGCCATCAAGCATTAGGGGTTCCACATACACCACCAGGCTAGCATTAAATTGTTAGTGGTGACACTGATGTTTCTGCAGGACTTTTTGCAACCTTGTATGCAGCCTGGAGAAGGTGTGACTGGAAGGGACCATTCTGGGCGGGGATGACTGTCAATCTGTCCAGCACTAACCAATCCTTCTTTCCCTGCCTCTGAATGCAAAGAGAGCCCCACCTCTCTGCTCAGTGCTTTCCTCCTCACTCTCAGAAGTTTGTTGGAAGCAGGGGGTCTATTGAAGTCTGTTGCTGAAAGCAGTCATGTTTGTCAATTTGCTCTTTGATCTGTTCAACTGTCAGTAAATGAAATCTTTTATTCTTTCTCCTACTAATGTCTCAGTGAGTTATTGACACTGTAAGTGCCAGTGAAGGGGGGAGGGGAAACACTGGAATAATCTGGGGACGTTGAAACTGTTCTGCTCTATGAATCCCTGCACTTCTGCTGCACAGCTAAAGGAATTTAACTAAAAATTCAAAACTCTGCAACCGTTTCTTATCTCATGTTGGGGGATTTTTTTGGAGGAGCAGACCATGTGCAATGTTCCCCGGTGCCAGTGACTTAACCTATGAGGTGGGAGCCTCAAATGTGTCTCCCCACCACCATCATGTGAACATTATCTGGAGGACACAACCTCAGTCTTGATCAGTCATCAGGAGGACTCTGAAGAGAAGGAAAAGACTCTTGAGGAAATCTTTGGTTGTTCACTCCAGCATACCAGTAGACACAATGAGGAGGGAAGGAGTTGGCCAAGAAGCAACAGGGCAATCTGTTGGACTATCTGGGATTATATCTTTATGGTTCTCAGTCTCTTCTCTCCTGGAAGGAAGCCTGAGTGGGGTCAAACTGACCCAAGCAGGGTCAACGGCCTCCAAACTTTCTCTAAGCAGCATGTCACCTCGGAGCTAGCCAAGGTCCTGAATCCTAGCCTGCCACTGTCTGCCACATACTGGGAAAGCCAGGCATGGGTGACCTTGAGCAAGGGTAAGGACTAGAAATAGGCACAAAACGAACCACGAACCAAAAAAACCCCACGAATCAGGCCATTCTGTGGCTTGTTTTAGGGCGCTTCGAAGAAGCGCCTGCCGAGAGCGAAAGGAAACACCAAGCTATTATCAGCATTGGTGACATGTATATGGGCTATAACTCGGACATCCCAAATCCAATCTTGGCCAAACTTATCGAGGGTGGGGAGGAGAGGCAGCCGAAGACTCACGGTGAATTTGGTGTCTCTAACTCCCACAGGGAGTTAACAACCACTCCTAGGAGTTCCAAATCCCATGTACCACAAAACGATTCATTTTGTTTGAAAGTTCGTGGGTCATAGTTTGTGAATAGCGACGACCATGAACCATCACGAACTGCTTTTTTTCCTGTTCCGTGCCCATCTCTAGTTAGGAGCTAAAGTGAAAGCAAGAAAACTGATAGCTGGTTTCGAAGAAATGGATCTAAGGGACTTCCAAGCCCTCTTTTGCCACAGAAATAGGAACAAGGGAGTGACTGTATTGTTTCTATAAAGCAAACCATTTTTTTGCTATCATTCAGTATGGTTCTTCACAGCCACAACGGCCACTTCTAGCAGCATTCAGAGATTCAGAAAGAAATACAAAACCTTGGAATGTTTACTTTTATAGACTACAGTTCCCAGAATTCTGTAGAAGGCTCAAACACTGCCCTTAATGGCTGAAGGATTCTGGAACCTGTAGAACAAGAAAATAATCTTTCTCACCTATGCGTTTGGCCCTGAATAATTCATAATTTTGGAAAAACCAAACGTCTGGCTATGACTGGGGAACGTTTCATGTGTCTCCTTGGGTTTCCATTTCCATGACAAACCCCTTACCTTAGGGAGCCTGCACTACAAAACATGTATGAACTAAAATTCATTAACCATTCAACAGGGCCTCCCAACTCATGGCATTAGAAAGAACGTACCTCCTTAAATTCCTGGATCTGACTTTGATCAAACATGGAGAAGACATTAGACCCGCCTCCTTCCTTCTTGTGCCTTGCCATTTTGGGGGCCTGTCAATCAAAAGTAAGAACATAAGGAGTAAGGCTACTGCTCATGCTCGGGCAGCATCATTGCCTAGGACACTCAAGACGTTCAGACTGAAAAGGGATCAGGATATGAAACAATATTTGTCCCCAACAAGTCTCACACCAGAATTCCTAATGGCATTAGGAGAATCATAGAATCGTAGAATAATGGCTTTTTGTGGGTTTGTTTTCGGATTATTTGGGTTGGGTGGGAGCGGGGTGGCTCTTAGGTTTATGCTCCAAGTTTGTAAACTGCCCAGAGTAGTGGCATGCCAATAGATGGGCAGTATAAAAATTAAATAATAGAATCATAGAGTCAAAGAAGAATGAAATTGGAAGGGGCTTCTAAGGCCATCAAGTCCAACTCCCTGCTCAAGACAGGAATCCAAATCTAAGCAGATCTGCCAGGGGGTTGTCTATGTTTGTCTTGAAGGCCTCCAGCTTTGGAGAGCTCACCACCTCCCAAGGAAAACTGGTTCCCTTGTCGTACTGCTCTAACAGTTACGAAGTTTTTCCTGATATTCAACCGAAATCTGGCTTCCTGTAACTTGAGCCCATTGTTGCGTGTCCTGCATTCTTGGATGATGGAGTACAGATTTTGCCCCTCCTCTTTATGAAAGCCTTTCAAATATTTGAAAAATGCTATCCTATTACCCCTCAGCCTTCTTTTCTCAATGCTAAACATGCCCAATTCTTTCAGCCTTTCCTCATAAGGCTTGGTCTCCACTCCCCTGATCATCATCCTTGTCGCCCTCCTCTGAACTTGCTCCAATTTGTTGCCATCCTTCTCAAAGTGTGGTGGCCAGAACTGGACACAAGACTCAAGGTGAGGGCTAACCAGTGCCGAATAGAGGGAAACTAGTACAATTAGCATAAGAAAAGACAGACAAGGGGCTTGTAGTTTACAGAAAGGATGGGCCGCCTCAGCCTAATCTGATGGAATCTGATTTCCAAAAAACTTTGGAAGCAATAAGATGAAACCTATGGTGCAAGGGATCAGTCTGTCCTTGGCAGCAGGGCTAGGCTGAGGGAAAAAGAGAGAGAGAGAGAGAGAGAGAAGGAAAAAATTAAATGGGTGGTAGAAAGAATGAGGGGGGAAAGAGAGAGAGAGAGAGATTTGGACTTGATGCTACCACAGGATTGATTATTTATTCATTCATTCATTCATTCATTCATTCATACCCCCACCTTCCTCCTTATAAAGGACCCAAGGCAGCTTACGTTATTAAAAGACAACATTTAAAAACTAAAAACAGTTAGTGCACCAATATTTTAAAATAATCAAATAAATACCACACTAACGTCGGCCACAACTAGCCTCTGCTCAAACCAAGTACACCTCTCCCCCAGCAAATAATGTAATTCTTGAATGGAAACTGTATTCCCTACACTTGCTTTACCCAGATGTGGTTTTTAAAATCTCCTCTTTAAAGTTGCCCACGTTCAGGGGAGGGACCTATTAATGTTGATGTGAAGGCCTTCTTGAAGGGTTTGTGTACAAAGGCCTTTAAATACATAAAATAAATCTGTTTTATGTGGATTTTTCCTAATATATACATGTGATCTAGAAAATACTCTTTTTTGCAAGCAAATTCTCTCATATCATGCATGCTTGTACATTATTTTTACCAAGAGAACACAATAATGCTGGGAAAGGTGGAAGGCAGCAAGAAAAGAGGAAGAGCCAATACGAGATGGACTGACTCCCTAAAGGAAGCCACAGCTTTTGAGTTTGCAACAGCTAAGCAGGACAGTTGAGGACAGGACATTTTGAAGATCGCTCATTCATCCATCCTGGTGGAATAGAAATGTCCTGTCCTCACAGTTTCACCCCCCTCGACTTGATGATACACCTTAACAAAGATTCAGGAAGTCTCACAAGAGTCCTTGCCTCCAGCCAAGAGCCAGACAAAGTGCCGTTAGCATTTTCCATTACACAGTCCTCAGTTCACTCAAAATATGTGCAAAATTCGTGTGCTTTCATCTTGACAAGCGAAGTACGCATGCACGCACAGAGCTGGCCCAGAAAGATCAGCTGGTTGCTCGCAAAGCCATAAACAAACCATCTCGGCCTTAGAAAGTTTTAATTTCAATGAGTCTGAGGCCACCTCATTAGACCCAGTTTTGCCCAATTTCTGAGCATTTTTGGTGAAAAAGAAAGACAGTAGCAGTTCTCACAAGGCAGGAAAAAAATCGAGAACATGAACAGAAATCGGGATCATGCAGAACTGAAAAAAATTGCTGTGACTTTGACCCCTGAGCGTCAAAATCTAATTTTTGTAGATCTTTTTTTATAGGTCTGAGAATCCTCCAGACAGCCATGGTGGAACCCAATTCACATCGTGCCTCCTATACAGTTTGTTTATAGTAGGGTTTGGGTTTTTTTTTTCCTTTTGATTTTTTCTTCTATTTGACTAGATTCTCTGCATGATCGTTCTTTTTGTTTCTCCAGGTTGCCAGGAGGAAAAAGACAGAGGAAACTAAGGGTCACAGACTGGCAGGCACAAAAAAAAAAAACAGAGAGTATGAATCAACAACACCACTCAGGGCAGGGTAAGGCCAGCAGCGAAGTGCGTCTCTCTGTCTGGCGGTGAGAAGGTCAGGTCAGAATCACAAGGCAAGAGCTGAGAATTTCTGAGTAGAGACACATCAAGGCATTCATTTCCTTTAAGATATAGAAAATTATATTCTGTTTTCCTTTCCTTTGGGCTAAAATAAATGATGGTCTGGAAATCCATGTAGGGTAGACCGGTGGGGCAGCCCCTTCGCTGTTCTGGGATTTCAAAGCATCCTTTTAAATAAGAGGCGGGAAAAAAGGCTCCCATCCCATCTCAGGTTCTTTATGGGGCCCTCAAGTCCTTCAAGGCCCCCCCAAACTAAAAAAAAAACCAGAAGATGAAGAAGAAATCTCCCTGAAGGTAAAGGTTCCCCTTGACATTTAGTCCAGTTGTGTCCGACTCTAGGGCGTGGTGCTCATCCCCATTTCCAAGCCATAGAGCCAGCGTTTGTCCGAAGACAGTTTCCGTGGTCACGTGGCCAGCGCGACTAGACACGGAACGCCATTACCTTCCCACCGAGGTGGTACCTATTTATCTACTCGCATTTACATGCTTTCGAACTGCTAGGTTGGCAGGAGCTAGGACAAGCTCACTCTGTCGCGTGGATTCGATCTTACGACGGCTGGTCTTCTGACCCTGCAGCACAGAGGCTTCTGCGGTTTAACCCGCAGCGCCACCATGTCCCACATGTATGTAGTCACATGGTACTACATTATTTTACGCCGCTGGGCCTGTTCACACGGCTGTCATTTAAATGGGTGCATTTCTTGCTCTTTGTACTGATTCTGTAGGCTAGACATGTCATCACATCTACATCGATTCATTTTCTGTCCTGCCCTAAAAAAAATTGCTTTTAAAAAAATCATAAGTGATATATCGCTAAATATAGCGTGTGGGTGTGTATTTGTGCAACAACATAAAACTGCAGAAGGCATCTAAAATATTTTTTAACTGACACAAATAAATCCGACACAGAACTAGTGGCCAAGTTTCTTGTCTCTGCAGAAAAAATATGTAAGACAATTCTTGCCTCTGTTTTATCATATTATTGGTTTAAGTTATGTCTGCGCTATTTTAAATTATTTTAAATGCATGTTATTGGGTCTGTGACCATAAAACAAAGATTGTTGTTGTTGTTGCTCCACATTGGAAGTAGCCGCCGACTTGGAAAAAGTGATTTATCGCTAAGCATTTACTTTAAAAAATAATTTTGAAAAATGGGTACAAGCTCTGTGGCCATGCATGGCGCCCAAGAACCTGACCCGTTCGCACAGTAAAGAAATCGACAACAACATTCACACAAGTTAAATCGATAAGGATTGAAGAGATACAGGGATTGGGTCATTTTTAAAAGTCCATGCTAGGAAGGTTAAAAAAAGAAAAAGAAGCCCTGATTGGCTGGCCAAATGAATCCCTGTTACCTGTGCGTCGTGTGGACGCAAGTTTATAAAATGATTTAAACAACGGCAGAATCTATATCACTGGCATTCTTTTGGTATGTGTGATTGAGCGCCGAGTCAAATTTAAAGCTAAGGAATCATAGAAAGCACGAAAAGCAAGAAATTGGGTCATAGAATCATGAAGTTGGAAGGGGCCTAGAAGGCCATTGCATTGAACTCCCTTGCTCAATGCAGGAATACAAATCAAAGTAGATCTGCAAGATGGTTGTCTAAGTTTCTCTTGAATGCCTCCAGTATTGGAACGCTCACCACCTCTTGAGGTCATGGGTTCCATTGTCCTACTGCTCTACGAGTTAAGACGTTTCTCCTGATATCTAGTCTAAATCTGGCTTCCTGTAACTTGAGCTTATTATTACATGTCCTGCACTCTGGGATGATCAAGAACAGATCCTGCCCCTCCTCTGAAGGACAGCCTTTCAAGTCTTTGAAAAGTGCTCTCCGACGGCCCCTCAGTCTTTTTTTTTCTCCAGGCTAAACATGCCCAGTTCTTGCAGCCTTTCCTCATTGCCTATTCCCAGTTCGCTCCCACTCAATGGACACAGCAGGACCCCAGGTGACTGGGTCACAACTACCCCAAGATAGGGAGATCCATTTGTGGTTTTTTTTTTCTATTTACATTATAGTAATTTGGCTGGATAGCTCAGTGGTTTAGGTCTCTGGCTGCGGAGCCAGAGGTTGAGAGTTCGAATCCCCATGGTGCCTCCTGGGAGAAGAGCCAGCCTGGGTAGCCTTGGGCAAAACCTGCAGAGGCTCAGGGTGCCCCCTAGAGGAAGGGAAGGGAAAATCACTTCTCTGTATTCCCTACCCGGAAAACCCGGAAAAGGGTCCCCATAATGATTATTATTATATTATTAATTCTATCGTCTCCATTACCATATGCAAATTATGTGGACCCTCATCTTCCTTGTCTTTCGGTTTGGGTGGTGCTACCCCTTTCGTGTGGCCGCATCCTGAGACTGTCGGCTCTCTGCCTGTCATCTTTAGTCTTCCCTCCCACGGGATTCCATCTGAATCTCGTGTGCTATAATTGTTTGATCCTTTCCTTTTATGGACGGCATTCCATACCTCTGATCGTTTTTTTTCCCTTTTTCATTCTCTCTTCCCCAGTTCTGCTATAATTAGACGATAAATCTAATCCAAGCGTCTCGGTTTATGACGTCACGGCAGATGCCAGTGGAGTGACGCTTGAGGGTTGAGAACCGGGAAAGGTTTTGTCTTCCTGATTATTTGTAACACAGGGCTGTGTTTGATTCATCAGGACATCATGGGGAACGGAAGGTTATTTGTGTGTGTGTGTGTGTATGTTTAAAATGTGCTTGTAATTGAAGAACAGACTATGATCTACCAGTCAACAAACATTATCCATCCTTTAGGCAGGAAAAGTGAGGCTCGGATCCTAAGTAAGTATGAGCCACCAAGTCAGTTCTGACTTATGTCAAGTCTTGTTCAAGGTTTTTAAGGTAGAAAGCGCTCAGAAGTGGTTTCCCATTCCCTTCTTCCTGCGGGGGGATCCCTGGGACTGTGCAGCTTGCCCAAGGCTACCCAGGGTGGTTCTTCCCCTGGGAGGCACAAAGGAGATTCGAACTCCCAACCACTGGCTCCGCAGCCAGAAACCTAAACCCCTGAGCTCTCCAGCCAGCTGGATCCTAGTAAGAACAACTTTAATAAAAACTAAGAAACATCCATCAAGTCCTGGAAGCTTTTTATTTCTCACAGAAGTCAGCAAGATGGCTTTGGGTGCTAAGGCTGGGATTTCTGGTTCTTTTTTTTTTTCAATGGAGTTGCCCTCACTCTGCACCCCCCCCCCCCCCAAGGCTGGCCCTACCACGGCGTTCAGTGAGGCAACTGCTTTAAGCTTCAGACGGCAGGATGCGGCACGTTTTTCTGCATTCATTCATGTGTCTGTTTCAGGGGCAGGGGGAAAATCTGATCAGAAGTAAATATAAGTGTATGTGTGTCTGGACTTTTAAAAAACCAGAACAGACTTGGAGGTGGGGAAGAAAATTCCACAGATTCAAACATGAAAGATCTGCCCATTGACATTTGAGGCAAACTAATGAAAACATACATTCTGTATGTTTTCATTCATAAAACTTTGGTGCTCAGCATGGTCTGTTTCAAGCTCATAAGCCCTAAAATGTAGGTTGTGGAGCCTGAGCCTAAATCTGCCTTTTTTTTTTCCTTTTCTTTTCACCCTGCTGGCAGTGATGAAAATAGACCTCCTGGAGTGAAGGTTTGAAAACCTAGATCCATCACAGCGACTGTGAGCACAGGATCCATTCCAGAATATCCTCAGTCCTCAGGTGTGGCTGCAAGAAGACAGATCCATTCTGAGTTCCATAGGGTGCGCCCCAGACCTTTGGCTGTCTGAGGGAAAGACTACCCCCCCCCCATATCTCCCCCATCCCATTTAGAGAAGCTGACTGGACTGCCTCTTGAATACTTCTGAGGCCAACAAACACATTAGGGGATCACGGAAGAAACTCTGGAAAAACTGGGCGGAATTCACAGTGACTCCTGTTGCTCTCCATGATACAAGCCCCACTGCGATTCAAAAATGGTGGTGCCCATGCCGCACTTTTTAAAACTGCAGTAGGGTTCGTGTCTTGCTCTTACGCCACTTTGTGGAACCCACGAACGGAGAGAAAGAGAGAAAGGCTCATTCAGTGACAGCACACGCCGCAGGGCTTCTGAGGTTCACGGGTGGACAACTTATGAAGCTGGTGCTTCGGGGACCCTGATCCCAAAGGGACCCCAGATGTGACTGTAAGGTAAAGGTAAAGGTTCCCCTTGACATTTCGTCCAGTCGTGTCCAACTATAGGGCGCAGTGCTCATCCCCATCTCCAAGCCATTGAGCCAGCGTTTGTCCGAAGACAGTTTCCGTGGTCACGTGGCCAGCATGACTAGACATGGAACGCCGTTACCTTCCCACCGTGGTGGTACCTATTTATCTACTCGCATTTTTACATGCTTTCGAACGGCTAGGTTGGCAGGAGCTGGGACAAGCGACGGGAGCTCAGTCCATCGCGTGGATTCGATCTTACGACGGCTGGTCTTCTGACCCTGCAGCACAGAGGCTTCTGCGGTTTAACCCGCAGCGCCACCACGTCCCATAGAAGTGACTGTAGTCCACTTTTTAAAAAAAAAAAAAAGGTCATGGAACCACCCAACTGAAGAAGACAACAGTGTGTGTAACCTCGTTGGCCCCATAACAGTTCAAGCTTCAAGGCCCGAAAAACATAGGTTTTTCACGGCAGAATCTTGATCCTTTTGGTTGCTTTCCTGTGGACGAACACGAGGAATCGCATGAAAAGAGGAGATGTGTCGCACGCGAGTCTGTGTCTCTTTGCCGGCAATCCACAGTAAATGCCTTTGGCGCAGATCATTGCAAACTGGGAGTTTAGGCCCAGGAGAGACAGGGTGCAGAGAAGGCTCAGGAGAAAGAAACCTCTGATTGCCATTGTTGGGGGTTACTCTGCCCAACGGTAGGGCCGGCCTAACCAGAATCTTCCAGAACGTTCCAGAGTGGAAGCCTGGAACCCTGCCCGTCCTTAGGCCCGCTTTGTTGCTTCTCTAGCTACGTCTGTGTGGTCGGGGAGTTTCCGGCTCTTCCATCTTCCCGTTGTCCGTCGCTTTGAACTACAAGGCTGCTCCGACTTGTAATTATTATTGCATTATTTCTGACAACCATGTTTTGTCTTCAGTAATCCTTTGAAAGGAGCGTTACAGAAGAGCTGAAACATTACAATGCTATAAAACCTCAGTAATATTTATAAGCCCTTTAAGGCATCGTAAAGTGTGAGAGGTGGGGGGGATGAGTTTTTGAGGGTGGAAAGCTTCCCTGCAGAGTTCATTTAGCATAATTACATGTGCATTTCTCTCTGATTAATAAAGAGCGATCGTTTCCTTATGTATCAACATCCTCAGGTTGCTTTCATTAGGGATATTGCCCTCATTATACAGATTTGGAGTGAATCTCCCTGCCACTTCCTTCTAACATTTTAAATATATCAGAAGTTTTCCTTGGAACTCCGGCGGCTTAAAGAAATGTTTTTTTACAGCACAAAGCAACTGCGGAAGCCTTGGTCGTATTATCCTGCAGCACCAGCGACTGGACGATTGAATCCCACCAGGCAGTGAAATCCTAACTCAAATGTGTCTTGCCTCTAGAGAATTTGAATTTGGCAGGAATCATCTTTTGCAATTAGAAATCCTTTTCTCCTGGTGTGAAGATCTGCTGACAGAACCACCGGCCCATAGAACTACTTGGCTAAATAATAATCATCTCAGAACTGCAGGGACCCTGTGGGGTCATCCAGTCCAGCCCCTATCCAGGAGGCCCAGTGGGGAATCGAACTCCCGACCTCTGGCTCCACAGCCAGAGACCTCAATCCCTGAGCTATCCAGCAGTTCCGTTAAGCCCTCTTGTCCCTCTTCCACATCCCACTGTCTAGTTATGCAGGTGGAAGGGGGCTATGGTGCAACTCATCATCCTCATCTTAGAACGGCAGAGCTGGAAGGGACCCTGTGGGTCATCCAGTCCAGCCCCCATCACGGAGGCACCGTGGGGGAATCAAACTCCTAACCTCTGGCTCCGCAGCCAGAAACCTCAACCCCTGAGCTATCCAGCAGTTCTAAGAAAGCCTGATGGATTTTTTTAAAAAAGCCAATTAAAAGGCTGAAAAGAGATGGGGCATAAGAGGAGATTTAGCCAGCCGAAATTTCCACCTGATTCGAGATGCAGTCACAATGCCCGCAGAAGGTCAGGCCACAGCGAGGAGAATCAGAACCATACCGAAGGCAGGGCCCCAAAGCCACTCTCTCTCTCTTTTTTTTTTCTTTTGGTGTGGCGGGGGGATGAGGAGATACCACATACCCTTCTTTTTCTCGGATGGATGTATCATGATTGCCTCATGCTGGGTGGGACATGGTGCCCCCTGTGTAGGTGTCAACGCTGCTAGTCAAACTCTGAGGGGAGTCCAAAGTAAGTTCTCTCCTTGGTCGGGAAAATAGATTTGGTTTCTGCACCACTTCTTTTAGCCCAGAGTTGGTTCACTTGGCTTGTGGCCAGTTAAGCGTCTACAGTTTCCTCAGGCCAGAGGTGGACCTTCTGAAATCCTTAGGGCATTACAGACATGCTTTGATGTCCCACAACACTGCATGACATAGTGTGGGGCACAACTTGAAAGAAAGTTATTGAGGAAGGACTACGAGTTCCAGAATCCACCAGCTAACTGCCTCTGGGATCTGAGGTGTTGTAGTCCAGAAAAATAACTTTTCCCAGCTCTGTTCTGGATCCAACTTGTTATATTGGAGGTTTTTAAGCATGCTGGGAAGTCCTCATAGGGTGGGTGCTTTTGCTCTACATTTCCACCTCAAACAGGAGGTTGACTAGATGCCCTCCAACGAGGGAGTCCCATATGCAGTGACTTTAATAGATCCTATTATTTATGCACGCCGGAGGCACAGATGACAAACTGAATAAGCGTAAATCACAGACGTGAACTGACTGTAGTTAAGAAGTCGACATTTCTGTTCCTCGTCCCAAGCCAAGTCATGTGAATGACGTACGACAAGGAATATGGTTGATTTCTTAACTATCGACAATTTGCTGCTGCTGTTTATGCCCTTTGACTTTGCCGTTGCGATTTATGCCATCCGTGTACATGAACAATTAGATTCATGCCTTTGTCTTTTTTAAAAAACAAAACAAAACACAGCAACAGTGACTCAGAAAGCAGAACAGCAATCAAAGGTAGAAATTAATACAAATCTCAAACAGTCGGAGCCAGTAAATCTTTTTACGAGGCAGCACTGAAACACCAATTTAAAGAATAATGATCTGACTGCGGAAGGCAGCTGGCCTTCCTCCGTCCTGAAGAACAACAGATTGCATGTTGAAGGAATTAAAAACAGCCACGTCTTCAGCAGCTGCCTGCACCAACCCGTGTAAGGGGGTGGCTAGACCAGCAGGCAAGGGAAACGGAGACTCAGCCTCAAAACCCTCACCCTTAGCCAGGAAGCCTGGGCCAGTCATTGCTTTTCGGGCTCTCCTACCTTGCAAGATTGTTGTGAGGATGCTATTCCTCCCTGTTGCTCCCCTGCTACTTTATCCCTCTTTCCTCGTCTCTTTCTTCCACCCTCCGAGACCCCTCTTCCCTTAGTCCCTCTTGCTTCTTTCCATCTCCCCGACTTCCCTCCCTCTCTTTCCCCCTTTCGATCTCCCCTTATCTCCCCCCCTCTCTCCCCCCCACCCCTCCCAACAGGCCACTAGAGGAGGGACTCATCGCTCTTGCCCAGAGATTTGAACCCGTGGCTTGGGTGCTATCTTTAGCCATGGAAATAAGAGGGGGAAACTAGGTGATTAATTTGCAGTGTACAAATAAGCAGGATCTATCCAGGGGAAACACCAGTGCATGGAAAAACTCATATTTTGTTTGCACCCACAACCCCCCAGAATCTGGCCCGTCCAAACCAGCATGGAGAGTGACCCTGTGGGAGGTGTTGCTCAAAAACACAAACGTAATTTTACCATTCCCAGTTTAAACAGGGACCGTTGTGGGTTTTTTACACAGGGACAGTTGGAACCTGGGGAGAAGCATCCCGTTATCTCAGTGATTCCCAACCTTGATCTTCTTGGACTACAACTCCCAGAGGTCTTCACCACCCGCTGTGCTGGCCAGGATTTCTGGGAGTTGTAGTCCAAGAACATCTGGAGACCCAAGGTTGGGAACCACTGAGTTATCTGAAAGGGGCATTTTATAAGGAAAGGTGGCTTTTGCCACATCAGTGGCAAATCACAGGGTGGCCAGAGGTCAAGTGGTTCTAAAGCAGGGCCTTGCTAAGCCTTATTTCTCTCATATAGGGCAACTCCTTCATTTTTTTGGGAGGGGGGTTAACAACCCATTAAAATACCTACTTCTTTTTGCCTTCTTCTGCTTAGCATCTTGCTTGCTTGATGCTTGCAATTCCACCCCAATAAACCCAAATTAAGGCCATCTGGCTTTTTGTAAGGATTCCAGAATAAGTGTTCTGTAGCGCCCGTTCTGCCGACTGGATAGCTCAGTGAGTTGGGTCTCTGGCTGTGGAGCCGGAGGTTGGGAGTTTGATTCCCCCATGGGGCCTCCTGGGAGAAGAGCCAGCCTGGGGGGCCTTGGGCCAGCTGCAGAGTCCCAGGAAACCCCCCAGAATAAAGGAAGGGTCAACCACTTCTGGGGAAATTGAGAATGGTCATAGACAACTGGGGAACCCTGAAAAGGGTCGCCATAAGTCAGAATTGGCTTGAAGGCATATGATGATTATTCTTAATGCCTGTTTTCAGCAATAAATTCAGGGGAGGTATATATAGTTTGAAATAAAATACAGTATTCCAATGTAATCTTAAATGTGGACTACGGAGAAGTCATCGTACTTATTGCTTCCTTAATATATAGAAAGACAGAATAGAATTATCCTATGATTCTTAGCAACGCACCTTTGTTATTCCTTTTATCTTCCTTAAATCTCTAAATGGTGCTGCAATTTATGTAAGAAAAAGACTGAAGATGAAAATTGAAAGAGTGGTTGGGTTGGGTTTTTTTTTTTAAGTTTGATAAGGATTTTGATCACGATTCTTGATGTTTTGAGCAAAATGAGGAGGAGGAGAAGTTTTGAAGGGGGGGAGCATGAGATTTTTATCCTTATCGAAGATTGAGGCATGGATTTCTTAAAAACAGAAAAATATTAGTTGAGAAAAAAATTAAGGAGAGGAAAGCGGAATGCGAAAGTTGGAAATCGCGGGTTGAAATTGTCTTGTGCAACTTTATCCCGCACAGGGAGAATGATGTCCTAATCCCACAACAATGACATCCAATTTAATGTAAATTAATGGAAAGTTTCCTAATTGCAACCCCCCCCCCCCTTAGGGTTCTGAGGTTCTCTCTAGGACTCCTTTTCAACCTCGGCAAGCCTCAGGACTGGCGGGGGGGGGAGCTTTTAATATCTAAAAATCGCCAGCAGATTGCCGGTGATACCCCCGATAGCCCGGGAGCAGTAATCTGGCAGCACATTTTGGCAACTGCAGGCTAGAGATGTAACATATCCGAAAAATTTCCATTTTTTCTGGGGGAAAATGGGGGAAATGGGTTTTTTTTTCCAGAAAAAAAATGAAAATTTCAGGCCATTTTATATCTCTAGAGATAATTTAAATACATAAAGACTCAGACGTCTTTCATCAAGGTCTTCATGTTATATATTTTGAATACCATGTCATATACATATTATATATCATTGTAAAAGAACATATTCCGCACTCTGTATTTCTTTTTTCGATTTTTCCGGGGGGGGGGGGGTAGCTTTGGAAAAACACAGGGGAAAAAACTGTTGGGTTTTTTTTCCCCCCGGGTTTTTTTTCCAAACCTTCCCATCTTTACTAAAGGCTTCCTCTCCCATTGTTGGGCTCCCAAAGTCTTCCGAGGTCAAAAGGGAGCCATGAGGAACCTCATAATCTAAAGGGGGAGAGGAAGCTTTCTATTAAATTACGTTACTGTCACAAGATGATGACATTCTCCTACTTGCATGGTGGAAAGTTTTGCTAAGAGGATTTGAGTCACCTGGTCTTACTCACACACAAGCACACCTCTAGAAGATTTCCAGTTACTTGGAAGTCCCTTAATCAGCTATGGACTGGAGTTGGGGGAACCTAAGAAAATGGGACTTTTGCCCCAACGCAGCCCTTTGAGAAGGCGGAGAAAAATACACAACTTCACAGTTGTACTGTGTTTAACCGCAACGTTCCCTGTGGAAGATTTTATGCTAGCTGCCCCCAAACCTCTTGATGTTGTGCATTACTGGGCAAAAATTATCTGTTTATTAATTAGGGTGCATCTTAACAAAGAAAGTAAGTAAAAGACAAAGGACTCAAATATGCGTTAGAATGGGTTGGGAAGAGAAACTAGCCAGGTCATGGGGTTGAGAGCTCAACTCAGCTGTTGATTACTGCGTCTTCCTGAATCTGTTGACTTTCTTGGTATTGGACTGGTCCCAGCAATTGTCTATCATCACTTTCATCATCCTCACCACCATCCTCATCTTAGAAATGCAGAGCTGGAAGGGACCCTCTGGATCATCGGTCCAGCCCTTGTGAAGGAGGCTTAGTGGGGGTTTGAACTCCCAACCTCGGGCTCCGCAGCCAGAGACCCCAACCACTGAGATATCTAACCAAGTGGCCTCCCTCTCTCTTCCTTCCATGACAGATCACCCTGTCTTGGAAGGAAGAGAGAGACACGGAGGCCGCTTGGTCACACAGAAGGCTAAAGGCTGAGATGGGAGAATCTACACAGACTAACCACAATTTAAATACAAATAACCTTCTCCACTTAGAAGTCATTTCAGTGGATGAAATAGCAATTTAATCTACCAGGGCGGCACAGTGGCTGTTGGATTCTGGGCGTTGTGATTCAAGGCAGGAAACTTTTCGAACTCTGCTGCAGATTTGCTTCACAAACAGAAGAAAGAGGGATGGAGCAAAATTAAATCTAAATTCAAAGTATTCGTGGTTCTCACTGTGGCTATGAGCTCAGGAAGGAAGGGAGGGAGGGAGGGAGAGAGGGAGATGGTGCAAAATTAAGTTTAAAGATAAATTCAGATATTTTTCTAGAATTGAGCCACAGAGGCAGACAGACAGAGACAGACATCTTACCATGCTGGAGTTCTTCACTTTCTCTGCCCACCGACCCACACAATTACTATTGTCCCTCTATATATAGCATCGTTTGGGAGTGAAAAATACACTCGCTCCAAGTTTAGACAATGGATGCAAGACTGGAGAAGCGCAGCAACTGTACCCCGATGCCATTCCAGACATTTTATGCTCCTTGGCAGGTTGGCTTCCATGGAATTAGCACATTATAAGTAGAACAGGAAAGCTGAAACCAAATGAGGTGGGCCGAAACACATTTGCAGGTGGGTACAAGCTTTTCAGAGCTGTGCCTTGACCCCTACCAATAAAAACAACAACTGTTCACCATGGCAAGAAGTTTTTACTCCTGTGCAACCACAAAAAGACCACAGACCATCACATTAGCAGCAGCAGCAGCAGCAAAACAAAACAAAGCAAAGCAAAAGCCACTTTGTGCCTGCCAAAATTGTGTTTTGTAAGTACAAAAACCTTGTTTTTTCTGCCCAAAGCCATGCCCTTTGCACAAAATGCAACAGCTTTTGTTAATCACATTGGTGTGCAAAATGCCAAGTTTGTGTGCAAAAGTCTGTGTTTCCCTCCCCTCTTTTATTTTGCAAAAAAGTCCCCAAAATGTGAAAATTGCACAAAAAACTCTCCTAAGGCCACCCAAGTAGGGCCAAAACTTCTGAAAAGTTTTGCTGTCAACTCTGAGAGTGAAGAAAGCAAAAATCCACATCCCAGCTCCAAATGCTACTAGACTGGAACTGCCCTGGTCCTTTACTATCGGCCATGTGTATCACATCATAAGATGTGGGGAGTGGTGTAGACTGCGTAGAAAGAAAAGAACGGGAGTTGAGGAGGAGAAGACAAAGGCAATGAAGACAAAAGCAATGAAGACAAAGTCAATGAAGACAATGACAGAGATGACAAAGATGGTGAAGAAAACCAAGGTGACAACCAAGATGACCAAGGAACTTATCATTCAGAAATCATGTCTGTTTATCACAGATAGAGGAATGCATTCTGCTTGTGGAAAGAGAGGGATCTGAAAAGGAAAGCATCCATTATTCCGGGGGGCTGTCCCTGCGAGTGGAGATATTGGTTTTTCAGGGTCTCGACTCGCACAAAGAGTCCCCACCTCTTGAGACTCCTTGCTTTCCATGTATGGGAAAGCAGCAACAACAGAAAAGGGGAAATCACGGCTGGCACACTTCCTGTCCAATTTCTGAACAACTGAAAAAAAATATACTGCCTTTGAAAGCTTGCTCTCCTTTTCGAACAACTTCCGAGTCAGAAAACAGACAAGAAAAGAGAGGAAGGTGGATAAAAGGATTTTAAAGGGGGGGGGGGGAGGAAGGGAGGCTGTTTATTTAATTGCCCTAAAAATTTCCATCATTCAGTTGGGTAATTAGAGAGCTAACTGATTCAGCCAGCAATTTCCTTATAATACTGACATGGAGGGGGTGATGAAGAAAGGATTGAGTAGGGAGTAAAATAATTGATGCTGAGTGTTTCCCTTGAAATATTAAATAACAAATTTTATGCCTGGCTCCAGGGTCTTCTCTATTACCTTTCCCAAGTCTCTGTTTTCCTTTCTTCCGCAGCTGATTTGCATTTTCCCTTCGTAGGGAAAATAGGTCTGAAAGCATTAATTGATTAATGATGCATGGATGGGTCCCCCCTCCTCCCCCGTAAAAGGCATGTTCGTCTCTTACAGCTGGATTGGAAAAAAAATTAGAACAGTATTATTAGAAAAGGAGGTGATACTTCATCGCAGGATAAAAATGTTCTCTCAGCAGGAAATCTGAAGATACTGCTCAGGAATTTGCTCAAATGGAACCTCCAAATCATTGAAGTCCTAAAAAAGAGCGCCAACATGGTGGCAAGATGGTTAAAGAGTTGGAAGGTGACTCGTAAGGTCCAGGTTCAAATCCCACTTGGGTCCTAGAATTCAGAACCTGGGCAAGTTCCTCTTTCTCAACATGGTCTACCTCATACAGGACTGCTGTTACAAGGATGAAGTGGAGAGGCAGAGGAATGGCCCCCGTACATCACCTTGAGCCCAGTAGAGGAAAGGCAAGCTGCAACTGTAACTTACAAAAATATATAGGGAAAAATTTAAATAACTAATGGAAAAGACCTCTCTCTTAGTAAAACATTAGATATCTGATCCTGGTTCGATAAGACTAGGTTAGATGGACAAATACCGCTTGATGTAACATAAGCTTCTTCAAGACAATGCATTTGCTTTCCGTACTATATCTGGCTCAGCTCTGATCTTATTGGTATGTTTACCACCATCCATACAACATTCTCCTCGTTTCGCTTGGCACAGGGACATTTGCTGGGCTTTCCGTATCTTTTAATCCCTCCTGCAAGCATTGTTCATCTTTAGTATCCCTTTATCCCGGCTTTAGCGCTATGGCACTCCCATTTGAAATTGATGTTCGATGTGGGTTTCAGAGTAGTGTTGTCCTTTATTCTTTCCTTTTTTTTAATTTTCTAAAGAAAATAGTTTCTTTTCAAGAGAAAGTAATGTTTTTTACAAGGAAATTTTGGATGCACATCCCAGTAAGCTGTGCACTCTCTTGCAACCAAGGAAGAGAAACACAGGCAGAGCATTTCCTTCCTCTCAAACATCTTGGTGTAGATGTTCTTTTCCACTGTATTGATTTCCAGGAGGGCTGACATGCTAAGAGTTTTGGGAGCACCCTGGGTTTGAGATCCATGGGCCCAGAGCTCTATGCCCCTTGACCTTGAGAGAGAGGAAACCTCTCCCCGCTTTGTCTCGGGCAGCACAGTATCTTGGGTTGGCCCTGATTTCACTCCATGCATCTGACGAATTGAGCAGAAGTTTATGCGATGGTCAAATGAGTCAGTGCTTTAAGGTTCCACAGGATTCACAATAGTTCTTTAACTCGTTGTGTTGAGTAGAGCCTTGGGCAGGCTGCACAGTCCCAGGAATTGGTAAACCACTTCTGAGTGCTTTCTAGCTGGAAAACCCTAAAAAGGGTCTCCCTAAGTCAGAATTGACTTGACGGCACAGGATGATTGATCATTCTAAAGAAACCATGAGAAGACACTTCCTGAGGAAATGCATCCTTGTTGTTCATCTCTTGCTGCAAAGGTGTAAGGTTGTAGATGTTGCTGATGAACTCCTTCCTCCAACACATCGCAGCCAACTCCAGAGATCTGCTGCTTGAGACTAGGGGTGGGATTTTTGGAGATCTTGGACTACAAATCCCATAATGTCCTATTCTAGGAGTTCCAGTTTTACAAACACCTAGATGTGGATCCGCTAGGAGAAAAGGCCTAAGCTAGAAGGCCGTGAGCCTTAGCTAGGCCTAGCTCTGCTCAAGCTTCCTGTTCCTGTCCCAGTGCGAGCCTGGAGCTTTCTTCCTGAACAGGAAACTAGGCGAAGCTAGGCCCAGCTAAGCCTCGAAGTCCAGGTTAGGCCTTTTCTCCTAAGCGAGCCACATTTAGGTTCTGTGAGGTGTGTGTAAATTGAGTAGAACTTCCACAATGAGGCATTACAGAATTCTAGTGCAAGAAATCAAAGTGTCCCACCCTTACGTGAGGCAACTGCCTCACTCTGCCTAAGGGTAGGGCCAACCCTGGATGAGCTGTCTTTTGAGTATGGGTTCCCCCCATTGCTGATCTTCTCATCTTGACACAACCCCAGGAACACTGCAAGGAAATGATTTGGGAAACCCCATTAAACCAGAGACCACACGCTAGCTGAGGAGTTCCACAGTCCAAGTGTGTCAGGCCGTGAGTTTTGCCCCGGGCACAGGTTCCGGATGCTGCCGCCACCACGCTGTCATGATGTTCCGGTTGGTTGTGGGTTGTTACAACTGCCCCGCCGTTGGAAAGCCGCCTTGTGCCTGTCTCTTCGGTGGTAGGTGCAGAGCTGCGGTATCGGATTTGACAAACATGGCACTCCCGCTCTTCCGCCCAGGTCACTTTCGGTTCCTTACAGCTGGTTGCACTGTGTCAAGTGGAATAATTTGTCATGAATATACAGCTCGCTAATCCGCACCAGCACTGGGGAGCAAATGACATAATTCGAGGTGGCCATGGGAGAAGAATGCAGTTGTGCATTTATGTTTGTTATGCGTTTACGATGGGGAGGGGGTGGGCAGAGTGCGGCCTTTTGACTGCATGGGGCTCTTCCCAAGACCCTCCCAGCCTTCTTCCAGCAAGCCAGTGGGTAGCAGCGCATGGAAGATGCACCTTTTAAATAGGTCACAGCTCCCCCACCCACCTGCCAGCTTGGAACATCCCTAAAGATCAATGTTGCATAACTCCCAATCTCATGTGTTGTATTTTAGGGGAATTTTTGTTGTCTGCACAGTCCGCAAAGGGTCCAAGAGGCGGAAAACGTTGGAGTTTTTGCAACCTCGCAGGCGGCCTTCTTGTAGGTTTGGCAGGGAGGGACCTTTCTGGGCTCGGTGGCTGTCAATCTATTCAGCACTAACCAATCGTTCCTTCCCTGCCTCTGAATTCAAAGGAAGTCCTGCCCTTCTGCTCAGGGCTTCCCCCCACCCACTCTGTTGACATTGGGTAGCCTGATGAAATCTTCTTGCTGAAAGCAGTCATGATTCTCAGTTTGCTGTTTGATCTGTTCAGCTGTAAGTAATGAAACCTTTTTTATTCTTTCTCCTACTAATGTCTGAGAGTGCGCTATTGAGACTGTAGGTGCCAGTTAACGAGGAAAAAGGATAGACTGCTCTGGGGGAGCTTGAAGCTATTCTGCTCTCTGCTTCTGTATACTTCTGCTGTGCAGCTAGAGGAATTTAACCAAATATTCAAAACTCTGCAATAGAACATTGGCTCCAAGACCAGCTAAAGTTGCCCACCCGGGACTTTGGACAGTATCCTGTTACTAGAATGGAATTGGACCGGATGATTCAACAACATTCTCATAAATGTTGACCTACATGTTGTTGCAAAGGGTCTACTCTTAGTAGAAAACCAGCACAATGTAGCAGATAGAGTGATGGACGGGGACTCAGGACACATGGATATGAATCCCCATTTGGCCATGGAAACTCACTGGGGAAGCTAACAATAAAGTCACTCCTTAAATACATACTTACTTTGGGTTGCCATAAGTCAGTTACAACCTGACAGTACATAGCGCGCACATTCACACTTTTCATTGGCACTAACAAAGACTGCTGGATAGCTCAGTGGTTTGGAGCTCTGGCTGCGGAACCAGAGGTTGGGAGTTCGATTCCCCCACGGTGCCTCCTTGACAGGGGCTGGACTGGATGATCCCACAGGGTCCCTTCCAGCCCTACCATTCTAAGATTATGATTATTATATTATAATACAATGCCAGTCACAAACGGTCTCTACAAAGGGACCATCAAGCAACCTCTTTCCTATGCATGCATTTACTCTGTCCCCCCCATGTCTAGGGATGGGAACAGCCTGTGTCTAAAATGATGGTCTGATTTAATGTTTTTGCACCCCCAGAGAGTCACCACAAAAAGCAGAATTTCATTCTCACCTCCAGAATTTACAAGTTGGCAGACACATAATACTTGAACTTTGTGCGAGTACAGTAGGAACCCCCCCCATCTGCGGGATGAGTATGCTGATTCAGTTATCCGCGCCTGAAAATGCTAAATAAAAAAAGCCAAGGTGTATTTACCAGAATTGGCCACTAAAGGGAATGTCTAGTGTTCCATACTTTCACGTTTTTTTCAGTATCGGCAGGGTGATTTGGAACCGATTTCTCGCGGATACTGAGAGCCTTCTGTATTCTATTATCAATGACTTATGTGCATACAATCCAGGGGGTGGAATGCACAGGCATACTTTAATGACAGAGGAAATTTTGTAAGTTTGGTGAAATAAATGGATGCACGACACACAATGGGTAAATAAATGAGCACTTTAGCAATCATCTCAAAAAAATGTGGACAAAGTCCAGTGCAGAAAAAAAACACAATTCCAAAAACCCATTAAAAAACAAGAGCAGGGGAGGGAAAATGCCGGCGGAAGACAGACAAAAGCCACAACATTGAGACCAAGTCGTTTTCACTTCTTCGTCGCTGGGCATGTTTGGCCTTGAGAAAAGAAGATGGAGGGGAGAGAGGAGAGCACTTTTCAAAGACTTGAAAAGTAGTCCTACAGAGGAGGGGCAGGATCTGTTCTCAATCAACCCAGAGTGCAGGACACGCAACAATGGGCTCAAGTTAAAGGAAGCCAGATTTCGGTTGAATGTCAGGAAAAACTTCCTAACTGTTAGAGCAGTACGACAACAGAACTAAGGACAGTTAGAGATGGTGAGCGCTCCAACACTGGAGGCATTTGAGAAAAAAATAGACAAATATAGTCAAATATACTTTGATTTGGATCCCTGCACAGGGTTGAACTCAATAGGTTTATAGGCCCCTTCCAACACCATTCAGATATGATTGTATGATCTTAAGCTTGCTAAATCTGCAGTGCTTCTTGCTTATTTTTGATCCTCAGGAGAGGACTGAAAAGGACACTCCCGTTAAGAAAAGAAAGGCAGAAAAGCTGCATAAGACCAGCAACGCTCCATCGGGAAGCATCCTTGGACACCAACCTACTGAGATGTTCTGTGAAAATCTCATTTAGAAGGCTAGAAACACTATGTTCTTCTATCAACCTCAGCATCTCACCCCAGATCTGGGTCTGGTGCAGGAGAACGGAATGGGCATCTCCAGCCATCTAGCCCGCCCGCCCTAAAACCATCTGTCAGTCCCTCATGTCTTTCGAGATGATGTGAAGCATGCTTCAGCAGGACTGTGGGTGGACATGCTCTTATCAAAGCTGCCACGAGGCCTTCACTTGCCTTCACTAATCTTCTGCACAGATGTTGTGCTTCTGCTTTGATCCCCAAAAAATGTCCCACGCAGCCCAAAGCATTACGATGACGACCTCGAGTAGGGATGGAATAGCTACCACCTCTCTCTCGAAATGTGTAGGAGGATCCAGTGAAATCGGATCGCCCGTTTTCTTTTCCTGCCAGACCACCATCTGAGAGAGGAAAGCCTCAAGCTGGCAGCTGACCGGTCTCTATTGTTGTTTGCTGAGATAAAGCCCTGTAGTCTTTTCTGACCTTAAAAACAGCTGCGGGCTCCCTCGGGAATCTTAAAAGAAGACCGAACATGGTTATGCGACAGAATGAAGTCCAAGGATTGTGTCACCCGGACGGTTTTAACACAGTTGCACACTGCTGGTGTACATGTCAGACCATAAAGCCCCTCGGATCAGATTTGGAGACGACATGCAATAAAGGGCCATAGTGGGGCCATAAATAGGGGGGACCAAGGAGTTTTTTTGCCTGAAATGATAAGCTAACAAGAGTTTAGTTCATCGACAAGTCTGTTGTTTTTTTCTACCCATCTGGAATGTCAGACACAGTGATGTTGGGAAAACATCTGGCCTGGAGCAGAGTGAGAAGGAGGTACAACATTGACAAGCATGCTTTGATTTTGTCTTTTTAGGAATATCTCCAAGGTGCAAGATCAAAATTGGCCACTAGGTGGAAGCAGATTTCCCTTTTTTTTTTTTTTTTTTTTTTTTTGAGCTATGCACAAGGAACATCTCTGACTCCCTGTGCATTGCCACTCAGGCTGGCTGTGGACCAGGCCATGGAAGTCCCAAGTCCAAGCCAAAACTCTGGCAGGTACTCAGGGTGGCAGAGTTTGAATTTCTGGTAAAATTCCCTGTGTTACGCAGCAGAAGTACAGAGATTCACAGAGGAAAATAGCTTCAAGTTCGTCAAATAGTCCACCCCTTTCTCATTAACTGGCATGTACAGTCTCAAAAACTCACCCACAGACATTGATAGGAGGAAAAAAGGTTTCATTACTTACAGTTGCGAACAAATCAACAGCAAACAAATAATACAACTGGCAACCAACAAACTAAAGAAAGGGAAAGGAACACTTAATGAAGAGGTGGGGCTCTCTTTGAACTATGTCAGTCTAGCAGCACTAACCAATAATTCCTTCCCTGCCTCTGAATTCAAAGAGAGCCCAGCCTCTCCGCTCAGTGTTTTTTTTCCCTCTCTGGACTCTGTTGGAGTCTGTTGCTGAAAAGCAGTCGTGTTTGTTAGTTTGCTGTTTGATATGTTCAGTTGTAAGCTATGAAATATTTTATTCTTTCTCCTACCAATGTCTCAGAGTGAGTTATTGAGAACGTGTCAGTTGATGAGAAAAGGGGTGGACTACCCTGGGGAACTTGAAGCTATTCTGCTCAGTGAATCCCTATACAGTACATCTGCTGTGCAGCTAGAGGAATTTAACCGGAAATTCAAAACCTTGCAGCAGCAAAGTGCTGGCTGGCTCATTAAGGCGCATGATCTGAACTCCATGTTGGGTGAAGACGCAATTTCTGTGCTAAATGATTGATCTCCGATTTCTCCTCGTTTTCAGTGGAACATTTCTTTTTTAATCTATTCTGCAGAAGCTCAAAGTAGGTGAAAATGGTGCCATGTAAGCAGTGATTTCCTCCCCTCCCCTTGGAGCAATTAATAATTTTACACTGATGTTTCTCTCCGCTGGCATGGTGGAATCTCCCGGCAGGGGGAATACAATCATCTGGAACCATCTTCTCGCAATCCTGCATTCATCTGCACACAAAGCCTTGTTTAACTGCCATTCAATTTTCTTAGCCACATGTGAGGCAAAGAACCCCTTCCATCCAACATTTTTTTAACGCCCAGAACTTGGGAGGCCTCTGCACGAGGGAATGTATCTCTCAGATTTTCCACTGTTAAAATTTCTTTGGTCACGGGTTCCGATTCCTCCCACTGCTTGAAATACAGACCTGCAGTAGCCTATGGTCGAACCCTGATGGGAACGGGCAGCCAAGATACATGTGTGTGTGAGAGAGAGAGATTGTTATGTGTGTGTGTGGCACAAAATCTAACCATCATGTCATTCTTTTAAGCCCCCAAGCTAAGACAGAAGGTTGCAGCTGTCACAGGGAAAATAGATGAGGGAACCCAGAAAGATAAATTCACCCCAGTGAGAAATGCAGGTCAGGGGAAGAATCTTGATGCACAGCCACCATTGACGGGGCTGAATGGTTGGCTTTAAGTTCAATTAAATATTGATCTAACACAGTGACCTTTCGCAGGCAGATTCCCCCCCCCCCCCGCCCTCAAATGAAGACAACTGATCCCCCAGGACTTCGAGAGGAGCCTTAGGGAGTGGGCAGGCAGGTACACGCAAACCGATCAACAAGTCCAGGTTGAAAGAAAAGGGAGCCGTGTGGTCATTGCAATATACCCATGCAGACACTGGCAACACCTTTATAGACCACTTTCAAAAAACTCATCATACAGTCTGCTATCTTTCGTGGATCAGGATCGTCCCCTTTGTCGGGGATGCACCGACATGAAGAACTGAAAAGTTCCAAAGTTTGTGGCACGAGGGATTTTGCCCAGAAAGTTTCTCTTCCATCAGTGGCTCCCCACCTTGCTTTCTGGATAACAATAACGCAGTTATTAATAATAATAACTGTGTGCTGCCGAGTCAGTTCTGACTTATGACAATCCTCAAGGTTTTCTAGGTAGAGAACACACAGATGTGGTTTACCAGTGCCTTCCTCTGGGGGCGCCCTGAGACCGTGCAGCTTGGCTGGCTCTTCACCCTGGAGATGCACCGTGGGGAATCGAACTCCCAACCTCTCATTCTGCCTCCAGATGCTTAAACCACTAAGCAATCCAGCCAGCTGATACAATTAGTAGCTACAAGTTAATTTTATGGGTAACGAGTGACACCTCTGTTACTTAGGTGCAGCAAGCAACATCTTGTGGTTTTCAGAAGTTACTTTTAAAAGCCATTTTAAGGCATTTAAAAAGTCATTTCTTATAGGAAATTCTTCAGGCTGTCTGCCATTCTCTTATGAATTCTGAAATATTCTGTGGGTTTTCCTCTTGTACAGTGTAACCTCTACTTACGAACTTAATCCGTATTGGAATGGTGTTCGTTAGTTGAAACGTTCGTAAGTAAGAAGCAAAATTTCCCATAGGAATGCATTGAAAACCGATTAATCCGTTCCGGCTGTTTTTTGTTCTTATGTAGAGGTGCGTTCGTACGTTGAAGCATTAGTTCCCATAGGAACTAATGCAAAGCCGGTTAATCCGTACTCTACCACTAGGGGGAGAATTTTTTTTTTTTAACCTAAGATGACCTAAGGTTAAAAAAAGGGCAGGAAAGTGTTTTTTTTCCGTTCGTAAGTTGGAGCTCCGTTCGCAAGTAGAAGCAAAATTTAGCGAACGGAGCTGTTCGTAAGTTGGATTGTTCGTAGGTAGGGATGTTCGTAAGTAGAGGTTCCACTGTACTTTTAAAAATATTTCTAATGTGCAGTATCAACAGGGGCCACTAGAGGGCACCAGACAATATTTTTCTGCCTCCTGTATTTTTCTGCCTCCTTGGCAATGACAACAAAACTCATTACTAACACGCAATGCCACTAATTATGCTAACAGTCATCTGGCGGCCGAGAGTTGGTGAATACCAAGAAGTTCCTTTAAGATGGAACATCCTGAGCTCCCGCTTGCCCCCATGGACCTGTGACGAATCTCCGCCTCTCTGCTTTTCCTGGTGTTGAATGGAGTCCCAATCCTGCTTTGTCACTCCAGAGCCTGACGCCATAAAACCATTGCGGCTCAGCTCGGTGAAGGGAAATGACAAATGACCCCGGTCAAAAACTCCCATTCACGTTCTAAATCTTCACTCCCTTCCTCATTCACTCCTTCCAGCCACCCCTTTCTTGCTCTTCCGCCTGTAAGATAATTCAGAGGACACTTTTCCTCCCGAGACTAGGCCGGTGATTTGCAAAGACCGTAAACAACCCCCTGCGGACTGAAAAGGGATGGAAAGAATTTTAGCAGAGTTTCAACGCCACAACCGAGGTGCAGAAGAATTGGCGATCAAGGCGCACGCAAGAAATGTGGCGAGATATAAATATATAGACAATGATGTTTCTGGTAGAAAAAGAACTTCAAAGGAAGCCTACATTCAATTAAAAACTGGAGGTGCCCGTCAAGTTCTCCTCAAGCTTTTAAATCTCTTACGTTCTTCCCCCTCAAAATTCAAGCTGGAGAACATTTAATCGCCCTTTTCGCCATTTGCCATTGTGGTGTGCCAGGGAACAGTGTCCATGGGAGTTGCATTTCTCCAGGCACCCTGATGCACTGTTCTGCACAACGGTCATTTCCAGATTTCAACAGGATCCACCCCAACCGCTGTTGCAGAGTTTTGGAGTTTTGATTAAGTTCCTCTAGATGCACAGTTAGAAGTACAGGGATTCATGGAACAGAATAGATACAAGTTCCCCAGATCAGTCCACCCCTTTCTCATTAACTGGCACTTACAAACTCAGTAACTCACTCTGAGACATTAATAGTAAGAGAAAGAATAAAAGTTCCGTTACTTACAATAAGATTCACCCAACCTCAGCTCTTCTATGGATCACACACGAGTTTCCAAGCTTTCAGCATGTTCACACTGTTGAATTTTCCATGGTTGCAGGTGTTCTCTTTCCCAATATATCAGGAGCAAAACAAAGGTGGAACTTAGGCCATGTAACAAAACCATAACTGCTGGATTTCAACAGAGTCCGCAGAACGTGTTTTCCCATACATAATCCCTGAGCATCCCACTTTTCAGCACACTCAGTGAACTTTGGAGAAGCTGTGTCTGGTACCTATTGGCTAATGTTCCTGACCCTCATCATTCACGCTACTATTCTTCTAGTTCACGGCTAGTTGAGTTCACTAACGCAACTCTGTTCTTTACATCTGCATAAAAGCTTTATGTTCCTCAGCAATGTTATTTGGTTTAAACATTCCTCCACTGATTGCTTCAGCTTTAATTTTTGCTATGGACAGTTTAAGGTTATGGACAGTCTTGTTTTTGCAGAGATACTAGAGCTTCTCCATCTTCTGCATATAGTCCATTTAATTTTTGTATTGGCCATCTCGTGAGGTCCAGGCATACAATCATTTATTCAGTTGCATGAAACACGTATTTGCAATAAACAAATTGTAGGTTTCACAGAATTCTCCGAGTTGATCTCCTGCTTTATTTCTAATGCCTTGGCCAAATTCTCCAGTGATTATTCTCCTCCTGTGGACATGTTCCAGCTTCTTGATACCCTTCTTAAACTGTGGTGCCCAGAACGAGAGAGACTATTCTAGGTGTGGCCTGACCATACATCCTTTGATTTGGACTTCTGTTGATAGAGCATAGGATGGCTTTTACTTTTTTTCCTACCATACCACACTGTTGGCTGACATGTAGCAAGAGACCTACCAAGATCCCTTCAATAGTTTTCTCATGCACCACTGTCTGAAATGCGCACCTAAATCTGGGCACACGCTGGCATCCCTCCAATCCTTCTTCCCAACTAATTTTGACACAGTGAATCAATGGCTGGATACTGAGCCAACACTTGGCCAACCCCATTGATTCAATGGGCTTACTCTAGAAGTGCTGGATAGCTCAGTGATTTAGGCTCAGAGGTTGGGAGTTCGATTTCCCACCATGCCTCCCTGACAGGGGCTGGACTCGATGATCCTTTAGGGTCCCCTTCCAGCTCTGCAGTTCTACAGTGATGATGATGATGAGTTGTGATCAGCAATTGGATTGAGGCCAATATATCTCAGATATGCCCCTTAACACTGACAAACCTGTAGGTTCTTGAGCTGAGGTCTAAGTCTCTCCTGTGAGGTGGAAAGGCTCGTTTTGCTGAGACCCACCCCTGAAAAAAAACACTTTTTCTTCACTAGGTAGCCTGTACAAGTGACCTGCTCATCATTTTTTTTTTTTGAAGGAAACCCATGTCAATTCCCCTTTCACTCCATGAACTGGAAGCCTGATGGTTCTAGCTGGTGACGTTCAGGCACTCCAACGAATGACTCATAAGCTGCTAGTTATTACCAGACCAATGATCGGACACAAATTCAGTTTGGTCAGAGTGGTACTATACCCAGCAGAAAGCACGACGAGCTCCTTAAGAAGGAAGAAGAAGAAGGTTTGAGAACCAGTCATGCTCCCAGGGGGTCATAGATATGGCAACTGGACGTCTCCCCACCCTCTCTGAAAAAAGGAAAAACAAGTCAAGATTTCATGTCCTGGAGTTAGAGCACAAATGGATATGTTGTTTTGGGCCTTACAGGTTGATCATTCTAATCAAAAGTTTTCAACTTCCTTCCCCCTCCCCCCCCCAAAAAGGGGGCAGCCTGTCAGGGTTACATTCGGTAAATGTGTTCAGAATTCCATTGTTCTCTCCTCGGCCCACAAAAGAGAGGAGTCGTCTAAGAGCCAAGCGTGTGTGTTGATCATTCATCTTTAGAGCACCATAAACCCACCTTCCCCCACTTTTTTGTTGTATTCTGTTTTCTGCCTCTTGTGGGGATCTTTACAAAACCGGACTACAAAAGAAATGAACATCAAACACAGGTCATAAATTACTGCACGTGTGAGATGCAACACTCTCGTTTTCCTGAGAACTCTGTATTCTACTGGATTTCACTCCAAACGTCTGAAGAAGTGGACTTGTCCAGGAAAGCTCACATTAAAAGATAACAGTTAGTCTTTCAGGTGTCATGGTCTATCTCTTTTTTAGTTTTATTTTTAAAATAAAATATATATCCTTTAGGTTTTGCCTGACATGTGTACAAGGTACCTTTCCTTCTTCTTCAGCCAAGCTCTTCCATATTCTTCACCTTACAAATATTTTATAGACACGAAAATTCTGCTCCAGCAATGCATCCTAAAGCAGCCAAAACTTGAGACAGGCTTTGGTCCAGTAAAGGATCACATCTGATCCCATTGGAAAGGAACCCTTTGCTAGGAAAACCATCCTTAAAACGATCCTTCCCTCATGCAGGATTTACTTGATTTCTGCCTCACCTCTCTCAATTAAAAGGAACTCCAGGTTCACATTTCCACTGAGTCACGAAACTCACTCAGTAACCTCGAACCAGTCACTTCACCTTTAGACTAACCTACATCGCAGGGTTGTTGAGAAGGAAATGTAGAAAGGAGGACTACAGGAGGACCAGCTTGAGACCTCTGGGGGAAAGCCAGGATATGAAAAGAACAAGCAAATACATAATAACTGCCATGGGATAGAACAGGAGAACACCTGCAGAAGTCTAGGAAAAATATCTCTGTGTACAGGACTGGGAACGTCTTTAGCGCCTCTGATTTCTCTCTCTTATATGTTGAGGATGCTAAAATAAGTTGATCATTCCAAGATCGCTTCTCTCTGCCTTTAATACCAAGTTGCAAAATCCTAATGTCACTGGGAAATTGGTGGGGAAATCTGAATTAGGAGGGTGTAGTGCGCTCAGTTACAGCTATCTCATGAGCGATCTGATATGCCTGCAGGAGACTCATTTCCCCATAACGCAGAAGGCTTAAAGGATACCAGCAGCCAGAAAATGAGACAAGAACTCCATTGTGTCTCTCAAACGAGAACTCAACATAATACAACACGGGGCTATATCTTCGTTACAACCAACCCAGATGCTGCAAAAGTGTGCAAGCTCCCCTGTTTTCTCTCTCATGGCATCCCAGTAGTGAGGTTTGCTTTTGTTTTTCAACACAGACTGCTACATCAATCATTGTTTCTTCTAAAAGAACAGAAAAGGCATGGAAAACTCCTGCATTTACTGCTAATATATATATATGGGTGGATAATGTCATCATACACTTTAGTCACTAGGTGGCACTAGTCTGTCTATCTATCTATTTATCTATCTATATACACACACATACACGACTAAGACTAGTGCCACCTAGTGACTAAAGTATATGTTGACATTATCCACCCACATTCCATACAAGGCCAAAGCTAAGTGTGTTATGGAGTGGCATCTACTACCAAATCCATTCTTATTGTAGGGAAATATCTTCCACGTGCTTTTCCTTGCATGTGAGAAAGCTTCTTGTGAGGTATTATTTTTAGAGGGTAAATGGCAGGATGGGAAAGAATTAAAGAAACCTTCACCTTGTAATCCTCCAGGTGTGTTGGTGGTCAGGCATTTTTTTAAAGAGCCAGTTCAGATGACGGCTACCAGATAGGGACATAAAGAAGAGTCACAAAATTCTTTGTTCTTGTGCATTTTGGCTCTGTCAGTGAAACAGGAAAGCCCCCTTCAGTGATTCTAAATCTTCAAAGTCTATGCAATAAACCAGCATTTTATTTAGTGCAATTATTTGTATTAAACATTGCTTTGTGCAAGTTTGCTTGCTTGGTGTGAAAGGTCTTCTCTTTTTCTTGTTGAAGGTGCCACAAAATACATCACCATAATTCTCCATTTTGGGAGCTTTACCTGACAGGCAGACAGAAAAGTGTGAACTGGGAGGCTTTAAGGTTGAACTAGGCCTAGCTCCATGTAACTTCCTGTGCAGAAGGAAAACTCCCAGCCAGCACTGGAGCAAGAACAGGAAGCTTAGGCGGAGATAGGCCTAGCTAAGCCTCAAAGCCTTCCTGTCAAGGCCCGTCTCCAAGGCGAGCCACATTTAGGTCTTTGTAAGGTGTCTGTCTGTCAGGAAGAGCTCCCAGAATTGGGAGTCATGCGATTTGTAGTCCCAGAAATTCCAAAATCCCATCCAGATCCACCAAGAATCAAAGGTCTCTTCGTTGCTCATTCCAGGACTAAACCATTCGGTTTCACTTTGCATTTTTGCTGGGAAAATCCCTCCTCCAACCCAGCAGCCATGAGAAGATCATAGCTAAATTCAGAGAAACAGGAAAGCCCGAAGGAGGGTGGCAGTGATATATTATTATCTCTTCTAATCCCGAAATTAAACCAAAAACATTCCTTTCAACCCTCTGAGCCCCAGTACACCACTCTGGGTAGGAACTACGACAAAATCCCCCACCTGATTTCCCGTTCCTTTCCCCACTGCAACAATCCGTATTCCTTGGCAACTTGGTCTTCAAGCCTGATTCCTTCTGAACCCTTTTATCCCTGGAGGGTACTGTTCCGGCGACACAGTCGACAGCCCTCGCACCCAGGCCTCAGACACAGACGGAACAATACCACCAGAAGTGGGAGGTTGCTTTTGCTCTGCAAGATCCCAGAATCCCGCAGTCAATATGGCAAGCGGCCATATAGCTGTGGAACTATGGGAGCTGTCGTTTTGCTGTTGTTCTGTGCCATCAAGTTGCCTTAGGGTGACCCTCTGAATGAATGATCTCCGAATTGTCCTGTTCCCAACTGCTCTGCTCAGCTCTTGCAAACCCAAAGTTGTGGTTTCCTTTCGGGAGTCATTCCATCTCGTAATTGGTCTTCCTCTTTTCCTGCTGCCTTCCCCTGCATGATGGTCTTTTCCAGAGAATCCTGCCTTCTCGTGAGGCGCCCAAAGTAGGACAGCCTCAGTTTCAGCATTTTTGCCTCCAGAGAGAATTCAGGCTTGATTTCCTCTAGGACCCACTTGTTCATCTTTCTGGCAATCCAGGGTGTTTGTAAAGCTCTCCTCCGGCACCATATTTCAAATGAATACATTTTCTTCCCGTCAGCTTTCTTTACTGCCATCTTTCACACCCATACATGGTGATCAAGAGTACAAAAGGGAAGATGATCATGGTCTTGGAAGCTGTAGGACCTCAAAACAAATTTCCACAGCTTGACCTCTCTTTCCAAGCCCTTGACCCTTTAAAAGTGTATTGCTAAAATCTTGGTGTGCTCAGGAGGAAAAAAAAACTGCTGTACACCGCTTTTTAATCCAGGCAGCAGCACATCCCCAAACTTCCAGGTCTTACAGCCAAGTTGAAAGGTGAAAAAACAAAAGAAAGATGTTTCTAAAAATGCATTTTTATCGACAGGAGGAGAACCAACTTCTACTGCTGTGTCATCTCCAAAGGATGATTAAAAGTATTAAAGCCATGTCAGAGGATATAAAAAAAAAACAACCACCAGACCATTCCTGGAAAAGCTCAGGAGATTTTGACAGAGCTCCCAAATAAAGTAATTTAAACCATTTTCCTGCATCATCATCATCATCATCTAGACTATTGGCAGTGTTTATATATTCCTGAAGCAAAAGCTCGTTTTTGTGCCTGATGACATGTTTTCGCCTCCGTTTTCCTCACTCCCTCTTTCTGTAAAGCATCTGCGATGGATAAATTATAATAACTTATCTGGTTTCAATAGTTTCTGAGAAGGAAAAAGTGTCCAGACTCTTAATGGCAATACCCCATCCCAACACTAGGTGGCACCTTCCAAACTTCTTTGGGGAACACACACATGGACTTCAAGCTGACATCTCAGTGGTGGAACAGATTTGGAAATATTATTTAAACATCCAGGGATGGCCGATGAAAGCCAATACTTCCCCCCACACATACACACATGCCAGCATGGAACATTTTTATAGAAACCAAGGACACTTCCTTCCACGAAATGTTACATCCTAGAGGGAACAGTGCCTGCCCATCTTATCTACTGAACTTTACTACATGTTCTGTCTCCTGTTAGTAATGTTTCTTATAAGTGCTTCGTTACTCTCATTGGCTTTACTCTAGCGGCTCCTTGGGCCCCCAAGAACAAAAAGGGGGAGGGAGGGAGAGGATTCAAACTTTTCTTAGACACATAGGCAAAAAAAAATAATAAATCATTTTAAATAAAGAGTTTGGAGTCATGCATTTAGGGAATGAACAACTCATAGGAGAGCAACTGTTTTGCATGAGGAAGGGCCCGAGTTCAATTCATGATGCCTCCCGTTAGAAGTAAGGGTATGTTTTGGGTTCGAAATGTTTGTACACCATTCAAGGACAATATTTAAAAGCTAGAAACAAGTATAGAAATATTTCAAAATAATCAAACAAATATATTAAAAACAGTCAATAATATCAATGCTAAAGACACATTTAAACGCAACAAGGCACAGCATTCTATTTAAAAAAATACCTTTCAGGCAGCCAGTCCCTTAGGGAAAGCTCGCCTGATGCAGACGGGCAGTCAAGATGGGGCCAGACTGTCTTCTCTAAAGTTGGACACACACGTGTTAAGTATGTGTGTGAGATGTGTAAGATAGGTCTAGTACTGAAAGCTGTAGATCCGTGGTGGAACACCGATTTTCCATGCAGAACGTCCTAAGTTTGATTCTTGGTGTTTCAGGCAGGGATAAGAAAACTCTTAAGAGATGCTGCCCGCCTGTGTTGGCAACACTGGCCAGAGGCTACAGTATGGCTCAGTATAAGACACCTTCCAATCTTCCTCGCATTCCGTCGGTGTGGAGTTCTAAGCATAAGAAACCAATCCCTGAAAAACGAAACCTACAAAACAAGACCAAAAGAGAGAGAGAGAAAAAAAATCAACTTGTAAATGAAAGTGTGAGCTTTCTGGTGTGTCCAACCTTCTGTTTCTAAATCCACCACATTGGCATCAATGTTAGCCCGGAAAGATGACCAAGTGGAGGAAGAAAGGTGACGGTCATAAAAGCTCGGAGAGAAAGGCAGAACAAAGCAACCAAACACCCTAGAGGGAGAAAGTCATCACTGTTTTATGTGAGTAATCTTTTGTGATGTCCTCGGATGTGCAGAAGGGAGAAATAATGATGTAACTCTCCCTCCTCCTCCCCCCCCCCCCCCGCCGCCATAGACAATGCTTTAATTTAATAGACCTTTTTGATTACTTTTGGGTTCCTTCCGCTGCCGAAAATGTCCCACAAGCTTCCTGGAGGTAAACAGACGGAACTGGGAGGGCTGTTTCGTTTCTTACCAAGGCAAAGGGAAACACTTATTGAACAGCAAAACATGAGGCCATTGCAAGTCATTTAAGGAGACGGCAGAGAGGAAAAGATCAGAAGGAAGGCTGGTTATCGAATCAAAGAATTACAGGATCCAAATCAAAGGATATCTGGTAGATGCTTGTCCAATTTTCTTTTGAATGCCTCCAGCGTTGGAGTGCTCGCCACCTCCCAAGGTCACTGGTTCCGTTGTCGTACTGCTCCAACAGTTGAGAAGTTTTTCCTGATATTCAGCTAACATCTGGCCTACTGTAGCTTGAGCCCATTATTATTTCATTCTGTTGTTTTCAGCCCAGTCCTTGAGGGGCTGAACGGTCTGTGCAAACCCTGTCCCTGCCTAGAAGCACCAGGGAACCCAAAGAAGTAGGAACATTGTATGGTAGGCATCCAGCTGTTCATGAGACAGGTGTTTCATCCATTGTCTGGAACGCTGCAGGGACTGGGTTGGTTCAGTCCTGAAGACCGTGGTCAGATGACAGATCTGCTGGAGTGAACCAGCCCACCCCCAAAGCGGTCCCGTCCCCCCGCACATTTCTGGCCCCCGTCAAGGGCTGCTACTTTTTAGGATCACTCTGTTTTGGTTCATTTCCAGCCTGTGCAATTGCTGGGAACAAACCAAAAAGGAGCCTTCCTCTGTCAATCACCAGTATCTTGAAGGGGCTTAAGAAGAGAGCCACTTCAGGATGTTGGCAAATTAAACACTCCATGGACGTTTTTTTTTTTTTTAAGTTAAAAAGTCACATGGGAAACTTCCTTCCAGAAGTGGGAGGAGGCAGAAGGGAGCAACGAGGCGGTGGTTGTTTTGCTTTTGTTTTCTTGGAGTTTTTTGTTTTGTTTTGTTTTTTGCTTTTCTCTTCTGACACGCATCTGTTTTCTAGAACTGAGAGAGAAAAGGGCCTCCTTGTAGAAGTTAAAATGCGCCCTCCCCCGACGAATCTCTTGGAAATTTCTGAGGACATCATTGGCCATTTTTGCACAATTTTTTTTTTTAATGAGAAGGTGGGAAAACATCAGGATTCGACAGCCCAAAGGAGCAGCTACAGGGTTGTATGTACAGGCTTCGCCCACCCAAATTTCATTTTGTTGCTGGTTTTCCCACCACTTAAGGGCACTCCTCTTTTAAAACGCCGTCTGTGGGGAGTTGAAGGTAAATCTCCCCAGTCCCACGCATGCACGCACGCACGCACGCACGCATGCACACACACAAGATTTTTCATCATGAATTGACTCTCACCCCCAGATTGAATGCTGGAGGATGAACCCATCTCAGTGTTTGAGTTCTTGAAAGTGGGTTGGCATCTCGTTCACTCCATGGACAACCCAGCCAGATCTTATTTGGTCTCGCCCTCCCTCTCAGGCAGGCCCATTACCCTTCCTCACCCTACAGCAGCTTTAGGGTATCTCTGATTTCTCCCGAGTATTTTTAAACAGACTCACGCCCAGTCTCGCCTTTTCCCTAATACTCACACCTCTACAATTAATCAAACTCCTCCGGAACTTGGAAACCTTTTCTGAGAAACCCTACATCATCTCCCAGACAGAATGTCACCCAACTTGAAGAGGCCAAAAAAGTTACCTTAGGAAAGAAGAATTTTTATCCACCCAACTGTACCCTAGTATTATTCCAGCCCGTGAGCAAGAAGGAAAAAAAGGCAGTGGGAGAAGAGAGTGGAGCGTGAAGCAAGATTCCCCCCTGGATGCAGAACATTTTCTTCTTCTGTCAACCTCTGTCTAGTCTCGTCTTCTCTTCACTGACATCCCCTCTCTGTCAGACTTTGGTCTGGATGCTCCTTGGGGCAGAGCCATGTTCTTCTACTTCCCACAGAGATTGCCTCCACTGGTGCATTTTAGGAAATCCGGAAATGTGTCGCAGTGGGTCTTACATAACGTTGGACCTGGGCTTCCTCAGTCGGCAGTGTTTGAGGCGGGCCTTCTGGATCAGCTTGCCAGGACACCAGATTAAGACCTGTGAACTCTGGTGCACAGTGCTGATTGGCCATCGCTTGAGCTATCGCTGCACAGTGCTGATTGGCCATCCTTTGTGCTATCCCTGCACAGTGCTGATTGGCCATCCCTTGAGCTATCCCTGCACAGTGCTGATTGGCCATCCCTTGTGCTATCGCTGCACAGTGCTGATTGGCCATCCCTTGTGCTATCGCTGCACAGTGCTGATTGGCCATCCTTTGTGCTATCGCTGCACAGTGCTGATTGGCCATCCCTTGAGCTATCCCTGCACAGTGCTGATTGGCCATCCCTTGTGCTATCGCTGCACAGTGCTGATTGGCCATCCCTTGTGCTATCGCTGCACAGTGCTGATTGGCCATCCTTTGTGCTATCGCTGCACAGTGCTGATTGGCCATCCCTTGAGCTATCCCTGCACAGTGCTGATTGGCCATCCCTTGTGCTATCGCTGCACAGTACTGATTGGCCATCGCTTGTGCTATCACTGCACAGTGTTGATTGGCCATCCCTTGTGCTATCGCTGCACAGTGCTGATTGGCCATCCTTTGTGCTATCGCTGCACAGTGCTGATTGGCCATCCTTTGTGCTATCCCTGCACAGTGCTGATTGGCCATCCTTTGTGCTATCCCTGCACAGTGCTGATTGGCCATCCTTTGAGCTATCGCTGCACAGTGCTGATTGGCCATCCTTTGAGCTATCGCTGCACAGTGCTGATTGGCCATCCCTTGTGCTATCGCTGCACAGTGCTGATTGGCCATCCCTTGTGCTATCGCTGCACAGTGCTGATTGGCCATCCCTTGAGCTATCCCTGCACAGTGCTGATTGGCCATCCCTTGTGCTATCGCTGCACAGTGCTGATTGGCCATCCCTTGTGCTATCGCTGCACAGTGCTGATTGGCCATCCTTTGTGCTATCACTGCACAGTGCTGATTGGCCATCCCTTGAGCTATCCCTGCACAGTGCTGATTGGCCATCCCTTGTGCTATCGCTGCACAGTACTGATTGGCCATCGCTTGTGCTATCACTGCACAGTGTTGATTGGCCATCCCTTGTGCTATCGCTGCACAGTGCTGATTGGCCATCCTTTGTGCTATCGCTGCACAGTGCTGATTGGCCATCCTTTGTGCTATCCCTGCACAGTGCTGATTGGCCATCCTTTGTGCTATCCCTGCACAGTGCTGATTGGCCATCCTTTGAGCTATCGCTGCACAGTGCTGATTGGCCATCCTTTGAGCTATCGCTGCACAGTGCTGATTGGCCATCCCTTGTGCTATCGCTGCACAGTGCTGATTGGCCATCCCTTGTGCTATCGCTGCACAGTGCTGATTGGCTAGCTCCTGTGTCAATTAGAAAGTCACCTTCCAGCTATTCCACGAGTAGCTTTTCAAGTATATTGAAAACGTGCTCCTAATAATTGATGATGATCTGTCTTTCTTGTGAAGGAGGAAGAGAATATTTTGCTGCTTATGGAAAGGACAGAAATGGCACACCTACCCATTCAATTCCACATATGCATTCATCTAGAGCTAGGGGGGGCATGTGCCCTCTTTTGCAGTCCTCCTCCTGAATGTATCCTCTGTTTGAAGGGAAGTCACAGCGAAGTCAGATTTAAAGGTAAAGGAGGACCACCAGGTGGGAGATCAAGGACTATCAAGTGGTTCATCAGCCCTTTGCAGCACCTGCACAGCAGGCTCACATTCCCACACTCGGGTAAGAAAGGTTGTAATTTTGTTGAAATGATTTCGCATCCATACACTTCAGTTAGCCTGGTGTCCCCTCCTGCCCTCATTCTCTGGTGATTCCTTAAGCGTCCAGCCTACCTATAGTATCCTTAAAGACATGCTGATGGGTCTGCTCTGGGATTCATGCAACCAGTCCCACCCACCTCTGGCTCTGATCACTGAAGATGAACCCGTCTCCAGGTAACCGCCGTCGCCCGCCACCCTTCCTGTGTGCTTCCTAGACTCGCTGGCGGGCCTTTTCCATGGAGAACCTCCCTCAAAGTCCAACTGTATCATTTCTGCTGTTTTAGACCTGCCAGCTCTAATTCTCACTTGCTTGATGGAATTAATCAGATCGGTTCAGCTTATTTGTCTGATCGGACATAGAATGTCCTTGAGCAGCCTCTGCCCCTCCAAACCACCTCTCTTGTTTTTCTTGCGTTCTTCTCTTCCGAACATAAAATTCCCAACCATGAACCAACCAAGGAAGATCTGGCTTCTAGTAATAACGTACCATTGGGTGCCTATAGGGTGGGATTATAGCCAAGAAAAATATGCCTTTAGATTTATTGTTGTTATGTGCTTACAGTGAACCTAATAGGACTTTCTGCTGGCTGGATAGCTCAGTGGTTTAGGTCTCTGGCTGCGGAGCTAGAGGTTGGGAGTTCAATTCCCCGCTCTGCCTCCTTGACAGGGGCTGGACTTGATGATTTATAGGGTCCCTTCCAGCTCTGCAATTCTAAGATTATTATTATTATAATTATTATTATAGAATTGCTGGATAGCTCAATGGTTTAGGCATCTGGCTGCAGAGCCAGAGGTTGGGAGTTCGATTCCCCCACTGTGTTTCCTAGGAGTCGAGTCAGCCTGGGTGGCCTTGGGCAAGCTGCACACAGTCCCAAGGATCCCCCCCCCCCCCCAGACAAAGGGAATGAGAAACCACTTCTATTCTCTACCTGGAAAACCCTGAAAAGGATGACCCTAAGTCAGAATTGACTTGACAGTGTGTAATTTTTATTTAATAAGGCTTTAAAGGTGAGTGAGATGTTTAAGGAGCGGTTTAACCAGTTCCACATCCCCAGTGAGTTTCCATGGCTGAGCAGGGATTCGAACCCTGTTCTCCAGAGTCCAAATCCCACTGCACCACACTGGATATCTTGCCTTTAGATAGAAGCTGGCAGGTGCAGAGAGTTGCAAAAGTGAGTTCCCTGGATTACAATTCTGAGAATTCCCCCGGCTGCCATGAACTTCCAAAATAGGAACTTTACCAGTCTCTGGAAAATGTAGCTTTCTGATGTTTGTCCCTCCTTATTTTGAAAAAAGAAAAAAGTACTGAATAATGGTGTTACTTTTAACACACCACTTTCTGATTTGGAGAAGAGAAGATTGGGGTGTGAAATCGGGGTCTAATTCCACGATAGCAACCTTATTTGGTCTCAAATTAAACAAAACCTCGGCGTTGTCTTTGAATCCACGGTTCCAGGTCTCTTGGAAATGAGAGCCAAGGCAGCAGACCAGCCGTGCTGCCTTTGATGAGACAAGGGGGGCGGGGGGGAGAGTTCGTTTTTGAAGGATTTCATTCCTGCATCTTCACTAAAAGGTCCTTCAGCTGACCCTGCATTCCATGAATGGCTTCGCCGGACAAAAAGAGCCTCCATCGTTGACTTTAAAATTCCTCTTTAGGCAAAGCGGAAAAATGGTTGAGGGTGGAAAGCGACGCTGTGTGTGAGAGAGAGAGAGACACTGAAGGAAGGCTAGTTCCCTTTGGTGGCTGCAGAGGGCTCTGAGGCTTTAATCATCCTCATCTTAGAACTGCAGAGCTGGAAGGGATCCTCTGGATCATCCAGTCCAGCTTCTGTCAAGGAGGGGCAACGGGGAATCGAACTCCCGGCCTCGGGCTTTGCAGCCAAACGCCTTAAACCACTGAGCTATCCAGCAGTTTGCTCATGCATATTTCTCTTCTTTATTTCCCCCCATCAGTTTCCCTCAGCTGATGCTCGGTCTTGATCCACGGAGGTTTTGGGATTCTGCTTCACTTGGTCCCGAGACAGCTTTCTTGGGGGCACGGCGTGACTTTCCCCCTAAAAAAGATTTCCCCCTCCTCTCTACTCGGGGCCTCCTGTCTTCCTAAGCACCCCCTCTTGTCTTTTTAAACGTAAAAAATCCAGGATTCTCACCCTGCCCGGGGTCACGCCTTCAGAGGAATCTTGCTTTAGCCTTCATTAAGCTGTTTTAGGGTTTTTTTTAAGGTCATGGCTTTGCCCCCCACAAAGACTCCCGTCAGACACTTCCCAACATGCCCACCGGTCTGTGTCACTTTGAGGCCTGGTTGAAAAAACGGGGGCAAAATATGATCAGCAGCAGCAGCATCTTAGAACTATAGAGCTGGAGCCCTCTGGGTCATCCAGTCCAGCCCCCGTCAAGAAGGGCACAATGAGGAATTGAACTCCCAACCTTGCAGCCAGAGACCTAAACCACTGAGCTATCCCACAGTTCTTTCCAGCTTTAAATGCCCCGGCCTCAGGCATTTGCTTTTTGCCACTGCAAAGAGTATATTCCAACATCACAGCATCTGAAACCAACTTAGGGTTTCCTCTCAGGTCAACTCATGGCCCCCTTGGCGACCACGGCTCAACTCAACAGGAAGATGGAGCCTTGGCGATGTCAACAGGATGGTCTTTGGTGTAACAAAGGCAAACCACTCTCTCTCTCTCTGTACACACTAAACACACACACACACACACACCATTCCTAGCTTCTTGACACAGTGACATGGAGCAAGCACAGCAGATCAACAGATCCCCTTGTGGGACCCTGGTGCCAGCAGAGAGCACGTGGGATGGGCACCATGGCTTTAACAATCCAACACAAAAACACAACTTCCTTTTTCTCCCCTACCGCTTCGTACCCTTAGACTTGTCGTTCTGCTTGGAAACCCAGAGAAGCACAGAAATCCCCTGAGATTCCAGAGGGCGTTCTGGGACCTGGCAAGACTGGTTGGCAACCATTTCATATTATACTGGCACCATGGTCTTGGCAAGTGGCATTACATTCTCGTCTAACCCCATCATTTTGCTTCCACCAGTGCCCTCAGACCTGGCATCCAGTTACCAATCACTCAGTGTGTGTTTTTGTTTGTTTGTTTGTTTGTTTATAAATCTTGATGATCCCAGAGTGCAGGACATGCAACAATGGGCTCAAGTTACAAGGAGCCAGATTTTGGTTGAATATCAGGAAAAACGTTCTAACTGTTAGAGCAGTACAACAACAGAACCAATGACCTCGGGAGGTGTTGAGCACTCCAATGCTGGAGGCATTCAAAAGAAAATTGGACAACCATCTATCTGATCTGCTTTGATTTGGATTCCTGCTTTGAGGAGGCGGTTGGTTTCAATGGGCTTAGAGGCCCCTTCCAACTGCATTATTCTATGATTCTATGACTTAATTTTTATACCGCCCATCTAGTGGCATGCCACTACTTTGGGCAGTTTACAAACTTGGAACGTAAATATAAGAGCCCCCCCCCCACTACCTCCCAACCCAAATAATCCAAAAACAGACCCACAAAAAGCTCACAACAGGCGACAATGAACCCAAACAGAATCAAAACAGAACGTAAATAGCAAGAATCATAAGGGGAGGAGATCCTGAAGAGCTTATTTGAAAAGCAATGTTTTAATTTGCTTTTGGAAGTGTGGGAGGGAAGGAGTCTGTTGCACCTCTATGGGTAGAGACTTCAACAAGGAGGTGGCCACCACTGAGAATGCCCAGTTCCTAATCACAGAATACCAGGACTCCCTTTTAGTGCTACCAGGTTCTTGTTAGATCTTCTGATCTGAAAGCCTGTGAAACCCAAGAGTCAGCCACCCACCCATAATTCCCTCTCTGCCCCATCATCTCCATACTCAACCTTCTTTGGTCATTCAACCCTTTTTGATGCAGCTCTTCGCTGCCCCAAATTCTACTCGGAAAGATGAGTATTGTTTTGTGAAGTGGGGGAGGAACTGCAATAATAACCTGAAAAGCAACCCTGGCAAGACCTAAATTGTCCTCTCTCCTCCTTAGAGACATCTCGTCTTTGTCCTGCCCTCATGATAAATAGGCGGATTTGCTCACGATTTGTCAAATTGATAATATACGAGTTTCAATCTCGGGCATCCCAGGACTTGCTTGGCTGGACTGGGGAACTGTCTCGTTTCCCAGAAACAAGTTCTGTCATTTCTTCGGGCTGAAGAATGCAGAGAAAGTCAGCTCGGGTACACTCATTAAGCAATGACGCCGGTTCCTCTCCCAAACAAAACTTTGAAGATCGGGGCTGCGGGGAAGCTCAGATGAGAGGCATGTCCTAATAGAGATGGGGGGCAGAGGGGAGAGGCTGGGAACTTAGAGGACAACCTTGGTTTTCTTCCTGTTTTTCAGTGTCCTGACACTGAGCCAGCCTAGGTGGCCTTGGGCAAGCTGCACAGTCCAAGGATGTTCCCAGAAGAAGGGGATGGGAAACCACTTCTGAGTACTCTCTACCTAGAACACCCTGAGAAGGGTTGCCATAAGTCAGAATTTACTTGAAGGCACAGGATTATTATAATAGGATAACAGCTGGATAGATAGCTCAGTGGTTTAGGTATATGGCTGTGGAACCAGAGGTTGGGAGTTCGATTCCCCCCTGGGCCTCCTGGGGGAACAGCCTGGGTGGCCTTGGGCCAGCTGCAGAGTCCCAGGGTGGCCCCAGAAGAAGGGAAGGGTCAACCACGTCTGAGTATTCTCACCCTACAAAACCCTGAAAAGGTCATAAGTCAGAATTGACTTGAAGGCACAGGATTATGAGTATTATTCTTTGATGATAGAAGAAAGCCACAAAATGAGTGAGGTCCTTAACACTGTTCTTTAATGTATCCTTTTCCCTGTCTGGCTCCCCAGCTCTGTCTTATTCTGGTGTATCCTCTTCCAATTCCCTACTCCTTCTGCATTGACCGGATCTTGATGCTCAGAATTATGGGGCAATGGAGCGTTCTCCATCCTCATTAGACTGGGGAGGTCTCGTCTTTGGGTAACTTTTTGCCTGGTATCCTATTGCGTAGCTACTGGCTTGGTTGTGCAAGTGCTGAGCAGGGCTATTGAGGACAGGAGATTCTGGAGATGGCTTATCCATGGGGTCACCCTAAGTCAGGGGAGGCAAGTGGACAGCACATAACAACAACACTGTTGTTAAGTCTGCAGCCAGACGATCCATCAGTTAAAATCATTTTCTCTCTCTCTCTCTCTCTCTCTCTCTCTGTTTCTGTGTGTGTGTGTGTGTGTGTGTGTGTGTGCGCGCGTGCGTGCGCGCGCGCGCACACACACACACACACACACTTTTGCTAAAAGAACAAATTCTAAGTTTGCCTGCCTTATCCAAAATTCCCTGAAAGGGTGTTAGCAGGTTGGGACTGGCATTTTTAATTATCCAAGTGGCTAACGAGAAATTTTTACATAAGAGACTGGGGGCGGGGGGGGGGAGAGAAAAAGGGGGGAAAGAGGGTGTAGATGATGCCACAAGTTTTAGAAAGTGAAGCCGGGAGACCAGGCTGGCATACCAGATTGAAACAGGCCTCCTCTTCGGCTCCCTAGGCGGTTGAGTGGTGGAGACAGATTGTCTGTCCTTCTGCAATTAAGTTGTCTTCTGTGATAACCTGGGAAAATGCAATCATCGGGCACCGTTGCCAAGCGTTCGCAAATCCAAAGAAAATACATTGGAGCTCCTCCCACCCACCCCATCCTTTGGGTGAAGCCAGGCCCTGAAATAATTGCAGCCATAAATTTCAAAAGGGTTTGATGCCTTTAAATTGTTCCTTTATCCTCATTCTTCACCTCCACCTCCTTATGATTTTTCTTTTCTTTTCTGGCCATCATCTACTTCTGGCGCTTTCTTTATCTGCATCACCCTGGATGCATCGGAAAGCAGGGGAAACCAACTGGAGCAAGTTCAGAGGCAGGCAACCAGGTGGATGATGAGGGGGCTGGAAACCAAGCCCGTCAAGGAGGAAAGACAGAAAGAACTGGGCACGTTTAGCCCTGAGAAAAGAAGAGTGAAGGGAGAGAGGAGAGCCCTTCTCAAAGACTTGAAAGGACTGTCCGACAGAGGAAGGGCAGGATCTGTTCTTGATCATCCCAGAGTGTAGGACACATAGAAATGGGCTCAATGTACAGGAAGCCAGATTTAGGCTGAATATCAGGAAAAACGTCTCAACTGTTAGAGCAGTACAACAACGGAACCAGTGATCTCGGGAAGTGGTGAGCGCTCCAACGCTGGAGGCAGACAAGAGAAAGCATTTTAAATAAATAAATACATACATAAGGAATTTAGACAACCACCTGGCAGATATCCTTTGATTTGTATTCCTGCATTGAGCTTTATACTTCCCTTCCAATTTTATTATTCTATGATTCTAAACAATTTCCAGGTTTAAAACAAAACCAGAATTCGAAACAAAAACAAAAAAAAACACTGCCCGAGCGTTGTGTTCAGTTCTCTGTGTTGTTGTTTTGTGCCGTCAAGTCAAAACTGACATATAGCAATCCTAATAGGACTTTAAATTGATTTCTTAATGGATTGTTGTGCTCTGTTTTTCAAAATGTGTTTTTAGTATTGATTTTATTTACCGTTTTTAATATAATACTTGTTTAACTCTTTTTAAATATTTGTGTACTTACTGGTTTTGGCTTTTAAATATTGTCTTTTTAATGGTGACCGTAAACCACCTTGGGTCCTTTTTAAGGAGAAAGGCAGGATAAAAATATTTTAAATAAATTAAATAAATAAATTTCAAGGTAAATGAGGTATTTAAGGAGTGGCTTTACCAGTTCCAACCCTCCTCCTCTGAGTTTCCATGGCTGAGTGGGGATTTGAACCCAGTACTCCAGAGTCCTAGTCTGTCACTCTATCCACAACACCACACTGGGAATCCTGAATGACATGTTGCACCTCAGAGCAGTTCTGTTTAGTTGCACCCTTATTTTTAAAGCTTTATTCTGTATTTTTCCATTTTCTTGCTGACACTGACTTCACGGAACATCCTTTCAGACAACAAAATGGTATTCATTCTTTGCCAAATAAACCAAGTGTCATAGCAGCTGATGCCCTTCCATTTTATTCCTGAAGTCATTAAGGTGCTAATTAATTTAAGTGGATTGAAAAAAGGAAATCTGTCCACACTCAGAGAATCTCTTTCTATAAATCTCAAAATTAACGTTGTCAAATCATTTTTTAATTTTTACTGAGGAGTGTTGTAAAGCATGGAAGAAACTAAATATCACTCATGCGTTTCACTGCTGAAGTGTTACATGTGGCTATCTAAAGCAGTGGTTCTCAAACTGGGGTCCCCAGCTGTTCTTGGACCGTAACTCCCAGAAATCCTGGCCAGCACAGCACAAATGGAGGTGTCTGGGAATTGCAGCCCAAGAACATCTGGGGACCCCGGTTTGAGAACCACTGATCTAAAGGAGAGGGTATCATGAAGTTACTTCCAGTGAGCCCCACGGCACAGTGGTTAAACTCTGCTCATGACCTGCGTTTGATCCCAATGAGATCAGGCAGCCAGCTCGAGTCTGACTCAGCCTTCCATCCTTCCAAGGTTGGTAAAATGAGTTCCCAGATCACGTTCCAAGACATAAGTTGAGTCCAAGTCATTTTAAAAAACACACACACTCTTAATCAAATCCAAATCGAGTCACCAATGCAAGTCCTGTGACTTTTGGAGTCCCCATCCCTGATAATTATGTTGTAAAATGTCCAAAGAGTGCTTTAGCGCTATGGGGTGCTCTGTAAGTCGAAAGAATAAATAAATACATCTACTACCTAGCTGACCACTGCTTTTAGCATCTTTTCTGAAAAGCCAAGAGGAACAAACTTAACCATCTCCCGGAAACAAAGGCACACATCTTGCTGTTCTTCTTGTTGACACTAAGATCTGCAGGTTTCCCAGTAACGTTTTACAAAGGTGAAAGCAAAAACCTCATTTGTTGCTTCAAGTGTGAGCTCCCGTGGATGGAAGGTTTCAACACCTTTTCCCATCACCTCCGTTCGAGATTGTTGGGGTGGAGCCGGAGGTGTGGAGGCGGGCAGGGGACTCCGAAATATCTTCTAGGGGGAAAAAAAAAAGGAAAACTGGTTTTCCCCTACCTTCCGGGGGTGTTGGGAGACTGTCTGATACCAAAGTACATGGTGATCCCTCTACGCCAGATCTGTAGAAATGCAGATTGCTATTATTAAGTCGGGAGGAGCCAACCCATTTAGATAAAAGTAAGATTCTGATCATAACAAACAGCAATTAAAAGCAATAATTAACGTTTGCTGTGCTTTCGCCATCTGTTATCAGGTTCCAGCGTTGTAGGGGGAGCAAGAGATGCGCATTTGATATATTCAAAGAAAAAGATGGTCCAGGAAATTCATACTGCTCATTCATACATTCAAGAACTTAATTATTTGATCTGTATCTTCCATTTCACTTCCACATATTAATAATAATAATGTGCCGTCAAGTTGATTCTGACTTATGACAAACTTTTTCAGGGTTTTCCAGGTAGAGAGAACTCAGAAGTGCTTTACCCTTCCCTTCCTCTAGGGGCGCCCTGGGAGTGTGTCGCTTGCTCAAGGCCACCCAGGCTGGCTGTTCTCCCAGGAGGCACAGCGGGGAATCGAACTCCGATACCTAAACCACTGAGCTATCCAGCTAGCCTTCCACATATTACTCCACTGTTAGTTCAGTAGATTACAGATGGTTCAGATGAGTCTCTTACAAGCTGGTGTCTCTCCTGATGTGTTTGACTACAACTCCCATCACTCAAAACCAGCACCACCATTGTTTCTGCTAGTAGGACAAAGCAGGTTGACATCAAGGGGGTTGAATGAATCCACAGGACCACCATGGGTTAATTTCTTGGCACATCAGTTTACTCAAAAGTAACCAGCCGATAGCTCAGTGGCTTAGGTATCTAGTTCCAGAGCCAGAGGTTGGGGGTTCGATTCCCCACTGTGGAAGAGCCAGCCTGGGTGGCCTTGGGCAAGCTGCACAGTCTCATAGCACCCCCTAGTGGAAGGGAATGGGAAACCACTTCTGAGCATTCAATATGTAGGAAACTCTGGAAAGGGTTGCCGTGAGTTGGAATCAACTTGACGGTATGCAATTATTGTTATGTTAATCAAAAGTAAGCCCCACTGAGTTCAATGCCCATGCTCCCATTTAAGGATTACAGCTTTATATCATGATCTTTGAATACCTTCATTCAAAAGGAAGTCTCCAGGAAGCGTATCTGGGAATACGGCCTTCTTTATTCAATTAATGTACTTCCCAACTGCCCTCCAACAGATGAGGTTTTCAAATATCCTTTTTTTAAAAGCTACCGTTGTGGATCAGCTTTGTCTCTCCTGGGAAGGTGCATGGCTGGGCAGGAACTCCACGAGAAGAGGCCATCCCACATAAGGCCTCGTCTCTAATGTCTGACCCATCTCACTGATCCTGGCGATTAATCAGGAAAGCAAGATTTCTGGAGCACAGGCAGGCAAATCCATAGCTTGGATTATTTTAATTATTAAGTACAACATTATAAAATTAGTGGCAAACAGTGAGGGATCATTATCGCCTCAGCCAAATGCCAGTCTGCACACAAGAAGAAACTCGATTGAACTCAGCAAGGTGCAAAACCTTTCCAGGCATCATGAATGCCTTTTATGGCTTATGATATAAGAACCAGTATCACAAGCTAAAAGCAGACTGCCAGTCGCTGTTCTTTTCTAGCCTTTTTGAATGTCAGTATTTTTTGTTTATCGGGAAAACCCAAAGGAAAAAAAAGAATTAAAACATTTAAAAAGACAAAAACTTTGTGGCACATTAAAGACTCGCTTATATTTTAATGTGAGCTTTCGTGGACAAGTCCACGTCTTCGGGCATATGACATAAAATACAGAGTTTTAGTTATTTTTGTTATTGCTGCTGCCACCACTGCTGAATTTCAGAATTTCAGTTTTGATATAATAAAAAAAGAAATGTTTTATGCCATGATCAGAATCTTTGAATATCCTCCCTTTTTAACTTCTAACTTTTGATTTTCTTCCCTTCCTTTTTTTTTTCTCCTTTAGTTGTTTGGTCCAAATCTCTACGTTCAAACAGGTCTTCAGTGTTCCTATTCCTGTATCAAGGAGCTTTAGCCCCAGTCTAAAATGAACTTCGGTGAACTGGGGGGGGGGGGGGGGGGGAATTAGTATCCAGCATGTGAGAATTTAAATGGGACTCCCTCAGACTCAGTGGATCCCGGATCTGAAATAGTTACTTCCCAAAGATGGAAACTCCCAGAATGTTCCATGCTGGCTGTAGTATTCTGGGCTTTGTAGTCCAAAAAGCTAACATTTCCATTCCTGTAACTGGAGAATCATAGCTGGCTGGCTGGCTCAGAGAGTTAGGTGCAGCTGTGGAGCCAGAGGTTGAGAGTTCGAATCCCCATGGTGCCTCCTGGGAGAACAGCCAGCCTGGGTAGCCTTGGGCCAGCTGCACAGTAGTCCCAGGGCTCCCCCTAGAGGAAAGGAATGGGAAACCACCTCTGAATGTTCTCTACTTAGAAAACCCTGGGAAAGTTTCCCGTAAGTCAGAATGGACTTGATGGCACACGATCGTTATTAGACTGGAGAATGTGTGATGCAGAGTGGAATGCTCAGTTTTTAGAAGAGACGCTTTTCGAAAGACCCACGAGATTTTCACAGACCCCCACATCCCAAATGAATGTGGTGGTGCAAGCTCAGATAGGCCGTCATGCTCTGCAGCCTCCCTGCGCACCTCCGTCATGCGCAGCTCAGCTGTTCCGCAGTAATCCTTCCCTTGGAGGCATCTCCCAGGCGTCCAGGGCAGCCGTGTCCCTGCCTTTGCCACACCCGCCCTCCTCCTCCTCACAACTAGGGGTGAATCATTTCCCAAAGTGGCTTCCTTTACTTTCCTTCCAGCCCAGGCCCCGGGGTCAAGATCCCTCGAAGGGTGCTGCCGATGTGTGCCAGGGTGAAACAGAAAGCAGTTTCATGCATAGAAGGGGCCTGTTCTTCATTTTACTTCCTTTCCTTCTTCCCCAAAAACACCTCTCTTAAAAGGAGATCTGTCCAGAATTTCTCTTTACACTAAAGAAGGCATTTGAAAATAATAATTACGGCAATACACGATAGCAGCAAGTAGAAACCTTAGCTAACAACAGGGATTCTTCAGCAGCCGGATGAGCCACTGGAAGAAAGCGGATGAAATTCTAGGCTGTGCTGGCTGGATGGCTCAGTGGTTTAGGAGGGTGGGAGTTCGATTCCTCCACTCTGCTTCCCGCAGGTACAGCCAGCCTGGGTGGCCTTGGGCAAGCTGCAACCCCAGAAGAAGGAACAGTAAACCATTCCTGAGTACTCTCTACCTGGAAAACCCTGAAAAGGGACACCTGAACTCAGAATTGACTTGACAGCACATTGCTGTCGTCATCGTCGTTGTCGTCATCATCATTATAATTATTATTAGTGAAACAAAGGAACACTTACCACAGTTTAAAATATTGTACCTTTGCGGAACCACTCAAAAACCAGACTCAACAGTGTGTTCAATCTCTCTGCTACAGAAGTGGAAGAAAAACCCCAAATTTCAGTGGATCACTGAAAGGAGAAAAATGGTCAAATTGTCTTGTTTGGAAACAATTCGGGATTTACATCCTTAGTGGTTTGGGTATCTGGTTGCTGAGCCAGAGGTTGGGAGTTCGATTCCCCACTTGGTCTCCTTGATAGGGACTAGACTCGAAGATCCATAGCGTCCCTTCCACCTCTGCGGTTCTAAGATGATGAGGAGGATGATTTGCACAAAGATCACAGGAGGCAGCTTCTCTTTGACCAGTCATTGGTACGGAGCTGTAATTTTGGGTTGCCATAAATTAAAAGCGTGTGGGGCACAACTTTGCCCCCACGCTGATGTGGGGACTCAACTACAAGGGGAATCCTTTTCACCCCACACCTTGGCGCTCAGGCCGCGGTGATGTAACGTGTGGGACTTCCTTGATTTATGCTGTTGTTAAAATCAATAAGCCGGGCTTCCTTTCTTCGCATGGGCCTTTCATCTGAGTAAAGGGAGAGATTGCATTTCAAAGGCCCCAGCAAACGGGCCACTTTAGATTTATTAGTAAATCCATTGAAAAAACATTTCCAGGGAAATAAATCTTAGACGCCTGACTTCCTCCTATTCTTTACTTATCCTCCATATTGATTTTTGTCTCCGAGATTTAAACCTCTCAATTTGTTTTATGAGACACTTTCCCGGACAGATGACAATTGAAGGGTGGGGTGGAGGGAGAACGGCAGGCAGCTTTGCCTGTTGCTTTTCGAAAGCTGCACGAAAAAAATCTCCGCTTTTCTTTAAAAAAGGATCAGTGCTGCTCGGCTGACGTGGGAAAGAGGGAGCTTTCTTATGAGGCTTCTTGGATCGATACAGCTGAGCTTGACGGACGCCACCGGCACAATGGTCCACCTCATAAGGATGTCACAGCCCTGTATCGACAGTTCTGACATGTAAACAAGACATTGCTGGAAATGTTTAGCATTGTTTGTGTCACACACACACAAACACACATACCAAGCTATTGATAACATCACTTTGAGTTATCACTAGCTGCAGGAAGCAGGAGAGCGGGAAACATTGATGAAACCATCATCGTTAATTTCAGGGTGGTTTGGCCCAGGTATAACCTAATGAGATTTAAAACAGCAGAACAAACAGAAAACCCAACTAGCAGGAAGCAGCAAGAAAAGTTGTTGTTGTTTAGTCGTTAAGTCGTGTCTGACTCTTCGTGACCCCATGGACCAGAGCATGCCAGGCCCTCCTGTCTTCCACTGCCTCCCGGAGTTTGGTCAAAGTCATGTTGGTTGCTTCAATGACCCTGTCCAACCATCTCGTCCTCTGTCGTCCCCTTCTCCTCTTGCCTTCACACTTTCCCAACATCAGGGTCTTTTCCAGGGAGTCTTCTCTTCTCATGAGATGGCCAAAGTATTGGAGCCTCAGCTTCAGAATCTGTCCTTCCAGTGAGCACTCAGGGTTGATTTCCTTCAGAACGGATAAGTTTGTTCTCCTTGCAGTCCAGGGGACTCTCAAGAGTCTCCTCCAGCACCACAATTCAAAAGCATCAATTCTTCGGTGGTCAGCCTTCTTTATGGCCCAGCTCTCACTTCCATACATCGCTACTGGAAAAACCATAGCTTTGACTATGCGGACCTTTGTCGGCAAGGTGATGTCTCTGCTTTTTAAGATGCTGTCTAGGTTTGTCATCGCTTTCCTCCCAAGAAGCAGGCGTCTTTTAATTTCGTGGCTGCTGTCACCATCTGCAGGGATCATGGAGCCCAAGAAGGTAAAATCTGTCACTGCCTCCATATCTTCCCCTTCTATTTGCCAGGAGGTGATGGGACCAGTGGCCATGATCTTAGTTTTTTTGATGTTGAGCTTCAGACCATTTTTTGCGTTCTCCTCTTTCACCCTCATTAAGAGGTTCTTTAATTCCTCCTCACTTTCTGCCATCAGAGTGGTATCATCTGCATATCTGAGGTTGTTGATATTTCTTCCGGCAATCTTAATTCCGGCTTGGGATTCATCCAGTCCTGCCTTTCGCATGATGTATTCTGCATATAAGTTAAATAAGCAGGGGGACAATATACAGCCTTGTCGTATTCCTTTCCCAATTTTGAACCAATCAGTAGTTCCATATCCAGTTCTAACTGTTGCTTCCTGTCCCACATATAGATTTCTCAGGAGGTAGATAAGGTGGTCAGGCATTCCCATTTCTTTAAGAACTTGCCATAGTTTGCAGCAAGAAAAGAGGTATAGCTAATTAAGCTAAGGCCATTAAGCTGTAACCAGATAGGCACTGATCTTGATTTTTGCCCCATGTTCCTCACTCTTGATTGTGATATTTTCTTCAACCATCAGATGACATTATTGGTTATCAATTGATTGATTGATCAATCAATCAGTCAATTAATCAATCTATCTATCAATTGATCGATCTGGTTAAAATATTTTAATCACATCTTTCTTCTTAAAAGCACCCAAGGTGGCTTATATCATTAAAGGTCTTTGCCTGCTTGCGGAAGGACAGCAAAGAGGGTGCCAGCTGGGCCTCCAGTGGGAGGGAGTTCCAAAGTCTGGGAGCAGCCATAGAGAAAGCCCTCTCTTGTGTCCCCATCAGATGTACCTGTGAAGCTGGTGGGACCAAGAGGAAGGCCCTTCCTGATGATCTTCACACCAGAGCTGGCTCATAAAGAGAGACACGGTCCTTGAGATAGCTTGGATCCAAGCCATTTAGGACTTTATAGGTTAGAACCAGCACTTTGAATTGCACCCAGAAATGGGCTGACACCCAGTGGGGTTGCTGTAACCGTGTGTGGGTGTGTGAGTGTGAGATGTGATCCCTGTGACCAGGCCCAGTGTGCAACAAGGCTGTTGCATTTGGCACCCGCTGAGTGGGTTACAGTGATCCAGCTGGGATGTAACCAAGGCATGTGTCATCATGGCCAGGTCAGACCTCTCCAGGAATGGATACAGCTGACGCACGTCCTAATCCCAAGTAGACCCAATCTTTTTGCATGAGCATGCAATATATTTTGTCCAGCTCTACAGTTTCTTTTTTCTAACTGTTGTTGTTTGCTGGGTTTTCTTGCAATGCTTTTTTTAAAATCAAAATCATATTGTATGAACAATCTTTTTGGTCCTTCCAGAACACTGCTGGGTGTGTGTTGAGAACACACCTCAAGACATATCCAGTGAGTCACGGTATGGGAATGAATGCTTTTGTCTCTCCCGTTCCACTGGTTTGCACTGACACTAAAATAACAATAACATTCCTTTACAAAACATTTCTTTTACTAAAATAACAATAAGGTCCCTTTAATTTTGTGTCAATTTTTACTGATATTTTTTTGTTTTGTTTTTAAATATCTCCAATAATTCCAGTTCTATGTCACTTGACAGTTGGACAGAAACTTACTGGTAAACTAAGGTGGCCTAAGTGCAGTGGCATAAATTGCTGGTCAACAATTTAACAAGTTAACAAGTATACTTCCTGTTTCTCGCATTTAAATGTTGTATTTTTAATGACGGGTCTTTGGGTCGTTTTAAGGAGAAAGGTAGGGTAAAAAAGATGATAGATAGATAGATAGATAGATAGATAGATAGATAGATAGATAGATAGATAGATAGATAGATAGATAGATAGATAGATAGATAGATAGATAGATAGATAGAGAAGGAAGGAAGGAAGGAAGGAAGGAAGGAAGGAAGGAAGGAAGGAAGGAAGGAAGGAAGGAAGGAATAGATAGATAGATAGATAGATAGATAGATAGATAGATAGATAGATAGATAGATAGATAGATAGATAGATAGATAGATAGATAGAAGGTACTGCATGTATTATGAGTCAGTCCCATGAACTGATGCGCAATGGCTACAAGTAGCAACTTCTTAACTAGGAGCAACTCACTACTACAATGTACGCCATTTTACTTAGGCTATGAGTAGGATTCTGGCCAGTGGATGGATGGATGGATGGATGGATGTCTATCATCTTTCCCAATAAAATAAGGCATCCCTTTTAATTCCCAACCTTTTTTCAGTCTCAACCCTCTTTTAAAATAGCCAAGTAACCTGGGACCCCCCCCCCCCACCATGTTTGCCTAAAAAAGGAAGCAGAGTCATCCCTTCTCAGAAAGTAGAGGCTTCTTTCTCCCCCAAAGGGGCTGTTTCTCCTACATGCACATTCACACTAACTTTAATATTTGGCCCCCAAAAAGGTCAAGAATGAAATTACTTAACAAGGGCTACCATACAACTCAGTACCCCTCCTGGAGATGCGTCGCAACCCCTTGGGGTCACGACCCCCCCAGGCTGGGAAACACTGGTCTATAAGGACGTCTATAAAATGACAGCCCAGACTGAAATACAAACCGTAGTCCATGAATCAGAGTTTCAGGGAGTCCTGCCTTACACAAAGACAGTCTGTACTGAGAAGCAATTTTCAAAGAACCCTGCCCTGGAGTTCTGCCGTGGGCAGAGCAATGAGTCATATGAGAGTAAATTGCTCTGAGCATTTCGTTTGTCCTTTTGTGTTTTTTTACCCCCCCAAAGGGAGAACCGATTGGCTAGTGAAAGACCACAACCAGGTAGACTTTCATGAGCCATTGGGGTGGGTGGGATGGCAGGTCCTGTTAGTCAACTCTTAACAAACACAAACACAATTTAGTGAACGAATCCTTTCGTGGCATTCAAAAAAAAACCCAACACATTTCGTTTACCATAAACTTTCATGATCACCCTTCATTAAATGCATTGTGCGACAATCCACAAAACCTTCTGCTAATTCCAGCTCTTTCAGCTAGAATCCTGTTAGATTTTACTCTGCACTAATGGAAATTGTGCAGGTGCTTTGTGTTATTGGGTGCCTTTCCATTGCATGACCAGGTGTGTAGCTTGGTGCATAATATTGAGTACACAGTAGACCACCCACAAAATGGCACCCATCGTCTCTGCCATTGGCCTTCTGTCCTTGCTGGCAGAAGTGGGATTTTCAGATTTTCTGGGCTTTAAATACCATAATTCTCCATTCCAGGAGTTCTCCCTATTTTACAGGCACCTTCCAAACACCTCAGCATGGTGCACCTGAGAGAAAGGCCCAAATTAAAAGCCTTTGAGGCTGAGCTAGGCCTAACTCTGCCCGAGCTTCCTGTTCCTGCCCCAATGTCTGCTGGGAGCTTTCTTTCTGAGAAGGAAGCTTAGGCCAAGCTAGGCCCTAAATCTTTCTAATTTAGGCCTTTCTCCCAGGTGAGCCACACTGAGCTGTTTATAAGATGCCTGCAAGATCGGTGGAACTCTCAGAACAGAGAATTATTAGGATTTGTTGCCTAGAATAATTTGAAAATCCCGTTCCTAGGATAGTGACTAGAGATTAAAATTTCCAAAAGTTTCCCCCCCCCCCTGTTTTTTTCTGGGGGAAATGGAATTTTTTGGAAATTTTACATCTCTAACAGTGACACTGACAGGATTGTGACCTCACTCTTGAAGATGATACAAGCTTCTTTGTTGTATTATTACCAGTTACTCCACTGGAAATAATAATTTAATTGAGGAGAAGCTGGAAAGGTCTGTGTTTGTTCCTTTGCATCACTGGGACCACCAGAGACCTTCCTGGCTGTTACAGCCTCAACCTGCAAGGGTGAGATGGTGCTGAGTCCCTGATTAGTAATTGCCAGAGATCAAGGCAGGTGGAGATGAGGAAATAAAACCTCTGCTCGTTCCCCCATTTCGGCACTGCCACACCTCACAAATTAGCACCACCGGTGCAGAGCAGCTGAGAAAATAAGCCCAGGACTGAGCAAATAAGTGCCCTATTCAAGAAAAGAGAGCTGTCGCCAAGAGCTAATTGCCTTTTATTTGTTTATTTTGGGGGGCTGAAGGGATCAATATAAAATACTTCATGCCTTGGAGTTTGAACAAAGATTCTTGGCCTTCATAACCACGTTGAGGCGTGAGTAGCAATAAAAGTGCTAGAATCTGGTTTCTGAACAGATCTGATTCAGCCATTCGGGAAAAGAATTGCAAAAGAAGAAGATGGTGGATGAACAACAACAACAACAACAACATGACATACAACTTTCAATAAGTAATGTATGGTTAAGTTTGCTTTCTTCTTGCTCCCACAGAAGCAAGTGTGGCTCTGATCCTGATAAAGACCATTACACACAGGGAAGGAGAGTTTTAATCTTTTCTCACCTGGTCCAAATTTCAAAATTTAACTTCAAACCTTATTTAAAACAAATCAGATTTCTGAATTTTGAGAAATCAATGAAAAGGGTATTTCAACAACTCAGCGGGCATTTAAGAAGTGAGAAATGAAGACTCCCACAGGTGCCCGTAGAGTTTTTCCATCTGTAATTAGCTCCTTTAGCAGGAGGATTCAAAAATAAACACAAGCTCAGGAGGGAAGTTTTAACTTTTCCCATCTATGTGCAACGGGCCAAATCAAGAGCATAGTTACATATATTTATTTCAGTGTTGGGAAGTGATCTTAAAATGTACGCTATGGCTAGTCTGTTGTGTAAATGCAGAGTAAGAGGCTAATTGTATAATCATCTCCCCCTACTCTGGCAAGCTCTCCGTTGTAGGACCAGTTGTGTGACCAATCTCACAACCAATGCAACAACATGCCTCTTGTCTATCTACTGGCTCATGCTGGGGCTCGACTCAATTGGCTGCTTTGATTTGCAACTTTCATTTCAAACCGGAGAGAGGAATAAACACATAGACGAGGAAGCCAAGAGGGTCATCGAAACCTCCGGTTGAAGAACCACTTCGAGGAACCCGAACAGAGATCATCCAGAACATCCCCCTTGCCCCAAAAATCCCACCAGCCTCCATTTTCCTCAGGGCTGACAAGAGGAGTGTGCTTCTCCCCACCTCTAAGTTAAGCAGCCAACCTTAGGAGGCATGGAATTGGCAGGGACGTAGAGGTGGGACTTTCGTATTTAATAGACGTCCACCCCGTATGGAGGCGGACTCGGTCAGAGCCCACCTTCCCCTGGAGCTTTCCAAGTCTCAAAGAACATCACGATTCCCGCACACTGCAGTGGGGTGCTTTTCTCCCCAGTGACCGGAAGACAGAGAGAGAACTGAATGCAGGCAGAGGTGCCCCTCTTACCTCCTGCTGCTATGGGTCTTGGCCTAGGTAGTTCCCATCAAATATAAGGGGGCTGGAGGACCATGACCCATGAAAATCCCATGCCTATGGGTAATGCTGCCCTTGAGGAGGAAGGAGTGGCAGGAGGAGCAATGGTTAGTGAGCTGCCACTGCTGCCTGCCTCTGCATCCACCACCTTGCTCCACTTTGCCCAACGGTAGGAAAGGAGTATACATTTCAAGACCAGACCCTGAGCCCTGCAAAAGGGTGATGGGGAGGCGAGCAAAAGATAATCTGCTGTTATGCACAGTCAGAAGGATGGTTTAGATGCTGGTTTAGTCAGATGATGGCGGTGGAGCCAGGGGTTGGGAGTTCGAATCCCCCACTGGGCCTCCTTGACAGGGGCTGGACTCGATGATCCATAGGGTCCCTTCCAGCTCTGCCGTTCTAAGATTATATTCTAAGCAGAAAGCGCGGGTGCTGCTTTCAGGCAACTGTCGATAAAAAGGCTGCCACGTTGTATGATGTCAAAAATTCAGCCTGTTTTCCCAGAAAATATAGACTGTTTTTTTTCTTTCTTTTTTAAAAAAGACCATTTTAATGGTAAATAATTATGTTCTCTCTTCAAGTTACTTTTCATCCGCCGAGCTCCCTGAGGAGCAGATGACGGACGCCTCACGCTTCTTTGTCAAATGGGGAGAATAGGAGCATTTGGTATAAACCACATCTTTTATGTCTCAGAGTTACAGGCAGAGATTTGTAAATGAGGAGGAAAGCAAGACGATAAGTCATTTTGGGGCTCAGTTGTTCATGCGTGGCACAGCTGCCTCTACGAGGGGCAGGTCTGTCATTCGGCTTCTACCGTCTGAATGCGCATGCGCATTATGTATCAGCCTGCCCGTTTCTCAGACCCTGTGGGTGGCCTGAAAAAGGCAAACTTTTGCACTACGATGCGTATGTTAATTAAATAAATAAATTAAGGCTGCTGGGGACCCAGGGGAAACCAATTGGCTGCAACTGTGTCTGACTCAACACCCATGTGGGTTTGTGTTCTTACAGTCAGGAGGCACATCAGGAAGAACATAACCTGGAGAAGACTGGGATGATGGTGGTTTCCCCTGAGACATGGTAGTCCTGTGTGAACAATGACAGCAATTTAAGTGCTAGAGCAGAGGTCCCCAACCCCTGGTCCGCGGCCTGGTGCTGGTCCGTGGCCTGATCCGGACCGGGCTGCCAAGACAGACCTCCCACCACCCCCCGCACATACTCACCCCTGTGCCGCCCGTTTGCTCCTGCGCGCGCACTCCAGCACGCCCGTGCGAGCGCTGTGCTGCCGTTTGCACATGCGCCCGTGCGAGAGAGCGAGTGCGTTTGTTCGCGCATGCACATGAGCGCAGGGGGTGCCCCGCCTTCCCCAGCCGGTCCGCAGACCGAAAAAGGTTGGGGAACGCTGTGCTAGAGTATGTTATAGAGAAGTTTGGGTCAACCCAGGGCAAACATCTGTTTGGTCATGTGCTAACTCTGATAGCATGCATCTCAGAGGTGTATTGCCACTAGTTAAGAAGCCGCTGCTTGTCTTCTTTGATTCACGCCAGTTGTGGAATTTGACCACCGCAAGAAACACAAGCACTGACTGTAATAGTGTAAATTTGCTGCTGAAATTTACACCGCTGGATTTAGCTGGTACAAATATTCAGTTGGATTCTGGCCTTGAATCAGGTTCTGGGATGGGTAATATTTTCACTATAGGAAGTTGTCTTAACCCTAAGTTTTATACCATCTTTGCCTGGTGAAAAGTTCTCGAGAATCAACAGTTTGTAACTTTTCAGTTATCTAGTAAAGGTCTCACCGAATCCAGAACTTTGTTTTAAGAGATGGATCACACAACCACTTTTCAAATTTACGATCTTCAGTTTAACTACAACCCCTGCAGTACTGCAATCGAGACTCTGCTCACGACCTGAATTCGATCCCGATGGACTCAGGTAGTTGGCCAAGGTTGACTCAGCCTTCCATCCTTCCGAGGTTAGTGAAATTATCCAGCTCACCAACTGAACTGCCAACTGGGGTGCCCTTCAAACAGGAAACACTTTGAAAAAGAGAGCCGTTTCCTTTGAGAGCAGATAACTGGTAAGTGGGCAGTAAACATGGTGGCTCCCGCTGGCGTGCCACAGTGATATGCTAAACAGAGAGCTAATAGATGCTCAGATGTTATTTCAGAATTTCAGTATTCTTCCTGCCCTCAAGCTGGCCCCTTTTTAAAGTTATTAAGCTAAACTATAGAATATGTTACATACTACAGTTAGTATCCTGTTACATAAATCTGGGACAGAAGGAAAATCTTGAAAACACTTCTTTGGTCTACCACATGCCTTTCTAGTGAGGTATGTCAACCTGAAGGAAGCAGAAAGAGGAACTAGTCCAACATTTTAACGACCAAACCATTTTCCACACCGCAGACGACGACCAAGCATATGAAGTAGCCTTCTATCATGTGAGATCCTGGCCTAAGTTCATCAACCCTCAGGCAGTGCAATGCACTAGCGCTAATACCTGTTCTCAGCTCTGGGCCAATATAAACAGGTATGATTTAACTGGCATAAACCATGTGCCACTGTTTTAATTCCCCCATCCAATGCACAGAGCGTGCATGCAGACACATATATTTGCATAAAATTTGCATCAGATAATGCACATATGTGTGTGTGTGTGTGTGAGAGAGAGAGTAATTATTTCCAAACATGCATCAAAGCGTATGCGTTATCTGATGCAATTTTTATGCAAATATGTGTCCTTTCTGTATGTCCTCTCTGAAACGTTTGTACAAGCGCAATAAGGTAGTTATTTTGCACACACCATAGCTGCTGGGTTTTGAACTCATGGCTGCTTGTTTTACAACTGCTAAATTTTCTAGCACGTGTTCAGTGCAAAGAAAGAAAACCTTTCCAACTTTAAACAGGAGGTGGGGAAAAAACCCAGGCAATGTGGAACAGTGGGCAGAAATAAGACCATTATACATAGAGGTGCTTCAAGCTATGCTTCAGAAAAGTTCTTTATTTCGGCTACTGGTTTCAATATTCTTCATCCACAGGCCTGAAGCAATTCTGGCAGCTTTAGTGCAAAATAAAATTGTTGTTGTTTAGTCGTTAAGTCGTGTCCGACTCTTCGTGACCCCATGCCCCATTTATTTAGTGCAAAATAAAATAAAAGTGCATTTTTCTAATCTCTTGTATCAAGCATGTCCCTCTTTTCCTTTGTGAGTGCTGGAACGTCTGGATTCACAGTTCCTGTATAAACTTCCCGTTCCTTCCTGCAGGTTTTGTTGTTCGAAGATTCCAGGAAACGTTTTCCGATCTAAAGAAGCTTTGCATGAAGGAGGTAAAAATCCAAGGGGGGGGGGGGGTCTTTCAAGGAAAATAAATGTCCTTACCTGCCTAGTTCTGCTGGCTGCAAAATAACTAGGAATTACAGTTCTGTCCACAGAAGTGGGCAAAAAGAACTAAACAGCACATTTGCCAGACTTTAATTACTAGTATATTAGGCGAAAACAAAAGAAACATAAAAAAATAAAGAAGACAGAAATGTTGCCGTACTTAAAGACCAAATGCTATTTTTATGTGAGCCTCAGTGGACAAGGTCACTTCCTCGTCTGTGTGTTTATTCCTCTCTCCAGTTTGAAATAAAGTTTGCAAATCAAAGCAGCAAATTGAGTCGAGCCCCAGCGTGAGCCAGTAGACAGACAAGAGGCATTTTGTAGCCGTTTTAAGGGATCAAGATGACCATTCCTATCCCGTATCAATCTCTTCCTATGTTATCCTCACAACAGCCTCCCTTACTGAAACATTCCTGAGGAAGTGGGCCTGTCCACGAAAGCTCACATTAAAATATAACAGTTAGTCTTTAAGGTGTCACCACGTTTTGATCTTCTTTTGCCAGGCCCTCCTGTCTTCCACGGCCTCCCGGAGTTGGGTCAAATTCATGTTGGTCGCTTCAATGACACTGTCCAACCATCTCGTCCTCTGTCGTCCCCTTCTCCTCTTGCCTTCACACTTTCCCAACATCAGGGTCCTTTCCAGGGAGTTATCCAGCTTAGTAAATCCCATTGGCCAGAATCCTGTTACTTACTTACACCAGCATAAATTGGATGACTTAAATCTCAACAGCAAATTACTGCTAGCTAAGGAGTCAATGCTCAAATTCTTTGCCACACACCAGTCACGTGACGCGGCAACGAATACAAGCGTCAGCTCCTTATTTAAAGTCATTTCCCACCAAGATTTACCTGGGCAGATGTAAGTAATAAGATCCTGCCCATAGGATCTATGAATCTAAAATTCACCACTTATTCATGAGCTAATTATGTTTATTGGATGGGGCAATCACTTTTCTGCAAAGGCTTGTGAAATCTGCTAATTGATATACTAATTCGTTGATATACGGGATCTATCTTTTAAACATCTGCTTTGGCTACGCTGAGTCATAGCTTCTTTCTGGGTAAAAGTTCTTCTTGGGGTGAGCTTCTCACTGGAACATTCCTGGGATTTTGTGGGAGCCACATTTTGTCACCTTACCTATCTTTTTTGTGCAAATTAACCAATGGCCAATGGAACTGTAATAGCGAAATGCCGTGTTCTGGAGGTTTCGGCCAAACAGCCCGAAAAACCTACAACAACCATCGGATCCTGGCCGTGAAAGCCTTTGAGAATACATTAAGTTTTATTTATCCATTCAATTTAAGAATCTGAGTTTTCTTTTCTTTTCTTTTTTTTGTAGAAGTTGCTGCTCTTGGTTTTTTCTTTGTCCTTTTCTTTGTTTCTTTGTGTGTTTATGCATGCGTGTTTGTATCTTTATAAATTCATTAGAATTGGAGTTTGAAGCAACCGAAGTAAGATCCAAGTTCCATGATAGGGGTAGGGGAAGCATAAATACATTAAGCCCAGAATCTCCCCAGATGTTTTCAGAGGGGCACCTGTGTGAATGTATCATCTGTTGCAGCTTTTATTTTTTTTATTTATTGTGCTCCGTCTTTCTCTGTTGCAAGACTCAAGGCAGCTTACAGCATGGATGAAAAAGCAGACACAGCATTTTCAAAAACCCAGAAAAAAATTGCAGTATTGAAATGGGATTAAATAAACTATACAACGACAAGAGGCACTGAATTATAATAATTTTAAAGCGGCTCTAAAAGACAACAATAAACACTTGTCATTAAGAGAGACCCTTCCTTACCTGTCATTCAGAAAGACCTATTTTTTTTCAGGTAGGCCTTTAAGCAAGAGTGGATGTTTTAGGAGCACTCCATTTATTTCTTTAAAAGATGCTTTTAAAATTGCTTTTAATTGTGTTTTTAAAAATGTTGTTACATGTTTAATTGATGTTAATGTTTTCCCTTCTAGCGCTTCCAGTCACACTCATTGTGTGATCTTGGTTGATTGCAAACCATCTTGAGCTCCCTGTGAGGAGAAAGGCAGCATATAAAACAAATACATTATTTTTTAAAGTGCCTACCAGAATAGAATCATTGAATTATAGAATAACTGAGTTCGAAGGGGCCTATAAGGCCTTGCGGATGTCTGCGGAGGGGTGGTTGGAAAGCCGAAGAGAGAATTCCTCACAATCTGTCTGCGACACACGCTCTCCCTTGCCTTCCTTCCTTCCCTTTGATGTGGTAAAAGGGAAAAGAAAAAAAAACACATCACAGCCAAGTAAAGTCCAGGTGACCTGAGCGGTCTTCCAATAAGGGGGGATTTGTGGGGAGAGAGAAGAGTGGTTAATGAACATGAAAGGCAGAGAGCAGGTTAATTTATTCCCTCAACCCCCTACAAACGATGTCATGAGTTTGATTTTCCCATCGTAAAAAAAAGAAGGGGGTCTTGTTCAGGGGTGCAGAACTTTTCCTGACTTCTACCCCCACCTCAGAACATTACATTATAAAAGGAATCCCTTGACTTTGCTTGGACCCCAATTATGTAATTCCAAAGGCCATTATAAACGTTGCATAAGCCAGAAGTATAGGGGCTAATACTCTCTGGTTCCCTCTAGTGACCCGTTCTGATAGTGCGCCTCAGAGACATTTATAAAATTACCAAATACAAAGCTAAAGGATATTTCTGTTACATCTGCTTTCCAACATTTACAATGCTGTTCTTTAACACAAAACCCTTTCCTTTCAAAAAATAGCAAATGCTTTAACTAGCTAATGAACACAGATGTCTTGTCTCTTCCACTGGCCACCATTTCTGTCTAGCACCTTCCACTTAGCACCACTTAATCAACACATGGACATCACCAGATGGGCAATACTGAAATCAGATTGATTATGTTCTCTTCAGCCAAAGATGGAGAAGCTCTATACAGTCAGCAAAAACAAGACCTGGAGCTGATTGTGGCTCTGATCATCAGCTTCTTATAGCAAAATTCAAGCTTAAACTGAAGAAAGTAGGAAAAACCACTGGGCTAGTCAGGTATAATCTAAACCAAATCCCTTATGAATACACAGTGGAAGTGAAGAACAGATTTAAGGAACTAAATTTGGTGGACAGAGTGCCTGAAGAACTATGGATGGAGGCTCGTAACATTGTACAGGAGGCAGCAACAAAAACCATCCCAAAGAAAAGGAAATGCAAGAAAGCAAAGTGGCTGTCCAACGAGGCCTTACAAATAGCAGAGAAGGGAAACAAAATGCAAGGGAGATAGGGAAAATTACAGAAAATGGAATGCAGACTTCCAAAGAATAGCAAGGAGAGACAAGAGGGCCTTCTTAAATGAACAGTGCAAAAAAATAGAGGAAAATAATAGAAAGGGAAAAACCAGAGATCTGTTCAAGAAAATTGGAGATATTAAAAGAACATTTTGTGCAAAGATGAACATGATAAAGGACAAAAATGGTAGAGACCTAACAGAAGCAGAAGACATCAAGAAGAGGTGGCAAGCTGAGGCTCCAATACTTTGGCCATCTCATGAGAAGAGAAGACTCCCTGGAAAAGACCCTGATGTTGGGAAAGTGTGAAGGCAAGAAGAGAAGGGGACGACAGAGGACGAGATGGTTGGACAGTGTCATCGAAGCAATCAACATGACTTTGACCCAACTCCGGGAGGCAGTGGAAGACAGGAGGGCCTGGCGTGCTCTGGTCCATGGGGTCACGAAAAGTTGGACACGACTTAACGACTAAACAACAACAAAATCAACACCACAGGAGGGCTTGTGGAGTTTCATTGGGGTTTTGCACCAGCTTGAGATAAATCGCTATATGAATCAGCTTGATTTGGTCCAATTTGTATGAGATACAGATGGAAGTACGACATCCAAATTTTATTCTGGGACAAAAGGAAGCCGATGCACAAACGGAATCAGATGGCGGGGCAGAGACCACTTCAGCCTTATTCTTAAAAGCAAATTTTAAAGGTGGTTAGTGCACAAAACGCCTGTCTGAAATTCCACAGATTTACTTCGTTCTTTAGCTTCTATCATGTCTCCAGATTTCATGTACACAGAAGTACCAAATCCTGCTGGCATCATTTAGAATGGTTCAGTTAGCCTCAAAAGGGCACATGCGTTTTTTAATTCCTTCTCTCCGTCTTTCATGTGTTCCCAATTTTTCTGCTCCCTCCACATCACAAGGGGACACCTCATCTGTCATGTCACAATTTTTCAAATCCGGAGAGTGGGAGGTCTTGGGACACCCAGCGTCAAGATGGCCAGGTCAAAAAGCAAAGGTCAGCCAACGGGGTTCAAGCAGCCCCATCCGGAAACCCAAAGGAATCTGGATGCATCTCGACTGACAAAAAGGGAGTGATCTTTTGGATTAAAATCCTCGGGGGAGAAATTTCATCTGGGAAGAGTCACAGAAATAAACTCAACAAGAGAGGAAGAGCTCTCCTGAGAAAAGCTGGCATTCACAACTTGGAGAAAATGGCGGCAGGCAGGAGAACTTGGGGGAAGCCAAGAAAATTGGAGATGGAAATTGGAATGACATGTTGGAGCCGAGGAAATGAAGTCACCTCGTCAGGTGCTCAGGGGTTACGCCACTCACTCACTCACTAACTCACGTTGCAGCCGGCACGCTCCCAAATGGAGAGACCGACGAGGGTTTCCCTGCATATAAGTTGAAGCCTGTTTGCTGCCCCGCGGGAGGCAACGTCAACATTTCGTGCTTGGGGTACGACGTGGCAAGGTTCATGGTGAAGATTTTTTTAATATTACGTCTCTAAAATTCGGAAGGGGGGAATTTGTGCATTTTGGCACTCCCTGGTTGATGATGGCTCCGTTATCAGAGGTTGCTTTTGTAAATAGAAACTTACTCCTGTTTCAGAACATTTGGTCTGCTGGCCATTTCAGGTAGAGCAAGAGAGGTGAGAAGGCCGAATCTTTTCAAAAGCAATACTGTTGTTGTTGTTGTTTAGTCGTTAAGTTGTGTCCGACTCTTCGTGACCCCATGGACCAGAGCACGCCAGGCCCTCCTGTCTTCCACTGCCTCCCGGAGTTGGGTCAAAGTCATGTTGGTCGCTTCGATGACACTGTCCAACCATCTCGTCCTCTGTCGTCCCCTTCTCCTCTTGCCCTCACACTTTCCCAACATCAGGGTCTTTTCCAGGGAGTCTTCTCTTCTCATGAGATGGCCAAAGTATTGGAGCCTCAGCTTCAGGATCTGTCCTTCCAGTGAACACTCAGGGTTGATTTCCTTCAAAATGGATAGGTTTGTTCTCCTTGCAGTCCAGGGGACTCTCAAGAGTCTCCTCCAGCACCACAATTCAAAAGCATCAATTCTTCGGCGGTCAGCCTTCTTTATGGTCCAGCTCTCACTTCCATACATCACTACTGGAAAAACCATCGCTTTGACAATGCGGACCTTTGTCGGCAAGGTGATGTCTCTGCTTTTTAAGATGCTGTCTAGGTTTGTCATCGCTTTCCTCCCAAGAAGCAGGCGTCTTTTAATTTCGTGGCTGCTGTCACCATCTGCAGTGATCAGGGAGCCCAAGAAAGTAAAATCTGTCAGCAATACTGAGAGAGGGGTAATTTTTCTGCAGAAGATAGAAAGCCACTGCTTATGCCCTTCGATTATGGGGGGGGGGGGGCTCTGAAACACACCCCCTGCGCAAAGTGGTCTTAACAAAGCTCTTCGGCAAATCGCCAGATTCCACAGCAAAATAATTCCAGCAAGTTAACCGATTCCAGTGGATATGGAGTCATTTCACCTATGAGGTAGAAGAAGGGGCAATAGCTCTTGATTAGACCAACCAGACTCTGAAGCAGTGGTTCCCAACCTTGGATTCCCCAGATGTTCTTGGACCACAGCTAGGGATGTTGACAAGCGTTTGGGTCCCAAGTCCAAGTCTTGAGTCTTTGGGACCAAGCCAAGTCTGAGTCCCTCGTAAAAACAAGCTTCCCCCCCCCCCAGAAAAAAGGGACGGGGTGGGGGTCCGAGTCATGAGTCAAGTCTGAGTCATTGAACTAAAAATCCGAGTCAAGTCCAAGTCAAGTTGGCGGTGCGACGGAAGTCCAACTTGACCGTGAGTCCTGCCACTTGAGATTCGATCCCTGAGTACAACTCTCAGAAATCCTGGCCAGCACAGCTAGTGGAGTTTTAGTCCAAGAACATTTGTGGACCCTGGTGGGAAACCACAGCTCTAAAGGGGCATGGGGGAAACAGCAGAACAGGGTGCCAGCACCCCAAACGTCCATCATATCCTGTCTCATTTATGTTGTGTGTAACTGGAATCGTCGAATAACTGGGCTGGAAGGGGCCGATAAGGCCTATGCAAGGGGCGAACCACCTCCGTCTGGGGGTACCCGTATTGCACACAGTCCAGACACTGAAGGGCACCACCTGAAGAACAACATGAATGTCTCGAACATCATGGACTCTTTAACACCAGCCAAGCAGCACTGCATGCTGAGGAACGCCTCCACCAGGTGAAACTATTGGTTTGGCTTTAATTGGGCTAAAATTGGCTGTTCCTGGTGGTTAAATGAAGGTTTAATCCCAACTCTGATGGAGGCTTGCCATGGTTCTGTGTTACCTTGTTTTCCCTTGCCAAATAAGAAATTCTTTAAGTTTCAAAAAGAAGGCGAGGGGAGAGATGAGGGAGATGCAGAGTTCTCGGAGACCGTTTGTGTAAAGAGTTGGGCGATCAATTCCAAAGTGCTGGCTGAGGAGGGATTCGAAACCACACCCTCCCCTCACAAGCCTTTTGCAGACTGCATCTGTATCCATTTAAGAAGCTAAACCTGGCCCCAACAACAGCCATGAAACTTTGGGGCTTTAATAAAGCATATCATTTTGGGGACTATCCACAAGAATTTGGGGCACAGCCTGAAGAAGATGAATTATCATTGAAAGCTAGCTGTTTGTGGTTTGTTTGATTTTGTTAATGACCTAAGAAAGGTATCACCTGTTCCTGCATTTGTATTATTCCAGATAGTCATATTTGTTGCTTCAGGAAATTTGTTTAGGGACAGTGCAGAAGGAAAGAGAGCTAGACTGAGTTACAGAACCCCCTAAAGCTGGCTTCTATGAGTACAGTTCTGCCGAGCCCTTAGGAAGAAGCCGTGTGAGTCTGGCCTCTGTTTAGCAAAGGATAACAAGAAGAACCCTACATCTTTGAAATGTTGCCTTTTTGGACTACATTTTTGGAGGATTCTGGGCATTGTAGTAGGAAAAAGTAATGTTTCCAGGCTTTGAACTAAGTGTAGCAATCCGCACATGCAGAAAGCTGTTTACCTGAAAATAAAAGGGAAAAAAACACAAGCAGGCATAGCCACTGCCTAACCAATCTGGGTAGCTAACTTTCTAGTGTTTTCCATTGGCTCAACTTACTGTGTTTCCCCGAAAATAAGACAGGGTCTTATATTCATTTTTGCTCCAAAAAACGCATTAGGGCTTATTTTCAGGGGATGTTTTATTTTTTTCATGTACGTACAACCATCTACGTTTATTCAAATACAGTCATGTCATCATCTTCTGGTTGCTGCACAATGGTGGAGGGCGGGGTTTTACTTAACTAGGTCTTATTTTTGGGGTAGGGCTTATATTACGAGCATCCTGAAAAATCATACTAGGGCTTATTTTCAGGTTAGGTCTTATTTTCAGGGAAACAGGGTATGGAGGAGTTGACTCACCAAATCCCCATTGATTCAATGAGCCTGCTCTAGTGGGATTTATTACACTAAGTGACAGAATTTTGGTTTGGATGTATTTTAACCCCTAAAGCTTTGCTTTGTGATCGGTAGAGAGCCATTGACTACAGTATCAGTAAATTCAACATATAGCCACCTTCAAAAAATCTTTAGCAAGTTTTCTTTTCCTATAAGCCTTTTTATTTTAAAAGAGAAAGACTCAACACCTCCTTGTTGGTTATGATCAGTGTCATTAATCTACAAAGCACCCCACAAACCCCACAAATCAGGTTAGGTCTTATTTTCAGGGGAACAGGGTACTTGTTACTTGTGTTGGTGCTTTTAATATCCAGGTACTCTTAAATCTTATTCATGGTCCTCAAGAACACGTGTCCACAGTGAGCAAGGATTTTAAATCCCATTGAGAATTCTTTTGCCATTCCTTTGGCCTGTGCGTGTGTGCGTTTGTCCGTGTGTGTGTGCGCGCGCTGCCAGGTCACATCTGACTTAACAGCCGCCTTTGTGGGGTTTTCAAGGGAGGTGAGATGTTTAAGGAGTGGTTTTACCCATTTCAACCCCCCCACTCCCAGTAAGTTCCATGGCCGAGGAAGGATTCAAACGCAGGTCTGCAGAGTTGTAGTGTGACATTCTGTCCACAGGTTCTCGTGTATTTCCTGGCACTTACTGCTTAGGGTTTTTTCCCCTGTTCCCCACCCCACCCCCTTTTGCATCTAGTGATGGTCCTGTCAGGTCTCCAGGCTGAACCTCACACCTCAGAGAAAGAGAGAGAGAGAGAGAATGTCACCCAGATGTTTATGAGCACAGCAGCCCAGTTAACAACTGTGTGTGCCAGGAGATTGATGTAAACAGATGAAAGCTCTTGGTGGCAAATTATACCTAGCTCCGTCTCATTCAAGAAGACATGGGAACGTTTGTGTGAAATATCCCTGAGCATTCAAATCAATAACTTAATAGGTACGTTGCAACACAGCACAGGAAATACTTTTTTTCTTTTTCCATGAGAAACGGCTGATCCTTGTGTGCTTATTAAACCCAACACAAGCAGTTGTGACTTATAAATGGCTCGTGCTTTCTCACTGCCGTTCCCAACACTTTGATAATCATTGCCATATAAAACGCTGGGAACGACGAGAGCATGGAGGCCTTTAATCTTCCACCTACTTTATGAGCCTCAGATAACTCTGCCATCTTCACAACCCCATGCGGTATTGGGCAAATGGATACCCGCTCAGTGTTTTAAGACTGGGAAGTGCGAAGCGAAGGAATACAGGATCCATCTTTTTTCCCAGCAGACAGGCAGTCTGTTTAGGGCTTCAAATCTTTACTTAGGTGAGGCTAAAAATAATAATAATAATAATCAGAGTTTTCTCCTCGTTGTGCAAGATTATGAGTCCCGTGCATTTTTATGCGTCTTGGCATTCTCACGGGTGAGAATCTTCGTCATCAAAGTTTTCTCCTCATGGTGCAGGATGATGAGAGTTCTGTGCACTTTTACACAGTTTGGGATGCTTTTCCCGGATTCTGCAGAAAAACATTGTATAGTGTGCAATTTATTGTAGGGCTTTCAAGGTAAGTGAGATATTTAAGGAGTGGTTTTACTAGTTTCAGCTGGCTGGATCGCTCCGTGAGTTAGGAATCTGGCTGAGGAGCCAAAGGTTGGGAGTTGGATTCCCCATTGCGCCTCCTAGGGGAAGAGCCAGCCTGGGTAGCCTTGGGCAAGCTGCACAGTTCCAAGGCATCTCCAGAAGAAGGGAAGGTTAAACCACTTCTGAGTATTCTCTACCTGAGAAACCCTGCGAAGGGTCACCAGAGGTCAGAACTGACCTGACAGCACACGATTATTATTTACCCGTTCCATACCTCCAGTGAGTTGCCATGAAGGATGAACACAGTTCAAGTATTTGTTACAGCCCTAGTTTCTGTATTTGTGTCACTTTGCCAACATCTTCAGAATGAGACAGATATATTTTAGGATCCCTGCAACACCTGAACACCTACCTACCTCTCTCTCTCTCACACACACACACATACACATATTTATTTATTTATTTATTTCATTTATACCCCGCCTATCTGGTCAATTGTGACCACTCTAGGCGGCTAGACATGATACATTTGTGAGCTGAAGTCCTAGACTTCATGAGTTGCAGGCAGTTTGAAAACAAGTCTTTGTTGCATTCAGACAGGATCTTGGAAATTTAATTTGAAAAAGTTATTTGTTCCGTCACTCGTGACGGAACCCCCATATTAATTCATTGCCCCCAACGTGGTACTTTGCTGCGTGGCCTATTAGGCTGCCTGTTGCTTTTTGTTCCTTGTGGGGCGCTTCGGATGGGTGATTGAATGGGATGAAACCCAAGTTCGAAAACATGACTTTCTTTGGACTTCAGGTTGAAAGTCCAGAGAATGTTCTAACCCTCAGAGCTCATGATGATACATCTCACATGGCATAGGCAGGCCTGCAGAAAATCAAAACCACTCATAGTCAGGGCCCATTTACCCAGAAGATCACCTTCATGCCCCTTTCCATCGTCGGCAGGTCCAGACACACACACACCCAACCCTAACCCTGCCCTACCTCTGAGACATCACAAGGACTTAAAGTTTCAGGTTTTGACCCTGATATCTCAGAGAAAGCGATGCTGCTTACATGGCAGCATCCTAATTTCAGGGCCGAAACAGATACACTGCCAGCTTCACAATTAGAATGTGATAAAACATTATCTCTCCTAAGTTAGACTTCTCAAATCTTCCATGTCTACACAACCAGTTTTCAAATGAATTCTATGCTGAATTCCCAATGATTCATCACTGAACAAAAGCAACATGTGTTTGTGATTTTCTATCTGTCTATCAACTTAACTTCCTTCCTACTTACTTACCTGTCTGCTTACCCACCCATCCTGCATTCATATTGCACCATTCCTCCAGTGAGTGGCATACATGGTTTTCCTATTTAGCCTCACAGCAACCATACAAGCTGAGTCAGAACACCTGATCTGTTGTCACCCAGTGAGCGTCATGACTTAGATGCCCCATGTTCTAATTCAACAATCTACCCACACTATCCTCATTTTCCTTGTCCACAGCTAAAGACAAGGAGACTGAGGCAGACCAGAAGCTCTTAGGCAGAGCAATATAGGTAACTCTTCTCTCCTAATTAATTTGGGACCACCTTCTGGAGAAAAGAACCACAGGGATACTAGAGAAGAGTCAACAGAAGTTGGTATCAAATCTGCTTAGACCTCTTTCCTGTATGAATCCTAGAATCCTAGAATATTGGAGTTGGAAGGGGCCTAGAAGGCCATCGGGTCCAACCCCGTGCTCAAGGCAGGGATCCAAATCAAAGCAGATCTGACAGATGATGGCCCAATTTAGTCTTGAAGGCCTCCAGTGTTGGAGTGCTCACCACCTCCCAATGTAAAAGAAGAGAGGAAAATGGGAGGTGGTGAGCTTATTATCCATCATTACGAACCAAGAATGCCCAAGGATAATGGATTTGCCAGTCTTAGGAAGAAAAAGACTACAGGTATGTGACTCTCAAGCAGAAACTCCAAATCATGAGGCCACACCTATCATTATAAAATCCCTATAATCTGGATTTGTCTCTTTGAAATCAAAGCTGTTTACAGACACATCGACACACCGGAAGAAACAAGGTGTTGCTAATTAGCAAGACTGCTGATGCCTGCCTGCTGCTTTGTCTCTGAAACGTTAGAGGACAACTGGTGCGTCGTACCATAAACACAATGTGCACAGGGGTACCTGGCTCATCTGTGCACATCCCAAATGTAAGAGAAATGGGATAATCATGCACTCATAGAAGGTGTTTAGGCCTTCAGAGGTTCTAGTCCAGTGGAACACATGGTCCAGGTGGGATGTCAGGGTCTCATAAAAATGACTTGACCAGCAGAACAAAAGTGGTCCAGGGGGAAAACAATAATAACTAGAGTTCATTCTCCATGCCCCAGCTGTGGATCACCTGTGGACAAAGGGTCAATTTTTCATGTCTTATGCGTCCCACCAATGACTGTACTGAAGTTGTGTAGTCCCTGTCATCTCCCCTTGACCTGTCCTCTGACGATAGACTATTCATCTGCAATCTCTTGGCTTGCTAGTGGTAAATCTGGCCATCCATTGTTTCTCCTAATCCTCCGTTATCGCTCCCCCCACAACACCTTGCCATAAATGATCGTGGTAATACAACATACCTATAAACATACATCTCTTATTCTCAGAAAAAGTGGCTTTTGGATCACTGTGGGACATGGATAACAGGAATTGGTGGGATGTTTAAGGTGCAAAAGGTTGAGGACCACGTATCTTATAACTTATTAAGATTCTCCAGCTGTCACAAGCCTGGCTCTAGGGCTGTCATAGTCTGCCTATATAAAACATCAGTTAAACCTAAGATTAAGGAAACTTACCCAGGAGAAGATGCCCTTTAGAGAAGGGATAGGAAATGTGGTGGCAGTCTAGAGGTTTCAGACTACAGCTCCCAGCATCCACACACATTGCCCATGTTGGTTGGGGCTCTCGGGATTTGTAGGGCAAAACATCTAGCATGAAGCAGGTTGTCCTCAGCAATGCTGGGCCCAGAATGCTCAGGGCAGTAATTACATCTCAAGGTATCAACAGTGTTGTTGAAGAATTAAAAAATAAACAAAAGGACACGTGGTTCTTTTGGTTGTTGTTATGTGCCATCAAGTTGCCTCCAACGTATGGCAACCCTATGAATGAGCAATCTCCAAAATGTCCTGTACTCAACTGCCCAGCTCAGCTCTTTTAGAGTCAAGTTTCCTTTAGGGAGTCCCTACATCTCATATTCCATTTTCCTCTTTTCCTGCTGCCTTCTGCCTTTGCCAGCCTTATTGTCTTTCCCAGAGAATCCTTTGCCTTCTTATGATGTGCCCAAAGTAGGACAGGCTCAGTTTCAACATTTTTGACTCCAGAGAGAGTTCAGGTTTGATTTTGAACAAAATAGTTCTTTTTTATTCCATAGAACTCTGCTTACAGGGATCTTGACTTCAACGGTGACAGGAAAGCAGCCTCTGGGCAGAATTCTTCACACCTTGGCTCCCACGCAGAAATTAACTCATATGAATCAGTCCTTAAGCAACCGTAGCAAAACATCTTTATTAGGACCAGCCAGCAGGAACCATTGTCTTTGGCTGGCCATACCTCCTCTCTTTCTCTCTCTCTCTCTCTCTCTCTCTCTCTCTCTATGTGTGTGTGTGTGTGTGTCTTTGTACTCCTTTAGCCACTAATTGTTGCTGTTTATAGAACAAAATTTCAAAAGTAATGAATGCCAAACAGGGGTCCTAAATCGTTACTAGGTATGAAATGCAACTTGAGTGTTTCAGCCACAACTATCCCTTTATCTTAGAGCCCAATATGAATGTTTTGCCATGTAGTCTCTGTATTCGCGCTCTTATGTCTGAAGAAGTGGACTTGTTCCAGGAAAGCTCACCTTAAAATACCGCAATTTACTGGCAAACCATTTCCCAAATATCACAACTACCTTGAAACCCCTATTAGGGTTGCTAAAAGGTGGAAGCAACTTGACGTCACACAACCACAAACATTCGCACTGTTCATTCAACCCAAGTCCAATGGACTTAGGTTTACCGACTTGCTCCACACTTCAATTTTGGATCTTTAAATGCATTTATGCTTTTTGCTGATCCCCTTGAAATTGATTTTCATACCATTCATTTTTAGATCATGCTCATTACTTACTCTATTAGTAACTTAAACTATAGGCGAATAATACTATACTGTTTGCATATTCGATATTGTTGGTCACCTCCCCACTGACAATGACACTTTCATTTGAATCAGCAAGTGCTTTTCAAAAAAATGTTCTTAGAAAACAAATTGAATGCAGTAGCAAAAGTACATGCGCTTGCTGTGCTCTTCTTAATATCTCTAAGTCTTCCATCACCTGATCTTCTAATTTCATGGCAGTTTTTTGGAGTTTGCACAGGCTGCCAGATATACAACTGTTTCTTAAATCAGGACTTTTGCCTACAAACAACTCTGCCGGCTTGTCAAGTTGCAATTTGTCAGGCCTTTCCCCGTAAATCAAGAACACATATCCCCCTTTTTTTAAATCATAGAATCTCTTCACACATCCATATAGATTAGATCTACCTCCACATTCCGATCTATCCTCTCCCACCCCTGGACTACCCAATAAAGGCTGGATTTAAAAAAAAAATTGGCTAGGCAACAGGAAAAGAGGAAGACTGAATACGAGATGGGATGACTCCCTAAAGGAAGCCACTGGTTTGAGTCTACCAAAGAAGGGCTGTGGAGGACAGGGCATATTGGAGATCACACATTCACAGCGTTGCCATACGTCGGAAGTGATTTACTGGAGCACAACAACGACAAAGCTGGATCGGAGATTCTCAGCATCAGCGTCCCACAGAGTAACTTTTTGAAATTTTAGTTGGTATATCTCTCATGCCCAAGGTTATATAATCGCCCTTCCTCCTTTGCATTTCAATCCTGGGCAAATAATAGTGATGCTGTTATTTACAGAGAAGGGAGACATTTCCTCTTTACCAACTGGCAGCTGTTAATTTCCTAATTAATGCTCCTAGCCTGTGAGTGATTCTCTCATGTTATCTTTCTTGCGTTTGATTCACCCTTCTTGGACGTTGCCAGCTTAAACTTTATCTCCGCTGAATTTCGCCTCTTTGTTATCTGCTTCGCTTTCCAATTTATCAAGGCAATCGCTGCGTTTTCAAACAGAGAGATGCTATCCCTCCATTTTGTAACCTTCGGCGTTCAGCAAACATTTCGAAAATGCATTATCTGCCTTAGCACCAAATGACTGCCCCACCCGGTTAAGCACGGTGATTAAAGGTAATTTTAAATACCTCATCAAACCTTCTTCATTAATCAACGAAAAAGAAGAAGAAGAAAAAGACCTGCCCACTTAGGTGGTGTGCAGAAATATATACAGTCTCTCTCTCTCTCTCTCTCTCTGTGTGTGTGTGTGGCAGTGCCCCCAAGTACATTTATGATTTTAAAAATGAAATTTTTGCTATAATTCGAAATTGGACAAATTTACAAATGTTTGATGTTACCACGACATTATTTCAACATTTGCCCAACCTGGAACCTGCAGATTGTATTTTATTAATGCCGTTTTAGTGTCATACATAGTAGATAAATGGATGTAGAATGGATTACAGTCTGTCCTGAAGCCCATGTCTATTCCGAGAAAATAATGCATTTAATAAATGCTTTCCATTTCAGTTTAGTTCATCATCATCATCATCACCATCTTAGAACTGCAAAGCTAGAAGGGATCCTGGCGATCATCAAGTCCAGCCCCTGTCCAGGAGGCCCAGTGGGGGAATTGAACTCCCAACCTCTGGCTCCGCAGTCAGAGACCTAAACCACTCGGCTAATCAGCAGCTAGCACATAGGTTTTATATAACCTGTTATGAACCTTAATTTCTGAGTAAACCATCAAATTGCCCTTCTAATGTTCATTTCCATTAAAGTTATTTGTTGCACACGCACTGTCAGATGTCTATCTATCTATCTATCTATCTATCTATGACATTTTGCAAGACTAAGAGTGACATGTGGAAACTTACAAATATTCCACCACCATCCCCACCCCACCCCCGCTTTTTAAAGGTACATTAAGATATAATATTCAAATATGTTCTTCTTCCTCACCCACCACCAGCATCATTTGAAGAGAACTAAAAGCATTTTTTTAAACAGAAAGTGTAGCATCCTTTCCTAAAAGGTCTTCTTTTTGCATCCCCTTCAGCTGCCAGAAACTTGCCTGAAGAGAACGTTTTTTCCTAGCTTCCAGTGGCAAGGAGTTCCACAGCATCTGAGCAGCCACCGCTGCCTCCTGTTCTCACCAGACACACAGAGGGGCTCAGATGGGGGTCTTTGGTCGCAGCTTGTTTACCGTATCAGCGCTCGTCCTAATTGTACATCGATGGATATGTATGGTCTTGTCATCTGTTGACCTTCAGGGAAATAGCACATGGAAGTTTTGGCCGGTTAAGGGCCCCCTCATCATTTCAGTACATGGCACTGGCTACATAGGGATGCTGGCTGAGATTTCTTGAACACTCTGTGACACCATGCTTAGAATCCTAGAAACATGGGAGTTAGAACGGGGCCTAAAAGGCCATCAAGTCCAACCCCCTGCTCACGGCAGGAATCCAAATCAAAGCAGATCTGCCAAGTGGTTGTCTACATTTCTCTCGAAGGCCTCCAAAGCTCGAGTACCCACCACCTCCTGAGGTCATCAGTTCCATTGTCATACTGCTCTAACAGTTGAGAAGTTTTTCCTGATATTCAACTGAAATCGGGCTTCCTGTCACTTGAGCCCATGATAACGGGTCCTGCTCTCTGGGATGACGGAGAACAGATCCTGCCCCTCCTCTGTAGGACTCCCTTTCAAGTCTTTGAAAAGGGCTATCCTATCTCCCCTCCATCTTCTTTTCTCCAGTTTAAACATGCCCAGTTCTTTCAGTCTTTCCTCCTTGACGGGCTTGCTTTCCAGCTGGTCCCGAACAATAATGGCAATAGATTTACAATGCCATCCTCTGCATGTCTGTTCCTAACTCAACAGCGATTATATTCAGTATACATGTACATGGGAGGGAACTCAGAAGGGCGTCCTTTTGAGCAGACATGCTTTGGGTTACCTCGGCAATGGTCTCATGACCTGCAACGTCCTGACATTTCACAAACACATGCTGTTCTGTGTAGTCGAGTCGCTTCCCCTTACGGCAAACGTAATAGGGTTTCCAAGCTACACAGGACGTTCAAGGTGTGAGCTTACCATTGCCACTCTCTTTCCCCTAAATTTCCATGGTTGAGTGGGGATTTGAACCCAGGCCTCCTGGGTCCTAGACCAGCTATCCAGAACACCACACCTGGCTCTCTTGTGTTTCGAAACCCACAGGTCAGGTTTTAAAAGAAATATTTCTAGCCCTGCAAAAGTCAGATGAACTTTGAACCCACAGCCATGGAACGTTCATAATATTTCCGTTGATGTGAACTCCCGTGATTTCTCTCTTTCCCACCCCCCACCCCCCATTGGGAAGATTACAGCTCCGTCAGAAAGAAATATAATTGCATTTTCTTTTCTTCTTTTTTAAATAGCTTGTGATGCAGGTTACACCCTTCCTTGCTGCCAGCTTGTCCAGTCTTTCACAAATGATATACATTCTTAAAGATTATATAATTATCAGCCTATAATTATAGATAATAATTGCAGAGAGAGAGAGAGAGAGACAGGAATAACCTAAAGGAAATCTGATATTTAGGGCATGTATCTATTAGAACCCTGCTCTCTAAGGAATAGATGTCCACGGTATAAAGGAAGGATTATTTATTTCCCAAATGATGATGGTTGCTATTGTTGTTGTTAACTGAAAAAGCAGGTGCCTCCCTTCGCTTTTTCCATTTAAACTGAATTTGTGCAGAACGTTGAGCTGAACAGAATTAGGCATGGAGGGTTGCATGCCATGGAAGTCCCCATTTTCTCAGAGCTGCTAAATATCCTCCGTCTTCCCAGGCAGGCATCCGATTAAAAAAGGCACAAACCTTGGTGAAGGAGAGCAAGAGACACCGGAGCGAGCTGGGCATGTCGCCCCCAAGACTGAGAATATATTTATTTTTCAAAAGGGCAGTGCCTTTCCACCAAGAAAATCCTCATCACCAGCATTAGACATCTTAGCCTTGCGAAAATTTATGATGGGACGTTACCGGGACTGGCATTGGGTGTGCTTTCTAGTACTGGCTTGCACACGGCCGCCAGCCAAATGCCCCAGACATGTCCTTTGTCTTGCCTGGTACCTGACATTTTCCCCAATCATTTATCTCCAGGACAAAGTTCCCCAGTGGGGTCACCACAGTTATTTGGGTACGCTGTGTATCTCCCGGCAGGTTCAAAGTTGAATGCAGCCAGCCTCCTCTTGCAATGGATGGTTGTGTAAGGCAAATGTCCTGAGTGAAGGCAGCAAACGGCCACTCGTTAATGAGGTACAGGTTGAGTTCTTGGCCGTGCACGTTGTGCAGCCATGAATGCCACCAACACCTTTCCAATTAGCCGCAATTGGCCTCCATCACTGATATGATCAGTCTTAGCCCAGTGGAAACTGAATCGGATTCTGGCCATCAAGTTAATGTAACAGCCGAAAGGGCGACTGTGGTGCCACCTACCCAGGTCAATACGTTCACATGGCTCCTCCGTGGAAGGTACCCACCGTCAAATATTTGCTTGAGGATGCACACGTAATCTATAGAAAGCCACAAGTAGGCTTTGAAGGTGTGACCCTAAAGAATTGGGACAAGAGGAAAGGAGAAAGATAGCAAGTTGTCCTCTTTTGACTCAAACTATCTGTTTCATTCAGTATTGTCAATACAGAATCCTAGAATAATGGAGCTGGAAGAAACCTCTAAGGCCAACCTGACCGTAATAAATTCATTCATTCATTCATTCACTCTAAGGCCAACAGTTCCAAAGGAGAGTGTTTGTCAGCCCTGTGTGGAGATTACTCCAACTGAATCAGAGAACTTCCAAAACATATGCTCATTCCCTGAACTAGGTCTCTTCCTCCTTACTCAGAACAATGAGGACTAGAATCCTGCATTACCTTTTAACCCCAAACATGTAGCAAGACTGTCTTATAGAGAGGCAGACCCTGGTTCCATCTAGCTCAGCACCATTTATACTGACCAGCCCACAAGTCTCCAGGTTTCCAGACACAAGTGTCTCCTGGAGAATCAGGAAACCAACCTGCAACCATTCGGATGAAAAGCAGATGCTCTTCTACAGAGCTAAGCTGGCTGCGGCATTAACTTCGGCTGTAGTTTCTCCTCCTCCTCAATGCGGACAAAACACACCCTTTAGAGGCTAATGGGCTGTCATTCCCATTAATCCTAACTGGCATAGCCAACAATGAAGGAACATGGGAACTGTAGTCCAATTTAAAAAGCTGAGGATCTCCTGCAAAGTCAGAGCCTCCCATCAAGACCATATGGACTTCACAACATAGGTACATAGATCTGAGCATATACCCTTGCTCCATCTAGTCCAATTTTGCCAGCTCTGACTGGTAGCAGACATGGCTCCTCAGGATGTTAGATTTATTTCCAAAAAGTACCTGGAGATCCTCTTTCTCAGTGGTCTTCCATCCACGTACCAACCAAGCCTGCTGTTGCCACCTTGTGAAACTGGATGAGATCACAGAATTATGGAAACTCTTAGTGGGAAGGTGCCCCCAAGGCAGGACCCTGGACCCTTGTCCAAGGCAGGAAACTCATAAATCAGATGTGTTCATGCTGAAATACGGGGCACTCAAGCAAAGCAGATCTGGGGAATGTTCCTTCTGCGAAGTACCACTTCACAGAACCTCCCAGCTGGGGTAGCTCTTTGAATTGCAGCTTCCCAAATGCCCCAGCCACTGGGGAATTCTGGGCTATAGTCCCAAAAAGTAACTTTTCCAACCATGAGAAAGAAATGAGCAAAAGGATAGGGGCCACAGTGGCAAAAGAGTCACAGAATGCTACACACAGGGAATGTACCATGTAGAGTTAGTTGGGCACAAATTGCCGATTCGGGGGTTCGTGCTGGTTCGTTTTTCAGCCAAACAGGTGTTTGGCGGTTCCCAGCCCTGCCTCCTCCAACGGGTGCCCACTCAGAGGCAGTGCCAAGAGGAGGCAGGGCAGGGAAACCAGGGTACTGGAAATGCTAAATACCTGTTCAGCTAAAAACGAACCAGCACGAACCGCCAAACTGGCGATTCGTGCCCATCTCCAGTGCCATGTACTCCAATAACTCTCAAAAACTTAGAACCGTCTCTGTAACCATGCATTTTCCTAACAATCTTTTTACAGATTTATGAAATGGATTCCGGAGGTGTTTTCCCCCTTTCCTTTTCTAATCTTTCCTTTTCTCCTTCCCAACTCATAGAGTTCAGCAAAGTAACAAAGCCAGTCTTCCCCACCCCCACCCCACATTCTTCCCCGCCTACCCCCTGTGCTTGTTGACATCATCTAAAAACAAGACTTTTTTGTGGTGATATGCCAAAGAGGAAGATCTGAGGTGGGGATGAAGTTAAGAATCCTGGTTACACCTTTTCTCCGGGCGGTTTGCCTGGCTGTCGTTTTACGACATCACAGGCAGTCCCAGACAGCTTGTCTCCAACATCTTGAGTTGGTTGGAAGCCGAGCGGCTACATCCTAAACCATAAATAACAATCAATAGGGCTCTCTTTTTTTCCCCTTTGAGTGACAGGTGTCCCAGTTGACAGCTAAATTTTAGTCTCTCTCAAATTCCATAGGCATAGCTAGAAAGCAAAAAATATAGAGTAATCACCTCGGATACCCATTACTTAGGTTTTGGGGTGGGTGGGCTGTTCAGATACCTTGTATAAGCAGGATCAGTATTTACAACATGTTTTCCCGTTGAAGAACTAGTGCTACAAATCTTTAGGCTGAGGCAACGGAAGGAAGTTAAAACTAGGAGTATGTGTTTGCTGCCATTCTGTAAGATCACAAAAAGCTCGGTGTGGTAAGAACCTCTACTTTCATTGAACAGGACATCCAAGTTTCCAGTCCTAAGGTGGCGAAAGACTCGGTCTTCTAGGCACCTGTATGTTTAATGTGACATGTGGTCTGATCCAGAACATGGACATGTTACATCAGGGAACTACAATACCCAGAATCCTTTATTGGACACCCAAGCCAGTCTAGCCTCTAGTTTAGGACAGAATGAGAAAATAATAGAATTCTGTAGAATTAGAAAGGGTTCTTTCAACCAACTTCCTCAAAGTGTTTCAAAGAACTTTCTCCAGTTCTGGTTTGGCCCCATACTGGCCAACCAGGGGTCTTTAGGGAGTTTAAGGATCTCAGGTAGTGCTGAGAAAATTTCTCAGCTCAAATCCTGGCAAGGTTCTGCAAGGTAGTATAAATAATAATCATGTGCCGTCAAGTTAGTGAAGACTTATGTTGACCCTCTTCAAGGTTTTCTAGGTAGAGAACACTCAGAAGTGGTTTTCCATTCCGTTCCTCTGGGGGGCGCCCCGGGACTGTGCAGCTTTGCCCAGGGCTACACAGGCTGGCTGTCATCCCTGGAGGCCCAGTGGGGACTCGAACTCCCAACCTCTGGCTCCACAGCCAGACACCTAACTTACTGAGCTATCCCTAGGCAACATCAAAAAAGGTGGATGAAAAGATGGGCCAACGGTCACACCTGGTATAAGGCAGCTGTTTACCACCACCAGGTCCACCATTTTGTCCAGCTTCCCTACCTTCCGAACCTGGAGCTAGATGTCTTCTGTGCATCAAAATACAGCAACTTACCTGCAAAGCAGAAGAGTAAGCTTGTCTGAGTCTTGTTCCTTTTTACCACCGGTAATGTGATCTGACCCGAAAGTGTATTGGAGAACTGTCTGGCCACCCAGGTCTTGCTCTTGGTATTGTTCCAGCTGACGACAAAAACAGAAAATGACCCAGAAGGCAAGGCACTTCTGCAGTACAAGATTAGATTGTATTTTTATAGCTGTATTAGCTTAGCTGCCACGGCTGCCTATTTGGGCCCTTGAGTCCCGGGTGTTGCGTTGTGGTAGTGCCGGGAACAGTCTTGCGTTGACCTTCTCGGCTTTCTCTCTAGGATGCTTTGATTCGGATTCCTGCCTTGAGTAGGGAGCTGGACTCAATGGCCTTTCAACTCCATTATTCTAGGATTCTAGGATTCAATCTGCGGGATTCCCTGGGAAGGACTATGAAAGCAGGTTGCATCTTTAATGAGGAGGAAGCAAAAGGGGAACAGAATCACCTAGTTTGTATTCATCCATGGGTTCCTCTTAAAGGGGAGGGAACCAAACTATTCGGAGGTAATAATTCGCCCTCTGTAAATTCGCCCTTCTCTGAATTCGCCCCTTGTGAATTCACCCTTATGTGAATTCACCCCTTGTGAATTTGCCCTTCTGTGAATTCACCCCTTGTGAACTCGCCCTTCTGTGAATTCGCCCCTCTGTGAATTTGCCCTTCTGTGAATGGTCACACAAAAACTTTTAAATTTAAATTCCTCCTTAAAAAAAAAAACACAGGAGGAAAGAAAAGAAGGAAGGAGGAAGGCAATGTTTTATGATCAGTGTTTTATAGGGCTCCCATAAAAAGGAAACACGTTTCACATATTTCATTTAAAAAATAGTGTGAATTTAATATGAAGCCTTTTCTTGTTAAACGTTTTTGTGATTCCTGCATTCAAGTATATAAAACTGGGCACAGGACAATTGCAAGCACACTTATTTAACCCTTGAGCTTCTGTTGGCATCAGGAAGCATACATTCCTAGTTCTTTTGATGGCTCACTCTCTGGGCCTTTTTAGAATGAAATTAGCATTTATTTTTAAAAATTATTTATATGCCGCCTTTCTCCCTATAGGGGATCCAAGGCAATCACACAACAGATAAAATAACAACTTTAAAAACATTATATAAATCTCACATTTAAAAAAACAATTAAACAGACATTATTCATCTTGAGTATTGTGTCCAGTTCTGCGCACCGCACTTCAAGGAAGATGCTGACAAAATGAAACAAGTTCAGAGGAGGGCAACCAGGATGATGATCAGGGGACCGGAAACCAAGCCCTAGGAGGAAAGACAGAAAGAACTGGGCATGTTAAGTCTTGAGAAAAGAAGACGGAGGGGAGAGAGGAGAGCACTTTTTGAATATTTGAAAGGCGGTCCTACAGAGGAGGGGCAGGATCTGTTCTCGATCACCCCAGAGTGCAGGACATGCAACAATGGGCTCAAGTTAAAGGAAGCCAGATTTAGACGGAATATCAGGAAAAACTTCCGATTGTTAGAACAGTATGGCAATAGAACCAATTACTTTGAGAGGTGGTGAGGGTTCCAGTGCTGGAGGATTTGAAAGAAATTTGGGCAACTGCCTGGCAAATATCCTTTGATTTTATTCCTGTATTGAGCAGGGGGTTGGTCTTATAGGCCCCTTCCAACTTCATTATTCTATGGTTCTGTGATTAAGATAAAAAAAGTCAAGCATACATTTTAAAAATCTGTAAACTAAATAAAAGTTTATCTGTTCACTTGCGTGTATTTGAGAATCTATGTTAAAGCTTCCATTTATCAGTTGTGTGCTATGGTACACATATTGTTAGTGAGGCTTAATTCAGATCTCAATATTTTAGGTCACTTGTTCAGTTTATTTGCTTAAAACCAGCAAGTTGGATTCAGGTTTAAGCAATGGGAAATCTGCATCACTTATCTTGTAATTTACGATAGAACGTAGCTCATAAATATTGATAAGTAGTGTGTTGGCTGGATAGCTCAGAGGGTTAGGTACCTGGTCATGGAGCCAAAGATTTAGAGTTTAATTTCTTATTGTGCCTTGTAGGTGAACAGCCAGTCTATGTGGCCTTGAGCAAGCTGCACAGTCCCAGAGCACCCTACAGGAAGGGAGTGAAATCAGTTCTGGTTACCCATACCTAGAAGACCCTGGAAAGATTTGCCATAAGTCAAAACCAACTTCACAAAACATGATTGTGATTATGATTGTGATTATATTGCACTTCCTATTTCTCAGCATTGCGAGCCAAGGGGGTCAAGCCTAAAGGGGTCAAGGGGTCAAGCCTGGGAGTCAAGTCCTAAAAAATTGTCGATGAGACAACATGTTTGCAAAATCACTGATTTTTTAATTTCAGGAAGCCAATTAGCAGCTATTGGCCATTGTTTTAAACTAGTCATCGCAGATTTTGGAACAACGCTGTGTGCTGAAATTAGTGTGGGAAGGAAGATGGCCTGATCCTTATTCTTACTACCTTTAGTAATCAAAAATGAATAAAATAAACATGACACCATGGAATATTCTTTCTTAGGAGTGATTCAATTAGTAAGGACACAATGACTATATTTCCATCTCATCTTTTCTCCCCTGGGGACATTTGGTGACTCAATATCCCTACAGTTGTTTGAAGGTCAAAAGAGATGATACTGATAACCCCTAGATCCGTGGAAGCACATTTGTACCTGAGCGATCAAGCCTGCAGAGAAACAGCCTTTTATCTCCAGAAGACCAATCACAGAACAAAGGGATGTTGGCAAGTCTTTGGATCCAAGTCCCAAGTCTGAGTCTTTGGTACCATGTCTTGAGTTCCAAGGCTCAAGTCCAAGTCCCTATTGAAAACAAGCTTTCCCCCCCCCCCCCCGAAAAAAAAGAGAATGGTGGGTGGTTCCAAGTGGCAAGATGAGTTCAAGTCATTGAGAAAAAAACCCCAGTCAAGTCCTAGTTGAGTCGCCAGTCCGACTTAAGTCCGACTTGTCAGCAAGTCTTGCAACTCGGGTTCCCATCCTTGCTACCTTGCAAGCTGCAGGAAACAAGAAAAGACAAATAGATGCATTTCAGTGTTGGAAGGATTCTCACATCAAATAATGCTGATTTGAACAAAGGTGGGAACCCATGATCTCTGGGGTCCCCTCCAGCTTTATATTTCTATAATTCTGTGACATTTTACATGTATTGTCCATATTGACCCTAACGCCCCATTTAGACCATTTTAGCATATTACAGGGGCCTTCAAATTCTGCTCTGAAATAATAATTTGTTACAATTAGAGTCTGTACGTCGACGTTGGCTTGGGCATGTCGTGAGAATGGCTGATGGTCGGATTCCAAAAGATCTCCTGTATGGAGAATTAGTGCAGGGAAATCGCCCCAGAGGGAGACCACAGCTGCGATACAAAGATATCTGCAAGCGGGATCTGAAGGCCTTAGGAATGGACCTCAACAGATGGGAAACCTTGACATCTGAGCATTCAGCCTGGAGGCAAGCAGTGCATCACGGCCTCTCCCAATTTGAAGAGACCCTTGTCCAGCAGGCCGAGGCAAAGAGGCAGTCCCGAAAGCAGCAAAATCATGGAGCTGGACAGGGGACAGATTGTATTTGTCTTCAGTGTGGAAGGGATTGTCACTCTCGAATTGGCCTTCTCAGCCACACTAGACACTGTCCCAAGTCCTCCATACAGAGCACGTTACCATAGTCTCTCGAGACTGAAGGATGCCTAATCTAACATTACTAGCTGGTGGAGACAACTAAAGTTACGGTTGTGAACCACAAGTCACATAATTGCATAGCCTGTGTGACAATGGGTTATGGGGTTCTACCAGCTGCAGTCCAAGGATACAACTGTATTGATCTGGGACTACGCTATAGGAACACACATTCCCACCGACAGTTTTTAAAGAGTCGCCTAGTCTCTGAGGCCTCTATTTCAAGATCAATCATCAGAAGACCGTCTCTCTCAGAATGGTTGTCTCCTCCAAACCCAATTAAAATACAAACAACTTGGTCTCGGTGGGCTTAAAAGCCCCTTCCAACTCCATTATTCGATGAACCACCGGCAGGATTCCCAGTATGGCATAGTGGATAGAGTGACAGACTAGGACTCTGGAGAAGAGGGTTTGAATCCCCGCTCGGCCACGGAAGCTCAGGGTTAAAACCAGCCCTTTAATATCTCACTTACCTTAAAGTAGGGTCACTATAAGTGAACCACCTGCTGGGAAAACAGAAGGAGTTTCCTTGTCCATTCATACCTTAGTCATTCTGCAGAAGACTGATTAGACATCTAGTGTCTAGTGTGGAGGCCCTCCTGCATGTCCCTCCACTGAAAACTGTGGAATGCACCCCCCTTGCAGGTTTCGTCAGCACCAACATGGGCATCATTTGGGTGTCAAGTCAAGACAGACTTATTTCTTAGAGCTTCCGGGAGCTGAGGATCGTGGCCTGTGCACATTTTAATACAATGGTTTTCATGTTTTCAGATTTTTATTTTGTGTGTTAAACGGTTGATTTTAAATCGCTTTAAACATCTTCTGTTATAGAATTGTTCTGTATAGCTCTGTAACCTGCCCTGAGATCCTGTAAAATGGGACAGCCTGCTGCCAGAGACTTTGGAACTCCCTCCCACTGGAGGCCAGGCTGGCCCCATCTTTGCTGTCCTTCTGCAAGCTGGCAAAGACCGTTGTCTTCAGGCAAGCTTTCCCTGAGCGATTGGCCGCCTGAGTGGGGTTTCAAAATGGATGGCTGTGCTTTACTGCTTTGAATGCATTTTTGGTGTTGCTTTTAATGAGGAATTTATTTGATAATTTCAGTATATGTATACTTACTGTTCTTAGCTCTAAATATTGTCCTTTTTAAAGAGAAAGGCAGAATACGAATATTTTAAATGAATGAATGAGTGAATTAATGAAATTTTATAGATAGATAGATAGATAGATAGATAGATAGATAGATAGATAGATAGATAGATAGATAGATAGATAGATAGATAGATAGATAGATAGATAGATAGATAGATAGATAGATAGATAGATAGATAGATAAGTGGATGGATGGATGGATGGAAGGAAGGAAGGAAGGAAGGAAGGAAGGAAGGAAGGAAGGAAGATAGATAGATAGATAGATAGATAGATAGATAGATAGATAGATAGATAGATAGATAGATAGATAGATAGATAGATAGATAGATAGATAGATAGATAGATAGATAGATAGATAGATAGATAGATAGATAGATAGATAGATAGATAGATAGATAGATGTGGGTGGATGGATGGATTAGGAAGGAAGGAAGGAAGGAAGGAAGGAAGGAAGGAAGGAAGGAAGGAAGGTAGGTAGGTAGGTAGGTAGGTAGGTAGGTAGGTAGGTAGGTAGGTAGGTAGGTAGGTAGGTAGGTAGGTAGGTAGGTAGGTAGGTAGGTAGGTAGGTTGCCAGCTCCCAGTCTTCCGTACTAGAGCAAATCTATGTTGTATTCCTGTTTGAAATAAATTTTGATATAGTACAATGTATTGTACAAAATTCAGGTGTATTTTGAAGGATGTTGGCAAGTCTTTGGGTCCGGGTCCCAAGTCTGAGTCTTTGGTACCAAGTCCTGAGCCCCAAGTCTCAGTCCCTATTAAAAATGAGGTTTCCCCCTCATTTTTGGGTGCAAGCTGAATGGCCATTCTGAAAGGATGTAGGCTGTCCATGAAATCTCATCCCACGTCTGTGGCTTTCCATGACCCATGCTGGGTTGACTCAGATCCTTACGGTGAAAACCTCAGTGGGAAAAAACATAGAGCAGCGTGTTGTATGAAAAATAATGTATGAATAAAGAAAAACGGGGGAGGCAGAGCAATTTAAGAGTAGTTCTGCTAAAAATGTATGTTTCCCCCCTCCCTTTTAAGTATGGGGGGGGTCAGGAAAAGGGTGTGTGGTTCCCCTTTCCAAAAAAAACCAACCCAATATAAATGTAAGAGCAGGTGATACCTTTATTGGACCACTAAATATAATCAAGCTAGCTAGCTTTCATTGATAATTTATCTTCCTTAAGCTGTGCACCAAGATCTTTTGGGTAGTTTAGAAAACAGTGAAGTATGTTATTCCAAACCAGTCAGATTTTCTCCTCTGCACACCAGATGGTTTTTGACCTCAAGTTCAGCTTCAAGCCGCAACCCAGATGAAGTATGGCGAAGTAATGAATGATCTATCATCAATAAACAAGAGAGAGTTATCGATACATGAACTCTGGACAGTTTCACATGAGGGGGAGGAATGATGGAGGAGATGGGAAAGCAATTATCACAGGAATTTCTCTCTCATAAAGTTGTGGGAAAGGGGGAGTTTTCTTTTTAAGGTATTGAAGATGCCCTCTGTGACATTTTTCTCCCTGCAGAACTCTGGAGAAAAGCGGGGTTTTCACACTGAAATTTCCACTTAACACTTCCTTGCAAATTAGTTTTGCTTAGAATAGAATTCCTTTTTGTTGTTAATGGTTAAACCGCTGGCTATGTGAGGTTCGGATGATCAAAACTGCACACATCATAGTGGAATTTACCCATGTCTACTCATAAGTCAAGCACAGTGGTTGGTTGGTTGGTTGGTTGGTTGGTTGGTTGGTTGGCTGGCTGGCTGGCTGGCTGGCTGGCTGGTTGGTTAGTTGATAACATTTTTACCCCACCTTTCATCTTAAAAGGGTCCAAGGCGACTTATGTCATTAAAAGACAATATAAAAGCTAACAACAGTGAATATACAAATCCTAACAAGGATCAAACAAATACTAAAAACATAAGCAACACCAAAACACATTCAAAGCAGCATGTTTGTTTCATTTATTAACTATTCACTAGCATTTCCACCACTTGCTGTGGCTAATTGTGGCTAACTGCAAGGTGCCAGGGGGCATCTGGGTGGCACTCCCGGTTATGCATCCAGCAGAACCAACTGAGATAAGCCCTTGCATGCTTTCAATTATCCGCAGTTAACCACAGTTACTTAAGTTACGTAAACACCAATAGGAGTTCAGCTACTATTATATTCACATTCTGCGTTCTAGCCAATGAGGTCAAAGCAGCATACATAGACTCTGGACACTTGCCGAGGGGGGCCAACACCGATCAGTCAACTGCTTAGAGCAGGTGGTGCTCTGATAGGATGCTCTTTCTACTTGTTTTTTTCTTTCCACTCTGCCCTTCCCAAGCTGCTCCTCCTCCACCTGCTTCAAAAGCTAGAAAAGGCCTTTCTTGGTCTAAACAGTGGTGCAAAAAATGCATAACTAGAAGTAGCTGTCCACTTGCTTGGGGAGAAAGAAAACAGCACAGCACAAACCCTACACAGCATGCATACCTAGCACAGTGGTTCCCAACCATGGGTAACTCATTTGCTCTTGGACTGCAACTCCCAGAAAGCCCAGTCAGCACAGCTGGGTGACCCCAGGTTGGGAACCATTGACTTTGCAGTCTGCAGAGAGGAGATCCAGGCTGTTGAGGAGCAGGGTTGTCAATGTCTTCCACCCTGCTTCTGCTTGGGGATGCCAATCCCACAACAACCAGGCGGAACCCAGGCTTTTCCGGGACAAAGGCAAACATAAGAGGACTTCTGGGAAAGTCCCTGGACAGGAACATTAGAAAGGTTTGGACACTCACATACAAAGCCCTCCATGGTTTGGACCCATGTTACTTGTTGGAGCGTCTCTCCTTAATGTCATCTGCCCGACCCACAAGATCATCCCAGTCGAGGCTCTTCCGGGTGGCCACCTCAAGGGAGGCCCATAAATCCTCTACAAGAGGCAGGGCCTTCTTCACGGTGGCTCCAACTTTATGGAACCAGCTTCCGGAGGAGCTCCGCCTAGCCCCCTCCCTATCGACTTTTAGGAAGCAATTAAAGACGTGGCTTTTCAGGGAGGCTTTCCACACTGACTCTAGCTGATCACCTTCCTCCGCCCCTTTACCCCCCCTTTCCCCTTAAATAAATAAATAAATAGCTTTAATGGGCTAGACCAAAAGTTTCACCTAGTCCAGCACAGAGGATGGAGACTCTACGTTTCTGGGCTTAATATTACATATAGTTGGTTTCCTTGCTGGCTTGGGGACAGTCTGAGTTATATCCAGGGATATTGGCAAGTCTTTGAGTCCGAGTCCCAAATCCAAGTCTGCGTCTTTGGTACCAAGTTCTGAGTCCCTATTGAAAACAAGTTTTTTTTCCCAAGAACATAGGAAGGGGTGGGTGGGTTCCGAGTTGTGAGTTGAGTCTGAATCATTGGGGGGGGGGGGGGGAACCTAAGTTGAGTCCGAGTCAAGTGCGACTTAAGTCTGACTTGGCAATGAGCCCTGTGACTTGAGTCCCCATCCCTGGTTGCCTCTCAAAACAGTAACTTCTCCAAATTTTGATCTACCAACCTTTGACGATCACCTTCAAATGACTAGGAAGCCTACAGCGAGGACATGAAAGGAGCAACCCTTTTTTTGTCTTTCGTCTCCAGCATCTGGGGTTCAGATACACTGCCTCTACACATGAAGGATCCCTTTCGCTGCCTTATGTGTGAACAGAGCTAGATAGATGTATGTGTCTGATTCCTTTTTAATAAGCAAAGACCATCTTGTTTTTGCTTCTCGGCAGAGAGAAAACTCAACCGGTTCAGCCTGCCTAGCAGCTCGCTTCCAACCAGAGCCAGCCAGGGGCCAACAGGAAGCCGAGAAGGAAGGCAGGAAGTAGGTGGAAGCACGTTGCTCAAAAAGAGGAAATGCATCACTGAAACAACAAAAATTAGGATGAAAGAGGACACGGGTATGAGCGTCTTCCCCCAAGGTCAAATGCCTGGGCGACCAGATCCTCTCAGGCGGTGATCCTCCAAGTGGCTCTGCTGAAGGAGGCCAAAGAATCTTCCACAAGATGCAGGGCCTTTTTGGTGGTGGCACTGTCACTGTGGAACCACTCCCTGGGGGAGCTACGCTTGGCCCCCTTCCTCCCTAGTTTTAAGAGGCTGCTGAAAACACTTCTCTTTCAGGAGGCTTCGGAAGGCAGCCTGTTCTGAATTCTTCCGCCCCTGCTCCGCCACTCTGATTTTTACTGCCATCTGTGCTCATGTGGTTTTCTGGCGTCGTTCTATGTTATGTCGGATGCTTTAATTATCTTGCCGTCTTAACTATTTCCAGAATGTCTAGCTGTACGGGGAAGTTCATATGTTTTAACATAAACCACCCGGAATACCGTAGTAAAGTGCAGTAATGGGGGCAGTACGTATATAAGCTTGAGCCCATTATGACTCTGGGATGATCAAGAACAAATCCTGTCCCTACTCTGTAGGGCTGCCTTACAAGCATTTGAAAAGTACCTCCCACCCTCATTCTTCTTTTCTCCAGGCTAAACATGCCCATTTCTTTCAGCCTTTCCTCATAAGGCTTGGTCTCCAGCCCCCTGATCATCCTTGTTACCCTCCTCTGAACTTGTTCCAATTTGTTAGCATCCTTCTTGAAGTGTGGTGTCCAGAACTGGACCCAGGACTCAAGATGAGGCCTAACCAGTGATGAATAGAGGGGGACTAGTACCTTGCAGAATTTGGAGACTGTAATTCTCTTCATGCATCCTAAACTAGAATTTGCCTTTTCTGCAGCCACATTGCACGGTTGGCTCATATTCAGCTTGTGATCTATAACAATTCCAAGATCCAACCTAAACAGCTTCATTCCCAGATAGCTAAAGGGTTGCTTTTCTCCAGATATACCTCAGGAATCACTGCTGAAGGGCGCCCTGAGTGTTCCATTACTGAGAATAGTATGTTATGGGGAGACATCTCAATGGACGTTCTCAGTTGTAATACCTTGGAGGCTCAGCTGGCACCTCCATTGATTTCATTTTTATGCCAAATTAAAACTCTACTCAACAGAGCTGTTGGGGTTTAAGAATATTGCATCGAGTTCTTCATCATGGGGGTGGTTAAATGGTTTTAAATGGTTTTGATGGGTTGATTCCATGAAGATTCCATGGCCCTGAGTTTGCAAGACCTGAGCAGTCCTTAATGAAAGGACTTCTCAAAGATCCTTAATTCATGGGCTGCCATGTGTCGGGAGCTACCTGATGGTGCAGTCAAACTCAGAATGTTCTGAAATGCTTAGATCACCATTTAAAAAAATAACATTCTATGTTTTAGACTATGTAAGTTATTTAGCATTGTTCTCACCTTACAGTACAGGAGTGTGTCCTGAGCACACTCCTGTACTGCAGTGAGTCCTGGACCCTTTGTGCACGGCAGGAGAGGAAGCTGAACATGTTCCATATGCGTTGTCTCCGATGCATTTTTGGTATCACCTGGCAGGACAAAGTTCAAAATAGAGTAGCCCTAGAACGAGCCGGAATTTTTAGCATGTATACATTACTGAAACAGCGACATCTACGTTGGCTTGGGCATGTCGTGAGAATGGCTGATGGTCAGATTCCAAAAGATCTCCTGTATGGAGAATTAGTGGAGGGAAATCGCCCCAGAGGGAGACCACAGCTGCGATACAAGGAGATCTGCAAGCGGGATCTGAAGGCCTTAGGAATGGACCTCAACAGATGGGAAACCTTGACATCTGAGCGTTCAGACATCTGAGAGACCCTTGTCCAGCAGGCCAAGGCGAAGAGGCAGTCCTGAAAGCAGCAAAATCAGGGAGCTGGACAGGGAACAGATGGTATTTGTCTTCAGTGTGGAAGGGATTGTCACTCTCAAATTGGCCTTCTCAGCCACACTAGACACTGTTCCAAGACCTCCATACAGAGCACGTTACCATAGTCTCTCGAGACTGAAGGATGCCTACTACTGTACTCTCACCTTACACGACCCTGAGATTTCGGGATATAGAGTGGAATGCCTAGAGAGCCAGTGGGTGGAGCGTCAGATGAGGACTCAGGAGACCTGGGCTCAAATTCCCATTTGGCCATGGAGGGGTGGCAAGGTGAAAACAGGCTCTGGTGGTGTCACCATCAGTCACAAGAGACTTGGCAGCACATGACAACATGGAGTGGAAACAAATGGGTGGCCAAGACTCCTAGGTAGATCAGTAAAGTAGAGAAATAGATAGATAGGTCCCACACAGGATATATCCTAAATAAATCAATTAAAAGGCAAGAGTGGGGATTTGCAGTGCCTCATTCTTTCCTTAGAATCTGTGAGCCACCTTCCCTTTGAAATGAAATTATTGGCTACTTACCACAATGAAGCTTTCTGTTTCCCTCCCACGCCAAAGGTAGCACTTGAGCCCTGCTGCACAGAGGCGTGTCTCTCTCCCTGTGTGTGTTTTCTGTCTTTTATTTGTAACAGGCAACGACTTGACAAAGACGTAACTGTTTTGAAGATTACAATAAAGTTTTTAAAAATACAATAAAATGTAATTTACATCTTCGCCCCATTAGTTAGGGCCATATGACAATCGCCCCTTTTTCTCGACAGCTCAAAACCTCTGCTTAACACATTGCGATCATAAATATTACCAGCTACAACACAGCAATTTAATACTTACCAAATGTATTTCTAAAATATTGCTGCAGATTTAAAACCCTGAATTTTAACCAGATGTGTTTCCAGTGAGTTGGCTGGCTCAGGTTAAACAGATGTCTTATTCTAGCGTTGTTGGGTTCCCCCCCCCTTGTTCCATCGCTGTTAAAATTGGGATCTTGCCACTTCATGTATTAAACAAGGCTGAATGATCCACATCTCAACAAGCTGGGCGCATTAAGCTTTATGGCGAAAAAGAGATGATGTGAGGTTAAATTTATATTCTCAGTGTTGCAAAGAATGGCAGGCTATAAAATCTATCAGTTGAGGAACCTGTAGCCTTCCAGATGTTGTTCCGGCACAGCTGGTTCCATCGCACATCCCACCATACCTAGGGCTGAATGCAAATTTCACTCAAGCAACATCAGAAGAGTTTCCATGCGCTGGAGGTTCTCGATCAACTTGGTATTCAGAACACCTTCCTGAAGAGTTCGATGGATATTTTTGTGTCATGGTGTGAAGGGATGCATCTCATCCAAACGGATGCGAAAAGGCACCCCAGTCTATTTTAATGTCTTGAAAGGGACTCTGAAACAACATTTGACTCAACCAATGAACATTTATCTAGAACTATTTACAGCCTAAGCTAAGCTGGCTGGGGAGCTCCGTGGTTTAGGTATCTGGTTGCAGAGCCAGAGGTTGGGAGTTTGATTCCCCACTGGACCCCCAGGGAGAAGAGCCAGCCTGTGTGGCCTTGGGCAAGCTGCACATTCCCAGGGCACCCCTGGAAGAAAGGAATGGTCAACCGCTTTTGAGTATTCCCTACCTTGACGTCACGTAAGGACAACAACATATACATTAGCATATTCATATTTCTACACGTCAATGCCATGCATGTTGTCTTTCTCGGTGCTGCATAAATAAGTGGCTACCCTGTCCTAGTCCCCATCTAGTTACTGGTTTACCGTTTCACCAAAATTTTGCACTAGATCATTGCAGAAGACTATTGCACAACAGGCTGGTTGTTGCATAAGCCTCTTGCATCTTTAACTCTTACAAAAATCCCTTACCATTGTTTCCCCAGTTGCTGATTCATTTCCTCATCCTTGTTCGTTGATAAAGTGAGGATCAGCCCAGAGTTCCCAAAATTGGATTTTCTAGGTAGAGAATACTCAGAGGTGGTTGACCATTCCTTTCTTCTGGTGGGTATATCCCCGGGACTGTGCAGCTGGCCCAAGTCCACCCAGGCTGGCTCTTCTCCCAGGAGGCAGTGTGAGGAATCAAACTCCCAACCTGGTAAAACCACTCCTTAAATATCTCACTACATTTAACTGTAAACAGTTGTGGTACGTGTGCATACACATACATACAGATATATATGTGTGTCCACACACACACACACCGCACTGAACAAATGTACTTCTGCACTGCTTGCAATGTATGTGGATTTAACAGGAATTAAGCCATATACCAAGACCAAACATGCTGGATGGCCAGTGGCTGAGGTCTCTGGCTGCAGAGCTAGAGGCTGGGAGTTCGATTCCCCACCGTGTCTCCTGGACAGGGGGTGGACTCAATGACCCATAAGGTCCCTTCCAGCTCTGCAATTCTAAGATGATGATGATGATGCACCAGTAACAGATTTGGACATTCAGACGTGGAATCCTTGGATTTTAAACACCCTGGATTTTTTGAAGGGTTGGTATTGATTTCCCAAGGAAAGGGTAGGGATAATTTTGTTTTGAAAGTTACATAAATAAAATATAGCAGGATACATTTGAAATGCTTATTTATCCATGGTCTTTGAAGCCATGACTTAAAGTAAACACCAGCTGGGATACTTCTTTCATAGATCAGGCGTTGCCGCCCAGAGTTTCACAAATAGCTCGCCAATGCCTCTAAATACAGTCCTTAAAATAAAATCATCCAGAATGTGTCCTACAGAAGCCAGAAGGTTGTTGTGCACTTTTTTACTAGTTTATTTATTTCATATTATCTGATTTGTTGATAGCGTGGCCACTGGTTATGTCTACGTCCAAGAAAAGGAATTTCCTAGGCTTCATCTTAGAAGGAACTTTTTTTAATTTCCAAGGTGCCTAAGTAACAATTTAAACAATGCACCGCATTGTAATACAAAGCTCAATGCAAAAAAAGTGAAGCCCACAATAATATCTCGAGAAATATATGTAGCGTAGTCCAGGATCTTACTGCTGTAGAGCAGCCGTGGAAGAGGGATCATGAAATCAAGCTGAACTGTCTCCCAGGCTGGCCGTCCTGCGCCCCGTTTTCCTCTCGTTGTACAATTGATTGCACACCCAGAATCGTGCCGGGTAGCTGAACAGACATATGGAACAACACAATAAGATTTGGGCTTTAAAGAAAATATACCAGTCAATAGAACTTCTTACTAGATGTAGAAATGATGATATACAGAGCAACTTGAAAATCACACAGTGGGTATATGCTTAGGTGCGTCCGTGCATGCGTGTGTACAAGAAAGAGAGACAAAGAGAAAGAAAGAAAGAGAGAGGGGGGAAGAATTTAAAAAATGGTTCCTTTTCTTGTTATGTGCCATCAAATTGCCTCCAACGTATGGTGACCCCATGAATGAGCGCTCTCCAAAATGTTCCGTCCTCAACTGCCCTGCTCAGCTCTTGAAAACTCAAGCCTGTGGCTTCCTTGATGGAGTCAATCCCTCTCGTATTTGGTCTCCCTCTTTTCCTGCTGCCTTCCATCTTTTCCAGCATTACGGCCTTTTCCAGAGAATCCTGCCTTCTCATGAGGTGCCCAAATGGTTCTTTTCTTACCTTGAAATTAATCTCATTTCATTTTTATCCTGTCTTTTTCCCGGGGAAGAGACCCAAAGCGGCCCACAAATTGTTATAAAAAAAGGAAACGGACTGAAAACATGAAAAATCACTACATTCAACAAATAATCACACATTTAACCCTATTAAAAGACAACAAGAGCAGTTGGGAAAAATGTGTGCAGTTGGAAAACTGACAGATGTGCAGATGGAGAAACAGAAAACGTTAGACTTGTTATACATTATCTGTTTATTAAGAACTTAAAACTACCGGCAGGGCCGCATAACATGTGTTATGTAATGGTTAGGAAGTATTTGTTTCTGTATTTAATTTATACTTCTGAAACCGTGTTAAAATTACACTTCTCTTGATCTGAACTTTATCTTCTTCATCAGTACTGACTGAAGTATAAGAGATACTAAAGCAGCCTTTCAGTCTGACGATCTGGGTATGATATTTCCAGAGAGAGGGGTGGGGGGATCACACAGGTCATTTGTGCAACTGGACAATTTGCTTTTTAAAAATATCTGAAAAGACACGTACATCAAAGCTACCTGTTTACTCCAGGAACAGAAGGAAAATTGCTCCCTAGGTTCATGGAACAAAAAAGTGACGAGGAAGCCACTGATGGTATATGTTAAAAAAAAAGGTTTCTGGTTGATGATAATAATATTATAGGGGAAACTGATGCAATATGACATGCAGTGAACTTTATAAAATTATGCCATACACGTAGCTTTATCTCCAACTGTGACTTCTACTTAAAATGATTTCAACTGTCCAGCAGAACCTCATGGCACTTTGGGGGTCTGGGGCTAGTATGCTGTGTTCAAGAACACGCTGAGGGACAGCCGGGTACAAAGCAGGGACAGCTTGTAGACATGGACAGGGGGAAGCACCCCCTTGACTGAGTCACGAGCCCCCAACAGTAGGGAGCCAGCTTTGCCCCAGATCATTGTGATTAACTGGAGGTGTGATGGTCTTCCTGAGCTGAGGGGTAATCTTACAGGAGCTGCAGGCAAAACAGACTTTCCCAACTTGGCTGTAATCTTTTGGGGTGGCTTGGGCTTGAATGGGCCATGAAGGGTCGTTAGCTTGACAAAAGACGGGCTGCTGGTGGATAGGATGCTAGAACTGGCTTGTGAGTCTAAAGTTTTGACTCTGGTCGGAGGGGGTCTGCCATAAGGGCAAGTGGCACTGTTGGCTCAGGGGGCAGTTCTTCGGGGGGGGGGGTACATTTTGAAGGACAAAGCTGAGTATTTGCCATGTAGCTTAATCTGTGCCTTGATGCCAGCCTTCTGCCTACGGGTGTGCTGCCCTGTTGCCAACACTGAAGTCAAGTTCAGCTAGCAGGTGAGAAAGGGGCGCCATGAAGTCTTGGCTTCAGGCAGCAAAATCTCTTGGGTTAGATCTACAAATCCAGTCACCCATCCTTTCTGTTAGAGAGAAACAAAGAGGAGGCTTAGAGATTTTGTCATCAGCAAAACCTTGGGAAAGTAACTTCTTCAGATCACAGCTCCTGGGATTCTCCCACTGTGCTGGTTGGCAGGGTAGCCCTGAGCAGCTGGTACAATAAACCAACCACAGAGTGAACCTCTGGAGTTTGTTTTTTGTTGCTCCGAATGCGAGCAGAAGCCACCAAACAGCATGCGCCATGTGCTGTTCGCTTGGCTGAAATTCCGTCTCCTGCAGCACCCTTTTTAAATGTGCAAGAGCCTTGTCTGTCTTTGAATTTGGCCACCCGGCTCAAGGCCAGAAATGGGAAAACATCCTTGCTTGGTTGTGTTACTTCCGTCTTGTTGTTAAGGAAGACAACTGCTGTATCTTTAACCTTCTTTAGGTTATTTCTCTGTTAAGGTGTTCCAGGGTTTTCCCCGAATCATTCCATACATTGAAAACAGTGCAATGAGAGCATTGACTGAACATGTTCATTCATTTCTGCTCTTCTGCATGTGTTTTGGGATTACAGCTCTCCTCCTGCCTGTGATATTCTGGGGGCTATAGCCAAGTCAGCACACCTCTACTTGCAAGTAAACACCACTACATTCGGTGGGGCTTACTCCTAAGACAATATGTACAGTACATGATGATTGCACCATCTAGTATTTTTTAAAAAACCCAACAACTCCTGAATTCTCCCTGGAGGTTGCATCATAGCCAAAAGGTTGCACCGTCTTGCCTTTTTAATCGTTCCTTGTCTGAAGCTGTGCCAGACCAAACAGAATTCATGCCCAAACCTCAGCGCCACTCCATCTTTATCCATATACAGATGATATATGGGGTTCTCCGGGTTACCTACCATCCCACCAAATCCCACAACGATTTCAACATTCTAGGGTGTTTCTCCTGCATCTGTCTTCTCCTTACTTCCCAACATCTTTTAGGTTTCTCCGCAGTGTGTTTCCACTCCGTATCACAGGATCCTACACGGCTGGGTCTCACGACCCCTCCTGTCTGTTCCCTCTTACAATTAGAGAATTTCCAGAATTAACCAATACTTGATGAAGGATAAGCTGGAGTTTCATTTTAACAGCTTCTGAAAGAACGAGAAAGAGAGAGAGGGGAGAGACCCTGAAGCTGTACAGGAGATGTGTACTATTGCACAATAATTCTGAAAAAAGCAAACCGTACCCCGTTAACATTCCTCAGTATTGGTCACGATTGCACAGGGCCTAGCTATTCTGCAACCTGAAGCGCCATCCCCAGCTATTCTGCAACCTGAAGCACCATCCCCAGCTATTCTGCAACCTGATACTGCAGAATGGAGTTGCTGCTTCCCCATTGATTTAGTACTGGGCACCGGATCGTGTCCTTCATCATTTAGGGGACACAGAGCAAGCTGCATGGCAGAGACAGCTCTATGCATTTTCTTCATCATTTCACTACTTAGCAACCCCTGCCTAAGGCAGCGGCTGCTTCAGCCTGCCTAGTGCTAGGGTGGGCCTCAATTACTGAGTCTACACACACACACACACACAAAAATCCCATTGAGTTCAGTGGGAGCATGAGGTACTATTCCCAGTGTGATCTGGCTAGATCATTAAATCAAACCCCACGCCTGTTTTTCTGGAGATTTAGGTATTCCTGGGGCCCCAGTCCATTACTGAGTGACAGCAAAGAAGCTGACTGTCTTTGGGTGACAGAAAAGACATGCATGGGGAGGAAAACCCTAAAAGATCTACCTGCTCATGAAATAACACTTTATTCACAGCACGGGCAAGGGAGGTAGCAAGAAACAAAAAGAGTTACACAGTGCTTTCTTTTCCTCCCTCTCAAAGCTTGGATCAATCCTACCCCATGCCCAGTAATGAGTAACCAGCAACCCTCCTGTTCTCATTCCACGCAGACGTTTCAGTTAGAGCCAGGGCTGCCGCAAAGAGAAAAATCTAACTTTTTCCATTCCAACTCGTTAGCGCAAAAATGGTAACTGGGACAAAATGAACTCATCAGAAAAGTGAGTTGCTTCCAAGCGCTCCTCTTGTGTAAGCATGCCACAAGGACTGGGGGGAAGGGGGGGGTCTTCTCCATTTTCTGTTTATTATTATTATTTTTAAATGAATCTCTTCCCAGCTGCCTCTGGTGGAACCCCAAGCTCTTTCTAAGTGCAGTTTCCTCCAAAGTTTTTAATATGGGAGGTGCATCCCCCAGAAAATGTCCTTATGACCTCAGCCCTTAAGGTGGGAGCAAATATAAACCCCTCAGCAGATGGCCCTGCAGAGTATTAGAGTAGGCAGTGGAGACTAAAGGGTTACTTCCTCCCTCAAGCCCCACCCCCTGCAAGCTCCAGGGGGCGGAGCTGAGGAATGCCCGCTCTTATCTCCAATCAGTGATAAGGACAGGTGTTCTTTCGTGTGCCAGTGTGTAATTGTAATATATGCATCTAATGCTCAGGTAGGAAGTACTGCTTTCAATCTGCCATACCTAGAAAGTTCTAAATAAAGTGGACAGGCCATTCCTTCAAATTTTATTTTAAATTATGCTTACCGTGATGCTTCCTGTTTTCTTCCAAAATGTTATTTATATGTGATATGCATGATCTGTCCAAAACAGTTAACTACATGTGGTTTGCAACATCTGTCCAGAGTTTAAGGTGGCCTAAAATATACTTACCAAATAAAAAATGGAGCATATATACTTATTATTGTATATTATACAATACACCCATCCCATTGAATTCAATACCTATAGACACACATTAATTGCATTACTTATATACATAGAAATCATAGAAAAGTGAAGTTGGAAGGGGCCTACAAGGCCATCAAGTCCAACCCCTTGCTCAAGGCAGGAATACATCGCAATATATAAGCAAAGAATCTGTAATCTATACGCAGAATTCAGATGAAAACCATAGAAAGGGAGTTTCACTGGGTTTTTTTTTTTTAATGCAATTTCTAATTTTTGTTTTTACAGTTCAGTGTTTTTGCATTTTTATTATGAGCTACTTGGAGTTCCCCCTCCAGAGCATTAATTAGTTACACATTTAATATATATTAATGTATTCATCAATATTACGATCCCGGTTTATCTCTCATTCCAGCACACCACCCCCCAGGTGCACTGATACATAGGTTTGTGAATATATTGATGCAGAAGCATCCTATATGTAGTATATATAGTATACACTTATGTATATACTGGAGAATGGCACATCTGTACTGAATCTGTGGGATATACGTACATAGTGTACACTATGTATGTTTATGTAGGTGCAAGGTATAGTGACTCTGTGAGATATGTACACCTACGTAGTGTACACTATACATATATATATTAGTATATATTTATATACGGTGTACACACGTATTTATCCCCAAGCCTCCCCATTCAGTGCAACGTTAAGACAGGAGCAAAAACCTTCCGCCAACAGTGCTTTTGTCCTGGGTTGCACGAAAGGTGACCAAAAAATAAAGCTGGGGGGTGGGGGGGGGAAATAAAGAGGAGGTATGGCTAAAATATTTCCTCTTTCCCCCCCTCCCCTAACCCCTCCCCTTGCCCCCCCCCCCGCCCTGGCCCGCTTCCCTCCCTCCCTGCCCAGCCCAGCCCCTCCATTCCAGGAGTGCCCTCTTCCCACGGAATCCTGGCCGGGTTTTCCACCCGCCCGACCGCCCGGTTGTCCTCTCTTTGCCGGGCACTTCTTATTTTTTTTTTTTAATTTTGCTGCGTGTGTGCGCCGCCCGCCCGCCCTCCTTCTTCCTCCTCCTCCTTCTTCGTCCGTCCGTGTGTGAGGGAGGGAGGGAGTGCGCGCGCGCCCCCCGCGCTGGTTGGTTGGTCGGTCGGTGTCTGCGCGCTTCTCTCTCTCTCTCGCTCGCTCGCTCGCTCTTCCTCACCCCCCCACCTCTCTCTCTCTCTCTCTCTCTCTGTGTATCGCTCCCTCCCTCCCTCTTTTTCCCCCCCTCCTCCTCGTGCACTCTCCGGCCCCCTTCCTTCTCTCTCTCTCTCTCTCTCTCTCTCTCGCTCGCTCCGCCGCTCACTTCTGTCTCAATATGTCTCAAGATGGCGGCCAATGTGGGATCGATGTTTCAATATTGGAAGCGCTTTGATTTACAGCAGCTGCAGGTCAGGCTCCGGGGCGGGCGGGCGCGCAGGGCGCGCGGGCGGGGGGGGGACCGGCAGCGGCGGCGGTTGATCTTCCGCGGGGCGGGCGGGCGTGTTTTTTTTTTTAATTTTATTTTAAAAAATTTTTTGGGGGGTGTCCCCTTTTAAATTTCCTTCCCCTTTTTATTTATTCCCCCCCCCTCAGGCATCGCTCCCCCTCCCTCCCTCAATCCCTCCCTCACACTTTTTTCTCTCTTTTCCTCCCTCACAACGCCGCCGCCGCCGCCACTTCCTTCCGCCTTTCCGTGAGGTAAAATTGGACCGGGTCGTCGTCGGCGGGGAAGTGTGTGTGTGTGTGTGGGGGAAGTCCCCCTCCCCCCTTGTTTATTTATTTATTTTTACTAATTAATGAATGAATTTCTGGGAATCCCCCTCAGGGAAGGAAAGAGGAAAGGGACGAAGTCTCCCCTCAGGAGGAAACCCGGCTGGGTCCCCGTCCTTCTTCCCCGCCTCCTTTCCCCCCTCAGAGCCCCGGTTCTTTGGGTGGCTCTTTCCCCCTCAGAGGTTGCCTCAAGCCGGGTGAGCGGTGGCGGCGGTGGCTGAGGAGAAGGAGAAGGAGGAGAGAGAGAGAGAGGGAGAAAGAGACCGGCCTTGGCCGCCTCCCCTCGCTCCTCTCGCCGCCGCTCTCCCGCCCATCGATCCGCCGCCGCCGCCGCCGCCGATCGGAAATTGATCCCCTTTGTTCAATTCATCGATCCCGACAAGATGGCGCCGCGGCCGCCCGGCTGGTTCGGCTCGTCCCGGGATGGCTTAGCCGGCCCCCGGACGCCCGCCTCACCCCACACACGGGGGTGTGTGTAGTGGGTGAGGGGACGACGGCGACACCACCCTTGGAGCCCCCTCCCCAAAACACCCACAAACAGCCCCCCCTCCCCTCCTTCAGCGTCTCTCCAAACCCCCCCTCCTCCTCCCCTCACTCGCTGCCTCCCCAGGTTTATCAACCGGGCAAAGAGTAACGGGAGGGGTAACGGGAGAGGAACGACAGGAAAATTAACCTCGGGGGTTGTTGGGCGCCTTTGGCTTCCTCGGAATTATTTTGGCCACCTCGCCCCCCCCCCCCCCACTTTTCTGTCAGACTTTTCTTGAATTGAGGGGAAGTGGGAGCAACTTGGAGGTATTAATAAGTAGGAGAAGGGGGGGCTTGCCCTTCTTTTCTGTGGGTTATGAGGAGGAAATGGGGGGGCTTGTCCTTTTTTTTATGGATTATAAGGAGGAAATGGGGGAGCTTGCCTTTCTTTTTTTTATTGATAAGTAGGAAATGGGGGGGGCTTGCCCTTTTTAATTGATTGTAAGGAGGAAATGCGGGGCTTGCCCTCCTTTTTTTTAGGGATTATAAGTAGGAAACGGGGGGGGGGACTTGCCTTTTTTTATTTTTATTGATTATTTTCGCACAAGCCCACTAGGCATACTTTTCTTTACCAACTCGCTCATTCCTTGAAGGCTCCTCCAATTGGGGAAAAAAAAAGCACACACAGGGAAGTGGGAGCAAATGGGACTTGGATGTAATCATAACGGGGTGTGGGGGTATTTTTTGCTGTTTTCTTCCCGTCGATCCAGTTTGCAACCCTCTCTAACAGACACAAACTCTTTTCTTTAACCCCCTCACTGATTTATTCACAATTCCCCCCGTTTCAGTAAGGAAAGAAAAAAAAAAGGGGGGGAGATTACCACATGCAGGTAATAACCCAGTAAAGGCTGTCCATCTCTTTGCAGTAATTATTTTTTTTACAGAACAACCCCCCCCCCCCAAAAAAAAAACATGTACTTTTCCTTAAGGTAGTCCTGCTAATGTTTTTAGCAATAAGGGGTGGGGGAAATGTTAGCAACTGTAAGTTAGAAATGGTCATAACTGGGAGAGAGTGCCCCCTCCCATTAAATTGTTTTGCAACCTTTACAATACACAGGTACACACTTTTCTTAACCCCCCCCCCCCTTCTTTAATACTCTCTCAATGTTAGGATGAAAGGAGGGGGGAAGTGTTAGGAAATGTAATATGGTGGTAATAACGGGGAGGTGGAGAGATGTTTCTTGGTTTGATTATTTTTGCATTTCGCTTCCCTTAAACCTATACAGCTATACTAGGTTCTTTGACTAGCCCACCAGTTTTTGGAAGGAGGAGGAGAAGGAAGTGTTAGAAAATGAGGCTTGTGAAGAGGAGGCTCTTGAGATTTCTTTGGCCCCCCCCCCCACCATGTACCTTTTCGCTTTACCTCCCTCCTCCACAGCCTTCTGCCTTTTAGCCATTTTTATAAAAAGAGAGTAAGGAGGGGAAAAAATAGATCAGTCTCTGGGTCTCTTACATCTAATGTTTAGTTTTGACCCCCCCCCCTTCATTTCACAACCTCCTAGTTTTCTAGAGAATGAGCAAGAAATGTAGAAAAACTAAAAAGAAAAAAATGGTTGTCTGGGGATATTTGTGGGGTAGGGGGGGCTGTTCATCTCTTGAAGTTTTCCTCTGTCTTTGCTTCTTCCCAGAACCCCAACAATACCAGTAAAGCCCCTCCATTTTGAAGGCTTTCCAGTTTTTGAAGAAGGAAGAAATTTAAAATACTGCCTAAATCAGAATCCCTCTGATCTTTCTCTGTTTCCAACCCTTCTTCTATCTCTCCCCCCCCCCCCCCGTAACCCTCCTTTTGAAAAAGGTGTCTGGGTTTTGGAACATGGAAGCTAGAGGTGTTACAGGAAAAGCATGTATACTGTATATTGTATTTCTCTTTTTTTCTTCCCCACCCCCTTCAAAGTATTTATGCTTCTCTTCTAAATTTCTTTTCTTCTCTCCCTTGCGCACACTAAATCTGAAGTTCGTGGGAAACTTTGCAGGACTTTATATGCTGACTGGGGAAGAGGGAAAATAAGGGAGGAAAGGAAAGAATAGCTGTTTAATAGTGTATTTGGTCTTCTCAAGCTTTTGCCTTTATTTTTGTGGGTGAGGGGGCTCAGAAGTAGGGAACTTTGTCACTTTGTTTGTCCTATGCTTTCCTCCAACCTTTCATTAAACGGACTCCCAAGATATCCTGTTCCTTCCTCCCCAACTAAATTCTTGTGCTGAAGGGAGAGGCTTTGGATTATTAGCTTCCTCCTTAAAGCAACTATGCATACTCCTTATACATTTTTTTCGTTTGATGGGGATGATGATTGCTGACAGTAGCTGAGTGTGTATTTATGTAAGCCTTAGCCCATCTGTGGCCTTTTCTTCAGTGTCCCCCAACCGGTTCTTAAAGTCTTGGTGATGGCATGTTAATCTGACCAGGAGAACCCTCCCCCATATTTTTGAGAAGCATTCCCCCCTCCTTTTCTTCTCCCAGTCAAATTCCCTAGAAACATTTTATTTTTTTAAGGGTGAGAGAGACTGTGCGGAATAACATGCAAGGTCAGGGAAGGACTTTTTGTCTTTTGCATTGATTGTGGAGGGAATGCTTTCCTGCTTTGATGCGGGTTGGACTTGATGATCCTTGGGGTCCCTTCCAGCTCTATTATTTGTAGTCCTTTTACAGCTGAGGGACATCTTGTAGTGTGGAAGAATGTCTCCCTCCTGGCTTATGAAATTCTTTAGGCTCTTTAGGAAAAGGGTTGAAATCAACTGTGAGCAAATTCCCCCACCAACTAGTGTTTAATTTTGAAGTCACAGAGAATTCACTGAGATGCATGTCCAAGTAGTAGTGCTTAGGATCTTGGCCTCTTTTTTCTTTGTTGGGTAGACTTCCTTGCTCTGCTGATAATGTATTGATGAAGATTTGAAGGGCGCTGGGAGGGAAAGGGAGAACACTTATCTTGACAATTTACAGGATCCCTGCAGAATGAAAAGTGGGCCCCCTGTCAGCCTTTCTTGAAGGGATCCCTTTCTTGTCCCAACATAAGTCTTTTGGGGTGGGGGAAAAGGATATCTTGATCCCTCTGTAGTTGAGAGGCCTTTTGGAACCCCTGTTTTTTTTTTAAATCTGTGCCACCTATAATCTGGGGCAAAAGTGATTGTTACGCAAAACAATCACCATAAGGCTTTGTGTCATTATAGAAGTCTATTAGTTCTATTAGTTCCACTTAGTCTTTAGAGGGGTTGTGGGAGGAGGGAATGCCCGTTATCATGAGCTACCCTCCATCTTAGCATTTGCCTTAAACCTAGGAACATTTGTGTTCCCTGAAGTTAATGGTGTAATGTGAATTCCTTTAGTTTCATGCAAGCTGCTTTGTTTCGCTTCCTTGGCGACTTGTATTCCATTGATGTTCTTTTTCACAGCTTGGTGAAAAAAGTTCTGTGCCACCGCATACCAGGCACACCACGGTCTGTTCTTTGTCTTTCACTCCTTGAAATTTAACATCTGTACTGTCCAGATTTTTTTTCTTGCCTGTTTGCATCTTTCCCCATTGCTATGGGTGTATATTCTATGAGTTATGATAAGACAAGAGCAGGGTGGAGGAGCTGCTTCTGTAGGACTTGATTGCAGTACGGGTGGGAAGCCTTGCTTTAGGCTGTTGTGGGTTTAGCATTTTGTTGTAATGGATTGTGGCCCTCATGTTTCAGGCAATCACCGTCGTGTTGGGGAGGTTTGGGAAAGTGCCTGTACGGTTTTTCACAAAGTCCTAGTCTTTCTCCTTGATGGTTGCTTTGCATTTGCTTGGTGGTATGGCTTGTCTGCTTAAAGAGGGTGCAGAGAGTTGTTGGGGAATCTGTAACCACTTAATGGGATTCTGAGTAGCACAGAATCTGAATGCATTGTAGTTGTTACTTTGCTGTTACTATGAGCAGGGTTTGACTGGTGGAAGGTCAGGCCCTTTTGTTGATTTCTTTCCTATAGTTTGGGGACCGAATGCTAATCTGACAGGGCTTCTGGACCTTACCACTGGAGAAGCCATTTTCATCACAATATCTACATGATTTCCTCCTCTAAAGTAGGAAGGTTTGGTCAGCAGTCACATTAAGGGGAGTGAGGAAGAAAGAGGATGAACACATTAAACATTACTTGTTTTGTTTGGGTATTTGTTCCTGAAAAAGTTGAAGGTGTACTATTTGATAACACTTCTTAGGGGTGTGTGTTTTTATAAAAATAAATAAATATAGGCAAGAGGGAAGAATGCAAAATTTGTAAGAACTTGCCTTGTAAATCAATGTTTTTGCAATATGTATTGGTTGATCTGGGCAGGAAGATTAAGTCCAGCCTCTTTGAATGCCTGATATGTAAATTAATTTGGTTGGAAAGTTTTTATCTCCCTCCACCTTCCTTTTCTCTCACCCCTGCTGAGTAGCTGTTCAGCCAGTGCCCATGTTAGAGCTAAGATCAGGTCAGCTTGGAAGGAGCCGGAAGTAATGCTTAGAAAGATGTTTGGCATAGCTGAATTGGAATTAAAGGTGAAGAGAGTGTATTCATGTTGTTCCTGTATGCTGGTGCTAAGGACAAGTTGCTGATTTGGGTTGTGTATTTCTGTGGGAAGTCCTGAGTAGGGGAGAGTTGACAGTCAAACATCCCTTGGGGAGCTTTATGGGATGGGGCTTCTGCTGTCCCACAGAAGGAATGGCTAGTCACTTAACCTTTGTTAATGAAACTAGAAAGTGGCAAATGCAATGAGTGTACTGTCTATTATGTGAAGGAAGGGGCTTGTGACCTTTGACTTCAAGAAAGATTAGGAGATAAAGTAGAATATTTTCTTAGTCTGCTCCTTTTCTTCCTCTTTTTGAAACCTTTGAAATGGGTTTTAAATTAAGGTAGACTTGGTTGAACTTTCTTTACTTGAAAGGGTTCTTAAATTTGACTTAGAATACCTACAGGAATTCAGGAAATGAGATCCAGATGCAGGATTGTATAAAATGAAATGGATTAGATTAAGATGTAGTTAAACATCGTCTGACAACTTTAATTGTAGCTGAGTTCACTTTTGCCTGTGTGTTGTAACTGCTGTGAATGGAAAAGTTTGCATTTCCCTTGAGAATTATCCGAAAATGTTTTGTTTGCTACTGTAGGGGTACTTACAGAAGTATGAGTTGTGCAAAAATAATGTTTGAGCCAGAGTTTATTGATTAAAACTGATTATTCCAGTGTCTTAACTTACATAAATTAAAGTCTAGAATAGAAAAGAATGCAGTCAAGTGGCAGTTTGATAAATTGTTTTTGTTCTTGCTTTGTAAAAATAGCTCAACTTAATTCCTGTGCCTACTGTAAAACTTGCTTTGGCACATTTGTGTAAACGTCAATCTTGTTTTTGTCAAACTAAATGTGACCTTTTTCTCAGTGGTGCAGGATTTCTTACTGAAACCTTCTGGTGCTATTGGCGGAGAGCTCTGTTCGATTATTAAATTTTTAGACAGACTGTGTTTGGATATTCAGCCTGTGCATTAATTGGCCATCTTACAGGGGAGAAGGTGTATAACTGTTATACCTGCAAAGAAGACAAAGAGACGTAGAACATGAGGCAGATGCAGTTACACTCAGAAACCTCCATGAGCCAGTAGTGGCAGTTACTTCTGATAAAATGCTGAAAATGCCATGGCTAGTCAGGGCTATAAGCCCACTTCCTGTGCTTTTAGAAAAGGGATCTTGTCTTTGCTCCCTACACACCTTTCTGACACACCTTTCTTTTTTTCTTGAGGAATTAGAGAAGGGGGAGAAAACCAAGTGCTGTCAGATACTTTTCCTTCCTTGTTTCTTGGCTGGGTAGTTTCCTCAGTCTTTTTATTTTCCTCTTCTGCCCCTACTCCATTTCTGTGGGGTATGTGTCTGTTTACAGGGTGAGGAAATGGGAACACTCTATATAACTGTAGGATGGCTTGAGAGTAGCAAAGTTAGTGGTGGGATGACTTCTGAATGTTAGCCACCTGCAGTGGGGATTCAAATCATCATCATCATCATCATCATTCTTTATTACGGTCACAGACCAGCAAGATTATAAAAATCAGTTGCCCCTATAGGTAAGCAGAGGTCTTTGTACATGTGATTCCTCATTTAGAAGTGACTGAATGACACAGGTCTTAGTTTATAATTTCTGTTCTATAAAATTGTACTAAATTTTAAAAAAACGCAGTCTGTAAAGTAACTTGAGTTGTTAAATTCTGTGGATCTGTATCATATTTCTTTCCGTATGTTCAAAGAAGTAAAAGTGGGGGAAGGAGACAGTATTTGGCTGAACTGATTATTGCAGGATTTGATTTGAATGTAAGTTATAGCTTGAGTTCTCGGGTTATTTTACACAGAATCTATAGTTACCCTAGATATAGCATGAAGTAAATATGTTCTTTTCTGCTTCTCTTTCTTGCTCCATTTGTAGAAGATTATGCCATTCATAAGTAATTGACTGCCACTAATGCTCTGTCAGGTAGAAATTTTCTGGAGGCTGTAGCGATAGTTTCAAACAGACTAGGAGACAATATCAGTTCCAAGCTGCTGCTCCACCCTTTTTCTTCTCTGGGAAAACCTATGAGGAGTTCAGAAGAAACTTTAATGCTGGGAAATCACTGAGAGGGCTATGCAGGCTGCCTACTTAGGAATGGCCCTTCAGACACCTGGCAGCAAGAGGCAGGCTTGCCGTGCTTGAACTGCTTCATTGTAATAACACAGCTCCAGGCTGCTCAGTCCTACACTGAGATCATATCAGTATGAATGTTTAAGAAGCCAAGAACATAGTGTGGGACTGACACATCCTTGTTTGCTCCCTGCTTCATGAGCTCACCGTTGTTATGGCAGAGTTTGCCTGGCTGTGGCTGTAAAACTGCAGAGCTTTTCCTCATGAGACAACTATTCAGAATAGTGTGTTTCAAACGTTAGACTGTTATCAATTGCTGTCTCCATGGGACAAGAAGGTATAATGATAACTCTGTAGGCGCTGCGGCAGAAGCTCCAGCCAACAAGAACTTGGAAAAAGCCATCTCATTCCTGTGTGGTTCATAATATCCTGAGGCTCTGTATTTTCCTCAGTTGGGTTAGCTGGGCTGTGTATAGTATTGATCCCCAAGTGAGGTACTACTTCCATGCCTCTCTCAGTTTATTTATATTTTGCTGCTTCATGCAGGCAACAAAACTGGGAGCCCTCATGGTCTTTTGCTGAGCAACCTGTACGTGGTGTGAAGATGAGGCAGAGTTAGTCCTAGCCTTGGTTGCTTTAGCGGTACCTTAACTTACCACCGTAACCCAAGGTCTTAGGGTTGTGTTCCTAATTTATATGAGGCCAGTTTGAATTTGCTTTCCTTACTTTTGACTTTATTTGTTTAACTGTGTTAGAGAATAATCCCAGTGTTCTTTCCTCAGAACTTGATGTGTGGTGGATTCCCTGAAATTTGCTTGGATGTCAGTAATACTGACAGAAAATGTAAGACTGGATTCCTTTTTTAAAAACTGAAATAATTAACTAAAACCATATGCCTGTGTATACACATTTCCATATTTATCTGGTGTCACCTCAGGGTTTATTGAGCACTAGTTCCATGCACTCTGTCTGTAAGTCCTAGCCCTTAGCCTGAAGCAGTGTTTTCCAGGTGAGGAGATGCAACTTCATGCTAGCTCCCTCTTTAACTTGATGTAAATACTTGCGTATCTGCAGATCTGTTCTGTTGCTTAGAATTTGAATAAACAAACCTGTGTGGTCATCTGCCTTTGCTTTTAGAATTTGAATGATTTCCTTGATTCAGAGCAGAATCGTGATTCCTACAATAGATATGTGGTTACTAGAAGATATTACATAGGTTTCTTTGAGACTTACAGTGCTCTGTAAAGTATGGTAGGTTGAGGAACTGTAGTTCCATAGTTGTTCAATGAGATTCCAGACTGGGAATTTGAACCTGGGTCTTTGTGTGGTCAAGTAAACCATATTGTCCATGTTAACAGAGTTGGTCTGTCCTGGGTTTAGGTTGCCAGTCTGAACAAATGCTGGATACAGTAGCTCAGTTTGCTTTTATGGGAACTAGTAAACATGGTACATAAAGAAATAGGTTTGCTGCTTTTCTTTGTTATTCTGAGTTCATCCTGCTTCAAGAGGTCACTGAGTGGGTGGGTGGCCTGTCTCAGCGCCTTGCAGCTTACAAAGGTTGACATCCTTTTACTTAGTGTAGAAAATCACAACCAGAATAGTCCCATTGGATCAGTGGAGATCTGGTGAATCATCTCCTCCATAAATCTCATTGATTAAGTGGGCCTACTCTAATTGCAGGTTACTGTGCTAGGCAATAGAATTGCAGTCAGTGAGTCCTGTGATACTGTATAACTCTAAAATGTATTTTATCTACCCCCATCTTTTCCTTACATGCAGAAAATCATTTTGGGTTGTGAATAGAAGGCCTTTCCTTTTCATAATACTCATATAGAAAACAGGAAAGAATGAAGTTAAACATCTTATGTTCTCTGACATCATTGGTTTTCTGATAGGTAGAGTGTGGAGGCTCAGGGATAACTGAATCTCAGTAACTTAGCATTCATGGAGAAAAAATCTGTGGTCAGCTCTGCTTTAAGACAATTGCACTTTCTAAATTAGGTGCTGAATGCTGCTGACGTGGTAGCTGGTTACCAAACCATACTTAATAATGGCTGAAGGGGGTAGTCATTGGATTAATAATAAACTTTGTAGTGTGGGTAGAACCTGGAGGCATTTGAATGCCAGGATGATGAGATTGGCCTTTTAAATACTTAAATGGATAGTTGAAGTGCTGGGCTGTGGCACCAAGAATGGCTTTAGCTTCAGGTAGCATTAATCTGGCACAGCAAAATAACAAAGAGGTGTGCCACATCTTTATGTCAAGAGATTTGTAATAGCACAGACTATAGTTACAGCAGCCCCACTAGCTGCCGATTCATTTCCAGACTCAATTCAAAGTGCTGGTTTTAACCTGCAAATCCTAAATGGCTTGGGTCCAAGCTATCAAGGACTGCATCTCCCTCTATGAGCCTGCCTGAGAATTAAGATCATCAGGAGAGGCCTTTCTCTTGCCCCCCCCCCCCCGGTACACTTGGTGGGGACATAGGAGAGAAACCTCTCTCTTGCTGCTCCCAGACTCCCTCCCATGGGAAGCTAGCCTGGCCCCATCTTTGCTGTCCTTCTTCAAGCAGGCAAATACCTTTCTCTTCAGGCAGGCTTTCCCTCAGTGACTGATTGTGTAGGAGACAATAAACAGGATGGTTTATATGTTGTTGTTGCTTCCAAATATGTCTTTTTCTAATGTTTTCCCTAATATTTTAAATATAATATTAATTTAATGTTTGAATAATTTACTGTTTTCAGATTTTAATATTGTGTTTTTAATGATGTAACTGCCCTGGGTCCTTTTTAAGGGCAAAATATTTTAAATAAAATAAATAACTAAAACCATGGGCACACAACACTCTTTTCAAGTGCATGGAATGGCCTCTGGAACCCCAGCTGAAGGAGTGGGCCCATGAAAGTTTATTCTCTGATGAATCAGTTAGTCTTAAGAGTGGCCCAGAACTCTGTAATTTTTCTAGATAATTGTGTTGCTGTCGTTAGGAGTTAGTTAAATCCATAGAAATACCCCTCTGGATCCTCAGAACACATGGAGATTCTTCATCTAGCACTGGCATCAAAGGAGTCAATTTTTATCCATAGGCAGGCAGGCATCTATGTGTCTTATGCCTGGCCTTCTCTGTCACTTCCTGACACAATTTCTTAGTGGGTTTCATGGGGCTGGTACAGTAGTGTAGATCAGCCCATTTACACATTGTTGTTTTTGCCATATTTGAAACCTTTTGTATTTTAATCATCTGTTTGTTTTTTATACAACCCCCCCCCCCCCCCGGCAAATGTCTGTATGGATATACGTATACAAAAATAGAAAACACAAAGCAGTCAAAATCAGGATGAGAACACATCATCTGAAATGTTATCAAAATGTTAAGACTATTAGGATGTTATGTGTCAGCAATATAATATAAATGGCCAAGTTTTAAAAACCCACCAAATTCAGGAACTGATTTCATGCAAAAATGAAATATTTCAGCCTAAATGTTATTGTTGAGAGAAGAACTGTCACCGGGGAAGGATGGAGGGCGGTACTCTGTAGAAGACTCTGATCGCCAGCAGTCACACCGTGATGCTTGCCTTTGTTTCCTAGGCTTGCATTCTCTTCTCTTGGCTGTCTCATGTAGCGAATGTTAAGCATGTCTTGTATAGACCAGCCATTACTACTAAATGGGAAACAACCATCTTCAGTTCATGTTGTCCTTCATTTGTGAGATCTTTTGTCTGTCTAGCTCAGTAGAAGTGATTCCAGAGTTTTCATCAGGGACTGACATGTTCCTTACATCAGACCTTGATCCTTTTAAACAGAGATCTGAAAAACTGCACTTGGGTTGCTTGCATGTAAAACATGTCTTCTACCAAGGAGCTGTAGTTGAATTTAGGAATGCCTCATAAATGTTTCAATGTACCCTTTAAATCCTCCTACATTTTGCATATTATGCAGAACAGAGATTAGACCCCGTAGATAATTTGTCAGTTAAGAGGTTGCAAAAACTCCTAAGTAGTTTCTCATTGGAAACAGATGAGGGTCTTAGCCTTTGGGAAGAAGTAATTTCATTAATTTCCGTAATATTGTATTTTTTATGTTTTACATATGGTCTGTTTTGAAAATACTTCCGCTGAGATGCTGAAGTTTATCAGTTTACTCATTATCTGGGGTGCAACCATAAGTTGTCAAAGTGGTGAAGGCCCATTTGAGCTACGCTAGGTCAGCTGAAGCCATGCAAAGTCCAGTCCAAACCACTCCTAGCCTATGGCTAGCCTTATCTTGGCCTGACTTTGTGTTAACATGGCAGCAGTGTTCCTGGGCCAAAGCAAGTTTGAATCTGCCTCAACTCAACCCTTTTCTCTCCCGTTCTCTTCACCACCCATTTTTATCTCTTCTGTCAGCTAATCATAGCTTAGCAGGTGTGCCAGCAAATCTCCTGAGATCAGCCAGCACAAGAGAGTTCTCCTGGTACAAGGGCAGTTGTGCTGGCATGAGAGGCTTCTACTCATTCCAGACCCCTTGCAGCCAGTGGTTCTTTAAGTTAGGATTGCGCTTTAGGTTAAAGTTCTGATGGTAGTTCTGGATTATTACTAATGGGGGGGGGGTTATAATTAGGGAGAAGTTGCTCTGGAATCCACAGATTCTGATTGACGTTTTTTGGGGCGGTGGTACTTCTGTAGAAAACATGGAATGCTTTAAATATTTTCTTACTTAGCTTTTATATTATGCTTCCCTTGCATGCCTGATATCGATTGTCTTCATAATCCTTATAATTCTCTGATAGCCCTCAGTTTCTGATAGCCTCACGCTGTTTTCCATTACCACAGATCAGGATGTTGAGATCGAGGAAGTAATGGGTGTTGAAAGCCATCCTCAGCAAGTTTCTTTACCTGAGAAGAAATTTATGCAAAGGACATCCTTTACTCTTATGCTTAGGTAGATTGGCTAGATGCTAAAGAAGGCAGAGCACCTACACCAGTTGCTCAGAAGAGAGTATTTCAGGAGGTGGATGCTTATATGGTAATAAATGTACACATGTTGAAATACTCTCTTCTGAGCAGTTGTTGAAGGTGCAGGAACCATATCCACTTAGCATATGACTAGCCTGCTTCTGGTATCCATCTTCATTGTAATAGGTGCAAGAAACACTTGTCGGTTTTGTCTGCAGAAAATACGTGGAGTGTGGGTGTTTCCCTGTCTTTATGCATGGATGTGAGTAATCTGATTGGCTCATATACCAAAAACATGTGTGTTGCTGTTTAACGATTCATGTGAACATATGCATATCTGAAGCAAACTGATAGCAAAAAGATACCAGTGTTGCACCAGTGTTACTGGCAACTACTATAGCCTTTGGAGTGTCCTGTGCAAGGTTTCCTCTAAACTGTTTGGCTGCACGGTGTTGCACACCCCCCCGCACACCTGCAGTGCGTGTTTCCAGCTCAACCTTGGGGAGGTGGAGTCCCACCTAATTGGGCTGAAAATTAGAGGAAATGTAGGTCTTGTGCTATTCCCCTTGAATCATCCTAAATGTTATTATGTATATATAAAGTCTCTTGTTGAAGGGAATTTCTGATTACTTAAATATATGTTTGTGTGTACACGCATGCATGTACACTTAAACATGGTGTTTGGATGCCAAATATTTGAAAAACGTCGCTTTACATGGAGCTTGAGTTTTGAATCAGACATGCTGAACAGTTTAGAGTTAGTCACATGTTAACTCTGTGTGATGTATGTTGTTTGTTACTGTGTGTTCCACTTATAATGAATTAATAAATTAAGTGGCAAACTCATCAACATGCTTAATGAGAGAGTTTTATGGGAGTGAGAGTGGAATGGAGACATCTGATTTCTATGGTTGTTGACCTTTATTCAGAGAACCATTTCTCCCTTTACTCTAGTATACTTATTTTTTATCTTGTGTATGGGGTAGCCACTTTATTCATTACTGTGAAGTAGGAGAGTTAAGTGAACATGGTTTCAGCTAGTAAAAGTTAGTTAAGAAGCAGATCCGGAGAGAAGGGGACTCATCTGAAGAAATGTCTGAAAAGAGGAATAGGTGTTGTAGCTACACAATACTGCCAAAACCTAAAAGTGAGGTATTTGAAGTTGACAAGAAAGCAGAAAAGCAGGTTGACAACTTTACTTGTATAGTGAAAAACATTGTAACTTATTAAAATGCAAAATGAATATTTATTAACTGTTAAAAAAACCTCTCTCACTTGCCCAATTTATGCTGTTTGATGACTTACTCAAGCTGAACAATGAGTGCACGTTGATACTGTAGATAAATAGTTTAAGTAAAGTGGAGGCTTAAACTGGTTTACAAGTAATTTGCTTTTCCCTGAATAGGTGCAGTTCTATGAAGCAGTATCCAAAATCCCCAGGTGGGAAAGGGTCTAGGGATGTCTTGAGAGATTACTAATGAATTCTGTAAACCCTCTTCAATTCAATTCCGAGGATTCTTGGGGGAAAGATGGGTTTTGTATTTAGTATAAAATACTGTACAAAATAAAATTGTGTAAGTGTTCTAATAAGGTACTGACTGTTCATTTTTACCAGAACATCTTGTTTGTTAAACAATACAGCAAAACAGTCTAGGCTTTGCAGTTCACTTTTCTAATTATTGACTTGATATGTTTTTAGCCATTATTACCAGTTCATATTTATTTATTTATTTATTTAACTTATATGCCGCCCACACTACCCAAAGGTCTCTGGGCGGCATATGCAAGAGCAGGCCAGGAATTGTAGAAGGTAAAACTACATTGTGGTTAAATCTTCTGACCATGTGGGAACAGGAAAGAGGAGAATGTACAAGCCAAAAGCATTACTTGAGCTGGCAGAAGCTAAGTCATGGTTTAGTGTTTTTTGTGTATGTGGCCAATGTGGGGAATATAAACCCATGGAGATAGCTCCTGGCAACTTTGCTATAGCATTCTTTCTAGAAGTTGTGATCACAGGAATTGCTGCTGGCTGTATTGCCAGCTCATGCACTGTCCCACTCTGTGTGACTGTGTCTGAGCTTCTGTGCAAGAAAAAAAGGTGAGTGTGAATTAACCGAAACAATACAGTGAGCACTTTTAGTTTACTGTCATGAGAAACTCATTAAATGGTTGGAATGCTTAATGCATAATATGTAGTAATTTTAGAACAGGACAAAGCTGGTGCAGCTGTATATGTTTCTGTGGGATTTTGTTTACCTTTCAGATAAAGGGTTAAAAATATTGTTGTTTGGCAGACAGATTGATAAATGAGATAAATGACCCAGAGTCATGCCTGCAAGAAGCTTAAAATGGGGAATCTGTCTATAGTGGACTCTCTTATACGTTGGCTAGTATTCTGTCTGAACAAGGAATATGTTGTCATCACTAGTGGCAGATTGCCACTAACTGAAGAGTTCTTTTTAAAACTTTTGGTGTGTGCACAGCTTGCTGTCATTGCACATGAGTTGAGCACACTAAAAAAAAAAAGAACCTCTTAATGACAATCTGCTGCTGATGTCATTTCCATTGCACAGGTAGTGCTGTGCAACAGGATACTGGCCACAGTGTAGATGCTTAGGAGTAAATTTAGCTTTGGTGTTTTAAGCTTTCAACTCAGCAGAAAAACAAAAAGGTGTTAGCTTTGGGTTTGTTAAACATGTTGTTGTTGTTTAGTCGTTAAGTCGTGTCCGACTCTTCGTGACCCCATGGACCAGAGCACACCAGGCCCTCCTGTCTTCCACTGCCTCCCGGAGTTTGGTCAGAGTCATGTTGGTAGCTTCGATGACACTGTCCAACCTTCTCTGTCGTCCCCTTCTCCTCTTGCCTTCACACTTTCCCAACATCAGGGTCTTTTCCAGGGAGTCTTCTCTTCTCATGAAATGGCCAAAGTATTGGAGCCTCAGTTTCAGGATCTGTCCTTCCAGTGAGCACTCAGGGTTGATTTCCTTCAAAACGGATAGGTTTGTTCTCCTTGCAGTCCAGGGGACTCTCAAGAGTCTCCTCCAGCACCACAATTCAAAAGCATCAATTCTTCGGCGGTCAACCTTCTTTATGGTCCAGCTCTCACTTCCATACATCGCTACTGGAAAAACCATAGCTTTGACTATGCGGACCTTTGTCGGCAAGGTGATGTCTCTGCTTTTTAAGATGCTGTCTAGGTTTGTCATCGCTTTCCTCCCAAGAAGCAGGAGTCTTTTAATTTCGTGGCTGCTGTCACCATCTGCAGTGATCATGGAGCCCAGGAAAGTAAAATCTGTCACTGCCTCCATATCTTCCGCTTCTATTTGCCAGGAGGTGATGGGACCAGTGGCCATGATCTTAGTTTTTTTGATGTTGAGCTTCAGACCATTTTTGGCGCTCTCCTCTTTCACCCTCATTAAGAGGTTCTTTAATTCCTCCTCACTTTCTGCCATCAGAGTGGTATCATCTGCATATCTGAGGTTGTTGATATTTCTTCCGGCAATCTTAATTCCGGCTTGGGATTCCTCCAGTCCAGCCTTTCACATGATGTATTCTGCATATAAGTTAAATAAGCAGGGGGACAATATACAGCCTTGTCGTACTCCTTTCCCAATTTTGAACCAATCAGTTGTTCCATATCCAGTTCTAACTGTTGCTTCCTGTCCCACATATAGATTTCTCAGAAGATAGATAACGTGGTCAGGCACTCCCATTTCTTTAAGAACTTGCCATAGTTTGTTGTGGTCCACACAGTCAAAGGCTTTTGCGTAGTCAATGAAGCAGAAGTAGACGTTTTTCTGGAACTCTCTGGCTTTCTCCATAATCCAGCGCATGTTAGCAATTTGGTCTCTAGTTCCTCTGCCCCTTCGAAATCCAGCTTGTACTTCTGGGAGTTCTCGGTCCACATACTGCTGAAGCCTGCCTTGTAGGATTTTGAGCATAACCTTGCTAGAGTATGAAATGAGTGCAATTGTACGGTAGTTGGAGCATTCTTTGGCACTGCCCTTCTTTGGGATTGGGATGTAGACCAGGGGTGGGCAATTAATTTCTATAGGGGGCCACATGAAAAATCTGAACTGTGTTCGGGGGCCGAACCAACTTTACTTAAAAATAAAATGAAACAGTGATGTTATGATTGTTTTTATTTTAAACTTGTTAATCTTCACAAATACTAAAGAGGTTTTTTGCGGTATGTTAAAGATAAGCAACTGACGGCAGGCCCCGCGGGCCGCACTTTGCCCAGGTCTGATGTAGACTGATCTTTTCCAATCCTCTGGCCACTGCTGAGTTTTCCAAACTTGCTGACATACTGAGTGTAGCACCTTAACAGCATCATCTTTTGAGATTTTAAATAGTTCAACTGGAATGCCATCACCTCCACTGGCCTTGTTAGCCATGCTTTCTAAAGCCCACTTGACTTCACTCTCCAGGATGTCTGGCTCAGGGTCAGCAACCACACTATCTGGGTTGTCCGGGACATCCAGATCTTTCTGGTATAATTCCTCTGTGTATTCTTGCCACATGGTGTTATATAAAGTTATAATACTGCTATAATTTTACGTTTACACATTGTGTTTATTCCAGGAGCTGTTTATTTCTGAGGCTTGTTTTTAGACCGAGGTTCAAAAGTGGCTGTATTGAGAATAATCTGATGTGAGAAGTACCACAGCTGCTTTCCTAATATGGTGCTGAAAAGGATACTAAACACATAGAACAGACACATTAGTCAAAGCTTCAAGATATATATGCATTTGGTGTCTCCTTAGCACCAGGTTTTACATCTGCGGTTAAATTTGAGGAAAGTTAGGAAGCGTGAATACCTTAGTGTAGAATAGGGCCTTCCTTGTGTTCTTTACTTGATAGTTATTGTGCTGTTAACAGATGACTGTTAAAATATGTTGCAAACAACATGCTCTTATTGGTGTTGAAACTGAAGCATTGTGACTAAAAATCAGGCGATGCCAGAGTTTCTGGTTGTGCAACTTACGTTTTCATGAATCTTCTGTTCCTGCTATGCCACTAGTACTGTTGTAAGATAAGTGTATAGCTGTTTACATCTGAAATAATTTCCAGGGGAACAACTTTAAATTGTGTATGCCAATCCGATGATGATGATGAAAACATCTAATGAAGTGAAAAAATGGGAAAAAGGAATCCACTACCTTCTGAGGGATAAATTAGATCGTATATGGGTAATCCAGGCTTAGAAACTCCTTCGAGATGTGTATGTGTTAATTTAAATGGCACATACACCTTTCAATTTGAATTAAGATTTATATGTATTGAGGATGGTAAATTTTCCCCTGTACTATAATTTTCTGTCCTTACAAGCCACTATTTGCCCTACTGAGGAGAATGTGTAGGTGCCTTATCATTTTCACTGGGATTTATCTCCTTCCCAGCACCACCGGTTTGCTCCTAATTTGTAGTGGGGGGTGATAACTACTTCTGTTTTTAAAAAGGGGCAAATCCTAATTTTGGATCTTTGCCTCATCTGGTTGAATGTGTGTACTTCAAGATGAGAATCTATCTTGTGGAATATCAAGTGAAGAACAGCCTAACCCCCCCCCCCCCGGAGAGAACCTTAGCTAGGTAGCAGTTCTTGAAGTCCTGCCCCAAAATGTACCCTGGCTGAAATCCTGTTTGCACGGCTGTGCCATGTAAAGCTGATGATCACAGCTGAGGTGATTTTTTAGTAATTAAAAAATTGCTGTTTCCCCCATGAAGGTTGTGAGAGTCCCATGAAACTCATTTCACGTTGGCGAAGCAATTGGGGGCTGCAGGATGGGAGGAAGTCTTTAATTTCTGAAAACCACTGTCTCCAATAAAGTCATTTTCAGAAATTCAAGACTCCCCACGCATCCCACAGCCCCCAGTGTCTTTCCCATGATAAAAGGGATTCCAGAGAGCCTTAGGTTCTGGTGGGGCAGGTGAAACTGGAAATGTCTAACATTATGTTTTCAGATGTTGTTGTATGACATTTCTTATTATTCCAAGCCAACATAAGGAATGATGAGAATTGTATTCCAGTGGTACCCGGGCAATCAAAGTTTGAAAACTACTATCAGTTCCTCTGTGTGACCTGCATATCTATTTAATTTTCAACTCACCTGTTCCACAAAGGCTCAGTGCACTATACCACCACAAAGTAATGATTTTATTACACATGTAGTTGTTATGCTCAAGTTTTAGGCACTTAAGGTAACAAGTCCCCTGAGATTTTTGCAGTCCTGTTTCTATTATATGAGCTTTTACAATTGTGCTCTTGTGGGCGAGGCACAGTTCAGTGTGTTAACTTTAGTCATTTGGTGAGTTACTATTGCTGCTACCTACAGTAGATGTAGTAACTCAGAGATTTTTAATAAATAACTTGTGGGGGGAATATTGCTTTGAACTTGTAATGGAGGTGCTAATTCAGAAGGGAGAGCTGTGCTTATGAAACTTCTGAGTTGGAAACTACGAGGCAAGTGTTGATTTTTACAAACGTTTTTCTTTGCAGGCTGGAATGTTCATTTTATACTAGTTGGGGAGAAGGTTGTTCTGTTTGTGTTGTTTTGGTTGTATATTGTAGAGCGCATTAACTGTCATGTGTTGTTTTGGCTGTATATTGTAGAGTGCATGAATATGTAGCTGCAGTAGTAATAGCTGCAACTTTTCTTAAGCAAAATGCATGCAGGGAAGGTTTGTGGAAGAATTGTCAGAACATTTGTATTTGTCAGCAAATGCTGCCAGTTTACAATGTTTATCAATTTCTTAGCAATCACAGCCAGCTCTTATGAGCATTCCCATTTATTTTTTAAGGCGGAAAGAGCATTCAGTTGTTACTGAACGTGGTTTATAAACTGAAAAACCAGACAACTTGCAAGGTTTCAAGGTTTTGTTTGACAACTGATGGTGCTCTGGTAACAAGTGTCTCCTAAAATCATCAATTTAACGTGCTTGATGTATTTTCTCACTTGCTGAGGTGCACATTTTCTTTATACATTAAATAGTTGTTTGCTGGCTAAGAAGAAAATCTTACAGAATTCAGTTCATACTTGGAAGGTAGGATATTCCTCTTCATGTTCATACTTTCTTATCTAAATTTTCTGTAGCAGAAATCAAAGGTTACACCAACTGGAATGATTTGACCTAAAGAATGTAAAGAGGTTCAGAAGGCTACACTTTTAACACCATGATCTTTTTAGAGTAACCATTTACAAAGGTTCTTGATAAATAGTTGTATCATCCTCTTGTATGAAGAAGTATCGTGTTGTGGCTGCTTTGGTCTAAATGTTTGTGTAGTTGAACCTTCTTCATCACACACATTAAATTAATTAGTTATTTGAAAGATAACACAGGACTTTGCTGTCCCCTCCCCTACATTCTTGGCTTAAAGAAACATTTGCAGCTTTTAAAAAAGGCCATCAGTTGACCTGGTAGTTAATTAATGTGCCAGTCTTATGTAAGGCTTGTCGTGTTTGTGGTGGTGAACTGCATGCAGTCTTTTGTATTTTTATACAGAATCAGGGCCTTGAGGTTAGAATGCTCAGAACACTCTTGGTTCTAGTAGAGATACAGAGTGGGCCTCAGTGAATTCTGTAATTAGAAATAACTATAAAGTCAAGTTTCCATATTCTTCTTCGTTAATTGGCTTGAAATTAATAAGGACTAGTGATATTTCTGTAGAACAGTGGTTCTTAACCTTTTCTTTACCACAGACCCCCTTTAAATACCTTTTGTTGTCGTGGACAACCAACTCAAGATTTAAAACCTTAAAGTGCATCAAATATTTATTTCAAGTTTCTCAGGAAGGGTCTCATAGACAGCCATTCGTTGCTATAATTGCAACACTTAAGATGACTGGAGGAAGCTTCATTTTGCTCTGAACAGGATGCACCCTCATCGACAGCATCAGTTCTTTTACGTTTTAAATTTAGCCAGTGATCCATTCTGAGGCTTAGCCAAAATGTATCGTTATGAAATTCACTGTAATAATATCGAAAAGTCACCTTACCTGACAATAACCAAATGGTTTTATTAGCAGAAATCGAAGAAGCACAATCATTAAGTTTGTCTAAACACTGACATTGACTGACTCAGACTCTCTTCTCTTGGCTTCTGACTGTCTGTGCAGTAGCAAGAAATGTCATGTGCTGTCTCTCAGCCACTCAGCATCATTCACTTGCATGTTCTCACTGTGAAAAAATATCAAATAGTTGTTTGTTATCAAACAGTTATTTTCATAACTGATTTTTTACTTTTGTTTGTTTTTAATGGAGGTGGTAGGTTAGAAAAGCCAAGTTTTCCGCAAACGAGCAAGGGAAATCTTTCTTTCTTTCTTTCTTTCTTTCTTTCTTTCTTTCTTTCTTTCTTTCTTTCTTTCTTTCTTTCTTTCTTTCTTTCTTTCTTTCTTTCTGTCTGTCTGTCTGTCTGTCTGTCTGTCTTTCTTTCTGTCTTTCTGTCTTTCTGTCTGCTTTGTGGACCCCTTGTGAGGGCATTACAGCTCCCTAGGGGGCCATGGATCACAGGTTAAGAAGCTATGCTATAGAACATATCCTCTATTTTGTGTGCACTTGCTGTATAAACTTTTTTTTTAAGTTGATAGGTTTTCTGGGGGTTTTTTTAATGGAGTGGGAGAAATCAGGGTACTACATTGTGTATGTTTTTGAAGGATTAAAGTGGTGCAGCACATTGCATTGGATCCTTCACATAATGTGGCAGTGACTTAATATCTCCATTACCTATATGATGAATTCTATCATATCCTTGGTAGGTTGGATTTTTCTGGTATTGTATCATTTATTGTAACAAATCAACTGAAACTTTGGCCTTACCCCCCCCTCCCCCATCCCTGTGCTGACTGATTAGGTACATAGCCTCTGTGAAAATAAGGGAAACTTTAAAAGTGTCTATCAGCATTTGTTAAAACTGGTAGCAGAGTGCTGTGAAGGCATATAATTAACCACCCAACAGTTAAATACAATGATCACTTTAAAGCTATATATGTGTGGAGGGGGTGCTGTGTTGCATATTACACAGATTTTGCTTGAGAGCTAGTTAGTGTTCTATTTCTTGCTTTTTACAATGTTGAGGGAGAACTTGGGTAATGTTTGAGGGTTTCCTTTTAGATTTAGAGCTCATGTAGTACAGCAGCCAAGAGTGAGCCAGGAATCTCTTGGTTCAACCTCAACAAAGCTGTGAAGTCTTTAACTGGCCTCAGGCAAGTTTCTCTTTCTCAATGTCAGCCTCTGTCTGCAGTTATTGTTGTTATGGGCTGTCCAAGTCACTTCTGGTATGTGCAACTCTAATGAGATTTTTATGGTAGGAATGTTTTACCACTGCCAGCCCCTGCCAGTGAGTTTCCATGGCTGAGGGGGAATTTGAACCCAGATCTTTCAGTTCGACGCGATACACTACACCAGCCATTCTCAACCTTTTTTTGGCCACGACCTTAAGCACAATGTGAAAGAAATATAGTCTGAATCAGGATTGTATAAGTTATATGACAAACCTTACAAGGTTGTGTATGAGAAATTATTTTCAGTCTGTATCCCCCTTCAGAGGTGCCAGGGGCCCCCAGGGGACCATATGTCCCCTGTAGAGAATGACTGTACTCTCTCTCTCTGTAGAATGGGGATAATAATAATACCGGCAAGTATCTCACCTGTTCCTTATGAGTTTGTGAGAATTTCTAAGTCTCCATGCTTTGAGTGTTAGGGTGTGGTAAACATAAGTTCTGCTCCAACCTTTAAAAAGGGAACACACAATAGGTTCCATTGCAGAAAGTGTCCGTGTCATTATCTGGCATTTGCACTTGGATTTGGAAAAGGTCCCTTTCTGCTACTGTGAAGAGTCACACATTGGTGAGCTGGGTTGACCAGTGTTATGACTGAATGTTGCAATAATCATCTTACAGACTACTATTTTATGGAGCTGAAGGTTGATACAGAGCTTTTGAACTTTGTGATGTGAACTACTAAGTTGCTCCAGACATTCTCACTGCCTCTCCTTTATGATCCTTGAGCGGCATCACTTGAGTGATTGTTCTACACCTAATAGGGATTTGCCAGAGTGAGAAATGGTGCAAGAGCTTTTCTGAGTATACATCTCTTTGGGATGTGATCGTAAGCAACTGTTTATTATGCTCATTTTTCATTTCATATGCGAGCAGTGTCTATTTTATGACTATATTAAGCTGAAGCTGATGTGATAGCAAGCATATCTCAAAACAAAATTGCTTCTCTTGTGTTAGAGCATTTACTCTTTGCATTTATTCACTCTCCCCCCGCCAGCACTGTGGACTTGCCCTTCAGTATATGTTGATAATGCTTAGATTGGTTAACATATAACCTGGTAAAATTTGAAATGTTCATACATTTTGCATGTACTGTGTGCTTCTCCTCTGTGTTGTACTATGTACTACTCTGTAACCCAGCTGCACTTCCTTGTCATTATAGCACGAATCCAAGATATAACTGGTAGCCCTGAGAGTGAATGACACAGCCCCATGCTTCATTGATGTGTGGTAGTACTACAGAGACGATATATTTATCTTATTATATATTTAAAATATTTTTACCCCACCTTTCGCCTTTAAAAGGACCCATGGTGGCTTGTATCATTAAAAGACAACATTTAAAACAAAAAACAATATGTATGTAAATATGAAAAAGGATCGAAGAAATACCACTCAGAAACAAAAGCAATACAGTGGACCCTTGACTTATGGAATTAATCCATATTGGAACGGTGGCTGCAGGTCGAAAAGTCTGTAGGTCGAGTCTCCATTGACCTACAATGCATTGAAAACCGATTAATCCGTAACCGGCCGTTTTTGGTCCATTTTGTTTGATTTTCCGGTCTGTAGGTCGATTCTCCGGCCGCAAGTCGAACCTAAATTTTGCGGCCAGAGAAGTCTGTAACTCGAAAAGTCTGCAGGTCGAGCCGTCTGTAAGTCGAGGGTCCACTGTACTGAAAACACATTCAAAGTAGTAAGGCATAACAATCCATTTAAAAATCCCATCCAGACAGCTAATCACTCGGAAAGCTTACCTAAAGAGAAAGGTCTTTGCCTTCTTGTGGAAGGACAGCAAAGATGGGGCCAGTTTGGTCTCCTGTGGGAGGGAGTGCCAAAGTCTGGGAGCAGTATGAGGCCTTTTTTGTTTGTTTGTTTGTTTGTTCCAGCTTCACTACTCTGCAGACTAAATTTGAGGCAGAGGGTTCTTTCTGTGCTGAAAATACATCAACAAAAAGCTGTTAGGAGCTTCAGTCCTGGCTATTCCTGCTGTGTAAGGAATGATAATAATAAAAGTTATCAGGTATGTTAAAAAGAAGACCAAGCTGGAGCATTTGGAAAGTTCCCCAGACTGTTTTGGGCACCTATGGAATTGATTGTCTTCCTCTTGTATGCCTTTCCCGCATGCTGCTACTACAACCTAATTCCTCATGATTATCTTTGAGCTGCATCCCATCCGATGCAAACATCTGGTTCCCTTCTTGTCTCAGGGGAGTATCATGTCAGAGCTTGTGCTTAGTTTAGCAGAGTGACATGCTCCCAGGGGCTGCTATTCTTCATTTTGTTTTAAAGGGTCCTCTTTGTTAACATGGGAAGATGATGTTAAAGATATAGATCTTTGGTCAGCAAGGAGTTTTTTAGAATCTTCCTCTCTTATACCCTTTCCCATGCTGTTTAGGGAAGTAAAGACTTCAGGCTCTGCCTGTGGTAACTAGTTGGCAAGTTCAGTTGCCCTCCATCATGTAGCCCTCCAGATTATTGGACGACAGCTGCCCTCGGCCCTACTTAGCAGAAACATCTGGGCCGGGGATCATCCATTGCACACCATTGGCTTGGATGCTGCCCATTTATTTTGCTCTGCCACTGGTTGGTAATTGTAGAGTCAAATGCCATCATGCAGGCAGAGGGATCTGATTTGAAGGATGCCAGTTATATTGCTAATGTTTGAACACTTTGTTTGATTTTCCCAATACTGGTTGCTGCTATGGTTCCAGCACTAACATAGGGTCTTCACATGTTGGCTGTAATATTTTCTCTGACATTCAGGAAATGCCTATACAATGAGAGGATTGCCTTTTGGCAAGCCTCTTTTAATAATGGTATCAACACTACTTTGCATTTATTTAACATGTTTTAGAGTGGTTCACATGCATAACTCCAGAAAGCTATTTTATGTGTAATATAGCTGAGAGATAGCAGCATGTCAAAGTCCATCTTGGTCATGAAAGCCCAGAAGAAAATTCAAAAAGTTGAAAAAAAATCTTAGTTACCTTTATTCCCCCCCCCCCCCCGCCCCCACATGACAACTTTTCCTGGTGGAAAAACTAAACACTTTGGGGAATGTAGATAAAACCTCTTGATAACAGATATTCTCTTTTGGAATTAATGAAATGGTGTTAAAACAAGGTTTTATTTATACAAAATGTCAACAGCTGTGTATTATGCAAGAACAATAATTGCTGTGCACATTGTTAACACATACAACATTTAAACGCAAGACACATTCTGCACCTGGTGGGTGCTGCCATCTTCATGAGGAGAGCATAACGTTGGGAGAGGAGCTTCTTTGCTTTTGTAATGCTGCTTTCCTTCTGTTGATCTTTGTTCTTTCTGATTGTCCTGGTTGACACTCACAAAAGAAGCAAGACTGTTTCTGTCCAAATGGTAGTTTATTTTTGTTTATCACAGAATTTGTAGTTTTTAACTTCATCCTCCCCCCCTTCTTAAATGGCAGACCATATGTGCTTAAGAGTACAGCAGTCTGCAATTTCTTTAGTATTTTACATACATTAGCAACTTTGCTTGTTCACTAAATATCCCAAAGAGTACAATTTTATGTGCCAACAAAGTTATGAATGAAGCTTTCTTATGACTGAGGCAGTAAATTTCAGTTTTACCTGAAATTTCTGTTTATCTGGAAGAGTACACCAGAGGAGGGATCACATTGTTTTCTCCCTTGTCTTCGTCTCTAAACACAGTACTGTAGTATCTTGGTTGATAATCGGTCGTGCCCTATGGTACTCCTTCCTCATGTCAGCATCAACTCCACAGCTCTGAACCGGCTCTGGTTATTATGATATTTGAGATGGTTTACTAAGCTACATGTTGCAGATCATAGAACATACTGTAGTTCCAGTTGGCTGGCCCACTCTGTGACTGGTGAACATTCTGGTGCAGATTAAACTCCAACCATAGCTAGTTCAGAAAAAGGAAAGGAACAAAAGCACCTGTGTGAGAGGAGGAGGAACACATGCATTTTACACTGAATCCAGATGTAAATGCTAACGTTTAATTTGATGCTGTGTGAAGGTGCTCACATGTTCTGCTTCTTCCTGTTACGCACTCTGATTTCATCCTCTGCGGTTTAGCAGCAAACCACAGTTTGCCCTGCTTGAATGTAACCACGATTTACCTGGAAAAGAAGAGGGAAAATCAGAATGCACAGAGAAGGAGAGAGAATATGCATAAGCGCAAGGCTTGTCTGCAAAAGAGCTAAATGCTTGACCATCATTTGGTGTTGTTCCTGTTTTGACTTGGAATGTACACGGTCACAAAACTGGATAGCACATCAAGAAACCTTTGTGAGCTTTTGAAGAAAATTTAGCATTGTTCTCAGCAGGTGGTTCTTACTGACTTCCGTTTGAGTATTAATTAAATGTGGAGATAGATGAAAAACAAATCCTTAATTTTAAATAGAAAATCCTGGCCCTCTTAAGTGGCTGTGAATTGTCTTAGAGCTAAATGCAGTAGCCCCCCTTACTAGGAACAATCCATTGCCATTTCAAGGCAGAGAGATTAAAGTTGGCTCTGGTCTCCGGTCTCCACAGCGTAAGTCACCCTAGCAGGTTCTTGTGTTTCAGGCACCTTCCTTTTTTGTAGAGCCCTCAGGATGTGGAATGATTATATCATCCTGGCGGATGGCCAAGCCTAAGGGAAAGACTTTCTGACCAAGGATTGTTCTTCTGATTAAAAATATTCAAACTAGGAAGGGTGATTCCCCTCTATGCAGAAAAACCCTGTCAGGATTCCTTTGGGTTAGACAGGGCTGGTCGTTCATTGTGGAACCTTGCTGTTGTGTAGTGGAATGACTTTGTCATCATGTTTGGCTCGAAGCCAGATACATCAACCTAGGAAGCTTTGGAAATTATCAGAAGCTGAGAATTATCACCAGCCTGTTCAGCTCCAATTAGTCAATACATCCTGCAGCAAACAACAGGAAGGCTTTTATTTTAGTAAGATGTTTTCAGTGGGTATTTCGGATGGTGATTTCCATCAGTTAACAGAGCATAGAGGCTTGTATATCACAGGCATCCACAGGTGCTGTATCTTCTGTATTTGATGTGTGTATTTGGTCATGTCAGCCTTAGAGATTCTGTTATGGGCACTTGGCTTTGGCCTCATAAGGAGCATTCCTCTTGATTTTCACTTAGCTGGGCTGTGCCCATTGTGTAGGGTGCTATAATGAGGAAAAAGGCTAAAAGGCCTGATTTAACAGGATTAATCTGGCAGCTGGTTTTCTTTCAGGATTCAAACCTGGACTTTACTGTTCATTCTGGTTCTACAGTGGTACAAAAGTCGTAGTGATGTCTATGGTTCATTAGGTCTGGCACTGGCAAAAACCCTTTAAGGTAAAAGTTTGTGGTGACTTTCAGCAGTGCACGTATGGTGACTAAGTAACCCAAGTTGTGAAGCAGGAAATTTGTGGCTCTCAGATAAATGTTAACCTCAGCTCTGTGCTTTCAGGCTTCTTCACCAATCATCGGTCCAAATATTGAGAGCTTCCCTTGGAAATCATCTCAAAGTTCCCCGACTTCTTGAAGTGAGATCTGTGGTATTTGTGGAAATACTATCCAGGAATGTTTGTGTAGGGTCAGCTATGTCAGGTGATCGCCTTTTTAGTTGCCCAGTTCATTTGTTGGCCACATTTTTTTCTTTTCCTTTTTGTTTGTTTGTTGGATTATTGTTTGATTTCCTGAGGCTGCAAGTGCTGCTGCTTCTATTTTAATAATTTTTACTATGCATTTGTGTTTGTTTTTTTGTTTTAACTCTAAGCTGCTGTGGAAATCTTAAAGGAGTGATAATAAATATGGTAAAATAAATTGACTGAAGACCTAGAGTGTCGTAGTTGTACAAGGTATACTGTGTAGTCTTCAAAGAACATCTGTTGAATTTTTTTGAAGTAGTTGTGTTTAAAAAACCATAATAAAAATCTTCTGCAGGTGCATCGTGGGACAAATGTTTAATTATAATGTTTGATTGTTTCAAAATGTGTTAATATAAAAATTGTTAAATGTCATAGTCCTGTTTTAAGGTCCTATATAAACTATTGTGATGACACAGCAAAATATGCATTGTTGTAAGACAGTGAATTTTTTTTTTCAAAATCAGCAACCATGAATAAGTATTAATTGGCATAATATTCTGATGAGGTTAATGTTGTCCACGAAAGCGTATGACAGGTATAGCTTGGTGGTACAACAAGACTCTTGGGTGTTTTTAGCCACCACAGGCAACCTGACAAATATTCATGCAGCTTTGTGGTGCTTTTCTATATTATGTGGATTAGTGTCAGCTTCTAGGTGGTCTGAAGCACAAAAGCCATGGTTATAGAAGAACGGAGAATATTTAGTGTGGAAGAGTAAATACAGGTTGGAAGGTACTGAAGGGAAGATGACTTTTCAAAGATTGCAGGTTAGGCAGCAGTCTGTCTGCATGTGCGAATTTCGCAAGTTCCTTTGCCAGTTGCCAAACCAGATGTCCCTAGTTCATGCTGTAAGGTACTAAGTAATTAGATTATTCATGTTATAGTTAAATATATAGTAAAAACCTGTGTAAACTGAGGAAAACTGACTGTTATAGTTTGCTGATAATTGTAAACCATTTTTAAAGCTTTGTGGTAATGAAACAGTCTTTTGAGAAAAAGAAAGGTTGTATTCAGAGTCAGTTGCATTGAGATGTGGATGTTTAAAATAAAAATTGTTGTCTGCATTTACCTCGTGTTGATTGTGCTGTCAATCAGGATCAGTCTTCATCACACCATTACAAAGCTAGCAGACAGTCTTGTGGTGCTTTACAAACTAACAAGTTTTATATGGTGTAAAGTTTTGTGGACTACTGCTTAATTTTCTAGAGATGGAAACATAATCTCATGTATTTTTTTTCATTGCAGGTTTCATTCAGGGCATTAGGGAACATACAGCTCAAACTCAGTGCAATGTAAAGACGATATGTTGTTCTGTTTCAGGTCAGTAGTCTGAATAACCAGGTGACAGAGGCATACATTGGCAGAGAAATGGTTCAGTGTCTAGTAACTTTTGTGCACAGGCCTGAACTATGTTTGATGGAGCTACCAGTGGGGAAACCATAATGGAGTATAAGATTGCAGTAGGGAGGTGCTATGTTGTGCATGTTAACTCAACTGCCATCATGTAAAGTAGTCTTAATAATTATCTGACTCTCTGAATGGTGAAGTGTTTGGCTGAGAAGGAGGATAAAGTGAAACTTTTCTAGAAAACAAATAGATATATTAGTAGAGTACCTTGAAAAAAGAGAGAAGTAAATACATAAAGTTCTTCATGTAATGGAGTACACCCTGAGCTGTGATCCTTTGCTGTACTCCAAGTGGGATATAACATTTCTCACTGTGCAACAATAACTTGTATTGGCAGCAGGAAACTGCATAGAAACTTGGAGATGACAGAGGAGTGAGATATAAGAAAAGAAGGACAAAGATATATACCTCTACCACCTTTTTTCAATTTGTTCTCCAAGTACATCTTTGGGGAAGCACTTGCTGATTCAGTGACAGTATCATTGTCAATGGAGAGGCAATGAAGAGCACCCAGTATGCAAATGAAGCAGTATTATTTCCTGACAGTTTGAGGGGTCTGCAGAGATTACTAAAATTAATGAACTGCATGATAAGTACGATCTAAAAATATAGGTTAAGAAAACCAGGTTCTTGGTAATCAGTAAAACGCAAGCAGATCTCATAGCCACACAATAAACATCTGAATAGAGAGGCCAAGAGTCGCCTTTCTTATAGGCAAAGAATGTAATATGCAACCTAACACTTAAAACTAACTTTGAAAATGTGCATTGAGAGGTCTTATGTGTTCTTGGTTCTCCTTGATGGCAAGGGACGATGGATTTAAAGTTTAAACTAGGATGCTATAAAAACTTAGAAGCATTTTGAATATGGATTTATTGGAGGAACATGCAAATTTTATGGATCTAAAGGATGGCCAAGGAATGTAAAATGAGTGAATAAAAGATAGAGAAGTAATGTGAGACATAACATGGCAGAAAGATAGAGTACTTGGGTCACGTAATGAAAAATGAAAACTTCTGATTGTTATAGCTGATCATTCGAGGTAAAATAAAATGGGAAAGGAAATGCAGCAGGAAGAACGTATGAGACAACATCATTTTCTAGAGCTTCTCATCAACATTCCCTTTAATTTTCTGGAGTGCTGTGTGGGGGCTCTGCCCCCTGTGTGCGGGGTTCTGGCCGCAAGCAGAAGCAATTGGGCGGCAACACTGGCTTGGCTGCACCCGCCCGGTGCAGCGCTATGCACCTGCGTAGCTTAGAGGGAATGTTGCCGCTCATCCAAAGTCGAATAGACGTGGGAACGCCCATCCAGAAGAAGGCTCTACAACATTTTGGAGCAATTCATATCCCCTTCGTGCTTTATTTTTATTTTATTTTTCACAGAGCTGTTCTGTGTAATTAATGAATAGCTAGAGATGTTTATTAAACTTTTAAATGTATACTCCACCTTTCCTTCATGATTGAACTTGTAGCAGCATACATGGAATTCCCAGGCTTCTGAGGACTGAATGCCCTTAGTATCAGTGTGGCTGCTTTAGTCATGTGCCTTCAGCTGTTAGCCCTGGTATATCAGTGATAGATACACTCAGAGTAGTGGAGATAAATATTCTTCCCAATGCTAATATTTCGTGCCTCCAGTTCCTAAAACAATACTCTTCATTGAGACTAAAGGTGAGCAAATGAGTGGATGTAAATGAGAGAGCTAGAGACTGGTTAAGTAAGGAACGCGAAGGTTTGACTCTGTGCTGGTGGAAGAGAAGGAACAGAGACATTTCGCAGACGGAGAAAATTTATTCTGGAGACAGAGTTTGGGGAAGAACACAAAGCTGGAGACAGTAAAAGGTGAGACGAGGAGGGGGAAAGGCAGTAAGGAGAGAGCATGTACATTGAGGTTAGTACATGTTCATGCTCTTCTGGTTTTCTTGTTTCCCTGGCTGGGCTCCCGTTGCTCCAAGGCCTTTGTCTGAGAGATTATCAAGGATACTTTGGGGATTGTGTGTTGGAGGAGCAGGCAGTTGTATTTCTGGTTACTGTTGCCTGTTGGCATATAATGATGATAAGAGGCAAGTATTTTGAAACATTAAGTACTGTACTGGCACACACACTTCCCCTCTGATAGCTTAGAGTCCATGTCCCGGGGGGGGGGGGGGCTGGAGTTCTGAACCTCTCCTCCTTCTAATTCCTCTCTCCCTCTCAGTTCCAGTTTTGGTCCTGCAGAATCTGGGATACAGGTTGGATAAACTGGACCGAATAATGGGGAGGAGTGTTGTCTCTGTTTTTCTACTCTTACCATGTAGTCTCAAATTTTGAATGCGGATGCCCCCCCCCCCCCAGTAGGAAAACATTTGTTACTTCAAAATAAATGTGCACCCTATTGCAGCCGAGAATATTGAATATATTTATTGAAGGGGGATATTTTTAGCTTCAGATTTAAAAAAAAAAAGAGTTTAAGTGCAGAATGAGCATAGCCAGTTAGAGTCAGGAAATGAAACTTTTGCTACTTTGGTCTCAATCTGGTTATAAGCCCCATATGGAGTAGACCTATTGAATCAGTTGCAGAATAGTAAGTGAACACTTAGGTGAGTCCTGCTGATTCAGTAGTTGAAATTGAGGCAGATAACTTAATGCTGTGTCATCAGCAATGATAGGGGTTTTTTTGGAAATTAAAATTTTGCTGTTCCTCCTTAAGTTACGGCATAAGTTACACTGCTGGATTTCAGCCAAAGAATTTGCTGTAGCTGGGACTCACATTTGGATTTTGGCCTTGAGATTTACAAAGTTTTAAATGTATCTTCTGAAAGCACTACACATTCCTGACAATTCTTACAATGACCTTGTATGTTAGATCATTATTACTGTCAGCATTGCAAATGAGAGGCTGAGTCTTATTGACTTGGCTAAGGCTGTACGGTGCCTGAATGAGATTTGAACATAAGATTTCACTAATCTTTGCTCAAAGCACATGAAATACACCCCTTCCCCATTCCCTTGCTGGAAGCCATGAGCTAGAATATTAAACATATATGACTTGAGAAATCGCGGTAGTGGTATGGGTAATAATTTGTCTGCTACTTCTACAAACAATTGAGTAACACTAATAAGAGGTACAATGTTAACAGATGCTTGCGTGCAGACAGAAGAATAATATTTGAGCCAGCTTTTATTGTCTGGATTCTGTTTCTTTGGAAGACTAATGAAAGATCTGTAAGAGTTCAGAGGAATTAACTCATTTTTTTTTATTTTTTCATTTTTAAAATTTTTTACACTGCTGATACAACATGGAAGTAATGACTGAGATCAGAGTCTTCCGTTAAGGGCCTGTCTCTTTTCAACTATAACGAGCCTTCTAGTAAGCGAGACCTTGGATTCATCCATCTAGCTTACTTCTGACTGTTCTTACTAGCAGCGTCCTTTCAGGGTCTCGGGCAGCTGGAGGTTTTACTAGCCACTTGTTGTCACGGCAACGGGAAAACCAGCCTGGCCCCTCTATTACCTAGAGAAGGATCATGTCTCCCTCCTTAGAAAGGAAAGAACTTTGGCAAGGATTTCATAACTGGCTGAGTTGGCATTTTTTCCTTTCAATTCCCTTTCTTTTTGTATCAGGTTTTTCTTATTACAAGCCTAGGGACTTGTAATTTGCTCTGGAAGTTTCCCCCGTTTTAATATTATGATTAATTTAATTATATTTTACTATTATATGTTTGTGCTTGTACCTTTTAAAGTTAATTTTGTTGTTAGCTGCCTTGAGTCCCAGACAGGCTTCAAGAAAAAGGCACAGTGAAGATCAAAGAAAGTAATATCTTTGCTGAAGATTGGGATAAAAATGCATTAACAAAAACAACAACCGGAACATTTGTAACACCTTTAAGACTAATATATTTTATATGGCATGAGCTTTTGTGCATGAAGCCCACTCACTACTTCATATATATGTTCCAGTGATGAAGTGGGCTGTTTCCATGAAGGTAAAGGTAAAAGTTCCCCTTGACATTTAGTCCAGTTGTGTCCGACTCTAGGGGGCGGTGCTCTTCCCCGTTTCCAAGCCATTGAGCCAGCGTTTGTCCGTAGACAGTTTCCGTGGTCACGTGGCCAGCGTGACTAGACGCGGAACACTGTTTCCATGAAAGTTCATGCCAAATAAATTGTTAGTGGTAAAGGTGCCAGAAGACCCATTGCTGATTTTACCACAATTGACTAGCATGCCTTCTTGCTTGGATTTTTAAAAATAGTAATATAATATCTCCTTTTAGAGGGACGTGGTGGCACTGCAGGTTAAACCGCAGAAGCCTCTGTGCTGCAAGGTCGGAAGACCAGCAGTCGTAAGATCAAATCCACGCGACGGAGTGAGCTCCCGTCGCTTGTCCCAGCTCCTGCCAACCTAGCAGTTCGAAAGCATGCAAATGTGAGTAGATAAATAGGTACCACCACGGTGGGAAGGTAACGGCGTTCCGTGTCTCGTCACGCTGGCCACGTGACCACAGAAACTGTCTTTGGACAAACGCTGGCTCTACGGCTTGGAGACGGGGATGAGCACCGCACCCTAGAGTCGGACAAGACTGGACTAAACATCAAGGGGAACCTATCTCCTTTTAATTGGTGATGCTAAGTGATGGGGGACTATTCTACAGCAAAATATGAAACTTGCTAGAGAGCTCTGTTCCCTCTTGTCTTCTGACTTACCTGTACTGAAGAAACAGTTTTGATATTGCCTTGAGGTACTCCCTAGTGCCTTTTCCCTTGTTATCTGCTCCATTTCCTCCCCCTTTCTTGGGGACTGTACACGATTTTCAACAAATGATCAACTGAAGTGTTAGACTTGATCACTTCTACTAATTTTATGAGTGTAAATCACCCTTGTAAAAATAAAACTACAAGTTACTAGCCTGCAGTTCTTGTTGTTTTTAAACTAGCCTGACCTTCTGAGAGAGCAGCTTATAGATGAATGAGCTCCCTGTCTTTAGCATGGAAACACAGAATGCTAGTTTCATAACAGAGTAATTCTTACTGTTTTTTTTAAATACATCTTCCTAGTTGGTGTATGGGTCTCTCCTTCCCTAGCCCAGTCACCTGCATGGAATCTCCTGTCATGTGTGGCTGTTAAAATGTGTTGTTAAGTACAAGGTTGTCATAAGGTTTATGGCATAAAGCCTTAAAATATGGGTTCTTTAATATGTCCCATCCTTACAGATGGAGCCAAGTTGGGCAATGTTCATATTGTTCATTACTGAAAAATTAGAATTCTCAGTGATTCTGGTTCAGTGATTTTTGTGAATAGGGCCAGTATCTAATTATATACAGTCATGGCCAAAAATATTGGCACCCTTGCAATTCTGTCAGAAAATGCAACCCTTCTCTCAGAAAATTGTTGCTGTTGCAAATGTTTTGGTACTCACATGTTCAGTTCTTTGGTTTGCGTTGGAACCACACAGAAAAACAGAGAAGAAAAGTCAAATCTGATACAATCCCACACAGAAACCCAAAAATGCACTGGCCAAAATTATTGGCAACCTGTCTAAATTGTAAGAAATAATTGCTTGTCAAGCATGTGATGCTCCTTTAATTTGTATTTAGACACACCTGTCACAAGTATGAGGTGTGGGCAATATAGTAATCACACTTGCAACCAGTTAAGATGGAGAAAAGTTGACTCAACCTTTGTGTTGTGTGTGACACTGAACATGGAGAAAAGAATGAAGTGTAAAGAGTTGTCTGTGGATTTGAGAGAAAAAATTGTGGAAAAACATCAACAATCTCAAGGCTACAAGTCCATCTCCAGAGATCTTAATGTTCCTGTGTCCACTGTGTGCAATAACATCAAGAGGTTTACAGCCCATGGCACTGTAGCTAACCTCCCTGGACGTGGACGGAAGAGCAAAATTACTGAAAAATTACAACAAAGGGTTGTTCGAATGGTGGATACAGAACCCAGATTAACTTCCAAACAAATTCAAGCTGATCTGCAGACACAGGGTACAACAGTGTCAGCTCGCACTATCTGTCGCCGTCTGAATGAAAAGGGATGCTATGGAAGGAGACCCAGGAGGACACCACTGCTGACACAAAGGCATAAAAAAGCAAGACTGGAGTATGCCAAAACTTATGTGACAAAACCACAATCCTTCTGGGAGAATGTACTGTGGACAGATGAGACAAAAGCAGAGCTTTTTGGTAAAGGACATCATGGCACTGTTTACAGAAAAATAAATGAGGCATTCAAAGAAAAGAACACAGTCCCTACATTCAAGCATGGTGGAGGTTCAAAGATGTTTTGGGGTTGCTTTGCTGCTTCTGGCACTGGATGCCTTGACTGTGTGAACGGTATCATGAAATCAGATGATTACCAAAGAATTTTGGGGCACAACGTAGTGGCCAGTGTCAGAAAGCTGCGTCTCCACCAGAGGTCATGGGTCTTCCAGCAGGGCAATGACCCGAAACACACTTCAAAAAGCACTCAGAAATGGTTACAAACAAAGCGCTGGAGAGTTCTGAAATGGCCAGCAATGAGTCCAGATCTGAATCCCATAGAACACCTGTGAAGAGATCTCAAAACAGCAGTTGGGAGAAGGCATCCTTCAAATCTGAAGGCCCTGGACCAGTTTGCAAAAGAAGAGTGATCCAAAATTCCAGGAGAGAGGTGTAAGAAACTCATTCATGGTTACAGGAAGCGATTGATTTCAGTTATTTTTTTCAAAGGGGGTGCTACCAAATATTAAGTTAAGGGTGCCAATAATTCTGGCCAGTGCATTTTTTGGTTTCTGTGTGAGATTGTATCAGATTTGACTTTTCTTCTCTGTTTTTTTTGTGTGCTTTCAACACAAACCAAAGAAATGAACATGTGAGTACCAAAACATTTGTAACTGCAACAATTTTTCTGAGAGAAGGGTTGCATTTTCTGACAGAATTGCAAGGGTGCCAATATTTTTGGCCATGACTATGTGAGATACTAAGAGATGTGAGTTAGTATTGATTCACTCAGTGCACCTGTTCATTGAGGTATATACTAAAGTAGACTTCTAATATCTGTTAGGTACTAATGCTGAGCATGAGTGTATCATATTAGATGATGTTTGAGAAGCATTTGAGAGATGTCCAGTATCTGTTTTTGAAGAGGCAAAACCGTCATAATTCATTTGTGTCCATCATGAAATTCAAGGGTGACATAGACTGATTTTTTTGTCTAGACACTAACCAGACCTAACCAAACGCATTGGCAAAGCAGCTACCATGTTCTCTAGACTCACAAAGAGAGTAAGGCTCAATAAGAAGCTGACGGCATATACCAAGATCCAGGTCTATAGAGCCTGTGTCCTGAGCACACTCCTGTACTGCAGTGAGTCCTGGACCCTTTGTGCACGGCAGGAGAGGAAGCTGAACACGTTCCATATGCGCTGTCTCCGATGCATTTTTGGGATCACCTGGCAGGACAAAGTTCCAAATAGAGTAGTCCTAGAACGAGCCGGAATTTTTAGCATGTATACATTACTGAAACAGCGACGTCTACGTTGGCTTGGGCATGTCGTGAGAATGGCTGATGGTCAGATTCCAAAAGATCTCCTGTATGGAGAATTAGTGCAGGGAAATCGCCCCAGAGGGAGACCAGAGCTGCGATACAAGGATATCTGCAAGCGGGATCTGAAGGCCTTAGGAATGGACCTCAACAGATGGGAAACCTTGACATCTGAGCGTTCAGCCTGGAGGCAGGCGGTGCATCACGGCCTCTCCCAATTCGAAGAGACCCTTGTCCAGCAGGCCGAGGCGAAGAGGCAGTCCCGAAAGCAGCAAAATCAGGGAGCTGGACAGGGGACAGATTGTATTTGTCTTCAGTGTGGAAGGGATTGTCACTCTCGAATTGGCCTTCTCAGCCACACTAGATGCTGTTCCAAGTCCTCCATACAGAGCACGTTACCATAGTCTCTCGAGACTGTAGGATGCCTAACTATCAACCAGACCTAGACCTACTCACCTTTAGCAAAGTCGCTGCAGAAGGTGCTGTCAGGCATAATGATGCTAAACAGGGCTAGCTTGATCAGAGGCCATCTGAGCACCTCATGTATACTGGCATGAATGAGGCAGGCAGGTTCTGAATATACTCCCAGCTAGGGAGAAGGCAGTTGATATTTGCTAGAGTGGTGATTCTGTAATGGTGGTTTGCAGATCACCAGAGCCTCATATGTGCTCAGATGGTATGTGAGGCCAGGATACACCCAAAGAGAGAGAGAAAGAAGTGAATGGTGGTGGTTGAAACACAACTTATTCGATGCTCTAATGAAGGTATACTGACTGGAGCCAGGCAGAAACAGTAATGCTTTTTTCTGTTGGCTGGCACCCCTTTTCTCTCTCCCTTAATCTTTTGCATTTAGTGGACATGTTTGAAAAGGTATCAGGGAACCTTAATTTGGAATATTTTAGAATGATCATCTGTGCTCCAGGATATATCACAAAGAATAAACAAGCTTGAGTCACTATTGACAAGATCATTTGGTTTTGTATCAAAACTATTTTAGACCATTTAAAGTATTTGGTCACAGTTTGACTGAATGGAGGAGATATCTCGGTGGTGGGTGCGATGAGAAATGAGGCACAGAGTACAAGAGAGGAAAGCATGGATCAAAACTGGGACAGAGAGCAAGAGAAGAGTGCAGTTCTGATAGAAAAATACCAAATCACCAATATGAAAGCAGTAAAAATAATGATTAAAAACTAGTGCATCTCATGTTGCACTTCTATCTAAAGGGTGAGCTCTGGATTTGAAAATGCTGCAGGCCGCTACTTTCAATCTAAATATCCAAACAATCTAAATATTGTTCAGGTTATTGATACTGAAATTGCACCACACAGTTAACTGCATTGAATTTCTGCTGAAGGCACCGGGATTTAACTGCATTGGATTGCAGTGTTGGGCTGAAGCTGTGATGACCACTGCAGCTGTCAGTAATAGAACCCTATTTGAAATAGCTGTTTTCCTCATCACAAAGACTCCAGTGACTGCCTTACTTCTGGGGCAGGGAGCCTCTTGGCTTGGGGCCACGTACCTTGTGCCACATTCATCACAGCCTGTTGATTTGTCGCCAGCAGAAATTCATAGGTGGTGGATTGATTTCTTCTTTTGCTTCCAGGCCATGGTATCAATTGCTTGTTAGCAGTCTAGAGTGGAACAAATGTGGAGTGGCTTGCATTCTGTGTACCTAGTGCAGGATTTAACGTCCAGTCAGTTTTAGTTTGCAAAACAGTCAAATCAAGCTTCAAGCCCTCATGGCTTTGGAATTAAAATGAAATGTGTGGGCAGCATTTGTTAAAGATTCAGCAATGCTACCCCTTGCCTCCAGGGTAGAGTTTTCAGTAATGGCGCAGAGAATTTGAGTGCCCTCAATAAATTGCGTGGTGGTCCTCCTCTCTCATGTATGGCATGTTGCAACATTATTTCTCGCTTAAGTTTTGTTCCTGAGAAAAAGAACAATCTCTAGGAAGTGAAAGCTAGGAACCCAGAATTTTGGAATACCGTATAATTTTGCAGCAATGTTCTGGGTTTTTTTCTGTCTGTAATTGGCAGAGTTAAAAACAATCACTCAAATTGGAGGTGAACATCCAGTATATTAAGTTGCATTCACTTTTAATTCTGCCACAGTCAGTCAGGATTACATAGGGTGAGGTTTACGTTGACTCTTCTTAGTAAAACATGCACGCACGCACACACACACAATTTGTATATCTCAATAACCTGACAGGATATGTCCTTCAGTTAGCAGGTTGTCCTTTTGCTTTCAGTGTTCTCATCCCCTTGCTAAGGAATTTGATGATTCTAGAAGTGCATTCACACTTTCTAAGTTTGTTTTTAATATTGTTTTTAGATCTAGAGAGCTTGTACATATATAGTCCTAAATGATGGGCAAAGGGTGAGCTAAACGTTCAGCAAGATCACATGTTAGAGTTATCTGAAGATTGTAGCATTTCAGATACTTGGATGGCTGGTGTGGGCAGGGAGTTTCATTTTGAAATTGTTCTTAGAAACGTTAGCTCTTAGCATTAACAGATCATGTATGTTAGTCTTTCTATGCTTAAGGAGGGTTTTTCTGGGAGTGCATACTTTACCTCCAGTTTGAGGCAATGCAGTTGGATAGATGTTCAATTTGTTTTTGCCAGGGACCGAGGATCATACAATTTTATCTTGCATTCCCTCCAGGGAGCCCTGGGCTGTTATCTCACTTTAATCACACGTGGCCTTGCAGGATCAATTAGGCAGAGCGATTGTGACTGTTAGGGCCATGGTTGAACAAGCCGGTGACCCTGCTTGTCTCACATCCAGGGTTTAAAATGGTGGCAACTGTACCACGGCATTGCTCAAAGCTCTGGCTTAGTATCCAAGGCCAGCAGAAATGGGGCTTTCTTCTATCTACACTTTTCTCTGCAGCCCTCTGTAGTACTGAAAACCCTTTCTTTGGTTTATTAGCACTCTAGAACATTTTTTTAGGATGTCGAGGAGCAGGAGAGAGTGGGGATTGCTGTTTCTAGGGAAGAATCTAGCAGATTAAGCACCATTGGAACCTGGCCAGTTTCATTTATGTCTGAAAGAAATCAGTGACCCAGGGATTAGAAAGGATGGGCTGAAGTGGTTAACCAGCAAGTTTTGTGGCTTTTTCTTCCAGCTCTTTCACTATCTGGCATAACTCTTAGTTTTCCCTTAGGACTGGAAGGATGGAAATTTGTTATGCACGTATAGTAGTATGTATGTGGATGTGTGCACATGTATTTAATTTGTTTAATCGTGGTATGGATTAAAGCCAATTGCTTTTTAAATCACTTTTTAAAATTTCAAATTTAGTTCTTTAAAGTTCTCCCTGTCATTTTTGTTTTCTTATTTTTGGTTGAAATGACTTCCCAAATGAATTTGAATGTGTTGTAACTACTATGATTATGATAAAAGCTTGATTTTCTTGTGAAGAAGGAATATTTTTTAAATTTCTTTTTAAATTTTTGGTCTTGTACAACACAGTCATTCATGTATGTGCATCATGGTTTGATGTTGAGGGCCAGGGACGAAATGTTGCCATAGCCATGTTTGTGTGCAAAGATAAGCCAGAACTCAGAAACTTCTTTCTTACTGTGAACAGTCTAGGTATTTTCAGAGGGTAGTCAAATCAGTTTTCAGATAGATTGTTCTACATAGCTCCTGTTGTCTTATATGACCCAGAATTTTAAAAAAATGATAGCATTGTGTTTGATCTGAGACTCTGGGCTTGTTGCCCTCTCAAAGCTTCAGAATCCTAAGTGAAGGCTTGTTATTGATTTATAACTCCAGTTTTATTGTGTAATGGTAAGCATTTAATTCCTATGGAGCTAAGCTACTCCTTCTAGGAGGAGGAGCTGAATAGGGATGATTGGGTTTACCTGTACCAGCACACAGCCCATTCACAACAGGCCATAATTTCCTGGAATTTTGGTTTACCTTTGTGTGCAAGAGATGGCTGGATAGCTCAGTGGTTTAGGTCTCCGGCTTCGGAGCCAGAGGTTGGGGGTTCAATTCCCCATTGTGCCTCCTGTGAGTAAAGCCAGCCTGTGTGGTCTTGGGCAAACTGCACAGTCCCAGGGAGTCCCTGGAAGAATGGAATGGTAAACAACTTCTGAGTATTCTCTCCCTGGAAAACCCTGAAAAAGGGTCACGATAAGTCAGAATTGACTGATGACACATGAATATTATTATTGTGTTCAAACCCCCAGATGTAGAAACAAAGGGTGACCTTTACTCCTATTTCATACTTGTAGCCTATTTGATCTCTCCAGTTGACTCAAGTCAGTATTCCAACTGTACTTAGTTTGGAACTGTTGAGTAACTACTGGTTTCTCTTTGAGATGATTTACTCTGTGAATGGGGGGAGGGAGTTACTTTACCCAAAATCTTTTGTTCTAAAAATGCAGTTCTTCTGAGGTATTGTGAAGTTAATGAACATAATTTTAATGCAGCTTGACAAGGTTGTCAGCGTTAAGTTATTGAAAAATAAGCTGTATATTGTGTATAATTTTTTCAAGATAATAAAAATATCAATTTAAATATATTTAGTTACAATATCCTCTGAGGTTCTATAACAGTTGCATTCAGTTTTAAATTTTTGTGTTTGTACAGCAGCTGTTTCTTATATACTGTTTTTCGGGCAGTATGCACATTTTTAATGAATTTTTATACATTTAAATCAGTAGGTTAAATTTATTTTTTTCTTGGTGATTAAACTGTGTTTTAAGGTGGTATTTCAAATCACCTTGATTTAATTCAGCCCACTATGGCATAATCTATGCTTACTGCAGAACTTCACCTTCATTAAGGCATAAATTGAAAAAGAAAGAGAAAAGGCTGTTTTTCTCTGTATAAATGCTCCAGTAATACTTAGTAGCCAGGGTCACTTCAGTGCGTTTAACTGAAAGGAATTTCACAATGCAGTGTGATTAATGGCAGCTGCAGAGAGTTCAATGCCCCACTGGATCTTTTCAATCACATTTTAAATGCCAATATAGTTTGAACGTTTTTTGCATAGCTGCAGGAAACCCAGCTGAAAAACTAATAGCAAAGTCCCCTTCTTAATGTATTCCTATTTCGTGAAACACCAGTAGCCCTAGAGCTGTTTCAGAGGTCCAGTCTTCTCAATTACAATGTTCCTGCTCAGGCAAAAGTTTAATCCTCCCTTTTGGTTGAAACACACATATTACTGTACCCGTGCCACTCCAGAGGCATTTTTATTCAGTTTATGGGCTTTTTGTCAGAACTTCTAGCCCTTTTCCCCAAAAAAAGGCAAGTGTGGATGATACCTTTATTAGACCACTAAAAAACCACAAGCATAACCTAGCTTTCAACCCTTTACTTTTATTGGGCTGGGCACCCCAAAGCTGCAGATTGTGCAGAAAAAAAGCATTAATATTTCAAAACCAGTAGCCAGATGTGCAAGCCAAAGCGAAAGGAAGTTTCAGAATGGAGGCTGCAGATTCAAGTCAGAGGTTCTGGCTCCAGATTCATTTCTGGTGGTATTATTTCTGTTTTCTTTTTGAAAAAGCAAATGAGGCTTGTGGTTTTGGCCATAAGACAAACTTCAGAACCTAGGGTAGAGCTTTATTAGACCAGCCCAAAGTGCACATAATGTATGCATGATTTGATGTTCTCTAGTTTTTTTTTTCCCCTTGGGCAAGATATTGGCAAAAAGCAGGTGGGGGAAGGATTTCTTCTTAGAAGGTTGGCTGTATAGTGTCTCGAGATATAATGGAGAAGGAAGGGTCTATAAGCACTCAATTGAGGCTCTTATTCAGTGATGTAGTGGTATTAGGTTTCTTCTGGACTACTCCCAGGCAGAAGGGGGAGCAAGAATTGCAGAAAAGGACTTTCCTGCACTTTTTAAAATATAAAAATAAACAAGGTTTTAGAAGGGTAAAAGTAATGGCAGAACTCTGTCTAAGGAGTGTAAAATGTGATGGTGTTTCTTTGTGTTAGTTTAAGGCTCCTCTTTGAAATGATTTACTTGGAAGACTAAGTAAAGTTTTAAAGGCTTTTGGAAAACTCAGAATAAGAATATTGCATGGTCAATAGGGTATTGTGGTCTCTGTAGATGTGTCAGTTTCTTGAGAATAAGGGACAAATTCTGACTGTGGTTGCACCAAAGATTTCTGCTGCAAGTGTCTGGATTTATGAGAAAGCCAACCCTGTTTTCAACAGGTCTACCACCTTTCAACACATGATTGACACAATTGCATCCTAGGCTCTGAGTGCAGGTGCTGCAGCTCTTGGACAGTCCTTTGCCTGTTTCTTCCAGAGTTTCTTATTGAGTTAAAGGTCTCATCAATTTCTGGGAACATATTCAGGACCTTGATATTCCTCATTTGTTCAAACCCAATAATTTGAGATAAGAAACAGCATTAACAGACTTTCACTTTACAAGAACAAACAGGTTTCTAGCCCTCATGGTTCTGTGAACAGAACAGTATATAGTAAAGTCTCAGATGATAGAGTTGGTTGAGTAGGATTCCTGGAAGGCATATAACTTCTTGCCCACTTTCCATTTATAATGGCTTGTAGATGCAGAATGCTGTAAACTAAGCAGGGATCTAGATCAATTAAATCATAGTTAATTACATTCAGTCTATTAATTAGATTATAAAATCTCTATGCATTTGCTTATGAGTTAAAGAATAGTTTGGAAGAAAAGCCACATTTTAAATGATGCAGCCAACATTTTCCAAAGTGTGATCTCTAACATCCTCTTGTAAGAAACTTTATCTTCTGACAGAGGGTGGAATGCCTCTTTGAACATGGGGCTTGCCATCTCCAGATGATAACCAATTACGTGTGGTTACGGTTAAGTGTTATCAAGTCATTTCCTGCTTATGATGACCCTTATGAGTGTTTTCTAGATAGATATTACTTAGGATTGGTTTACTACTTCTTCCCTCTGAAGACACCTGGGGACCATCAGGCTTGTCCAGGGCTGCACAGGCTGGCTCTTCTTCCAGGACCACGGTAGGAAATTTAACTCCCAATCCACTGAGCTACTCAGCTTGTCAGTATTTGAAATTTTATATTTTCTAAGAATGTAAAAGGATTACGGAGAGGAGCAGGAAAAAAAACCCTAAAAGTAAAGTGCAATTTAAGACTAAGGCTTGGAATTCCTATTATGTATGCTATATGGATGTAGATAAATCTTCCCGTTTGACTAACCTTCTCAGTTCATCAGACGTTTTCTGACAGGTTGTATGATTTAAGAGTTGCAGGCCTACAATATATAAACATAAATAAATACTGTTACAGGTTTCAAAAATACATGTGGTCCAGAACAATGATTTAATGTGCCCATGTTGTATATTTTTGAATCTTGGCATGGGGGAGAAAATTCAAATGTTACCCCCTCTGCCTTGATTGGTCTTTAGATGAAGAAAATCGTGGTAGGAAAAGGAAGGTTTAGCAATCTCTCCTCTTGCTTTACTGAAGATCTGTTCTTTTATAATTAATTACTCACCCTGTTCAGTCAGGCTGATTCGTTTACTATAAAACAGCCACAATCAGCCTTAGGGTTAGGGTGGAGGACATATTTAAATTGCACACATCATTCATAGTTCTGGAAAATGTGTTTTTCCTCCTGTAAATGGCAAACAGGCATAAAAGTCAATTATCTGTAATCAGCACATTAATGTCAACTGTAGTCTTGTAAATACAAGCATAAAACATGGCGGCAAGTTTTGTAAATTGGGCTAAAATACATACACGGGAAGACTGTATTTTAACACTGGAGTTGTAGGAACCTCCTTTTACAAGATCTGTCATGCTTACCAAAAAAAACCAGAACCTAGGGTAGATTTTTTCATGTTAGAGTAGCTTCAGTGTTTTAGTTCTGATGGGAAGGGTTTTCTAGAATTATTGTTTGGTCATTCAGATGCAACATCTTCTTCACACCAGGAAGCAATATCTTAAGATGTGCCTGTGAGGGCAGGAAGGAGAGCATGGCCTTTGGAGTTTAGCTGTTGTTTACAAAATGACATTTCTTGCTTAGTGATTAGAGAGCATCTTCTGTAAAGAAGGAGTTCATCGTTGGGGTCAGTGTTTAACAAAAGAATAGCATTTGTGGTATATGGTATATGTTGTTTAACACAGCAGTTGCAGGAAGCTTAAAGGGCAACAAACCAAACCATGTCACTGTAAAATATTTTTATGGAGCTTTCCGAATTCTTTTTTTCTGTGGTACGTCTTCTAAAACAATGGACCACATTCTTTATCACTCTTGATAATTACTAAATATGTTTCAGCAGAACAGTTGGGCAGAACGTTCTTTTCGGTGTCTGGCTGTAGTGTGGAAACCAGTACAGTTGTACTTTTGAATGACGGGATTTTCCAGACCCTTTTTCTTTGAGTTGAGAGTATGACTACAAATAATAATTGAACGTGCTAACAGATTTCTCTCCTCATCCTTAACTGCTGGCTGTAATAGGAATTGTTTGGTATGGGTCATTATAAGTCTGCCTCTACACTGTACTGCTTAATGTAAAAAAGACAGTGGTATTCACACAATGCTATTGTTTTTAACACAAAATACCTGTTTTCATGCTGCTTTGGTTTAGATAAACATGGAAACTTGGTTATCTAGGCACACCTCTAACGTTTAGTGTTTTATAAGTAATTTAACTGTTTTAGATTGGTATTACGTATAATTTTGCTTTCTGCTTTAGAGGAGATATATATTAAATAAATTAAAACAGACAAGTTTTGTTCTTGTTTCTGATACTGGGCTTGGTTTGAAGCACAAACATTCTGTTATTTTTATTCTTACTATATAGCCTACCCTTTCAGTAGATGGCTCATAAGAAAACTAAAGCAAAATATCTGTGGATATATACCCAGTTTTACAAACTTAAATGATATAAATATGAAGAACTCTAAAGGTGCTTTAATACAAGCCATTTGGAAATGTTATAACCATTATTGAAAGATACGTGGGTTTCTTGAGAGAGAACTGGCAATAGTGTACACTTACAGAATCTCTGGGTTAAGAAAGAGAGCCCTAAGAAAGTATTTTAAAAAGTCCTACAGAAAACAGTGGCCATTTGTTTCTAAGCACTAAGAGTGCTCGTGCAGCAATGAATAGGTTTATACTTGCAATGAATTACGCTTCAGGGCTGTTGGCTTAATAGTATTAGAGATATCTAATAGATGTTACTTGGCAATAAAGTTTTACACAACTTCTTGCTTTGTGGACAAGGTTTTGTGAAAAGAGGTTGCCTAATAGCCAATGCAGTTCTTTAAGGGGGAATGTAGTAACAATTCCTATTTCTAGACTGGGAAGTGTACTTCTCTGGTAGCAAGATCTGCTTCAGGAGTGTCAGAGGACTGTCTTGATGTTAAGCTTGTCTGGAAGTTGGTGTTCCTTCTTGCTAAATACAGAATGGAGGAGGAAGGGATAGTGTTGCCCTTTGGACTTTTAGCATGCTGATCCTCCCAGGCTACTGGTACCTTCATTGTCAGTGCTTCCAGGTCAGGTCAGATTGAGACCCGGAGTTTCATTGTTCTCTTCCTCAACTGTTTCCAGCCTTTTGTATTTTTCAGCTTTCTTAGCTGCCTGCCTGACTGGGTATTCTCTTACTCCTCAGTTCCGCACTCCTGACATCTTATTGCCAAGTCATTCCAAGGCATTATCTACTGACTGAGATTCTGTACAGAGATGTGGGCTATTGAACTTGTGACCTTCAGCATACAAAGCAGGGATCTGCCACTTGGCCACAGTCCTCTTGTTTCACTCTGTTTCAGCATTCTTCTTGTTCTTGACTTCTTGGTTCAGACCTAGTGTTGCAACTACTAGATTGATCCTCCTGTGGATCCTGTCCAATAATCCCTCTAGTTCATGTCCCCATTTGGGCAATGCATCTTTACACTTAGACTCTTGTGATTGTTACCATTTGAGACTCGACGACATGGGTTCATGCTCTCAACAGTGCACAAAATATTATGTGCTTGGTAGATGCTTTGCCTATGGTTGCCAGTTTGCTGACTGAGAAGGAGCTGCTATGTTCCCTTTACTAGAGGAAGGAGATGTTTGGCAGAGGTGCCTGCCACTGCTGGTGAATCAGGTTTTTTGTCTGTTTCGGCTTCTAAGGAGGAGGAGTTCCTAGGCCGGTCAGGAACTGACACGCAGGTACATATCCAACATGACTTGTCAACATTTCTAACCTTGCATTAAGTGTTCTGCTACTGTGTGTCATCGTCAAGCTTTGTGTCATCAGTAGGCTTGCCTTGTTTCCCACAATGCCGCTTTCACCTTCTGATTCAGGTGGTGTAACACAAAAATAGTTACCTGGAGACCCTTCAGAATCATGGCAAGCACGATAGTACCCTGTTTCCCCGAAAATAAGACAGGGTCTTATATTAATTTTTGCTCCAAAAAACGCATTAGGGCTTATTTTCAGGGGATGTCTTATTTTTTTCATGTACAGCAATCTACATTGATTCAAATGCAGTCCTGTCATCATCTTCTGGTTGCTGCACAATGGTGGAGGCCGGGGTTTCACTCAACTGGGGCTTATTTTTGGGGTAGGGGTTATATTACAAGCATCCTGAAAAATCATACTAGGGCTTATTTTCAGGTTAGATCTTATTTTCGGGGAAACGGTATAGCAAGCTGTAAGTCTCATTTTGTTCAGATTTGGGATTCAAGGACACATTGATTGGCCTGCTTTTTAAAAACCCATCCCTTTGTAGCTAGTAAAATGTTAAAGGGTGAAAACGTTTACTGAGAGGCCTGGAGAGGTGTTTCCTCTCTTTTTGTTGATGTTGAACAGAGGAGTCTTAACAACATATATAGCAGATGATGGAAAGTTTTTCACCAAGCTTTCAATCCATGACTTACTTGAAAATTATTATGGGATGTTTATGTGATCCAGTTTAAATAAAATAATTGTCTTCCTCTACTATACTACCTAGTCTGTCCATGGTCTTTTTCTACTACTGGCCAGCCTGGTATTACAGAGATAGCTATCTCTAGTGCTTGTCCCATTTAAGTCTGGCACTGAAATATATACAGCTGCCCAGCAGAGAATTCCTGTTAATGGTTAGTAAAAAAATTCATGGTAGAACAGTCAGAATTCTTTCAGTGCCTACTATCCCTATAAGCAGTCAGTTCCCTTGTCTGATTTGTTGTGTTCAGCTTACCATGAGCCTGGTGCCTGACAATTTTATTGGATGAGTTTGGCCTTTAAAGATTGAAAGAGAAAAACAGTTATTTCAGAAGGAAATACTCCTGCTCCATTTTCTTGGTTAACTTACAGCCAGGTTAGTCTACATCAAATTGTATCCAAGTCCTCTTTCATTTAAAGTTTTTTTTTTTTTAAAGAAAAGAGTTGGTATAAATCACTCTCTACTTCTGTTGAATCTTACCTTCTGTTCTGTTGTCCACTGTGGAGAAATGAACTACCTGTGAAGTTGCCTTACACTGAGTCAGATCATTGAGCCATTATGTCTGCATTACTGACTGGCATTGGCTGATTAGGGCCTAAGGCAAAGGTTTTCCCATCTTGTGTTACTTGCCATCTGTTTAACTGGAGATACTGATTTGAACCTGAGCCTGTTTGAGTGCAAAATCATGTTCTCTATCTCTTGGCTTTGAACCGTCTTTGGAATAGTTCAGTGCTTGTTTTGTTTTACTGCATGGCAGATCTCTCCTGGTTCCAGATTCAAGGCTCTCGGAGGAAACAGGCAGAAGGATTTACATATGGGCTGGCAGATGTTAAGGGCATCTCTGTGCTGAAGAAAAGCTTCAACACTGTTGATGGTAATTTGGCCGTAACTCCAGTTAGGATGTGGTCAAGTAGAGCTGCAGTGGTCCCTATGCAGTTAATTTGGAGTGCATCCCACTATTTATGTATTTCCATGTGAAAGCTGCCTGGTTTAATTTCTACCTTGTACTTCCTCCTTCTAATGTCATTTCCTTTTCTTTTCATGTGTTCTCTTAACCCCTCATTTAGGAGCCTTTCGAGCTTGAGGGACCTGGTATGTCATTGAGGGAGGACTTTTTGAAAATTGTATTTTCCTTTGCAAGGTCTAGCGTTTCCTAGTTGGATGACAGGTTGTGGTTCGGTAGTGGTTAAGAAGAGGCTTGGTGGACTGAACAGCTTTTGCTGATCAAGGCAGCTTGAAATGCTTGAGGGAGGCAGGCATGTGCTAACCTTCTGCCTGCTTTGGTACTTCTCCAGCCATGCATTGTGAGAGAATTCTCAGTGCGATACAGAAGCAAACAAAGACTCATGTGAGTTCAAAGTGCAGAAGAGGTTGCCTACTATATTTCTGCTCAAATCTTTCCTCTGATTGTAGACTTTTTCTGTTTAACCTGGGAAGGGGGCATTGGTATGCCTCTGTGTCACTTTTGACAGGACCTTTTAGTTCCTGGTACAGCATTATCTGTTCTAAGTAGAGAATCTATGTGTTGTATCTGAACACCCCCTACCCCTGTCACCACCACCGAACTGCAGAGCTGGAAGATACCCTATGGATCATTAAAGACTTGTTAAGGAAACACGGTGGGGAATCGAATTCCCAGCCTCTGGCCCCGCAACCAGAGACCTAAACCACTGAGAATAAATCAACTATTTGCATTTGGGGAAATCCTGGAGTGGGGTGTGTAAATTTGAAGGCTCATTTTTCTGTTCCTGAGATCATTCACAAATAGACATGGGTGGCATAGGTGGCCATCCACCCCTAGAACCTGCTGGACCACTTACCACGTGTCTGGCGTAATCTCCTGCGCCCCAATCATGGCAGTAGCCTGGCTGCCACATTCCCACCTCCCTGCTTGCTTGGCCACTCCCGCAAGGGGTCAGGAGGACAAGTCTCCCTGCTCAGCTGCGGTTGTCTATTCATGAGCCATCCCTGCCATGAAATCCTCTTCTGGTTTCATAAGCAGAGAATCTATATGTAGATTCTCCATTAGAACAGGAGTGGTGGTTCTCTTTTAGAACAAGGGCATTTCTCCTGAGGGCCCCCTCCCTCCCTCTTTCCCTTTGGCCCACAAAAAGTGTGGGAGCCTGCAGATGCAAAAGAAACATGTGCAAGGAGTAGTTGTTTAGCATTTTGCAGCCATTTGTCGGCCTGCAGGTTTGGTATGCCCTGGAACCATTGTGGGCAAGATCTGCTGCAGGGTTCTTAAGGGAGGGGCTTTTCAAACTAATGTGCAATCCACATAGTCCTGATCTTGCCCCAGTAGTGGGTTTGCCCTTACTGGTTCTAGTGTTGCTGTTGGTTTCACAGTGTCTATTTATATTGTGTTATACATTTTTTGTAAACCTCCTTGACTAGCTAGGCAGGGAGGCAATATAAAAGCTGAATAAACAATTAGTAGCTAAATCCCTTCCTTATTGGTTCACGTGAAGCAATTTTTGCTTGCCCCGAGTGGCTGGGCGAAAGACTTGGTAACAAATTACAGTGGTGCTTTGACTTACGACCATAATCCGTTCCAGAAGATGGACGTAACTCGAAATGGTCGTAAGTCGAAGCACCATTTCCCATAGGAATGCATTGAAATGCAATTAATCTGTTCCGGCCGAAGAAAAAAATCAGCAAAAAAAAAAAAAAAATCACTGCAAGACTCATTGGAAACGCGATTAATCCCTTCCGGCCAAAGGGGAAAAAAGAAAAGAAAAGCAATCAAGCGTGCAAGACCCATTGGAAATGCACAGAAAACAAACGGAGCAGATCGGAAATGCACAGAGAACAAAGGGGGCACGTCGGAAATGCAAAGAAAACAAAGGAAAAAGCAAGGGAAGCATGCAGGAGCCATCGGAAATGGGGGGAAAACCCCCAAAAAGCAACCAACCCCCCCAAGACCCATCGGAAATGGGGGGGGAATCAAAAAACGAACAACCTCCCCAAGACCCATCGGAAATGGGAAAAAACACTCCAAAAAGCAACAAAAACCCCAAGACCCATCGGAAATGGGGGGGAAAAACCCCAAAAAACAAGCAAACCTCCCAAGACCCATCGGAAATGGGAAAAAACACTCCAAAAAGCAACAAAACCCCCAAGACCCATTGCAGCACAGAAACATAACCCCCCCCCCCCAGCCGAAAACCACGCTGCAAAAACACCCAGAACAGTTTTTAAAAAGCAGAAAACAGCACCTTACCTTACCAGGCAGCCCGAAGCCTCCCTGCAAACACACACACACGCTCACTCAGAAGCAGAAGCGAGGCAGTCCCAAGCCTCCTCCGACACACACTCTCTAACTGCTGGTGTGAAAGAGCTACAAAGAAGCAGCCTCGTCGCCGAATTTGAATTTCCCACCTTTTTTCTCTGCCTTTTTCTGTTCGTAAGTGGAAGCTCCGATCGCAAGTAGAAGCAAAATTTTGCGGCCGGAGCTGGTCGTAACTCGAAATGGTCATAAGTAGGGACGTTCGTAAGTCGAGGTACCACTTAGGTGTATGCATCTTTGTATCTGCACAGGGCAAGCATCATCATGCATGAAGCAACTCTGGATAATTGAATTGTCCTTTGGATTTGGCTAGAAAAATAGTATTTCAAGAATTTGTGACTAGATGTCTAAGATTTTCAAGACATTCTGAACTATTCTATGTCTCACTTCTGCTGGCTACTATAAACAGTATTCATTTAGGGTTAGCTTTAGCATCTTACTCACAAAATGGCAGAAAGGTGATGTAGATCGTGATTTAAGAGGTAGAAAAACCAAACCAGGGCTGGTGAAGGCCAACAGCTTTTTCTGTCTTCTGGTAGAAAACATATCTAGGGGCAGCTGAAGTTTAGGAAGCAAGTTGGCAACATCCTTTTCCCCTGTGGGCGGCTGAGTATAATTATGCTGCAGTTGCTGTGAGGTTTTCCTTTTAATGTTTCGAATGAGCTGTGTCTTCCTTTGTAGTTTGTTCTCCCCTATTGTGTTCTTAGTCTAATGGGTCAATCTGCAGCTTTGCTTTGTTAGAAGCAAATGCCCTGGCCTACTGGTGTGACAACCTTAGCACCAGCACTGTAAACGTTCCCCTTGACATTTAGTCCAGTCGTGTCCGACTCTAGGGCGCGGTGTTCATCCCCGTTTCCAAGCCATAGAGCCAGCGTTTGTCCGTAGACAGTTTCCATGGTCACGTGGCCAGCGCGACTAGACATGGAACGCTGTTACCTTCCCACCGAGGTGGTACCTATTTATCTACTCACATTTTTACATGCTTTCGAACGGCTAGGTTGGCAGGAGCTGGGACAAGCGACGGGAGCTCACTCCGTCGCATGGATTCGATCTTATGACGGCTGGTCTTCCGACCTTGCAGCACAGAGGCTTCTGCGGTTTAACCCGCAGTGCCACCACGTCCCTATGCCACCAGCACTGTAGGGACACCCTATTTCTGTTATGGGGTGAATATAGTGTATAGAGATTTCAGTGTAAGGTAAACTGCCTGCAGCCACTCTCTTTTAAAAAGCTGATTTATTTAAAATACAGAGTCCCAAGCCTTTCTGGTGCAGAATATATTTCCAGTGCCCCATGTTTTACCTTGTGAATTGTTCCTCTCTGATGGCAACAGTTTGGCATAATTCTGACTAAAGGTAATTCCAAAAAGTCCTAATTTGTAACATAATGCAAAAATCTATATATTCGACATACATTTGTTGTTGTTTAGTCGTTAAGTCGTGTCTGACTCTTCGTAACCCCATGGACCAGAGCACGCCAGGCCCTCCTGTCTTCCACTGCCTCCCGGAGTTTGGTCAGATTCATGTTGGTCGCTTCGGTGACACTGTCCAGCCATCTCGTCCTCTGTCGTCCCCTTCTCCTCTTGCCTTCACACTTTCCCAACATCAGGGTCTTTTCCAGGGAGTCTTCTCTTCTCATGAGATGGCCAAAGTATTGGAGCCTCAGCTTCAGGATCTGTCCTTCCAGTGAGCACTCCGGGTTGATTTCCTTCAGAACGGATAGGTTTGTTCTCTTTGCAGTCCAGGGGACTCTCCAGAGTCTCCTCCAGCACCACAATTCAAAAGCATCAATTCTCTATCTCTCAAACAAGACAGATTTGCCTGAATGAGCAAATTTGTAGCTAGTTCTAAGAGTAGCTCCTGTGGTGACCATTCAGGCACTCAAATACAGTTGCTAGAACCCTAGTGCAGAATACTGCATGCATCAGAAAAATATGCAAGTTGTTTTCACAGTTTTCTTGCTGGCTGTTGTGCATATGGGCATCCAACTCAGTGTGTGACATAGGTCCGAACACACAACAGGCAGCTGGAAAGATCATGCACACAAACTTTTTAGGGTTTGTGTTGGGCAAAACCAATAGATTTCTGACCATAATTATTTGTTTATTTATTTATTTTTAGATTCCAGCTTTCCATTGTAAAGTTTTCAAGACAGCTTTAGAATTCTGTTGGATTAGACTAAAGACCTATCTGTCCAATGTCTTGTTTTCCAGAATAACTGAGTTATCCCTAGCAGAGTATGAATTGTTGCTCTGTAAAGGGACTTAGAATTCTAAGAATTGTTTAGCTTCCTTTCATAGAACTACAGTTTTTGAAACACTGTGATGTAGGTATATCAGAAGATGTATCAACGCTCTTTGTGTTCCTATTTCTTGCAGCCAAAGATCCACAGAGCTGCTTTTCTGCAAGGTGATTTTGCTAGGATGTTCTAGTGAATTTTGTTCAAATAAGCTGTTAACATGTTACCTTTCAATTTGACTGACTATAACTTCCCTTCTTAAGTTGTTGATCTGAGATGTTGGCCATGTTGTGGTTGTGGTGGCAAAACATGACAGAAGACAGATATAAGAGTCATATAGTGTAGTATTACCTTTCCTTCAAATCAGTGGGCATGTCTGACTGGAGAAAAGGCAGGGAACAACACATGACCTGTTTCATTTCAAGACACTCCTTTTCATGGCTATGGCTGGTTTCTTCTATCAGAGCTGGAAATGTTGACATTGCAAAAGAAACCTCTAAAATATCTGATTCAGGAGCTGCTGCAGATTTGGGACATGGTGAATAGTGGGGTTTGTACTTAGCAGGGCCTTGCAGTATATGGCTGGCCCTGCTAGCCAAACCAGAAATATTGTAGTCATCAGCTTGTCTGGTCCCTAGGCTAGTCTCCCTGTCTGTTGTTGACAGAATGACAGAAGAGGGAGCATGTGATGTGGCTGAGTGATGCTGGCCAAAGTGCTTACAACTAGTTTCATCCAATCCCGCCTTCCTTTTCTGCTGAAAAGGCTATGGGAGGGATAGAGCAGAGCATGCTGGGTTGGATAAATCTGATAAGTTTCTTGAAGACCCGTGACCAGCATTCATTGCCTAATATCTTGTTGTCATTTTATGTCGGGAAGAGGGAAGGGAAAGCTGAGTGCCCTGGATGGTTTATTTCCTCAGGCAGCCCTGGAGGAGGAGGAAGAGCTGTATGCATCCCAGTTTGGCCCTGTGTGGCTGACTCCTTGTTCTCTTGCCAGGGTAGAGCAACATGGTTGCTGTGCCAGGCAGATGTGTCAAAGGCTGTCACTTAGTGTAGGAATAAATGGATGAAGCCTCGCCCATCCCACTATGTCTTTGTTGTTTCCATACATGTGAACACAGCATATGGAAGCAATTCACCAAGGATTTAGTTTTGTACAGTTCTGTTGAATTCGTTTTCAACGCACTACAGCAGTGTGAGTGATCAGTGAATCACCTATGAAAGAATTACTGCTGGGGGAGGGGGGGACCCTTGCATCTCAGTCGAACTCAGTGAATCAGTCAGTGAATCACTCACTGCCTGGGTTCATCGGGACAAGCCAGTTCCTATATATTCCTAAATATTTCCTGGTTCCTAGTTGAACTGGGTTATGATGCAAAGGCGCAGCTGATAGGCAGAGGTTTGTCCCCTGTTCCCCACCCAGTGTCTTAAATTCTAATGGTATGTGGAGAGCAAAAACTTCTGTCTTTATTTTAATGAGGTTGCATAAAGAGTGTGGGCCAAGTTTTGAGACAGCTCAAAGTTGGGGAGGAGAGAACACTTCTTAGGTACATGTATATGCTTGCAGAAGTAACAACAGTAACAAAAATTAGGAGGAGAACCAGGGTGTTGGGAGCTCTTCTGGAAAAGGAAGTGTAAAGTTAAGTTGCCCAAGTTTTTTTTTTCTGTCTCTTTAGCTAACCATAATTAAAAAATGCCTGGATGATCTTAATAACACATGATTCAACTGACGAGCACTAATTGCTCTATATCGGGCCAAGAGAAGATGAATGTTGTCAAGAAAACCACAAGTCAGACAAGCTGATTCTCTTTTAGTCTGACACCATGTTCCCATGTACGAACCAGTTTTTACTGGAGCTTTTCCAGCATCAAAAGCAAATCCTTGGCTTCTCATCTTTTTTTTTTTTACCCCCCGCCTCTCTCTCTGACTGCTGGCAGGTTCTTGTCTTTTGCAGTGAGCCATTTTCATTGCTACTGCTGGCCTGCTAATTTACATGCTTTTGTAAAAACAAAAATATCAGCAGGTTTAACACCCATCTTTCTTTTAAAATTCATTCTGCAGACAAGGAAGAAAGAAGTGCAGGCATACAAACGGTGTTGTGTTTAGGTATGGGTTTTTGTCTATACAGGAAGTTCAGTTATGGTGGCTTAAGATGTTGATCCTACTACAAACTCTGAGTCAGATTAGACAAGGCATTTTGTGAGTGTGGTTCATCTTTTTGGATCCGTTCAGCTTCCTGCAGCAGTATGTTCATAAAAAATTGAAGAGCGATTCCAAAATATGCAGAAACCAGCTCATTTTCTGCATAGCCTCAGACTCTCAGTGATAAAAATCTGACTTGTTCTCATTTCTCAGGTACAAAAAAACCTCAGCTCTGGAATTATATACAAATATTTTAGACTGGACTTGGAAGTTAGAATTTACAGGTAAGGACAGAACAATGACTGTTTACTAACAGGTGTTCATAAATTGAGAGATATTTTTAGGAATGTTCCTGCAGCCTCAGCTGCACACATAAGATCTTCATTGGCACCAGCACTAGCTAAATCAAAATATGAAATCCATTTCAAGTGGTGGCTTTACATATTGTTTTGATTTGTGATCTAAAGGATGGCAGTGTTTTTTTTCCACCGGGTTTTCCATTGCTGCCATTGTTCAAGTTTTAACTGTAGTCAATCACAGAGGACACATGCTTAACTTTGGTGAAAAGGGAAAGGCTGTGTGAGATGAAAGTTACGTTCTAAGGGTGATTTTTGTTTTTTGTAGCCACGCTTACCAAGGAGGAAATAGAAGATGTCAGCAAGAGTTGTTTGTCCAAGAGATGGAGAAGCAGTGCTAGGGTTTGAGAGTGGGTGGGTGGGTGAGGGAGACATATCTTATGGGAAATAGGGCAAGGCATACAAAGGTATTTTTTAATTTGAGAAGTTGCCACTTCCTACAGGTCAAAACATAGGATTTTGGAGTTCTGCCATACCTACCAAGAGAATCCAGTTAAACCTACAAAAAGGAGGATCTTTAGTGCCATCTAGGGTAACATTTGCACTCTTGGTTTTCCACAAATTCAAATGCTACTTACTCATTCAAACTCAAGATATGCATCTCAGGATTTAGCTGGAAAACTTTAATTATGAAGGTGCAAAAGAAACGGAGGAGCAAGAAGCTAGGGCTAAACGAGAGGCTGCATCATGGCATAACAGGATTCTCTTTCCACAGTGTCTGTAAACCAGACAGAATTATAATTCAAAATGAGCAGGGCGGGTCCCATCATCAGTAAAATCTTCCCTTCCCTTGTGTAAATGTAATCACATCAAGATGGCCCATCTTGTGAAGAAAAGCTACAATGGCCATGTTGGCACAGTTTAAAAAAAAATCAAAATTCCATAGTACTGTTATACCTTTATTAGGCCAACCAGAAAGGCACAGAGTGTACAGAAGCACAAACACAGAACACATGGCACATGTACACATACACATACACACACACACAAAGCAAGTTTTCTAGAGAAGACTCTCTTCATGAGGCAAGATGTGAAAAGTAAGCAAGAAGAGGAAAGGGGGAAATGGTTTGGGGGAGGGGGAGGGGAAGTTTGTGTTGTTGTTAAGTCCTTGATGTCTGTGACAGATCCCTGCAGTGAATTCCATCATTTAAACTAACTCCAGCATGGACAGTGTAAAGACTGCCTGGTGGGTCTCTTTTCCACTGATCAAGGAGCTTGTGTGCCCAGACAAGATGGGTGCAGTTTTGAGTTCACTGTGGGGACATATATTGTCTAAGATGAAGGGGCAAAATGTTCTAACCTCCCAGCAGTAAGTCAGTCTGTGAGCTAGCCTGGGTGGAATCTAATACTATTGTAACATCTGATGATACCCGTCTCTTTTTCAGCAGCCTCCTTCCTGCTTTATTTTCTGTAATAACATCAAGGACTTAAAGATCCAGACCCCCAACTATTTTTTCTTTTTCTCCCATCTTGCTTACATTTTACATCTTGCCTGATGAGCATTTTCTTGAACACTTGCCAAGCTTTTTGTACTTCTGCACCATGCCATGAAGGTACTTCCCAAGCATTGGTTTTGTAGATTTCAAAATATATTCCTCATCTGCCTGTTGTACTTCCTTGTGTTTCTCCACTCCATTTTAAAGGCCAGGATGGGGGAATATATATAGATGTACTGTTATTCACAGCTCTTTGAATGCATTGTGCTTGTAGCACAGATTTGCTTTGGGTCTGCGTTTATGAATAGATACTTTTACCTTATGGGATAAATAAAGAACAGATATTTTTATTTTATGGAATTATTATTTTATGTATTTATTTTTTAAAATTTATATATCACCCATCTAGCTGAGGGCCACTATGGGTGGTTTACAACATGAGACAAAGCAAAGCAACAAAGCAATAAAAACATCCTTACTAGTATAAAAATAAACACAACATATTAAAACAGTAAAACACCACAACATTTAGACATTTAAACATATACGCGTTTAAAATGGTGGTGTAAGATTCTTGTACCACTTTGAAGAACTGGGAGTCACGCCTTGTCTGTAGGGTGGTTAGATTTAGTGTGAACGGATCTGCTGCATTCTGTGTTAGTATTCAGATTTGTGAAGGACAATGGTGTATTGAGTTTCTGGCTTTAGACAGGCTAATTTCTCTCTCTCTCTCTCTCTCTTTCTCTCTCTCTCTCTCTGTGTGTGTGTGTGGGGGGGGTTGGCTTGGTGGTGTGACTGAATCCTGCTTATTGGGGTGTGACCAGTTGTAGGGTGCCTGTTAATTGGCTTCTAGGGTAGAGTTTTTGAATTGCTTGCATAGGTTTATATTAACTGTGCAGCAGAAGTCGTTGTCAGTATCTGTTTTACTTTTGGGTTTCAGTTGAATCCCAGCTCCCCTGCATGCAGATGGGATGGAAATTAGAGGGAACGTCGGATATTTATTTCCCTTTGCTTTCGGTGCATCATTCTATTCTGTGGGAGGCTGTATCTTTGTTTTCCCTTTGAGTTCATCTTCATTTCCTCCATCATGCTAACAGTCCTCTACTGGTTTTGATATGTAATGTTAACAGCCTGGAAATTGCACCTTAAAGCAGTGCTTCACAACCTTGGGTCCTCAGATGTTCTTGGACTAAAGCCTCCAAAAGCCTTCACCATAAACTGTGCTGGCCAGGATTTCCGGGAATTGTAGTCCAAGAACATTGGGGGACCCAAGGTTGGGAAGCATTGTCTTAGAGCCTGAAGGGGTCTCTGTGTGCCCCCTATATGGTTATGTTATATTGTGTCCAGATGTTAATGTGTAGAGTAATACCTTATGCCTGGCTGTACTGGTTAGGGAGTTGTAGGCCATAATCTGGAGGGTTTAGCTACCTTTGTCTTAAGAGTGTTTTTCTTCCTGAGCACAGAATCCTGCCATCTTGTTTGTCACAGAGTGTCCCACTTCTCGACAGATTGAGAAGAGAGAAAGAGAAAGAGGTTTGTCTGTATAGATAAGTGCATAGGGCTGTGTGTGCATGTATGATATTTTAAATCTAAGAAGGTGGACCTTGAGAATACAGAGTATTTTGTTGTTATAGAACTTGACACTTAATGGAACCAGTTTCTATCTTCTGAGGCAGTTTGGTTCAAAATAATATCTGATTTCTCCTGATATTCTCCCTTTATCTTTGATCATTTCTGAGGATGACATTAGAAATTATTACAGTTCCTTCAATATTTATTTGGGGTTTTTTAAATTCAAAATATAGAGGTAACTATACCTGTCCTGGTCATATGTGCAGCCACATATGTGCATATCTGCCATTCCTCACCAAATGTGATCTGTTTTACAGAATTGTCAGCTCTGAAGACTAAGTACAATTATTTCAATACTCCATAGTTCTCCTTTTAAAAATGAAAATTTCCTAAGGCTAAAGCAGTATCAAACAATTAAAGGGAATATCACACTGGAATGAAGAGTCAACATATGATTGCTCATAAAAAGGTCCTTAATAATTATTATTATGTGCCATCAAATCAATTCTGACGTATGGCAACCCTTTTCATGGGGTTTTCAGGTAGAGATTACTTTGAAGTGGTTTCTCATTCCCTTTTTCTGGGGGCACTGTATGTAGCCCATGGCTACACAGACTGGATCTACTCATAGGAGGCACAGTGGGGAATGAATGGAGCTTCCAACCTCTGGCTCTATAGCCAAATTCCTAAACCACTGAGCTATTCAGCTAGTTAAAAAGGTCCTTAGTCCTTGATAGTAGAGAAGGACTTGATGGTACTTCCCAAAAGGCTGTTTAAGAATTCAACACTGAGAAGGTTTTTTCTCAGTACCTGTCAGTCCAGTATTTGCTAACGATTGATAAGCTAGAAATCAGGACTTTTGCTGCTAACCTTAGGGCATGCAATAAGTTCTTGTATTTCCTGGATGTTCTATTCAAAGTGGGTGGTGGTACTCTTAAATAGTGCTCAGGTAGGTTAAGTGATGATAGAGTTATGCTGGGAGGAAATGTACAGTTTTCTGCTGGTCCCTCCTCCCCAATTAAACCTGTTTGTTCTTTCTGTGATGAAAGATGATCAAGGTCTCTGCTTTGGAAAATCTTTGTGCTTATATGCTTCATCAGGGTGAACAAACCTAATGTCTTCTCCTCTTAGCTTCAAAACTCTGGGATTTGAGAAGGTGATCTGAGTACTTTCTGCCCCTTCACAAAACTACAGTTCCTAGGATTCTTTCTGGGAAAACTTGTCAGTGAAATTAGTATAAAACCATTTTTTTGTTTGTTTGTTTTACGTTACAGGCATGTCTTTCAGCTGGTTGGGAGTCCTGTGTTTGAGAGCAGTGATGCTTCTCAGCTTCAATTTGCCCTCATCATTCCTAATGCATACATCCACATAGATTTTAATCAGTCTTAAGTACCACTTACTCCCTCTCCTCCTCAGACTAGTTAAAATGTTTCTTGGCACTGTGCTAATTTGTACCCTTAATGTTTGAGTAATTAATGCCCATAATAATAGCTTCCGAGGACAAAGTGAGGACAAAGCTTGGTATTTCCACATAAAATAAAGAGATTGAACCTATTCTTGCTCTCATTTTTTGTCTGTGAAGCAGAGATCATATCACTTATAAGAATAAGCACTGGGCCACCTTTGATTCTGTCCCCCCCCCCCTTTGTCTTTTGCTCTTAAGAGAAGTGCAGAAGCTTCTCTCCTAGTTACCATGTTTCCTCGAAAATAAGATAGGGTCTTATATTAATTTTTGCTCCATAAAACGCATTAGAGCTTATTTTCAGGGGATGTTTTATTTTACAGTCATGTCATCTTCTTTTGGTTGCTGCACAAGGGTGGAGGGCGAGGTTTCACTTAACGGGCTTATTTTTGGGGTAGGGCTTATATTACGAGCATCCTGAAAAATCATACTAGGGCTTATTTTCAGGGAAACAGGGTAGTGACAAATCATAGTTTGTCATTACTTTCAATGAGACTAACTGGGGTAAAATACAGTTTACCAGAATAATGTCCCATGTAATGTTGGCTTATTTTTTTTCTAGAATAAAAGTTTTACTATCTTAAAATGCAGAGAGTTGTGGAGAAGAATCTATGGTGTAAAATAGTTTATTGTTGCGCCTGTCTGTGGAGTTAGAGAAATGAAACCTGTATCACTTTTTAAAAGGACACTGAATACTTTCCTTAATTTGTGTACTAGCATAGATTAAACGGCAAGTCCATAATTGAATTCTGCAGTGGTGAAGGTGTAGCAGTGGTAAGGGAGCCAAATCACAGGTGAGAAGAGAGCAGCTCAGTCTGAATTTAACCAGGATGTTGATACCTTCGGTTTGGATTAGAATTGGCAGTTGTGAAGATTGGTAGGGTTATGGAAATGAGACATGGGTACTAAAAGTGCATCTTGGATAGATAATTTCTGTGCAGATAATTTGCCGTAAAAATTTGTATCACAGTCCTTAAAAACTGCCAGAGTTTATTCTGTCTAGGGAAAAGTGATTTATGTGGTATTAAAACACTTTTACATTCCAGTCCTTTAGATTTAATGTTTATTGCCTATAAAAATGAAATCTTCCTGTGGATACTCAGAAGTTTTGGTGGTATCTGAAATATATCTTCAGCTTAGAAACTGAAATGGGCTGGAGAAATCTGTAAATAAATGTTACCTTGTGTCATCTTCTGTCCGAAACAATCCTAATTGGAATCTCAAGCCATTCTGCATCATAGGGGTATGGCTGATTATGTGTATGTATGTGTCTTTGTGTGAAGGAGTGTGTGTGTGAGAGAGTGACAGGGACTAGATATGATATGGAATTACTTGAAATGTATCTAGTGAGTATGGTATCCATCGTGGTATGCAAGCTTGATGTGTTCAAGAAGGTATTAACTACCCTGTTTCCCTGAAAATAAGCCCTGAAAATAAGCCCTAGTATGATTTTTCAGGATGCTCATAATATAAGCCCTACCCCAAAAATAAGCCCTAGTTCAGTGAAAGCCCGCCCTCCACCACTGTGTAGCAACCAGAAGATGACATGACTGTATTTGAATAAACGTAGATTGTTGTACATGAAAAAAAAATAAAACATCCCCTGAAAATAAGCCCTACTGCGTTTTTTGGAGCAAAAATTAATATAAGACCCTGTCTTATTTTCGGGGAAACACGGTAATCAGGAAAAATCGGCTCTATTCACCTTTTCTGCAGTATCTCTTACAATTGTGCAAAATTGTTGTAAATATGAATATTTATTAGTGTAATCAGTTGTCACAGTGGCCTTTCTGTGTCCTTTGAGCACAAGGTACTGAACTGGAAAACCCTAAAGAGGCACACTGGGTTTAAAGATTTTGCTTCCTGCCTCTGGTGTGATCCGGGTAGGTTATGGGGTGGGTAGTTTGTAGTCTTCCAAATGCTGCTGAAATGTAACAACCATCATTCCTCTCTGTTAGTTGTGTTGGCAGAGGTGATGAGAACTGCAGTTCTGTAACATTTCCCTGTCCCTAGAGTGCTGCAATACTGAATAAGCATTATAGCACTTCTTGGTCATATCCTACAGTGTGAATTAATTCTTTGAACTTAATAGGAGCCCTTGGGCATGAAGTTGACTCTCATCTGCATAAATCGTGTCTTAAGTCCCATTTCTTGGTAGTCATGGTACTGGTGCTTTCATATTGTATGGTGGTTTTTAATCACCATATAGTTAAAGTAAATGATAGGTTTCCATTTAATTTCCTCATAGAAACTAATGGTGGTGACTGCTTTTTTCTGTTTTGGCAACTTCTAATATGGCTGCTGTTCATAGGTGCCACCGTTCTATCAATCTGCTACCTTTTGAAAGCTTAAAGTCTCTAACCAGGGTCTTCTATACAAGTTTACAGTAGCAATTTCAGAGTAAAAACTATTATTTTCTGACACATACACTCTTGGATAGGTCTACATTTTGGTGGAACATATCTGATCCTGGAATGTGTTTTGCAGAAGAGAACTTTGACCATTAACCAACTGTAGTCTGCAGGACTTACCACTTTTAAGAGAGAGGCTTAAATGGCCATTCCCTCTCCTCCTCCTAAATAAGTAGGCATGGGAAAAAATGTTTTAGAATTGTTTAGTGAGCCCAAGGTGATTTGCTGCTGTTGATTGTCAGCTTTGGTTATATGGTAGTTTTTAAAAAATGGGGTGGGGGCCTCCACCTTCTTTCCCCTTCATTGATGCCTGTGTTTCAGAAAACAAGGAAATACCCAAAAGAGATAAAAGCAACAAGTTCTATTTTGAATTCTACCGCACCCCCAAGTAAGGCAATTTTGAATTCTACCTGCACCCTCAAATAAGGCAGTTGAAACTACAGATCAACTCCTGTCCTCATTGAAAACATTAGCACTTGGTTCACCATTCTTGTACCTTAACACCCACCCCAAATAAACACTATAGCAGAATTCTACTAGCCAACCCATTCTCTCTATAGTATTTCATTAGTGTTATGGATAAGTGGTATTAAAACAAAGGTTTTGTTGGAGTCAATATCTGCTTTGCATGGCCCCAGGATGTGGTAAGCTTCTCATTGTCTCAGGGGATAGTGCTTGCTGCCTTGAAAGAGGTGATAGTGCACCCTTCCCTGAAGAATATCTCCCAGGACCCTGATGTATGCGAGAACTAATGCCATATAGCTAATATTCCCTTTTTGTGCAAGGTGCTTGACCATGTGGTGACTGGGCAGCTTCAGTTGCACTACCAGTTACAACTATTTCTGGACAGGAACAACCTGGCTACAGTAGTTTGTGCACTGGTATCTACAGTAGTTTGTGCACTGGTATCCCCCCCCCCCCCAGTTATATTACCATAATGCTGTTTACATAGAACTGTCCTTGGAAGACGACACAGATTCTGCAGTGAGTAGACTGTGGCAGCTAGACTGCTAACAGGAGCACCTTTCAGAGCCCATATGATACCAGTTCTGAAAGAGTTAACACTGGCTGCCAATAGGCTTCCAATCCAAGTTATACAGGTGTTGGTGGTAATCTGTAAAGTCCTAAATGCCTTGGGACCTAGATACTGGAGGGTATTCCCCTGCCTTTACATTCAGATCTGCTGGGGAGGGGGCACCTCTGTCTTCTGCCATGGAGAATGATCCACTATGTGAAGACACGGGGGGGGGGGGGGGAGGGCTTTCTTGGCTGTCACATCTCATTTATGGAATACTCTCCCCTTGGAGGCTCGACTGGTGCTGACACTAACCTCATTTTGGCACCAGCTGCATGGTTATTCTCCAAAGCAGAATAATCCTTCGAGGATTAAAGATCATGGCTTTAATAGGCTGTGGAGGCTTCTATATTGTTGTTCCTCTTAATGTATTGTGTAGTTTTTAATGTTTTCAACATTTCTAAGTTGTTTTAAAACATGGAGCTGTTTTTCAACTTGAGACCTTGGGATATAGAGGACATTATAATTGTCTTGAATGAACGAATAAAGCACCCATTAAAGGAAGATGCTACCTGTTTCATCTCTGTTCTGTTAATCATCCTGACCAGGCCTTCTCTCAGATGAACTGACAAATAAAATTCTTTTGGGTGCAGATGTGAAGGGTTGTCCTAGCTTTCTGGCTTGAACTGGAATACTTCAAACTACAGTCTGCTGCTGGAAGATAAAAGTGATGTGAACACTCTTCAGTGGAGTTTTTTTCCCCTTTCCTTTTTAAAGCTACAATCCTATAAAATAAAGACCTGACTTAATGGTGGCCACGCAGAGCTGTTCACACAACTTTTAACCCTGGAACGTAGAAGCATATGTGAGTCTTTTATGGCAATCTGGCCCTTGGGAGCTGCAGCTTTTTCTAAGAATGTGACCTTGCAGTACACCGAGGAGAGGCAGTTAAAAAAGAGCCGTTTTCTGAGAGACCCCATAATGCCTGTTGCAGTTCAGCCCTCCACATGTGGTCGGTGGCTGCATCTGGTAGGAGGAATTATTCCACCAGGGAGGAGGGGGAATGAAGTCATCTGTTCCATCAGCTTGTAAAACTGAACTAATTAGTAGACAATCAGCATTGATTGAGACAGCTGCATGCTCTGGGGAGCGATTGAGAACACACACACTCTTTGCAAAAGTGTTGTTTATTGCTCTGGGGGCTTTGTACCATTGGAGTCGCCCGGATGGGGGCTGCACAGGGTCTGTGGTGGCTAACTCAGTTGGTGGCTGTAGTTAGCAGACCTCTGGCCAATGTGAGGGTTTTGTTATGCCACTGTTTACTGCCACACATTTGCCCTTTGCTGCATTTGATATGGGCACTTCTGTGTCAGTAGTGCTGGATCTAGAACAAGATAATGTTTGTCCAAACGCCTCTCACATGTTCCCTTCCAGACGAACATAAACAGGAGTGTAAATGGGTGCTGGAATATCCCCCTCCCTGGTGCTAAGAAGTCAGTGTGGATCACTGTGCAAGATGGATTAATCAGTTCAACCTGTCTGGGCCCTGCTGTTTGTCAGGAGCACGTCCGTAATCTCTGGGTTTGCACCTTTGATAGATAAACTTGTTTCGTGGTAACTTATCTTCAGCTTCAACAATTTTTTTTATAAGTCACAGATATAACCTGTTTTTCAAATGATGGGTGTATTTAAGATACTTGTGACGAAAGTATTGACACAGAAGGCTTTTCTCAGCTGACATTAGGACCGGCTGGTATACAAAACCACAAAAAAGGAATGAGCCTGATAAGAGGCAAGGGTCCCATTTTTCCCTTCTAGCCTTTCTCTGTGGCCTGGGAAAGCCACTTGCCTGCAGTCTGCATGTCAGCAAAGGCTATTAGCCCCTAGCTGGCCAGCATGCAAATGGAATTTTACCCGCTAAGCTGGTGCATGAGTGACGGATCTCCCTTCTGCCCTGTTGCTTGCATTTCCTAACAGGTAGTGAAGGAAGAAATTTCGCTTCCTCTGTAGCTGTCATCGAGCCAAGGAAGCTGGCAGGAGAAGGATAGAGCAGTCTGTTTCTTCCTTGTCAGCCTGCTTACTCCTGCGTGGAATTGCTGATCTGGTGGTGAAAATACCAGGCTGCAGTGTGCCGCCAACATGGTATAGTGGTTAAGGGTCGAGACTAGAAGTGGGCAGGCTACGATAATATTACCACTTGGTTGTGAAACTCAGTGAGTGGCATTGGGTCAACCCTGCTTTCTTACCTTAATTTACTCCATATGCTGGTTGTGAAAATAAAATGTATGGTGTGGGGGAAGAAGGGTTGTGTTTCCTGTCTTGAGCTCCTTGGAGGAAAGATCAGATGTAAATGTGATAAATAAGAAAGAAGGTTTACATCCTGTTGAGAGCCCCATACGTCCTGGACAAAGGGACAGTGCGTGAATGTTAATCTAACAGGTAGCCCTGTTAGTCTGTTATAGCAAAAAAAACCGTTGACTGATTTGAAGTGCTCTTCTCTCCTGGCCACCACCCCAAATCAAAGTTAGGTGTGGATATGGCAGCTCTTCAGGCTCCAGAATATCAGAGTGAGCAAGCCAAGGAAGTAAGATCGTAAAAGAATAATGGATGGCTCAGTCACTTGTTTTGTATTAATGCTTCTGTAGAAAATACCAGATTAAGCATTTGTAAATCATGGGGTGCATTTGTTACACTGTTAAAGAAATGCTTTGTAGATATTATTGATGAAAATGTCAGGTAGTTGCTTACAATAAATTTTATGTTTATTGTTAGGCTTAAGAAAGCTGTTTGGTAGCTTGGTGTTATACTAGCTCTTCCTGAAGCTTCCCCTCCGGAATCATTTACATTTCTCTTCCCTTTTATTGTGGCAAATGGATCGGTTTCAAAATTCTCTGACGCCCCTGCTTCCACCCTCACTTGAAATAGTAGGATCGAACTTGGAGATGGGCTTCTGTCACTGGGCCATATAGAAACTGTGTTTAAATGTTTTCTTCCCTGGTGAATGTTTTCACATATTCTACACATATGGAAAGGTTGTAGCTTGACCTCAGAAAAAACAAGCAAGCAAAGAAATCTGCTTCTTACAGGAATAGCCGGCTATATTGCTATATGCTTTTTTTTTCGGGGGGGGGGTTGCTGCCAATTTTCTGTTGTGCTTCTTGGGTCATTTTATTAATTACTGTATTTTGAAGTGTATTATCCTCTTAAAACATTGAACACTCTTAATAATTTGGCCAGTGAACAGTTTGAAAATGCATTTGAACGCATAAAATAAATACAATATACTCTGCTGCGTTTAAAGGCATCGAACAGCCACTGTCTGAGGCAACTGCTTGTTCGTACAGTTACTCTAGGCCACCTCCTTTCTTTCATTCACTCAGGGTTTCTGATTTGTTGAGTGGCTATTGCTTTGGGCAGTTTTCATTTTCACCAGCTGTCTCAAGATCTCAGTTATCTCTCCAAGCCATTAGGATCATGCCGTCTCAATATAAAAGCGTGCTGTTTGGCAGTATTTCCAGACAGAGCTTAAGCATTCGTAAAGTCCATTGCAGGTAAGCCTGAATCTCTCTCATTGTTAACCCCCCAAAAAACAGGCTGACTGCTTTCGTGGGTGAGGCCAAGAGCTGCAGTACAAGATGGTAATGCTTAGTCTGTTCCTCTTTGCTAGAGCAGAAAAGGGCCATTTTGTAAACTGGAAATGAAGTTCTGATCCTCTTTCTGTTTCTTGGCACATTTACAGTTTGTTGTTTCACTCCAATCTGTTTGTTTGCTCTGAGGCTCATATTGTCTCTGTCTTTTTTTCCACCCTTCCTTTCCACTGTGGCCTATCTCAGAAGCTGGTTTTCTTTCTGAATAATCCACCATTTGGAAAGTATATTTTGGTCTTTAGCTTTAAAACAGATTGTTTGTTAATATATTTTCAAAAGACCTTCTGCTACACTATTAACTACATAATAATAAAAATGGATTTCCATTATGTGTATGTGTGAGTGAACAGGAACACACAGGCAGGCACACGCACACACATTTTGTCTTTTTAGGTTCTTAAGTCTGGGATGAATTTCAAGACTGGTTTGTCCAACTGTTAAGGCTGCTCTTTTTAAAGTAGATTCCCCATATGTTAAGGAACTGAAGATCAAAGTCTGTTGATATGTTGCATTATGGCTTTCTTTGATATTTGGCACAACAGAGTGCTTCATGGCATTTGGATATGTAGTTTTGCATATCTCTTAATGCAAACTCTGAATTTACTATAATGAATATACAGCCTGACTCCATGTGTGTGCGCACATGTGCACATGGACACGAGTCTACCATAAAGTAAACCTGCCAAATCGGATGAGGCCTGCTGCCCAATAATGTAGATTTGGAACCTTAGGCTAGCAGTATAGAATGAACTCAAAGTGTGGGATCCTGGGGAGTACCCCCAAGGCACTTTTTAATGTAGTCTCCAGCTTCTTGCTAGATATCAGAACTAGCTTTCTTCTTCCTCTTAGTCTTCTGGGATCCAGAGTATTTCTGGTAGTTGAAACAAATGCTAACTATTGAAAAAAGCAACCTTGGACATGTGATGTGGAGTATAGTAGATCATGTACTGCGAAGGGTTTGAAACAGGTTCTAATTGAAAATGAGAATACAGAGAGTGTGTTTCCCATTGGCTGCCTTTTCTGTGGCATTTGTGAAGATCATATACCTCAAACCCTGCATTATTGTTGTCTTGTGTCCACATGTACCCCCTGGGATTTGGATGGCTGGGTCCCATGTGGCAAGCACTTGCTAAAGGTTGATTCACCCCTCTCGCAGTGTACTAGTGCCATTTGTGCTTAAGCTTTAGCCGCACAACATCTCTCTTTTTGAGCCTCCTGAGTGTTAAGATCATCAGTAGAGGCCTTTAACTTGGTCCCACGATTCACACAGGTGTGTTTGGTAAGGACACGGGATAGTGCCTTGTTTGTCACTGCTCCCAAACTTTGGAACTCCCCCCCACAGGAGGCTAGGCTTTCCCCATCCTTGCTGTCCTTCTGCAAACAGGCAAAGACTCTTTAGGCAGGCTTTCCCTGAGTGACTGCCTGCCTGAATGAGGTTTTTAAATGGATTATTCTACCTTACTGCTTTGAATGTGTTTTTGGTGTTGTTTTTGTTTTCCAGTTTTTAGTGTGGTATCTATTTGATCCTTTTTATATATATATATTTTGTATACTCACTGTTTTTAGCTTTAAATATTGTCTTTTAATGATGTAAATTAATTGGATCCTTTTTAAAGAGAAAGGCGGGGCAAAATATTATAAATCTCTCTCTCTCTGGCATTTCTGAGATGTTGCAGAGGGATGGAAAAGTTTAGGCATAGTTAGGAAATGTAATCATAGAAATCATAGAAAAGTGAAGTTGGAAGGGGCCTACAAAGCCATCAAGTCCAACCCCCTGCTCAACGCAGTAATACAGTCAAAGCATATCTGCCAGGTGATTACTCAAGTTTTTTTTTAATGCTTCCAGTGTTGGAGCACTCTCCAACTCCCGAGGTAACTGGTTCCACTGTTGTACTGCTCTAACAGTTAGGAAGTTTTTCCTGATATTCAGCCGAAATCTGGCTTCCTTTAACTTGAGCCCATTGTTGCGTGTCCTGCACTCTGGGATGATCGAGAACAGATCTTGACCCTCCTCTGTAAGACAGCCTTTCAGATATTTGAAAAGTGCTATCATCTCACCCCTCAGCCTTCTTTTCTCAATGCTAAACATGCCCAATTCTTTCAGCCTTTCCTGATATGGCTTGGTTTCCAGCCCCCTGATCATCCTTGTCGCCCTCCTCTGAACTTGTTCCAATTTGTTAGCATCCTTCTTGAAGTGTGGTGTCCAGAACTGAACACAATACAGTACTCAAGGTGAGGCCTAACCAGTGCTGAATAGAGGGGAACTAGCACCTTGTGGGATTTGGAAACTATACTTCGATTAATGCATCCTAAAATAGCATTTGCCTTTTTTTGTAGCCACATCACACTGTTGGGTCATATTTAGCTTTCGATCTACGACAATTCCAAGATCCTTCTCGCTCGTAGTTTTTCTGAGCCAGGTATCCCCCATCTTGTAACTGTGCAGTTGGTTTCTTTTTCCAAGGTGCAGGACTTTGCACTTATCCCTGTTGAATTTCATTCTGTTGCTTTCGGCCCAGTGCTCCATCCTATCAAGGTCATTTTGAATTTTGTTTCTGTCTTCTAGGGTATTAGCTCTTCCGCCCAATTTGTTATCATCTGCAAATTTGACAAGCATTCCCTGCACTCCCTCATCCAAGTCATTAATAAAAATATTGAAGAGCACCGGGCCCAGGACTGAGCCTTGGGGTACCCCACTAGTGACCTCCTCCCAGTTAGAGAAAGACCCATTAATCATCACCCTCTGAGTACGATTCTGTAGCCAATTGTGTATCCACCTGACACTTGATCTATCCAGCCCACACCTAGTTAGCTTGCTAATCAGGGGCACTTTATCAAAAGCTTTGCTGAAGTCAAGATATACTACGTCTACAGCATTCCCTGTGTTTATCAGGGAGGTGACCTGATCAAAAAACGAGATCAGATTAGTTTGGCAGGATTTGTTCTTGACAAATCTGTGTTGGCTTCTAGTTATTACTGCGTTGTTTTCTAGGTGCTTGCACAATGACCGCTTTACGATCTGTTCCAGAATTTTGCCTGGGATTGAGGTAGCTAACTTCTTATGCATCACAGCATTGCCCTGTGACTTTCCTGCTTGTCTGAACAGTTTTCTGTGTTTGACTCCTGATTTCGCTATCCACTTCCATGAATCCATCAAAACATATAAATGCTGTTTATTCTGCTTCTTTTCTGAATTGGAGCCCATGTTCTAGGAATGTAATGTTTTTGTCTCTGTCATAAATATGAACAGGAAACATGTAGGGAGAAGGAGAGCTTTGGTTTGCAGATTGGCAGAAGATTGTGGGATCAGCGCATTGCCTCTGTTAACTGTGGTTAAATATAACTTTTATAAGGGATTGAAGCTGCTGCAGATCTGCTATAAGACTCCTTTATAAGGGGTTGGGACTGGGTAAGCAGGGAACCTGCAGTTCATTTTGGTCCAGATATTAGCCCAAAAGACCAGGAAGCCTTCTGATCTTTTGGTGTACCACTTCTGTCAGTCTCACCAATGATGGGGATTAAGGGAAGGGCAAAGATTCCCTGTCGCCACTTGCAACAACTTAGAGGGAACCACCTTGGGTCCATTTGTTGGGATAAATTGTTGGAAGAACCTAAGAACTCTGATCAGTTATGTTTGCTTCTGTCTTGTACTTCATCACGTTATGGATTTCATTTTGAGATGCTTATAAACATACATTCTGGCAAGCTTTAGGATGAGTGACTAACTGGAGGGTTACTCAACACTATATCCGCCGGCAGAGGAAACTACATCGTTTAGAGTCCTTGAACATGTTGTGCTTTCAGCTGATAAAAATCTCCCCTTGGCTTCATTGGTTTGGAACCTTTTAATTTTTTTATTACCTTTCTGCCATGGGAAACTGGCTCTGAATTTTGCAGTGGCTGGTTTTAAGTGAGCTATCATGCCAGAGTTATTGGAGAAGATGGCCCCAGCCCTGCACTTGCATCTTACCTCACTAGTGAAATGTTTCTCTCACTTCTCCTGAACATCAGATTTATTTGCAATGAAAGGAAATCGATTAAAAGTAAAGAAAAATTCAGAGGCAAATCCTCCCCAAAGGTATATAACACAACTATTATTGACTTCAGGAGGATGCGGAGTATGTACTTGAATTTCGTCCTTAAACAGAATGAACAGAGTTATGAGAAAAAGACGTAGAATGATACAGAAATAGATCACAGTGCAGTTTGAGCTCTTGTGCCAGTCCTGGTCCCATGTCATTTGTGGTGCTTTAAAGGGAACCTGTTAGATGCAGAAGGTGTGTGTTTGTGTGTGGAGTCTTGTGAAGTGACTGTTGCATAATGACATTCCAGATCATTCTAAAGGAAGTGTGTGGCTTTGTGCTTTTATTGGACAAGTCTCGGTCTAGTCTTGTGCTTGGAGATTTCCTCTAACTCAGACAACGGCGCATATGCAGACTATCCCAGCTTCTACCTCCAGCAAACTCTTGGTTAATGGCTATCAGAGCAGATATTGTCACTGGCCCTGCTTACTGTTAGAGTTTAAGTAAACAAAGATAGCCAGTGATGGATTCAGTAGAATACCCTCTATGTCAGATAAAAGCCAGATGAGAAAGATTTCCTGGAAAAGTGAAGCCTTTGGCAAAATTTACCATATTTTTTTCCCTGGGGGTTTGAGGAACATTTGAAGGACACTGAAATATTGGTTATCAGATTTAAAATTTACCTCACTGCTTTAATGGTATAAAATGCGTTACTTATAATTTAATAAAATTGTTCTATTTGCCACATTAGTGAATCTTACAGAGCATTCTTGCTCATGATCACTCATAAGTAAGACAAACAGTGACTAAAATCCTGTTGCTTAGCTCAATTAGAGCAGGTCCACTGAATCAGTAGGAATTTGGTGAGTCAGTTCCTCCATAAGTTCCCTGGATTCAATGAGCCTAGACTAGTTGTGAATATACCCCCAGGTAATCCTGTTGGTTGAAGGGACGTGGTGGTGCTGCGGGTTAAACCTCAGAAGCCTCTGTGCTGCAAGGTCAGAAGACCAGCAGTCGTAAGATCGAATCCACGCAACGGAGTGAGCCCCCGTCGCTTGTCCCAGCTCCTGCCAACCTAGCAGTTCGAAAGCATGTAAAAATGCGAGTAGATAAATAGGTATCACCACGGTGGGAAGGTAATGGTGTTCTGTGTCTAGTCGCGCTGGCCATGTAACCACGGAAACTGTCTTCAGACAAACGCTGGCTCTATGGCTTGGAAATGGGGATGAGCACCGTGCCCTAGAGTCGGACACGACTGGACTAAATGTCAAGGGGAACCTTTACCTAATCCTGTTGTGTCAAGTTGGAGGTCTTTATAGTATTATCAACAGTGGCTATCATCTAATTCTTGTATTATTTATGTTGGCCATTTATGTTGGCCATACATATTATGAAGTCTGAAGAGGTAGTGTTGCAGATACTGTGGACCTCCAGGAAGATAAATGAATGGATTCTAGATCAAAACAAGCCTAAAATGGACAATGACTAAACTGAGGCTATTGCATTTTGGACGTATCACAGGAAGATAAGACTCACTGGAAGAAACAATAATGCTGGTTGATGATGCAGGTAGTAGGAGAAGAGATAGGCTTTCATCTCACCAAATGAGATGGATTTATTTGATAAGGGAACCCACAACTTTGAGTATGCAAGGCCTGAACAGGATCTTAGAGTGGGTAGGATTGGCATAAATTGCTAGTGACTTCATGGCATAACAACAAGGAGTAACTCGTGTCTCCACTAAAGTGACAAAATGTTTTAGGGGGAGATGTCAACAGATCTAGAAGATTGTTATCTTCTAACCCAGGAGGCTTTAGGGTGTGCCATTGAAGAAGACCAGGCTGAAGCTGCTTCTCAGAAATGGACACAGCTAAGTGAGGTTCCAGCCAATTGGAAACCAGAAACCAGTAGATACTCACAAATTACTATACATGGACCAAGTTGCTGTATATGGGCAAGGGAAGTAAAATCAGCATTTTTAGCGAATCCTGTCTGCATTACATGAAAAATCTAAATGGTCAAAAAACACAATAGCTGTAGTGTTCAATAGTAGTTTATAATGTGAAAAGCTATATAACCAAAAACAGTTCTAGTGTAATACTAGTGTAGACATGTAAACTGTAAAGAAACTAGTTTATTTTCTTCCTCCCCATTTCTGCGTTATCCTTTCTGAAGGAAAGTGAAGTATGTTGTGTACACAGTCTGCTTTTATGGGTGGCGTCACAGAGGTATCTGGTAACTTTGGAAGGGGGTGGGAATGGTTAATGAAATATACTGGAAGAGATAACTGATGAAATGAGAAACATCTTGACCAGTTTTTCCAGCATAACAACTTGGTTTTTTTTTTAATTAAAAGATCCATGCATTGTGAAAATTATGCTCTCTCTTTTTTCTTTGCTAGAGGGAGCTTGATGCCACAGCAACAGTGTTGGCAAACCGACAAGATGAAAGTGAACAATCAAGAAAGAAACTTATTGAACAAAGCCGCGAGTTCAAGAAAAACACTCCAGAGGTGAGTGGCAATTGGATTCCACAGCTCTTAGGCTTCCTTGCATAGCAACCTGCAAACAGAGGGTTTTCTGTAAGAAGGCTTTTGAGTGGCTTGTACTTCCTTGGACTCATCCTTGGTGAATAGGATATATATAACCTTCTGATTGGATGTCTACCTCAGGGCAGCCTTTGGATCTGTTCAATTTTTTCTGTGGAAAAATGTTCTTTGCTTTACCTCTTTCGAAAAATATTCAGTTTCTAAACTAGTAGTGTTTCATAAAATAAATTCATAGCAGAATGACATGGTTTCTTTGGAAAATTGCTTTCTAAATAAATGTTAAATAAATGCTGTCAGCCTTTCCGTTGTCTTTATTGTCTGGGAATGATCAGACTTATCTTTCAGTACATCTGGAAAGTGCTTGAAGTGGAAATGCTGTCATGATGTGGGGACTCCAGTTAATTTAGGATATCAGGGAAGGAAGACCCACATCACAGAAATTATATGTAACTGAGCTATCAGTTCCTTTTTTTCTTCCAGTGGACATCTTTGTATTCACCTTGCTTTCCATATGGAGTAACTTTGTGTTCACAGCTGTTAAGTGTCACTGTAAACCAGTCTTGAAGTCTTTCGAGTGTATAGAATTGTTGCCGATTTGAGTTACGATGGTCTACTCATCTGTAGTAGCTGGGCCATTTTACAGTATGAATCTTTTTTTAAAAAAAGAATTTTACTGATTTTACTGTGTTGCAGTTTAGGAACTTAAAATACGAAAAGTGAGCGATCAATGCAGTGACAAAATTACTCCAGTGCATTATCTTACGCATTATCTTTATCACATATCGAAAGATGGCAGTCTTCATGACCTGAAGCCACACTTGAGAGGTTATTCTGCATGCAGGTGTTGCAGTTTTGCAGAATCAACAAGGATAGAGGCAGGGATTGTTTTGCTTTCGTGAGTACACGAGTTATGCAAACTCAAGCATGGCTCCATCTATACTCCAGCTGTTTTGCTTTACATTTTCTTGCCATTCAGACTGGAGTGGCAGAACATGTGCACTAGTTGTGGAAGGTTCCTGGTGCAATTTGCCAGATTTTCCTTTAGAAAACCTAGGTCATCTTGGGGGACTGGAGGTACCGTTGCCAGAATCCTTAGAGAGGTTCTGCTCATCTTGCTTGCCAGTGCGTGACTATGTACACTAATATTGAGGTTCAGTAAAAAAACCAGCTTTCCAAATCTGTTTGCCATCCAAGGTTATTGTGATGCAGTCCGGGTTCAGATTGTAGCAGACCGTTGAATTGCTTGGCTTCAGAGATACGGCTTTTGAGAAATGAAGTTAGCAGCCTCTCTTTGTTTCTCACTCCTGCTAGAATTTGCAAGTAGGAAAAAAAAGAAGCTTTTTGAGATATGAGAGGGAAGATTTGGCCTCTCCATAACTCAAAGAGATAAAAGTTACAGAGCCTGGGAGGAAGAGGATTTTCAGAAGACAGATGGGATGACCAGGAGGCAGGTATAGGGACGCCCTCCCCAAAGAATGCTGGATGCAGTAAGTCAGAGGAATTAATGTTATCTTCAACCCATTTGGCAGGTTGGGAGGGATGGAGAAAACAAATAGAATTTGAACATGTGACTGGCCTCATTTCCCTCTTCTGCTTTTTATTAATTCAGTCATTTCATTCTCAATTCTTTGCATCCTCTTTCTATCTGCTGAAGTGTGTAGTTAACAAGAGATACAAGTAGTTTCTTAAAATAGGTTGGGTAGGTATCCTGAAGGACTTGGTGCCTCTTTTTATCACTGCCTGATGAGGAGGCTGTCATGTTCTAGATGAGCCTCTGCTGAACAATGCACGCTGTGTGGCACTCAGTGACCTTCTTAGTAGACTCTCCCTGAACATTTTATTAATTTATTTCTGTTGTTTTTTTAATTACCACAGGATTGGTAATAATTGGTTAACTAGTTGTATGGTGGTTCAGTGCCATAAGATGTGGCAGTAATCTTTAAAAAGAGGATGAGATGGATTAATGCCCCTTGGATTTATCTGCAGTTACTAACTATTACTGCCTGGATGAGAACTGAATGCTCAGAGGCAGTTGGGGCATATAGTGAGTAGAGAACTGGTTTATTCATACTCATCTCCTGTACGAGGTCTTGATCTGATGCGTCAAGGACAGCCATCACTCCCCTTTTTTTTTTTTTTTTTTTTTTTTTTTTTTGGCAAACTGGCATTTATTCTCTTTAGCACAGAAATAATTTGAAGTCTGTGGTAAGAATAGAAGAAAAGACAAAGCACCCCATGTATCTAATATTGGGTCTTTTTAAGGAGAAAGGTGGGGTAAAGATATTTTAAACCAACAAATAAAATAACTTTCTAGTCTGTCTAAAAAGAGGGGAAAAGTGATACTAGCGTCTAGGAGTTTAAGTATTTTCTCAGTTGTTTGGTATGTGGTGTTGGGAATGACTTTGTTGGTCTGTTGATATGGCTTACCTTTGACATTGGGCTGTGTAGGTATCTTAAGTTATGTTGATGCCTTGAGTGATACTCAAGTATTTAGCATCCCCACATATTCCTCTTTCTAGATGCTGTACGTGTAGTAAATTTTCTTCTGCTTCACATCCTTTTGTGGTGTTTCTTGAATGATCTGCCTATATGTTATGATTGAGAGAATTTGAGAGAGCCCACATAGTGAAGCTTCACACCTTTTTACATTATGGAGTTATCTGTAGGCGAACTGTCAGAAAAACTTACTTTTCCCTCATTTGACACTCATCAAGCATTTTGGTTTTATCTTTTTGGCTTTTCGTGTCTTGTCATCGATCTATTTACAACCTTGGGTATATTTCATATGTCGACTAAGTAGTAGACTATTTAAGGAGAGGGAAGAGGCTTATCTATCTCAACAACCATGTACTTGATTATTATAGTTACTGCGTATGGAGACAGAGGACGGCCACTCAGGCAAAAAGTCCCGACAGGACCATCTTGCACTATCTCAGGTGATTACAAACAGTGGAAACAACTCTTATCAGAATCCAGGAGAATATTGCTTAAACACACTGCTGGGATACGGTGAAGCGCTTCCAAATTGAAAGTAAAACCTTGTGCTTAGAAAAATATCCAGCTTTTAAGTCTGTTAGCTAAACTAAAGAGAAAAAAAGAAGAAGAAGAAAGCAAGAACAAAATATTGTGGCACTTTAGAGAGGTGAGCTTTCATGGATCAAAAAAAGCTCACGAAACAAATTTGTTGGTCTTTAAAGTGCCATCGTTTTTTTTGTCTTTGTCTGTTTTTCTTTCCTTTCCCCCCCTTTAATTTAGACAGCATGCTGAGAAGGAATAAGATAGCTACTTCTTTGGAAAAATCTTGGATCTGTAAAAGTAAGCATCAGCTCTGGAATTAGATATGGGGCCACTCTAGGTTGTACAGGGCCAGAGTTTCATGGTCCAGTCCGCGGGCTGGCACCTGCATGTTGGAAATACAAATCTAATTACAGGATTTACTCAGCTACATTTGCACATTGGAACAGTGTGATGTTGTACCAGTGAGGTTCCTGGTCTTAGAAAGGGAGAACAAGGCACAAAGGGCACAGGGTTGAAAGCAGATTTTGTCTTAACATTGCTTTATTCCATATGCAAAGCTGTGGCCAAGTCTCCTCTACCCGGCAATCCTGCTTTGTCCTTCATGTTCCTAAAGATAGTGGTAAAACCTTTTAGATGTGAGGCAGCACCAGAATGTGAGCCTGTAGTAGGCAGCCAGAATTGGGGTGAATACCTTGAGATTGTTTCCCTTTTACGTTTTCCCATGGCAGGGTCTTTCCGCAGGTTAGTAGTTAAGTGTATCTCGGTCCCCAGCTGCCTGCCTGCTGCCATCCAAGATGCCCAGAGAGCCTTCTCAAAATCTGTTGCAACTAAGCTGGTATTTAGAAGAACCCCAGAGCAAAGCCAACAACATTCTGTTCAACTGTCAGTGGCAGTTAATGGCACTGAAATGTCTACAGACGGTGCTCTTGGGGTGCTCTGGAGATAAAAAGGGAGACTCAATCAAGTAAGTTCTGTTTGTAGCACACTTAGCAAATGCCCATCGTGTGTTCTGGGCTGTCATGTTTGTAGCTACAGAGAGAGATGAGGTGCCTTCAGGAACTGAAGTGAAGTTACCAGCCATCTCTGAGGCTTCATAATTGGGACCAGCTGCTTGAGCAGGAGAGAGACAACATCTGCAAAGACTGTGCTCCTGCTGGAAAAGTACTGCACATTTCACATGCGGTTACATGCCATTATATCACTTCTGACTTCCAGTGATCATAGGAATTTATGACCTCCAAGAAATCCTGTCATTCATGGCCAGCTCAGGTCTTGCAAGCTAGAGAACAGGAGTCCTTTCCACAGTCAATCTGTCTCATGTTATGTCTTCATCTTGTTTTCCCTTTTCTGTTGTTCTCTCTCGTTTCTTTGCAGTTTTTATTTTATTTATTTTTATTTTATAGTTCTCTCTGTCCCTACATGCCAGTCACTGAAAAGTAGTATTTTAAAAACCGATTCTGACTGTATATTTTTTTTTGTTACCTTTTATATTTCTTTGACCTTAACAGTTTTAAGAGTTTTTTCAGTCATCCCTTGAGGCTTTTCTTTTCTTTTGGCTGCAGAAATAGTCTTTTTGTATTTTTCCCTGGTAATAACTCTGGTTTCAATCCATAGTCCTTCTGGCACAGGGTCAGTTGAGTTTATGCAAATTTGTTCTCTATATGGTCTTCAAAATTTTCAAGAATATTGCTTTATTGCACCTGGATTTTGGAACTACGATTGCTTAGTGTTCTTTTGCAGCTTTACTCTAATTTTTTATATTAACTGATCATTTGATCTGTACCACAGTTGGCTCCTGGCCATGGACTTGCAGAGGTAATACAGCATCTCCATATTCTGTTTCTAATTATATAAATCTATTTGATTTCCATGTTGCCCATCTGTGGGTGTCTGTGTGTAACAGTTGTCTGTTAGGTTGCCTGAAGTATGCACTTTCAGTAAAGAGTCTGTTAGCTTCACAGAATTCAATGAGACACTTTCCTGCTTTGCTCCTGACTCCTAGGCAGAGTCCTCTGATGGAATATGATTATACTTCCCAGCCTACTTTTGTGTTCCAGTTACCTACGAGTGTATCAGCACATCCTGTTTTAGTATGTGATCATTTTCCTCCTGGATATTTTTTACATAAAAGCTTTCAGTTTCTTCTTCTGTTGTTGGAGCACAAGCATGACTGCTGCTATGAAGTCTAATATTATCTGCTCAGAATTAGCATTGTAGCTTGTGTTCTGTCCCAACTCACTATGGCCTATTCAAGAGTCCACTTTAGTTAGCTTACACCAAGTAATGTAGCGTTTAAAGATTCCATTTCGAGTTTTCCTTGCACATTACCAGCAACATACTTGACTTTTATTTTGGTTATTTTGGCCGCCTGGGGCAGTAAAGGAAGCAGGTAATACTGGCATGGAAGTTTAAAAAAAGTTTTCTGAACTCAGAAATGGTTTTGGCAGATCCTCTTCCTGACTTATCTTGCCATCTAATGTTGTGTGTCTGTTCCACATTTAATGTAGCATGTCAGTAGCAGCAGCCAGAGGCTAAATCCTTCAGCCACTCCAAGCAGTAGTTGCAATAGTTATCACTTACCAAAACTGCATGTTAGTTGGACAGACATTGTCAAAGACACTTCTGGTGGCTTGAGATTTCTCTGCTTGGTTAGGCTCTTTTTGGCAAGTATGTGTGAGGAGTGTTCAGGTTCTTCCTTCTTTACGCATTTGGAATGTTTAAATCAGTCTGTTGTGAAACACCTCATGAGAGAATGGCCCCAGCCGATAGGAACCTCACTTCGAAATTTTGTAATGCACGTTGGATTTCTTGCGGCCAGGCAAGATGTTCATGAAAAATGAATGCCCACATCACTTCTGGAATAACCAGCCTCATATAATTCTACCTACAATGCACCTGGTCTCTTCAAGTGGTTGTTTCTTGTATATGTACACATGCGTGCGTGCGCACACAGAGTTTTCTGATCTCCCTTCCCTTCGGTTTCTGTTTTACATCAGGCAGGCATAAGTCATGGTTAAGACAAATCCTGGCTGGCGGAGCTGGGACCCAGGCCCGTTGCTGATTTTTAAAACCGAGTGAAAGCCCAGCAGGCACTCCATTGGCACCAGCAAAATGCTGATATGCCTCCTGATTTTTGAGAAGCTGGCATCAAAATTAGACGGTGGCCTCCTTTGTGAGATTTTTCTTTCAGATCTGTGCTAGGGAGAAGCGGGTAGATCTTAGCAGGCTTGGAAAGAGATCTTTGTTGCATTGTTGAAGCAGTGGGGCCTCTTGGGAGCTCTTGTCCTATTGTAAATAAGGAGTCAGAGTGTGTGGGGAGGGTGGATTATGAGTTAACCTTCCTGTGAGAGTTTTAGTGCAACTGACAAAATGGTGTTTCTGGACAAGTCCTTCTATAAAACTGTACATTAGGTTCTGTTACACAATGGTGATACCATGTGTTTGAATTTTCTGCAGTTAGTCACTTTAATATAATAGTTAATTACAGGGTGTTCTGGCCATTTCAGGATTAAGGCTGCCTGAAATGTATACTGTGTTAAAATTGGGGGGGGGGGGACACTTTAATTAAAAACAGCCATTTTGTTTTGCCAGCTGTGCAACTTCCTAGGACAATCTATAGATCTGCATCTAAGCATTCCTTTTTAATTTTGAAAATGTGGTTGGTCTTGATAATTCAGAATCTCTGTGGTCACTCCTGAGAGTTCAAATCAGCAACTGAGATGCTAGTGGAAATGCTTTAAAAAAAAAAACCTGGCTGGGAGCAGCTTTGTTCTGTCTGCCAGGGAAAACATCTTTAAGTGGGAGCTTGGAGAGTGCGTGGACCAAAAAGCTAAAGGCTTAAAAAAAAAAATCTTGAAGCTTGCAACTGGGAGTATTGAAGGTGGGAACTGAGTTGGCTGTTGCTCTGTTTAATACTTTAGGTCCAGAGGAGAATTAGGTTGTAGGCAAAAAATAACGGAGAAGATATGGACATTTAAATAGGTGTTCACACCTGAACACGTATTTAAAGGGTAATCCGGATGCAGGATTCAGGACTTTGCAAACTGGCAGTTTCTAGTCTCTGAGAGTACTTTTGTCCCTTAAAATACTAACACATTTATTCTGGCATGATCTAAGTCCACGAAAGCACAGGCAAGAGGTTTGTTGGAGTATAAGGTGCCTCAGAACTCTTTTGCTGCAAAAAAAAGTAGTATGACTACTGCTTTGGAAATTACAGCAAAGAGTGGATCAACTAATGAAAGTCTCCAGTGAATCTCAAAAGACCTTCCCGGAAGGGATGGTACCCATTTGCTTCTGTGTGGGTGGCTGCTCTCAGTGTACTCTTTTGTGATTCGCCTTTTTGCACTGAGTGATTTGAATGAGATGGTTGTATTTGCTGATGGAGAACTGTAGAATCTCTCCTTGTCAGAGGGGTATGCCCATGGAGTCATTGTTCAGGGCTTTCCAGAGAGTTAATTGCACAATCCATGGCATTTGGGCCATAAAAATGAAGTGTGCTTCCATTCAAAAAAAAGCTGAACTGGTTTGGAAATCAGAAGTTGGGAAAATGCAGCTCAAAATTAGATGTCTGTAATCTCTGTTAGGTGTTTAATATAGAAACTGCTCACCTATAGACCCTGCCCGTGGTCGGCTGTCATGCCTTCAGGTTATCTGAGTGTGGCACTAGGTGCTTCTGAGCAGGATCCGTGTGTGAGATGTTATAGTTTGAAGCCTGGTTCAGAAGCCCAAAATTTTCTGACATCTGCAGTCCTGTGTTGTTGCTTATAATAATAAGGGTGAAGCAGCTTCTGCCCCCTCCCTGGCTGAGTTTTCCTTTGAGCAGGACAGGCCTAGTAATTTCGGCATCTGTGATACTGTAAGTTTGCTGGTCTTAGAATCGTTTCCTCTTTCTTTTTTTTTCTGTGTGGAAGTGACAGAATGGTCCTTTAATATCCAGTTGAGTCTGTTTCCTTAGTTCTTAGGGTCAAATCCAGCCTGAATCTGAAAGCACACAGTGGAGTCTTTGAATATAACCAGGCAGTAGGTGCACTATGAGCATAAACAGTTTCTAACTGGCCTGGAAAAAGAGAATTTTGCAAGTTGACAGGAGAATGAATAAATGAGCTTTCAAACAGAGCACCTTAACACTTACAGAATAGTGATGGCCCCATGCTGACCCCCAAATTCTCTCCTAAGCAAATGGAAATTTTGAACCAGAGGGAAGTTTTATTCTGGAAAGCTTATGATCTCACCTTCGCTCAGGCTTAGAACGACCTCAGAGGCATCTGGTTAATTTACATGATAGATTTTTGCAAATGGGGGGGGGGGGGGGGAGGAGGCATTTCACGTCTTTCCTAAAATATTTTTTTTTGTGCCGTGGCAATAATATATATCAATTGGTATGTTTATTTAATTAGACTTCTTTTTTCCCCTTGCTGATTTAGGCAAGTGGGCTTTCCCTCTTGAAACAGAATGTTAGAAAAATAAAGAATTGTATATGTAATCTTGAAAACATGACTTGTGGATACAGTCTGTGTTTAGCCTTTCCCCCTCTGTAATATGAAATGGAATCAAGTATATGGGTTGGAATTCATCTTGTCTAATTTTTAAGAGAGAAAAATACTCCATTACATACTAATGGCATTAGTATGTCTCCCACATACTTCTAGGGGGGAGGGGGAGAGAGAATGGGGACAGGAGCGTGGATTTGATATCTTGGGTGGAGAAGAGCGTCCAGTACTCTTCTCCACCTGTCCATCATCCAGCCCGGCCCATGCAGACGGATCAAGGGAGTCTGTACCCTTGTAACCAGAGGATGTCCTGGAAGAAAGCCGCCTAAGCCTACCATGTGGTACATCTAGCTGTTTCTGTTTGATTTATAGGAGGAGATCAAGCTAACCTATATAGTAAAGTTCATGGAAAATTTGTTTCAAAACGTTGTTGTTGTTGTTTTTAATTAAACATGGTCTTAGGTAATGTGTGTGTATGTTGTGTACCATAAAATGCTAGGAAACTGAAAACGGCTTACAAAAGAAGGATACAAAAGCTTTTATCGATCATCAGCTCTTGGGTCTTTCATTTGTAGTGTTGCCATGACAGGATGAGGCTGGGGCAGGGCAAGAGAAGGAAATTATAGTCATCTTGGAAGTAGCCACCATTTAAAGGGGATTGAAGCCATTTTAAGGATGGAAAGGAGGTGAGTCATGATTGCAGTTGTCATACACAGACCTGTTTACTTTGAATATTTGAGTTGCATGGGATATGAGAGGACTGTCAACAAATATACACAAATGTAGATATGAAGACTTGTTCAAGGTGAGAATGATCTGATTTTTTTCTTGGTTGGTTGATACTTATCTGAGAAATGAGCCCCTGAAAATATTGACTTGCACCATGAGTTTCACTTAGAAAGGGGGTAAAAACATGTTGAGAAAATGAATAGATCATGTACAGAATTAATTTGTTACACCCCAAACAATGAAGCATCTTTTGGTGCTGTAAAGACTAGCCAGTTATCGAGACCACACCACCAGATACAATAATGGTTTCTGGTCAGGAAAGCTTGTGACTCTTCTTGGGAAACAAAGCATGACCAGCTATAGACCTTGAGTTTTGGAAATTTTGTGTATCTTTTTGTACCACCTCAGCTCTGTAAGGCCCAGCCTGATTAAGACTCCAGCAAGAACAAAAGCTAGCTTCTGTTTGTGAGATTTTAATGGCCTATTAAGACATCACCCATCCTTGTCTTCAGATTGTGTACAGGCACCGCACAGCTTTCCCCTTTCTCTTTCATTTTTGTATTGTAACTGTAACTTTTAAAGTATTTCAACAGTGTCTGGAGGGTGGCCTCACGAATATTGCACACATCAAACATTGGCTCATGCTCTGCTGTGAATGTTGAGTTGACAGTGAGGTAAGGTGGACAGGAGGAGGGTGTATGTTGCGCACAGAGAAATGGATTACAGCATTCAGAATTTTTAAGTATGCAAAAAACATACCCAACCCTCTGTTTGAATTATTGTTGAGAAAATGGAAATTTACGGTAGAATTGTGGTTATAGCAACAATAGCTACTTTTCCATACCCAGAGGTCTAAAGGTAAATAATTATTTTTAAAATATAACTTGCCGAGCTGTGCTTCCTTTGAATCTTCCAAGCTGGTTTATGCAGCCCTCCGCCCCTTGCCCCCATTTATTCTCCTGCAGTCCTGTGAGGTAGGTCAGACAGAGACTCTTGTCTTCAAGCCAGTAAACTTTTGAGAGATTTTAATGCAGTATGCGTATGCATTTGTTTCAGTAAAACTTAGATACCTTAGATATGTATCTCCCACCCATCCAATCCTAATTGTCCCTAGGATGAAATTGGGAAGCAGCCCTGAGTCTTGTTCACATCTTCACCTGCACCCCTTCGGCAGAAGGCAAATGATCAAAGCCGGAAATGTCAGCTATTTCTCTAAATCTGGGCACTTAAAACTGCGTTAACAAAACTGTTCCAACTAGATTTCAATTCCTACCCTTTAGTTTGGAAAAATAATACTTTGGTTGGTGCAGAACCAATTTTTTGTGTGTGGCGTGGACTTAATAGCTACGAGGTGCCAACACCTTGCTGAAATGGCATTGTGGGAAGCTAAGAGCATCTTTTCCCTTTCTGCATTGGGTGTGTGTGTGTCAGTTTTTCAGTGTCTTGTCTACCAGATATCTGGGGTTTTGGCTTCTGTTTGGTACCCCAGTCTTTGGCAATCTCCATTTGTGCAGAATACTCCAGAAGGTCTGAGGGAGAACCAGGAGGGCACCAAACCCAGCTCTTCCATCCCCATGAGGAAACCTCCACTCCTAAGGCACCCCACCCCCTTAGCTGAAATGTTCCTCCTGAGAACCATTTAAAAGCAAATTAAAAGACATGTGAGAAGTAGAGAAATGGAGAGTAATTTTTATTGTTGGATTCTTTTTGAATTAACACATTTTCGGTGTTGATGAATATATGGAAAAAGAAATATGCTGCTATCCTGTCGTGTCTCCAGTGTGACAATAAATCAATTTTTTTTCCCTTTTAAAATGTCTGGCTCTGTAATTTATGTTTGCTTAGGCCATTACTAAATTCGTAGTAGGTGTTTTAGTTGGCAAGCTTCATTCCAGAGGCTCCCAGGGCTTTTTAGAAATACTGTGCTTTTGTTCTTGGCCAGAATTAAGTGTGGAGAACACACACACACACACACACACACACACACACACAGAGAGAGAGAGAGAGAGAGTGAAAAATTAGCTTATTTCTTCTTTCTTTTGCAGAAGTGTTTTACCCTGGCTATTTTAAATAATTCTTGAGGTGTGGATTTGGTAGAATCTTGGCTGCATAAAGTTCTTTGAGGCAAGACCTGGCTTTTGTGGCAGTGAAGAATTAGCCAGCTGTAGTTAAGACCGATTTGTCTCTTTCCTTTCCTTCCCCCCCCCCCCCACTGTTGGTCAAGAACATCTGGAGTCCTGGGAGTCTAGTCAGTTCCCCAAACATGGAGCTCATTTGTGTTATGTTCCTTCAGGACGGACTATGCATCCTCAGTGTGGAAAAGAAGTAACACTCTGCATCTGAATTTTCTGTTCAAGCAGATTTGCAAGCTTTGGTGAAAGCAATTTCCATAGATATGTAAATTGTCCCATGATTGTAGCAGATGCCAAGCTGTTATTGACAGACATGTTGATGGAGCAAAGTTGGAGAACCTATAGCCAGTAAAGGTTCTGCATCCAGCCTGCCAGGTTTTCTCCCCCCCCCCCCCCCTTATCTCAAATCAGAGATCAGATATGAGAAGCTCTTTAAACCCTTGGAAAGCTGTTGCCTGGAAATAAGCTGAGCTCTGCTGTTGCTTTAGGGCTTACTCCTGAGCAGATATATACACAGAACTGAGATGTGCTTTGTATGCTTGTTGAGATGACATCCACATCAGTAAGAATATATATATCTGCCTGCCCACTTTGCTGTGACCGTACACAGTGCCTTAGTCAGCCCGCTGTTGGAATGTAGCCCCTTCTTAAATTGAAATTTGGGCCCTGCAAAGGAGGAAGGGACCCACCTCCTCCTCTGTAATGTGCTTTTTAAAACTCAGAAAACATGAGTTTTTCCGCTATGTTCCTTCAGAATGGAGGAGTTTTTCTTCAAATACTGACCTGGATTTGACACTGAGATAATTAGCAGTGGTGCAAATAGTACTTTATCCATTCATGACCCTCAGAGTAGTACGCAAGAAAGAGGAACACCATCCATACACTAACAATCATTATTTATATAAAACAATAAATAAAAAGTGGTGTTTCCTCCTCCTTCCTCTCATCATCATCATCATCAAACCAACAGTTGACTGCACATTGGCTGGAATCCTGTTGCAACAGCTTTCTGCTGCACAACTGTGATTACATCATCAGCCACACGCCATCCCTCGCAACAATTTTCTGGCATTAAATAGTTCCCTCCTCTGTTTCATGGCTCCCAGAGTCTTCCCAGGATGAATTGTATTCGTGGAACCTGGGGGTGGGGGTGGGGAATAGAAAACTTTTAATTCCCCCAAAACTAATGCGGCTGGTGACACCAACACAGTTGCATAAAATTGCACAGCAGGATTCTGGCCAGTGAGTCCTTTTGAAGATCACAGGGAGAGGCAGGGCCAGTCCTCTCTCCTGTCTGTTAGCAGGAGAGAATTAAACTCTTTCTGCCTGCGTGGCAGAGTTCCTTCCTGTGGACTTGGCAGATTTTTCTAAGTGAACAGTGGCTTGGACAGTATCAACCCACTTCTGCTTTTTTTCTGCCATCTGCAGCTGCAGAGTTGTACTGCTAAGCACATGCTAGGCCGTGTTCTCAAGCTTCTGGTGTGTGTGTGCTGTGACCCCCATTTTGAGAAGCTTGATTGTGCACCATGTGGATGGAGGTGGCCTTCCAAAAGGCTCAGAAGCACTCAGGGGTTCCTCGGCAAGCCTTTCACTAGGGAAAAGAGTCCCGGGGCAGCCCTTTTGGAAGCATGTGCTAGGGAATATTCTCATTGTGAAGCTGCTGAGCTAAAGGTCTTCACTGGTTAACAAGTTGGGAGTTGGCTGCAGGACTAGATGCAGTCCCCTATCCTCTTCTGTCTGGAGTTTAGAATCTCACCCTGTCAATTTCTCTGGCTGATCTAAACCTGGTTTCAGTTTGACATTAAGAGCAGCATGAAGAGTGGTTCAGGTTCATTAATGTTTCTCATTAATCAGGATTTGAAACCAGCTTGGAAACATGGTTTCAGACCTTCATCAAGTGGGTAGCCATAGTTCTTAAATGCAGTTAATGTCATTATCTTGAGTTTACAAAAGCTGGGCAGGGTTGTTGAGGACGGGACATTTTGGAGATCGCTCATTCATAGGAGTGCCATAAATTGGAGGTGACCTAATGGTATGTAACAGCAACAACAATGTCATTGTTAACAATAGCGCTTAGCAATAGAAGTCGGGGAATGTTCATGAGCTATAAGGGTTGAAATAGATATTCTAGGAGTGAACGTCTAGAAATTGAATGTTTTAACAATTGAATTGCTTGGGTTGAGCTAAGTAAGGTAGACGGAAAAGGAACAGAGGCATGTTTCATATGGAAAACTACCTTCTCCACCTCACCCCCACCCATCCTTGGGAAATTTTGGGTTGGAGATGGATTTTTAAAAACTTGTATCAGCTGAGAGAAGCTTTTTTTAAAAAACGCTCTCTCTCATTATATTTTTTTGAATTTCTGTGCCATTTGATAACTTTTCCCCCAAGACAGTTGGTGTTTGAGCATAAGAAGATAGCATCTGTACCATGGAATTCCATTTGAACCCTAGATGCTGCCCTGCCATGTTCCATGAAGGAGTGCAGTCTTGATCTCTTCAGCTCCCATAAGCTGCCTAACTGTGGCGGAGCAGAGGCATTGCTAGCAGATGAGTGTGTGTGTGTGTGTGTGTAGTGCTTTACCTAGAGTGATGCATAATTATATGCTTCAAGCATGTTCTCTCCCTCCCTGCTCCGCAACCTCCAAGCTATCTGTGCCCTTTTAAGAAAAATAAATCTGTTCCTGAACCAGGAATTATTCAATGCCTCTTGCTTCCCCTGGGTTAAAAAACAACTAAATCTTAAAAATCTATACCTTTTCTGACTTTATAACATCATAATGCCTTGCCACATTTTTTAAGCTGTTTTGTGCTTGGAACTTATTCCCTAGTCTTCTTTCTGTTTATTTTTGTGCCCATGACACAGCATGTGGAAATTGGAAACCCAGGCTCATGTTTATGTACAGCTTTAAAGATTACAGTTCGTCTTGGGCACATGCCTTCCCAAAATTCTCATTCTCACCTTACATATTAATTGATGGACAGGCTGAACAGACCTTGGAGTTCCTGTTATCTTTATAACATGTGGGCATGTTATCATTTGCTGCAAACCTCTCCAGGCATGTCACAGAGACTCCCCTCAGTGACTTTTCTGCAGAGTAACTTTCCTTCAGGTGATTTTGTTTGGAACAACATGAAGATGTGATGTGTGTGTGTGTATTTCTCTCTGGTTTGGGAACCAGAGGCAAAACACTTGAAAATGGCTTGCTAGGGATGGTTTTATCGCTGTATTTTGGTTTTGATGATGAGCCTTTTGGACAGGCAGGATGGACATACTTGAGCTAAGTATGAAGGAGAAGGTCCCGATTCCAGTCCCTGTATCCTCTAGTCACAGGACACAGATGTGTTAAAAAGCAAGCAAGGTAGTCAGAATCCTCCTTCATCTTCTATCCTTCTTGATTCCTCCTTCCCTTGTTTGCTTACTATCAATATACAACCAGACATTAGGGGTTGGGTTAGGACACAGCACCAGATTAACTTGCCTGAGGGGTCCCGATGTCCAAAATTACTTATGTAAGTCATTTTGTTCAGTTCATGTTTTTTCACTTGTAGTTCAATGGTGTTATGTTTTTCATCTTTTGAGTAGTCATCTTCATATTGCTTTATCTGTGACAAAACCCTTAGTGCCCACTGTAGGAACCCCCAGTGCAGGAATGTAAGAAACAACATTTTGCTGAGCCATTATGGGTCCATTTAGTTCACTGTGCATTGCCTTGTGCTAGATTTTCAGGGTTTGAGACAGAGCTCTTTTCCAGGCCTACCTAGGGATTGGGACCGGGACCTTCTCTGTGGAAAGTATGGACAGAACCACTGAGCCATAGCACTGTTCTGGTGGGCCCTGAACTATCCAATTAATTCAGTGGCTGTGAACAGGATTTGTAAGCTGTGTACTCAGCTCTCCAGTATACGGCACCCTATTGTGTTGAAGTGGATTCAGATTCGATTCATGAAATACGTTGACCTGCCTGTCACCTTGCACAGGGGAGTGCACATCCTAATGGAGTTCATGCCCTGTTATATTCCCAGGATCCCCCAGTTTCTGAGCATTGCATAAAAAAGGTCAGTAGGAATTTCTAAGCTGTCTTTTGCAGGAGGATGGCGGGTTTGTTGAATTGATCTCTACTGATCTGTAACATTTCTGGGAGTTCTTTGGAACAGATTTGGAAATCTTTGTCTTCGCTGTGTTCCAAGTGAACAGATTGTGTGAGATTGATTGGTTGATATGGGAACACTTATCATCGTGTGGCATACAGCAGCCCTCTCCCCTCCACCCCATGTTTGGAATGCTCAGTGTTCCTGTGGAGAAAATAATCATGCCTTCAGAAAAACTGTTAAGGCTTTATATAGTTGATTCTGAAACCAATTAAAGGGAGATTGGCTGTGCTTTTTCTTGTAAACACACATTTAGTTTACTTAAAATAGATGGAACGTACCCAACTGGGTGGAAGGATGCTGTCTGTTTCCTTTGAATTGAGGTAGTTTTACAGCACTGCCAGGAGCTTTGCTGGGGATGGGAGGTGGGTAAAAGCAATCACATTCTTTGCAAAAGCCTTTGATAAGGTACTTCTCAGCTTCTCCTCCCTGGTGCTGTTTACTGTGAATGGTTACTTGTTTGTTCATCTGACTTGGAATGTATTTAGGAGGTATTATAGAAGACCCAGAGTCACAAATGATTTTTTTTAGGAAAAAGTACTTCTAAGCATAAGTATAGATACGTGAGGCCATATGTACTTCTTCTTGGTCACTGTGACTCACATCTGTGGGTTTTCTGTGCCTGTGCAGCCTCATTTTGGAACATCAGTATCTGAACTGTTGATTTTTGGTGAGAGCACCACCCACTCCACTGCACATGACCGCCCAGTTCTTTCCATTTCCTTCAGCTCTGATTTCAGCAAGTGTTTTGTTCCCAAGTGCTTTTCAGTAAGAAGATGATGAGTGAGTGCCTCAGCCATGATGATAACTGAAGGACCAGGGCCACAGATCATGACATTCAGTCCCACAGGTTACCACAGTTCTGGTTCAAGGGCAAACAACCTCGCTCCTACTATTCTCTGAGGTTCACTAGAAAACAACTTTACTGAGCAGATTGCCCACTGATCTCACACACTTCCTTCACAAGTCATACTCACTAGGGATGATGCAAATAGTTCTCTAAGAAAAAGACTCCCACTTCTTTGAAAGTCCAGGTTTGAGGAACCATCACAAACTGTGCACCCTTTCCCATCGCTGGAGGGCAGTTACTACAGATTCTTGGGTCTTGCAGATCATTCGCTCTGAGTTTGACATAAAATTTGATAAGATCCCACTGCACGGTATCATCATGCCCACCCCCTGTCCACCCTCCTCTTGACAGAAGTCCACAAACTGTTTGTGCAGGGAGTAATAGAATTAGTACCCTTGCAACATAAAATATAGGTTTTACTCCCAGTATTTTACCATACCCCCAAAAAGATACAGGTCATCCACCCATCTTGGGCCTCTGACATGTCAACATGCTTATTATCATCAAACATTTCCAAATGGTCGCCATCTGGCCCATCCTAGCACATCTACATTGAGGGGACAGGTATGCATCAGTGGGTCTCAAACATGCTTATTTCTACGTAGATATCCACCCTTTCACATAAAATTTCTTCCGTTCATGGTGCAAAGGAGTTCTCTCGCTCAAGGTCCTACATTTCTGTTTCTCCACCACACTGTGAGCTTTCACAAAGTGCATCATCATGATAGTGGTTATATATCTGTGACATTTCTCAGTCATCCAGGTGAGGTTATCTGGAAGTTGAGTCATGGCAACTGGACTTCTTTCTTATTAGGTTGAAATGTTTCGCTACTCATCCAAGTAGCTTCTGATAGTGTTTGTGTTTCTTTGCCTAAGAGGAGTTTTAGTGTATCTCTACATGGCGACTGGCTTCTAGTAGGGTCACCCAGGATCTCTTTACACCAAAACATCCATTACACCTTAAGGCTCCTTTATAATCTGAACTGAAAGGCGATGAGAGGTGGGTTACCGCAAAACCCCATGTCTTACCCACTCAGTGTGTCAAGTTCATAAGAGCATGACTTGACTCACAACAGAGGTAGCCACAATAGCAGTGAAAAGAACAGCCACGCCAAACTTAATGAGAAACATTCAGGAGCTCTTAGGAGGATCGTGGTCCTGTCCTTGGCTGGATTTCGTATGAGACGTCTACAGCACTGCTTTGTAAGAAAAAGCAGCAAAAAGCAGCAAAGATTGCTCAGCTTGACCACATTCTCTTGTCTTAGCTTGCCCGCCCACTGAGATTGCCACTTGAGGCTTTTCTCTTGAAGATCTGTCCATCTAAATGGGGGGTTGGTGGGTGAGGGAGGCAAAGAGAGATTGAGGAAAGTAACTTCTTTAGTGGTAGCGTTTTGTTTTGGCTCACCATCCGCAGCGAGGCCTACCTGCCACCCTTCTCATTATCGTTTGGCTGCCAGGCCAAGTACTTAACGTTTTCTTATGGTTTCAAAATCATAATGTGCATTTTCAACTGCAAGCAGTTATGATTTCATTTTCTTGTGTGTATGTAGTGTTGCTGTGTTAGCCAGTTATTATTTTCTACACTGTTAAATTGTATTTTGGCCGTTTTTAGACAGGTTTGTTAGCAGCAGAGAACACACATTTCTGTGGAAAGTATGGGATGTAAACTGTGTAAATACATAACAGCATAAGATAAATATAATATAGACACCCCATCCATTCACAGCACTTGTAGACCAGACCATTTGAAGGGGCTTTGAGCAGGATGGAAAGAGAGGTCCTAACTGAGAAACCAATGAAAAGAGGATTGACAGTTGACTCTATGATTAAAAATAGACAGTTTAGATTCAGCAGGCGATTTTGGAAAGTCTTTACAGGGCATTTCACATAACATTATTCAACAAACAAACAAAACCTGCCTCCCCAGTCTGACAACATCAGGGTGTGGGGGAAAATAAAAAAGGGAAGGTTAAAACATTATGATGAATTAATAACTATATCAGGTATGTGAAAACCTGACCTATTTGACAGTCATAGGCACATGTTAGTACACTGCAGCCCTCCAGCGAATCCCTTTCTGAGTGTAATAAGCATCTAAAGCTTCCCACCCTATTGTAAACAGGATAGATGTGCCTGGAGCACTCTGGATTTATCTTTACTATTAAAAGAAAGAACACAGTGCTGCAGATATAAGGACGCATGCTTAACAGATCTGCTCTTGACTAGAACTTTTAAACAACCCTGTGCTTCCAAATAGGGATTTAGGCTGTCTCCTTGTTGTTTTTCAGCATTTTATGCTGAATATTATTTCATTATTAAGCAAAACAAAACAAAACATAACCCTTCTGCAAATTTGTTAAATACAGGAAAACATTTTACATAAAGTAAAATGTAAGCCTTGTGTTTCCAAGATGCTGATGTGTGAAAAGCACCTGCCAAAATGTGTACCAGGATTTTGTTCCTCTCAAATACATCAATTGTTGAAGCTTTGTTTATCTATAAGGGTAAAAGGCCTTTTCTGATAAAATTCCTAGGGTGCTATTCTCTTTGAATCAGGAATGTGCACCACAGTGGTTGAACATGAGTATTGGAAATGGTGTCCATGGGTGTCACAGAGACACAAAGCCCCACTTTAGAACCCTTTGGAATCAGGAGGTCCCTAATTCATATGCTCAGGTCGGCTGCTGCTCAGTTCTGCTTTTCTGTCACAGCAGTAGTTGCATTTCACAAAGAGCAAAATATTCTATTACAGACCCATTCTCCTTTTTCTAGCTCATCTTTCTTCTGTATATTGTAATATCTGTTCTTCTTTAGAGTTTCTAATTTCATTTTGAATCTGTAGAGTGCTTGGCTGCAGACGCAGGAATGGGGAGATTGAGTTTTGAACCCATTGAGTTTTGAAGTAGAAGAGCAAGCCTATGTGGTCTTAGGCATGCTGCACAGTTCCAGAACACCCCCAAAAGAAGAGAATAGTCAACTACCTTTGAGTATTCTGGAACCAGAAAATCCTGGCAGGGGCCACCACAAGTCATAATTGACATATAGTTATTTATTATTTGTTTCTTCTATTTGCCTCAAAGGACTTGTAGCTCTGGAGTCCTCCTTGTATTGTTGTGTTGAGTGCTGGGGGTAACATTCCCTTGTCTGGGAAGCATGAAAAGTTTCTCCTTCATCAGACGACCAATATTGAGTTGATGCCTATGAAAACTGCCTATGCTTTACTGAGCAACTTTAGTTAGAATTCTTGCTGTAGAGAACGCAGTACAGTCTATGGTAGATCTACCTATGTTCTTAGTGTTGAACCATTTTACACTACTGGCTATTCTCTGCATGGCTTTGAAATTACTGAGAAAACATGGTGTCTCTGTCAGTACCACTTTTGATAGCAGAACTTCAGTTACTTGGACTGCATTGGCTCACAGGTAGCCATTCTTGTTTTCTTAGTGGTACATTCTAACACTAATACTCTGTTGTACTTCCTTTGCTTTCCTTTTTACATAGGGCAGTGAATGGCCTATGGGATAAATTATTTCCTCTTGCATCAAGGCCATCTGGAAAATGTGGTAGGGCACAAGAGGAAAATTGTGGCTTCTGTGTAAACACCCACTGGCAAATTTGATGAGAGTTGCTTTGTCAGCTAGAAAGCCCAGTCGTGCTGTTGGCATCTGTCCATTCTTTTTGCTACTGAAGAATCAGCAGAGTTGGGTGCACCAGCTCATCAGGCAAAATTTTGGTAAAAGGAATTTTGGATATCTCACTGCTGTTCCCTTGTAGAATGGGCAGTTCATGAAATTGGAGCTGTTGCTATTTTTATATTAGCACCATGACTGACTGATGGTTTACAGATAGCTTTAGGCAACACAAACTGGTACATCAAGAAAGAGGAAGGAACTGGTCAAGAATGTAGTACCTCTCTCTCTGTGTGTGTTTGGCACTGGCATTGTAGATGTTGGATCTTTGATCATCAGCTATCTTGGGGATGAGGAGAACCTTCTGACTACCCTTCTGTGTTGGTCACTTTACTTAACTGAAAGTTAGTCCATCTGAGCATACACATGAAGGAGACGGAATTGGGCTCTCACCTAGATTCTAAGCTCCAGAAAGTTTCAGAGATGGCTCTGTGCAGCGCAGAACCCATATATGTGTAGGCACCAGTGACGTCTTGAAGAGCAGTAGCTACAGGTAAGCAGTCTGTCTTTCTAGCCATCTTTAGTGAAGACACTAGGATCTTCTCAGATTGCCCTCTGTCGTGATCCTCAGGACTCATAGGTAGACATGTGCTTGAAAAAGAAGGCCTGAGAGTCTTCTGTTTTTCCTGGGGTTGTTTGGAAGAGGAAACTCTCACTGTTCTCTCCTATCTTCTGAGCTTCCCAACATGCCAGCAACAATTTAATAACTTCCTTGATGCTGCATTTGGACTACCAGTTATCCCTCCATGTATTCTGTAATTTCTCCAGACTGATTGCCTTTCTGACTTTTTTCTTCTCCCTCTTATCCTCCCTTGTAACATTAAATAGCACTCTGGCTGTTGCAGCACCAAGTTTTCCTTTTTGCAGGACAAAATGTTAGAGCACTTATGTTTCAGCCATTTTAATCAACATCCTTCTTACTTCCTAGCTTGCTGAGGATGCAGATCATCAAATTATTTTTTGGATAATCCACTCTTCAGGGTAGAATTTGCTTAATTCATCCATTGTTCGAGCTGAGGTATTTATGTACCATAATGTGTATGTCTTTGATATATTTGAACCTGGTCTTTTTAATTTCATGCCAGAGATCAGAGTTTAGCAGCGCAATGCATTAAACCCCAGAAAACTTCAAAGGATAGATTTATTGACTTATTATTAAGTGATAACATTGGAAATTTCGTTATCTTAACCAGTCAACAAGCTCAGCCTTTTGAAATAAATCCTGGCTTTTAATTCACAAGTTTTTAGTTTGAACTTTTGAATATAGTACATGGTGCCAACCAGTTGCACATGTTCTTTATGTATGAAGTGACAAATCCTATAATTTGGAAGTCTAACTTTCAAAAGTTGATAAGAAATGCAAAGAATTGCTCAACATGTCTTGTGTGTTTTATTGTTCCTGTGGAGTGGAGTATCTCTGATGTCTTGAAATCTGTTCCACTTTCCCACTTACTTCAGTGTTTTGGTTGTTAAATCAGGAAGTAAAAGGATTTCTGGATCTGACCTTTAATTCTTCTTAAGAAGATTAACCTTTTAAAAGTCATAATAAATTTCCATCTTATAAACACGGTTGTATGTCTTGGAATTGCCTCTGGTTGATCTTCATGAGAAAGGAATATTCTCATCATGCTGAGAAATGTCCAGAACGTAAATAAGCTTTTTGGACACTATCTTGTCCAAAAGAAAGGTTTGGTAGGCACGGATCTTTTGCCTGGAATTTATGCAAGCTATATGACTAAGTTAGGATTTTTAAAGGAGTAATAAAATGAAACATTGGGGCACCCTCACCATCCAAAAATGAAATTGCTGCTCCTTCATCTGAATTGTCTGATTTCTGTGAAAATGTGAATATCAACATTATTTATCTCTCTCTTGTGACAATCAACGACATATTGTTTTAAGGGGGCTTCGTAAGGAATAATGTGCCAGGGCAGGCCATGGGTATAGCAAGAATGAGAGATTACTCCCTTTCTCAGTTTTGACTAGTCACCATGGCTTCCTGCCCAAAAAGTGCTTCTAGTCGTGTCTAGCTAAAAGGAAGGAAGAATAAGTAGCCAGAAGAAGGAATATGTGTGTGTTTTTAGATATCTACTATGCACTTTAAAGTTATATCTGTTTTATAACTACCTGTTGTGCACTACTAGGAAGAACTGTGAAGGAACTAGAATACATCTTCATGTTTAGGGATCGTCACTGGAGACTAAGGCCAAGATCATGTATACTGTGGGTGTTCTAAGTTGCTTTTTGTGGCTATGGACACTGAATAATGAAGAATGCCAACAGGGGGAAATCCTTCATTTGAAATGTGGTGTTAAAGGTGAGCTTTACAAATACCATGGACTGCTGGAAAGATAAATAAATAGGCTCTAGATCAAATCATAGCTCCTCTCACTTTGTTGTTTAGTCGTTAAGTCGTGTCCGACTCTTCGTGACCCCATGGACCAGAGCACGCCAGGCCCTCCTGTCTTCCACTGCCTCCCGGAGTTTGGTCAAATTCACATTGGTAGCTTCGATGACACTGTCCAACCATCTCGTCCTCTGTCGTCCCCTTCTCCTCTTGCCTTCACACTTTCCCAACATCAGGGTCTTTTCCAGGGAGTCTTCTCTTCTCATGAGATGGCCAAAGTATTGGAGCCTCAGCTTCAGGATCTGTCCTTCCAGGGAGCACTCAGGGTTGATTTCCTTCAAAATGGATAGGTTTGTTCTCTTTGCAGTCCAGGGGACTCTCAAGAGTCTCCTCCAGCACCACAATTCAAAAGCATCAATTCTTCGGCGGTCAGCCTTCTTTATGATCCAGCTCACTAGAAGCCACAATTACTAAACTGAAACACATACTTTGGCCATATTGTGAGAAGACAAGTTTGACTGGAATAAACAGTAGTGCCAGGAGAAGAGAGAGCATCAGAAAAAGAGAAAGACCTAACATGGGATTGTAGGGGATTGGAAAAGTCACATGGAAAAAAGCATAGGGAAACTGCTGGAATAAAATACTGTAACATCAACACAAAATTATATCCACAGGACTAAAATTTAGATGGATGGACAAGAGGCTGCTACCTCAAGTGATTGTAATTTTCACCTGTGAAAAATCATGGCAGTAAATCCATAGCGTAGCCCCCCCCCCCCCTTCCCCAGAGTAATGGCTTGTAAAATTCTGCAGCTTTTGTTCTGATTAACATTAACATTCTGATTAATTAGAACAAAACAGTGAATTTTATTATTTATTTAAATAAATGGAAACAGAAATAGTAATTTCCTTTTAAATAAATATTATTTATTTATTTAAGTGGAAATCTATTATTTCTACACTGCCTCATTAGTGTTTTCACTCTCTGAGCTGTTCACAATATACAATAAACTCACACACTATGAACAGAATATAATAAATATAAAAATATAATAAAATACAATAAACCTTATTGTTAGCTAAAACTACCTTTAAATAAAAATACACAAATTAAAAGACATTTGAACATCTCAGGACAATATTCATACTAGTAGAAAGCAATTTTATGTAATTTGGTCTTAATTAGCTTGTGAAAAACAAAGAGGGATGGTGCCTGGCAAACCCTTGTAGGAAGCTTATTCTATAGGGAAGGGGCCATGACCGAGAAAGCTCGGTTCCTAGTGCTGGTTTTTTGGACCTCCTTAGGTGTTACAGTTCTTAACATCAAGGACTGCAAGGAGTGTGTGGGTAACTATTTTGTGAGAGGGATGTTCTGCCAAATACCGAGGCCCCAAATTGTTGAGTGCTTTATGACCAGCACCTTAAATTGAACATGTGAACTAACAGGAAGCTAATGAAGGCATGTCAAGACTAGGGGTATGTGTTCATATCTGCTGGTACCTGTGATCAGCCTGGCCACTGCATTTTGAACCTGCTGAAGTTTCCATACTGACTTCAAGGGCAGCCCTACATTGAGAGTGTTACAGTAGTCTATTTTAGAGATTACCTATGCATTATCCACTGTTGTTATGCATTTTTTATCCAGGTAGGGGCATAGCTGGACACTCAACCAAAGTTGATAAAAGGTACTCTTGGCCACAACATGTGTTCACACCTCCATAGAGAGAGCCGGGTCCAAAACTTGAACCGGATCCTTCAGAGGGTGTGTAAGCCCATTGTAAATATCTCTCTAACTGGTCCAGTGATCCTCCCAACAGTAGGACCTCCATCCTATCTGGATTCAGTTTCAGTTTATTGACCCTCGCCCAGTTCATTTTCGATGTCAACCAGCACTCAAAGACATGCATAGCATCAACTGAAGATGAGGAGAAGGAGAGATAAAGCTGCATGTCTTCTGCGTAGTGATACAACGAATCCCACATCTCCATATGACTTCTCCCAGCGGCTTTATATAAATATTAAAAATCACTATAGAAACAGATGATCTCTGCTGGACTCAGTAAAGGAGAACAACATATCTCCTAAGCTATACCATCTGGGATTGCCCCTTGAGGAAGGACTAAAGCCACTGAAAAAGAAAGCCCCTAAGTCCCAAACTAGGTAGCTATCTCAGAAAGGTAACATGGTTGACAGTATCAAAGGTTGCAGAAAGATCCAGGAGGATCAGCAGGGTTACACACACCCCTGTCTGCATCGGCTTGCCGAGCCACTAATGCCGTGTCAGTCCCGTGGTGCAGCCTGAAGCCCAACTGAAATGGATCTAGGCTATCCGTTTCCTCCAAGAACACCAGCAGCTGGTCAGCCACCACCCTCTCAGTCCATTTGGCCAGGAATGAAATGCTGGCAATGGGCCTGTAGTTGTTAGGATCATCCTTTCTGAACTGGTTTTCTTTGGAATGGGCCTTATAATGGTTTCCTTTAGACAGGGAGGTAAATGACCCTCCCATAGGGGCCCATTAATGATGTGAGTTGCCCATTCCACAATCACTTCCTTTCCTGATTCTAAGAGCCACGATGGGCCAGGATCTAGAGAGTTACTGGTGGCTTTGCAGTGTGCAAGTGTCTTGTCCGCATCCTCAGGCCGTATTAACTGAAACTGATCCAATTTAACTTGACTAGACAGTAGATGGGACATCTCCATCAGATCTACTGGTATCAACAAGGAGTTAAGGTCCCGATGGAAGCTTTCACCCTTAGATCTAAATTGAAATTTGTTTCAATTCTCAAAATGTGGATGGAGAACTTGTTTTTTTCTGGAAGAACTAAGGCCACGAACTACATGGAAGAGTTCTGCCTGATAGCTGGAAGTCATCTCTTTTGTTGGATATTATGGCTTCCTTTGGTGACCTTGAGTTTATTCTGATTCTTCCAGATGCTTCCCTGACCACTGCCAAGTTGAATTCGATGGGAGCTTTCCTTCCTCTGCTCTCATAATTGCTCCATTGCCCCTAACTCCTCTATAAACCGTGGAGAAAGCCAGGCTCTGCATCGAAGAGAGTATTAGAGGTGATCGTATCGACAGCTTGGATCACCTCTGCATACCATTCAGTGACCAGAGCATTAACAGAAACATTAACCATACCTGCCAGAAAACCCTCTAGGCCCTAGAGTCTAGGGCATTTTGGAAGCCCATCAGATCCATCAGCCTTCATGGGCAGACCATGTTAATAAGTCTCACCTCCTGAAGGAGTTCAGTTGTGTGGAGTCCAAATCTCAGCAGGGCTAAGATTTGATCATGACAAGGGCTAGGACTCAATATTCGCCACCTTCAGATCATCCTTCCTCTGTCCCGACACGAACACCAGATTGAGGGTGTGACCTTAAATATGAGTGGGCCCCATGACATGTTGGGACAGGCATCCATGGTGGCCATGAACTCCAGTCAACTGCCTCTCCAGATGTATGTTAAAATCCCCCAGAAGTAAAAGTTGTATTATGTTATAAAAATATACCAAAAAAAGAGAGTGTGATAATATTACAAGGACCAGGAAGCTTGCTGTATCTGAAAAGGGATGTTTGTTGTTGGTCTTGCAGGTATGTGTATGTATTTTATTGATAGCTGTTTTCTCTCTTTGTTCTGTTGCTGAATGAGGCTTGGAAAGACATGCTATCAGATGGGGGAACCCCCCTTCTGAGTAGAGAGAGGGACGAGGGGTGCAAAAATTAGAATCAGCATTATCCACCATGTAAAGATTGTTGTCCTGACTTGTGAACTGTAAGAACTGTGCTGGATTTATTTCACAAATCAAGTGTCGTAAAGCATTCAACACATTGAAAAGTGTACATCAATGAATGACATCTTATTTGTTCAGGAGATATATCAAACATTTTGTCCTGCCAAATTAAAATTATGTTAACGAGGATTCCAACTGAAGAGGTACCTTCTCAGTTTAATGGCTGTGTTTTTGTTGATTATGTCAAATGGTGTTTGCGAAAGCGGGCCTCCACTTGCCAAGTCACACAGCATGGACACAAGTAGGCTCCACAATGTGTGTTGTTCCTTTTTCTGTTTCAGACTCTGAAAAAATGAGCAGCGTGTGTGTGTGTGCATATGCATACATATACATTAATACAGCTCTTCCTCCTCACTAAGCGTGACACACCGAGGTTGCTTTGTTAGAGCCCTTTGCTGCTCAATTATTTCTCTGCTTCAATGCAAAGTGTCCCCGCTCTGTTACGAGAGCTATAATTAACTCGCCAAGGCGCTAGTCAGCCAGATTTGGCCAGGCGCCATGAAATCAACCCCAATTACTATATTCGCATTGTCAGTAATGCCCACTTCACAGTTCCTGCTAATTTGAAATGGCAAGTCCCAACATCCCGTAAGTAAAATTACCATTTATGCCCTATTCTATTTGTGATATTTGCTCCCATTATTTTGGCTACATGAAATTGGTTGATGAGAATTTTCTGAAAATGGTTGGTAATTGTAATGATTCAGAGGGATGCAAAAGAGACCCCAAGGTTATGCTGTTCATTTTTACTCTCTAATTTTGAGATTGACACCGCATGCTGTGCTCTCTCTCTCTCTCTCTCTCTCTCTCTCTCTCTCTCTCTCTCTCTCTCTCTCTCTCTCTCTCTCTCTCTCTCTCTCTCTCTCTCTCTCTCTCTCTCCTGCTATAGCTGTTGCTGAAAGTGTATTTAGATTTTTAGGTCACTGCAGTTGTCGTTATGCTCGTGAAGGATCATTGCTGTATATTGGGGGTGGGGTGGGGACAGACCATTGCCCCAGGAAGCTTGGAATCTAAATTTTGACAGTAGCAGAAATGTCACAGAAATGAGAGGAGGACACAGAAAATCAACAATGGGAAGGGTATAAGTATGGTTGCATGTATTTTAGCTTCATTCTGGTTGGGAATGAGAATTTACAAGATTTAAACATAACGCAAACATGATGGAAATTACAAGTTTTTAGGGGGTGCATAGAATGAGAGTATCCTCAGCCACATACCTGGGGAACAGTTTGCAGGCATATTGCGAGCCAAGGGAGATCAGGTAGCAGAATTGAAGGGTGCAGGAGATTTTATCATGGTAACGGGTCATAGTGTCAGGAGTAGAGAGATGATGGGCAAGGATGTAATCGGAAATAAGAGAGAGTGCGGGAAGGCTGTAGACCACTTTGGAAAAGAGAATGCTTGGACTTGATGTTGAGTAGGTTCAATAGAAAATGGAGTTAGTTGGGAATTAATGTCATCTGGATGATAATTGAATGATTTTGACCTGTGGAGTTCTGTTTAAAGATGTACCAAATATCTCAAAATGTACATTCATTTATATTGTGTGGCTGCTTTGAATGGTAGATCTTCTTTCCCCTTGCAGGCTGTGTGTGAAACTTTCTCCATAGGTAGAAATATTTTTACATACAACTTGCGTAACAATTTAAATCTCCTCCTAAAAATTCCCTCTGGCTGAACTGCAGGGTTGTTATGTTCCTCTCACCCCAATATCCTGTGTTGAAACTTGGTTCTGTTTTATTTATGTAATAAGGCACCTGAGCTGTCTGGAAGGGAAAGCCAGCCATGGCATACCCTGCGGTTTCTCATCCCTGAGTTTTTTGATGGCTCAGCAAATGATGGCCTCTGAGACAAATCCAGTTCTTTTGAGTAATGGCGTTTGTCTCCCGAGTAACAACAAAGGGGAACTCAAAGGTGGAAATAGGTCAGCAGCATCTGTGGCAAAGGGGCTTGCCAACCACTCATAGCAGTGAGGACCCAGGAATTGGTTGCTGTCACTTCTCACTCATCCATCGGTCAAGGGATCACATGGAAAAGCTAGGTAATCACAGGCATGGACAGAAAGAGCAAGGTGCTCTTAAGCAGTACATTGTGCATATTGGTACTAATGATATCTAATGCTCTTTTCTTTGTCTCTGTGTTTGAAGACAAAATGGGAGCCATCCATAGTTAAGCTGTTCTGAGATAGTTGAGCAGGCTCTTAAATCTTTGCTTTTGGCCCTGGAGGGTGCTGTTTTACCCACTCTAGATAGCTTGGTTGGTGTCTTATGGGGGAGGAACCAGCCAAGAGCCCCTGTATGGAGTCTGAGAAAGTGGACTCACGTTAAAATATAGCAGTTAGTCTTTAAGGTGCCACAACATTATTGTCTTATTTTTTTTTTTCCTTTTGTTTTGGCCTGATATGAATGGAGTGGGTGTGACTGTTGGGAGTTCATGCTTCTCTATCTGTGCAACTAAGCTGCATGATGGTCCCAGAGTAAAAGGATGGGTTGGGAAACCACCTCTGAGTACTTTATACCTAGAAAAGCATGGGAGGTTTGCCAGGATTTAGAATTTGACTGGATACCACTTGTGTTATTATTTTTATGGCAACATAAGTTATTGCCATATTGATATTATGTTGAGTTCAGGGAAGGTAAAACTAGAAGTGGCTTGGCAAAGCTGTGCTGAGGATAACACGGGGCAGCAATATCTCTTGGAGGAATACCTTTGAATGGTATTACAGCAGGAAATGTGTGCATTGTTAGAATGTTTTAAAATGTTTCTCCCATTGCGAATGTGTTGCACAAAAGATGAAGTGTTTTGAGTCACTAGATGTCTTCATGGCTCTCCTTTGGTATACTTTGGTGTAAGGCATGATGTAGTAGTTAGTGTTGGACTAGGGACTCAGGAGAACTGGGGTCAAATCCTCATTTGACCATAAAGCTCATGGGATGTACTTGGGCTTGGCATTCAGCCTGATCTGCCACACAAGGTTGTTAGAAGTACAAACTAGGGCGGATAAGGAGAGAGGGTATTGGTGGAAGCTTTTCTTGTAATAGTATGGGTTGCCCTTGGTCAGTTTTTAATAGTGTTGATAAAGAAAACTTTTGATTTCTGCCTTTGTGGCTAGTCACCTTACATATGAAACAGAATAAGAGTCTTGGGTATCAAGACCCATCCTGAATTCTGCTTTTTAAATTTCCATCTTTAAGAGTTTCCCTGTGAACTCCTGTTTTTCAAATGATCTATGAGATTCCTTCACCAGTTTAAAAAATAAGCACCACCCTCTCTTCTGGTAGGTTTCAAAATGGGATCAGATCATTGCTCTGCATGTCTGGGAGATTAAGCAGACGAGTAGCCTGCCAAGGTAGTTACTTGTGTCGTCAGGGACCTTTAAAGATTCTGCCATGCTGCTGAAGATTAACATTTGCCCTTCACTGTTCAAGAAGCAGCTTGACAACATCAGTTTAAATTTTCTTTCATTTCTGTATTCTGAACCTCTGATTGTCTCGCCTAATAACAATGTAGCCTGGCTAGTTTTAAGTGCCCTTTATTAATACAATTAAACTTCAGTGTTCTGTTGCAGTCCTCTTCTGACTAAATGCTTCTCATCTGCTTGGATGAGAAGCATTTATAGTTCTCCATTAACTACACAGCAATGGCTGATGGTTCGTTAGTGATTGTTGCCTTCCTTACCCTCTGCTAAGGAAGGGACCCAGTTTTACATTTGGGACGAATCAAACAAATCAGGTATTATTTGCGAAGATTTAATCTCCATGAATGTTCTCCCAGTATTCATGTTTTCAAATAATTTGATAGTTTTAAGCAAACTTCCTCCCTTTCTGAATGTAATGAGTGCTCAAATCTAACTACTAGATATCTTCAAGAGATCCAGTCCCTATCTCCAGGTAGAGCTAAGCAGGAGTCCTGTCTAAATCCTGGACGATTCCGGCCATTAAGATTTGGGCTAGATGGATCCAGTGATCTCACAGCAGCTTCCTGTGTTCTCTAGTTTCTTCTCCATCGGTTACAGTTTTGTTGTCTATAAAAGCAAAGGTGTCCAAAGTTCTGTGAGAGCAGATTGATGGAATTAATTTGGTAAAGTGTGAAGTGTGTGTGTGTGTGTCTGTCTGTCTGTCTTTCTCTGTCTTACCATCCTTCCGTTTTCCAGCATCACATTCTTGCTTATCCACTGGATAGTCTGCACCACTGGCTTTTGCTGTTTAGACCTGTATCCACCTAAGATGCTAAAAGACCATAAATGTCTGGAGAGTAGTCTTCCTGAAGTGGTGCCAGCTTCCGTATTTTCCTGTTCAAAAGCCTAGATGCCAACCCCCCCCCCCCCCCCGGCGTAATGCTGCAACACTTGGCTAACAAAGAAGGAACGTTCTTGGTAGTCCTTATGCCTGCATCAGTAAACTCTGGAGAGCTCCTCCTAGCACCTTGAGGAATAACACTGAGATATTATGCCTAAGACCTTGACTTTTCTTGCAGATCTTATTGTTCAGCTTAGCTGGCCTTTCACATCATCATAATTCCTTAACAATCTAGTGATATAGAGTAGTCGATTGACTAGATGGGCGGGGTATAAATGTAATAAATAAATAAAATATAAAATAAATAAATATTTATCCTATGGTGGCTGTTTTAATTGCTCTTATTTCTAATATTTCTGGTGTTATTTATTGCCCTTGTTTTATATTTGTGAACTCTTCTAAGGGCACTGGCGGCTGGGTGACATTTGAACATTTTAAAGGGAGGGAGAATGAATATAATAAAACATTGAATGATTGAAAGCTGACCATTTGATGCCTTAGGGTTCTTTCCAGTTCTACAGTTACAGGATTTTGCCGTTCTGTGAGCTGTGATAGGGAAATGCTCAATTTTGCATAGTTTCAGTTCCTTACTATATTCATTATTTGAAAAAGTTGACATTCGAAGCTCTGACATTTGGTGAAGGTAGGGGAGGTCCTGACAGTAAGCTGTGCTGGTAGGAAGGCTGCTTAGACGTTTCTTTTGTATTGGACTGTTACAAAGAAAGAGTTGACTTCATTGTTTTTGTTTTCTTGCATTTAGAGTGTTCTCTGTCTCCTCTTACATTGTGTCCAGCTTGATTTGTTTGGGAGGCTTCCACTTCTGCTTTTAAAACAGAGAGAAAACTGTCATTGTTGACATTTCCTCCCACCAAACAAAATGGAATTGGGACCATTTTTAGTACAACTCCTCCCTTGACTATTTATACAACAATAGCTCGATTAGTTAAATAATGTAGCACTAGTTCTTTACCAATGACATGACATGCCTTTTCTCCCAGACAATGCAGCTTTTGTGGATTTGGCTTAGAATGTGGGCTTTTGACCTGGGGTCATGACATATTGGACTTGTAACTATCGTTTTTTCCCCTTTTTCTCTCTCCTTTTTAAAAACATTTTAATACATCGACTTTGGTACTTTATAACAGTGTGTTTCCCTACAAGGATAGTCTGTCCAGAATACTACTTCCCAGGGGATCTCATGAAGAGAGGACTGACAGTATTTGTTGCACGGAGGACAAAATTTTTTCTCTAGAACTGTCAAAGAAGAGTAACGAAAGAGTGATTTAAATAGCGAAAATTATTTGTTTTTTATTTGTTTATTGGATAGGCTGTCTCACAGTAATGCTGATGCAAAGTACAGTTAAGACCACAAAGCAAGATCTAATAGTGAGACACAGTTAAATGAAAGGCACAGTTTAAAGCAGTCAACAACTGAAATAACTTAAGAATGATACAACAATCACTTGGTAAACATTCCCTTCCTGTAGTTAGTTACCAGGCAGTCCACTGACTTCTGGCTGAATTAAAAAAGATATTTGCCATGAAATTTATTCATTTTTCTATCTAGCCAACCAGCCATTCATACATGTGTTATGGACTCAATTGAGCTACCACTCTCCTATAATCCCTGGCAGTGGGTCATTCTGCTTGAGGGTTATAGGGGTAGTAGCTTTACATTTGAGAAATGTTCGTCTACATTCCCACTGGAAGGATTTTTTTTTTCCTGTTCAGCTGTGTGCCTGATTTCCTTTAACTGTGGGTGTTGAAGATTGAACCTTTGATTCTTTATGCATATGAGCAAAACATGTGCTTCCTCATTAGGGGTGTGCCATTGGCTATTGTTGGGGTTTTTCGACTACAAATTCCAGAATTCTCCCCAAGAATTCCCCAGACAGAATTCTGGAGTTCTATCCCACAGCCAGTTACAGATACCTCCGATTTCACTCACCTAGATCAAACCTATGTCAGCCCTTTCTTTCTCTCAGACCTTGCTTCCTGTTCATTTGTTCATTAATTCATTTGTTCAAGAAATTGTCATTGGTAACTAAATCATAACACACATTACTCCTGCTTTTGTGTCATTTTGGTTGCCATTTTGTTTACCATTTCCAGTTCTACAACATCCACTTTGAGCTGTGACATCCAGAGGTTCACGGAGTGATCCTGGCCTAGTATCATGGAATTTGTATTAAGCCATTCAAGATTGGCAGTAGATCCCTGGGGTGGGATTTTCTTTTTTTCTTTTTCCCTCCCCCCCCCCCCCATATGCTATATACTGAGTCATTGTTTCTTTTTATTTTTTAACCACACCCAGGTTCTTTTTCATAGTCAATCACCCTTAGTTCAGATCTATCAGTGTGTATGTGAAATTAGTATTTCTTCTCCCATTGTACATCTTTCACTTGCTTATAGTGAGCCACATTGCCAATGGAGTTGGAAGGGGCCCAGAAGGCCATCAAATCTAACTCAGTGCTCAGTGTAGGAATCCAAATCAAAACAAATCTGACATATGGTTTTCCAGTTTTGTTTTGTTTTTAACACCTCTGGCGTTGGAGTGCTTCCCACCTCCTGAGGTCATTGGTTTCATGGTCATACTGCTCTAATAGTTGAGAAGTTTTTTCTAATACTCAGCAGGTATCTGTCTTCCTGTAACTTGAGTCCATTATTACGTGTCCTGTTCATAAGAGAATTGATTTTCCTATTCCTTTTCTGCTACGTTTACACAGGAATGAAGTAGGACTTAAATTTACAGACACTATACTGATTCTTGATCAAGACTTGCTCTTCAGCGTTCATAATAATTTTGTCTTTAAAAGTATCTTCTACCACTTTATCCAGAAAAGCCAGTAAACTAACTGGCTTGTAAATTCCTGTGCCCTCACCACCAAGCTCACTGCTTTTAAAATTGTTGTTACATTGACAGCTTTAGTTGTACATTTTTGCTAGAAGATCAGCAATTCTACAGTTGAGTTAATCAAGAATTCTCGGAGGGTACCATCTGGACCCACTGATTCCATTAATTTTTATTTTGCCAGTAAGTCTTCTACAGTTCACTGTACAGTTACCTAAAACAAAGATTACATCCCTTTGGACATGGGTTTTCAGAGAGCTCTCTGTGGGCATCTTCCAAATTAATCACTGAATTGAAATGTGGCTCCAGTGAGATTTAAACAAACATGGTTCTCGGTTCTCCCAGGACATTGTCCAAGTTGAAGTCCACAGTGTCTGAGGTTAGGGAAGAGAAAAACAGAAAGGCATACTTTGACTAAACAGACATGCTGCCTGTCGTAGCCCCCTGAGACGCACAGTGCACTCTGCAAAGGCAAGATCTAGAATTACAAAAGCAGAAGTAATAAGATTCAGTTAGCAAATTTGTTTGACATTAAAGATCTGCTGGGGGATTCTTCCTGCTCCCCGATGATGCTTTTGCAACCCAAACCTGTTAAAGATTAACATTATTTATTTATGGTTTACTGGATGCACACTGAGAGTAAAAAGGTAATGTTTGAGGTTCTGTTTGTAGTGCTGATGTTGGGTTATATTTTTTTGAAATTACTGTCTTCAGTGTAGTTTTTTCCCCTCTGTGGGAGTGGCATTGGTAGCCAAGTCAAGATTTGTGGTTACCCTTGCTCATTTCCCCATTATTGCATCATGCAAAGCCAAGGGCAAGTTCCCGTCTTTTTTGTGAAATAAAAAGGAGCTGTGAGTTCCTGTCAGGTTTGGACTTGGGTGACTCTGAAGTGAAGGTGCCAAATGGCTCCAGCACTTCAGAGGCATGAGCCCAACTTTGTGTAGTAGTCTACAGATGTTCTACATTAGTTGAATACCTATTGTCATGATGTTTGTGTTGCTAAAAGTTTGGAAGTTCTTGGGCAGCATTAAGAATGTTTGCCCAGAGTAGTCGAAATGACTAGATGGGCGGGATAGAAATATAATAAAATAAATAAATAAATAAATAAATAAATAAATAAATAATATAAACTTGTGGTATAAATGTTGTTCTCTGTCTTTCTGAAATCTCACAGTGAAGTAGCCCTTAGACTTAAAGCTGACAAGGTCTTCCTTTGTTTTATGTTTGTTATACATGCCAAAATGGATTCCCATGAACGTACTCATTCTACTTCCCTTCAGAAAGCTGCCTATTGGTAGTCTTTGGGTGAGGCTGAGTTTTGGTAGCTGATTGGGTGAGAACAGGCCCACCGTTGGTGACAGAGGCTCAGTGAATGCTCTTGGAGCCTTGGCTACAGTCGTATTGCTCTTGGCCAACGGCAAACAGTTCTTCAGATTTCTACTCATTGCCTCGCTGCCTGCAGCAAAAGGTGCAGACAGTAAGGCGCGCGATAAGGAACCAGATCAGCAGCGTTAGAGAGATTTGCAAGCCACAAGCAGTTACCAGCAGGAGGATCTTTGTTTTCCCACACAAAGCAGATTTAATTTTCTTGCTCCCCAGCTTTCATGGAGATGGTCGTTAACGTAGGATGATAGCATCAAAATCCTGCAAGTTCTTTCAAGGACAGTTTGCCAGCCTCAAGAAGTGTATTAAAGAAAGGAGTCACTTTAGAGGTTCTTCCTCCTCTCCCTGCTTGCCTTTTTATGAGAAGTAATAGAGTTGTATGTCTTCCATGACACATGTACATGGCATTTCATGAGATGCAGAAGGTAAGCCAGTGTAGATTCCTGTGAATCTTTCAGTTAGAGCATTTCTGGCTCTTAAGGTTGATGAACAACAACAGGGAGCAGAGAGGTAGTTTTGCCTTGAGGCTCAGTTGTACAGAGTTGGACAATTGCGCCCCCCCCCCCCCATGACAGCTATTTATTACCCCCTCCAATATCTTGCAGTCATGTTTCTGTATCGGCCGTGACTGTCACACTGCCACATTTCTTGCAGTTGCCACTGTGTTTCTTGCCAGATCTTGAAGAAGCACGAGCAGAAAAGTCTGACTGATGGAGCAGCTTACAGTAAAATTTCAAAGAGCATCACCATAAGAAAACATACAATTGGCAGACAGTCGTGTAAACATGCACTATAACATCATTATTAGACAAATGGCATTAAATGTAGCATCCTTTCTCCTCAGAATTGGGATGGATTAATGCTTTAAAGCAGAGTTGGGATAGTTTTCATTTCAGTATTAAGATGTTGTATCTCAGAATACTTGAATGAGGGAGTAAACGTGGCAAGGGAAACAGAGAGGGCATTTCTATGGGATTTCCTATGTGTAGGGAGATCCTATCTTAATATGATTGTAGGAAAAGGTGGCTGAGCCTGCAAGGTGGTTTTTCAAAATGTCCTCCCTCAGTGAGCTCTTTTCAGTATGAAAAGGAACTCATTTTCGTGTGTCACAGAACCTCTTCATGTTAGAGATGATTTTTGGATATATTTTACTAAAGGGGTAAGCATTCTTTGTGCTATCAGGATATTTTGGACTATGACTCCCAGAGGATTCTGCTAGCATGGCGCAACTATCAGGGAATATGAGAGCTGCAGTCTTAAAATATCTGGAGAGCATTAGCTCACTTAATTTGTTATAAAATGTATGTTCAAACCATGCAGATCGCTCATCACAAATCTGTTGGGCCTCGGAAAAAGAAACTACACTCAGCAGTACTTCTGACTTTGTCCAGTACTGGCAGTCTTTTGAGAAAGTTGTTCTGCTGTTACTGATCTTCTCGCTCAGGAAGTTCCAGTAACTTGTCAAGGAGTCCCAGAATTTTCTGGTGTTTACCTTGACAATCAGGTAAATTTGGCTAGCTTATCTGTTTGGACTCTTCAGATCCTCTTATGCAGTGGTCCCCAACCTTGGGCCTCCAGGTGTTCTTGGACTACAACTCCCCGAAGTCTTCACCACCACCTCTGCTGGCCAGGATTTCTGGGAGTTGAAGTCCAAGAACATCTGGAGGCCCAAGGTTGGGGACCACTGCTCTTATGCATTTGGCGTGAATACAGATGTGCATGAATTGTTTTGAGTGCAAAATAAGGGTTGTGATGGCTTAAGACTCCAAACAGGAACCCTTCTAGAAATGGGGGAGAGGAGATGGAAGAGTAAGGTGCATGTGCCAAGAAAAAGAGAGGTAGAGGAAAAGAAGAACATCCAAGTTTAAGTGGGTGTTGTGGTTGTGGTGCAATGTCTGTCTTACCGGAGCATGAGGATAGGGATAGAATTGTTCCGGAAAACTGTGCAACTAGTTTGAGATGGAAGGTCTGTACTGCTGACAGTGATGGTTTTATCACAGCCCTTCAAGATTGCATAAAGTAGTTGTTCATAATCAAAAGCTCTGAAAGGCCAACTTATTTTCAAAAACATGGGGAAACTGTGATGATGACAAGATTCTAACTTTTTTCACTCTGTGATGTGGTTCCCTACCCATGGACACAATTCCCTAAGAACAACTAATCAAAGCAGCTCTTGTGGGGCAGGAAAGCCAGAAGAGCCACCTCCCTACAACAGCTAGAGGAGAAGATTATATCTGGCCCATACCTCAAAGCATGCAAGACTCCCTGAGGTGCTAGGATGTGTGGGAACAAAGAACTACTCAGACCTTTTGATGGCTGAATGTTACTTTTGTTAGCTATATAATTAGATAAATACTGTTGGAATTTGTTGAATCTTCTGATTTATTCCTTGTTTGTTTGTGTTTTAGTTCATCTTGCTTTGTTTGAAAGTTGAATGCCTATTCGGATTCTGATCCAGATATATAAGTTTATATTATAGAAATTTAGCCCAAGCAGCTAACAGCTGCAGGTATGGCATGCTGAATGTTAGCTTCTTAGATGCTGAGTCACGTGGGTTTTGTTGGAACACAGGAGGTATGCTCTCTTTCTCATACCACATGTGCTCTGTCCATTATGTCTCCTTAGGAATGTTTCCTCTTCCTTTATATTTTTCCAGCATGGGGTCTTTCTAAGTGTTACTATGGATAGGAGGAAGTGCATTCATAATTAAAACAGTGATTACTGATGCATTACTTGAAATGGGGAAAGCTATTGCAAATGCATGCCACAAACCATTGTGTGTAAGGTGGATGGGGAGGAGGTGGCACAGAAATTCTTCAGTAATTCTAGCATTAGGAGTTGCAGTTTCTTAATCTCCACAGGGGAAGATTAATTTCTCATTTCTGCTTTGCAGTGACTATTCTTAAAATTCACTTCTGTTTCTGTGATTAAAAGGATATGATGGAAACTGGGGTGTGATCTTAAAGGCCCCATGCTGTTAAATTTAAAGGCAACCAAATGATGAGGGAATTATTTTTCTGGGAAGAAACTGTTATCAGCCATAGTCGTTGTGTTAGCCTGTAGTGGCATTGTGAGGGATCTGATTTTTAAAAAAATTCTCAGTTACTGCTCTGAGCCGTTAGTCCTGTAAACAGCATAAGAGCTTTTGCAGGGTTGCTGATTTAGATAGTTTTGTGAGCCCTTGCTCTGTATCCCCATTTCACTCCCACCCAGGTGTCCAAGGCACAGGGATTGGCTGCTCAGGAGAGGATCTTTTTAATGGTGGCACTGAAATGATGGAGCTCCCTTCTTTAGGAGACTTGCTGAACCTCTGGGTTTCAGAAGGAACATTTCTTGGCAAGTTAGCACTGGCTGGACCATGATTTAAAACAGGATGGCAGTTGTCAAAGCTCCAGGGGCCACCACAGAGCATGGAAGACTATAGGCTTTCCCTGATAACCTCAGAATTATTATTATTATTATTATTATTATTATTATTATTATTATTATTATTATTATTATTATTATTATTATTATTATTATTATTATTATTATTATTATTATTATTATTATTTTATTTTATTTTATTTTATTTTATTTTATTTTATTTTTGGGGAGGGGAATATCAGAGTTTGAATGTGCTGAAGAGCTTCACTTTGGTCATGGCAGTGGCTTTGCTCACCCTTGATTTAAAAGAATGAGGGCCTGATTTCTGTGTGAAATAGAATGGAGAGGCTAGGCGTATTGTCAGGAAACTCTGAATGCAAAACTTGCTTTAACCATGAATAATGGAAGCCTGTCTACTCTGGATAGTTCAGTGATTTAGGTATCTGGCTGTGGAGCTGAAGATTAATACTTTGATTCCTCATTTCCGAAGAGAAGACCAGCTTGGGTAGCTGTGGGCAAGCTGCACAGACCTAGGTTACTCCGAAATAAAGGAATTTTACTTTTCAGTACTCTGTAACCCTGGAAAATGTCTCATAAGTGAGAATCAACTTGGTAGCATGTAAATAATAATACTAGTAAATAAATAATGCTAGCCTGTTTTCTGGGATTGACTCCTGCACTGGCTGGGTCCTGCCTGTAGGGCTAGGCTAATTCATGCATAGGTGATCTCACTTTTAGCTGAGGCTGCACATGGGTCCCCCAATTCAATTTGGAAGTCAGTTGGAGGCTTTGAAATGCAGCTCAGCTGGATCTGGCATGATTGTGTTCCTTCAAATTGTATTTATGCCACAGATTTAGGTCAGACTCTGAGTCTTCTATTGACTTGCACTGTAAAAGCAAAAGAGCTATAATCTTTTTGTATTTGCAAAACCGTATAGCAAGTTACACTAGAGTAGACTCATTGAATTAATGGAGATTTGGTGAGTCAATTCTTCTCTTAAGTTCCATTGACTGAAATGGGCCTACTCTAGTTGCAGCTTACTACGCTAAAGCAAGTTACAACAAAAAGAGGCCAGTTAGAATCTGTGGAACTTATTGAGGAGTTGATTCATCAAATCTCAGCTGATTCAATAGGACTACTCTAGTGTGACTTACTACAGGAAGCAACAGGATTTCAGCCATGGTGTCACTTGACTTTGTGTCACCTGAGTTAATTTTACAGGACTCAATCTATTTGTTAGTCCCAGCTAGATTAGACCCATTGAATTAATGGGACATATATCGCTATTGCAGGCCCCAGGCTTTCAAAGAATCTGCTTAAGTTGGTACTAACCATTGGTTTCACCTTACATGGGCCATGGAGAGGGAGAAGGATCTAGTGGCAGAAATGAATATGGCTTTAGATGGCCGCTGAGCACACAGGTTCAAATATTCTCTGTTTGCTTAGATATTCCATGAATTCCGTATATCTGTAAATATGCTTCATATTCATTGGTTTGGAGGAAGGAACCTAGCACAGGGCTTTCTATTCTACCACTACAAGGTAGGGCCATTTGTTCAACTCCCTTTTGCCTTCTTATTTACCATCAGGTCCTCTGCACAGAGGGACGTGGTGGTGCTGTGGGTTAAACCACAGAAGCCTCTGTGCTGCAAGGTCAGAAGACCAGCAGTCGTAAGATTGAATCCACGCCACAGAGTGAGCTCCCGTCGCTTGTCCCAGCTCCTGCCAACCTAGCAGTTCGAAAGCATGCAAATGCAAGTAGATAAATAGGTACCACCATGGTGGGAAGGTAACGGCGTTCCGTGTCTAGTTGCGCTGGCCACATGACCACGGAAACTGTCTTTGGACAAACGCTGGCTCTATGGCTTGGAAACGGGGATGAGCACCGTGCCCTAGAGTCGGACACGACTGGACTAAATGTCAAGGGGAACCTTTACCTTACCTCTGCACAGAGGGCAGGCATAGAGAACATTACACTTCTCCTTTCAACAATGCTGGTGTTAGGGGCACTGGACCCCCATGTGCTTCAAAATATAAGGGGTCACAGACTCGCTCTCTGTGGCCGGTAGATACATGAGCTGTACCTACCGGTGGCAAGCCAGGCAGGGTTGAGCCACCTTGAGATGGCTAATTGTTGAATTTTTCGAGGGCTACTCCATTTGGTCCTTGCATGTTATATAAATGTCAGGTAGCGGTTGGCTAATGGAAGGCTTCAGCATAAAGTGAGGTTTATGAAAAACCAGTTATGCAGCACTAAGCATGGTAAAATGGTAAGTTGTTAAGGTACAATGGAAATTGCAAATAACTCATAAATATTTAAAATGCTTTTAGCCCTGGCATTATTTTCTTTTTCTGCAGAGGTTTTTATAAAGAAAATAATACATTTTTTACTTATATGGAGAGCGAGGGGGAACTTGAGAAATTGCGATGCTGGTTGGGGTGGCTGTCAGTACAGAGGGTAATGCTATTTATTAGGGTCCTGGTTTTATTTAATAGCCAGATGAATGGAACAGTTAATAAAAGAAATATTGCCTTATTCCCTGACATTTATGTCCTTGGTTTCCAATAAAGAATTGAAATTATGAATAGTTGATGGTTTAAATTGATGTTTTATGTTGAACGCTGGCTATAATTTGCCCTCTGAGGATTGTAATACCAAGAAACAGATGGTTTTTCACAGTAACAAATTGCTGTGTGTGTACAGTTTGTATAGAGCTGGCTTCCAGAGCCGTTTGCCTTCCATGTGGAGCAGTCTTGAATTAAACTACAGAGAAAAGCAAGGAGGATGAAGAAGTGCCTGAATGCTCAAGCAGAGCAGAGCATTCTGAATCCTTAGAAGATAATGAGGAAAGAAGAATAGTCTCCCTTTCTAACATTTTAATTTAAGGTGTGGCAAAGAATTGAACTGAAAACATTCTGCTGAAACTTAGAACAGTGTGTTCTGCTTTCAGAATATGGGTGGGAGAAAGAGAGGCCCTCCAGGTGCTGATGAGGCTGTACTTATCCTTAGCCGACTTCTGCTTTTCCCCATCATTAGAAGCCGTTCTCTTCCTCCCCCCCCCCCACCTTGCCCCCAGTTTTACTTCAACTTTTGCAACTCTCTGTATCAGAAGTAGTTCACTAGGGGAGAATATAGTGGGGAACTATTAAAAACCTTTGGTACTTCATCTTGGTTGAATGGTTCTTCAGCTTCAACCGAATCAATGAGCCCTCCTTTGCCTGAGGGGCCTGAAACAAACAAATCCTGCAACAAGAAAGTCAGGATCTTGCAGCTTGCCTAATTTATGCCACTGATGTTTAAGAGGACAACTCCTGGTCCTTAAGACTGCGGAGAAACGCCAGGACTCTCATAAACACCATTATTGTTTTTTCAGGTTTCATTTGCTTGGAGGTGTTAGGTGGCAATGTGTACTTTGATTTTGGTGTTCTTTGGGCCTAGTGCTTAAAAAGGAAAGCTTTTAGTGTTTGTTGCCACATATTTAGAACAGAAAACTTCAACTTAGCAAAGCAGAGATGCACCAAGAGAAGGTTCAGAAACCGGGAGCCTCTTATGGGGAGAGACTAGGACTTCTGTTGAATGAAGCAGAACTGTTCTTTTGTTGAAATCAGGGTGGATAAAAATCAATGATTCTTTAAAATTAGATTTAAATCAAAAATTGGGTTGTTTGTTTTTTTATTTAAATCTTCTAAAAAATCTGATTTTTAAAAATTTAAATAACAATTTCAATTTGATTTAAATCATATCCACCCTACTTTGGAATCTCACCACTAATTCTAACCTTTTAGCACATTTGCCCCAGATATTGTAAGGGTTCTGAGGACCGTAAGCATGCTCAGTTCATTTTAAATTGTTTGAAACTTCTGTATATTCTGCAGTGTTTACTGTAATTATGGTTGTGACAGTGTTCCATACACCATGACAGAAGGTAAACTGTGTGGATACCTAAAGAAGGCATTGTTCATGTACAAGGAGGCAAAAGCATTCTCCCAAGTGGCAGTGGTCAAATATAAGTCGTATATCTCTGGTCTCTTTGATTTATTTTACTGTGGATGTTTGTTTTCATAATTTTTCCCCCTGTGTGCTGAGCTTGGTCCTAAACAGAGGTCCAGGTATGGGGGTATAAGCTGGCAACTAGGGCTGTGCATTGTATTTGGACAAAATTCAAATTCCAAACAAAAACTGGCCTCTCTTTGGTCATTCATATGCGGTCCATATTGATGTGGTCCCCTAGTGAAATGAACCAAATTTACACATCAGCTTGATTCAGGAGCCCAAGTTGAATTGGATGGGCCACATATTAGCCCTTTGTTTTCCTTTTAGAACAGACAAGCTTTAAAGATTAGTTTGCAAAGATCCTGAAGTTTGCAGTTTGACAGTTCTATGCCTTACTTTAAGGTCTGCCATGTTTCCACCTTTCATGCACATCTGTGCAAAAACAACAGGCTTGTAGCCATTTTGGCTTTTCAGTGCAAGTCAGGGAGAGGCCTGCAAATCCAGACCAAACTGAGATATATTCCAAAGCCTCAGATTGGCTTCCAAATCAGATCAGTGTCCCATGCGCAGCTTTGCTTGCCTAAGTCATGTTATTGAAGCCAATTGTTGGTAAAAATTGAGGAAGGCAGAAATAATGGGAGACATTGGACCGTGAAGGATGAATGGAGGGAATAGAATTTAATTCTGTCCACGTGTGGTGAAACAAAACAATCTTTACAATGCCCTGGAGCAGTGGTTCCCAACCTTGGGTCCCCATGTGTTCGTGGACTGCATCTCCCAGAACCCTTCTCCACTAGCTGTGCTGGCCAGGATTTCTGGGAGCTGTAATCCAAGAACATCGGGACCTGAGGTTGGGACCCACTGCCCTGGAGAATAAGAGGGGAAAAGAAAAGGAGAGGGAAGTGTTCTAAATTGTAGGTAGTTCCAGGCCGTCTCATATCCGCACCTGCTTTGGCCCTAAAAAGGATCTGTCTCTGGAGGTCACCTCCAGGTGTGTGAAACTGAGGTTCCTTTGTGCTAGCACAGCAGCTCCTGGACGTATGGTAGGGCCAACTGCTTCACGCTCTGTTTGTCTAGGACTGGCCTGTGTCTAGAGTAGGCAGTCTGGGAATTTCCTGGCACACTACCTAGAATTCCCCAGTAAAAGACAGCAGTGCTCATCTCTTGTCACAAAACAACAGGGAGTCTTGCAACACCTATTGAAACATTTAACAAATGTATTGTGTTTTGTAGAGCGAAGTGCACTGTAGTCTACGAAAGCCTAGGGTGTAATACATTCCTTAGGCTGAAGTGGACACAAGACACTTTGTGGCTTACTTTTAAAAAATGAAATAAGTAAAATAAAATCAACTAATCTCCTAGGGATGTGAACGTGGCAAGGAGATAATGGGGGGAAAAAGGCTGAAATAATAATAATAATCCTTTTTCATTTTTTGATAGTGGACTGGTAGTGGCCACTCGAAAACCATTGTGAAGTTGTTTTGGGTGCCATAAACTGTGGCCTTCTGTATGATCATTCTGAGATGCTGAAATCTGCTTCTTAAGAGAGCTTGTGAAGCCTGACATCATTCCTCCTGCTTAAGTACCAATTTGAACACCTCTTTTTCCTCCTTTTTTGATGACACTATTGTTCGTCTTTTTGCTTTGTATTGTGTAGTGATGTTACCATTTGGTGGTAGATTGCCTTTGTTGAGAATACTCATAGATAATATGTTTGATACATATACAAAGCAGCTGGTGATACCAAAATCTGGTCTCTGTCAGTGAATTTAATGCATGTTTCACAGAGTAGCAGATCTGGAGAAGGGCATTGCTTGAAAGTGGGTAAGTGCATGTCTGAACCCACCTTCTAAAAACCTTTGGGTATTGAACTATGAAAGCTGACAGACTTTCTTCACAGCTATTATTGTTACTTAATTTGGCTCACGTTTGATTCCACTTCCCTCCTTGGTTGCTTTCATGTATTAATGAGTCTGATCCACTGCTCAGAATAACCGTGGCATAATCTGAACGTGTCAACTTTAAACTGTACTTTGAACATATTCTAAATGAATTTATTGGAATATCTCTTTAACGTTAAGTCGCTTTATAATCTTGCTTCTCAGAATTTGACAGAATAGCTTACGCTGGAAATGTATGTTGGGTTGTGAAAAGCTAGAACAAAAAAGTTGAAACAACTCTGTGAACACATCTGATTTTACAAAATTGTTTACTTAAAATATTGTAGCATTTTTAAGAACAAAAACAATCTGGAATCAAGAGTTTTTTGTTTTGGCTTCGATGTTGATTTGTGTTTTCTTATTTTTAAGGATTTAACTGCCATTGTGTTTTGTAATATATGAAACACACAAAAGGTATAGAGGTTCTTCTGTGACTTAAGCTCAGCTGGTAGAAATAGCACCACACACACACACACAAGTTTAAGGGGCGAGAGTTATACACACACAATTGCTCCTCCTGCAGTAGAGTACCCGCTAGTAAATTTAAAGCCCCCTCAAAATTAAAACTGAGAAATATTGAAAGCATAAAAGTTACCACTGTGAAATTCAAGAACAGGGACCCCTCTCCCATTTCTTCAAAAGGGAATTTGAAAGACCGGGTGCCATGCAGATTGTACTGCACACAACATGCTCTCAACCCATAATATAGTAAAAGGAGAGATATGGTGTGAGGTCTGCCCAACTAATCTTAGCAACAGAGTGGAAAAATGCCCCCTGAAGGAAATAATTCACAAATTCTGGCACTATCTCATTGAGAGTGAGGTTGATCAAAGCCATTGTTTTATAAAGTCTATATTGCTGTATTAGCTGCATGAGGTATTTCATTTTTTCCTCCCCTAATCCTTTCCCTCACGTACTAGAGAATCTATAATTGACAGTATTTGCCATTTTTAAAATTAGGTGCACCACACTCACAGTGATTCTTATTTGTGGTGGAAGTAAAAGGAGGGGAGGGGGTAACAAATGAGCCAATTGTTTACGTCAGTGGTTCCTAACCTTGGGTAACCCAGGTCTTCTTGGACTGCAACTCCCAGGAACCGCGGCCAGCACAGCTAGTGGTAAAGGAAATTCTGGAAATGGCTGTCCAGAGAACACCAGGGTTACTCAAGGTTGGGAACCACAGGTTAGGTGATTTATTGATGTAATGTTTCAATACACATGAGTTAAATTATGCTCTTTGCTTTAATAGGTGAGTTTTATATTGCAGTGGTCAGCAAAAGGAGTCTATTGTGACTAGATTTTGTCTTGATTTAAATTCACTTTGATTGTGTTGTCTTTGTTTAGAGAGAGATGTAGGAGAGTTTGATGTTTCCTTCTTACATGATGAGTGGTTTAGGTGTCCAGACTGACCAACCATGTGTTTATGGTATAGGTAGCTTGCAGACACAGCCTTTTTGCCACATCTTCACTCAAGCCTCATGTGAGAACTGCTAGGCTGTGATTTAGTGTCACACAGCAGGGGAAGTACGAGACAGACAGGTTCAGTGTGAGCCCTAAAGGTGCTTGGACTGTGCATAAGATAGGGTTTGTTCTTAACATTTGCATGTTTTATGTGTTGTGAGCATTTTCAGGGTTGTTGCTGGAAAGGATCAAACTGATTGGTATCATACAAACTCTGTTTCGGCCTCAGTCCCAGATTAAAAAAAAGACTCCAAGGCAGAAGGAAAAGATTGTGGCCCGAGATTAAGAAGTGTTACTTTGGTTCAGTACAAGCTACTTGAATAGTGGAACAGATAGTCTGATCACCTGTGAAGCAACATTGGCATTGTTAGAAAGCTACATGAAATATCTGTAAATACATGAGAGACGTGTAAAGGCTGTTGCAGATCTGTGTTACAGGTTATGTGCACTTTAGAACTATTTTTGTGTTAACTACTTTGTGCTTACTTGGACTGGAAAAATGAGATGCAAAGGAGCAGAAGGGTATAAGCACAAAGTCTGGTGCGCTCTTGACTGGGCTTCAGCATTCTTACAGCCGTCACCTTGCAATGTACTCGGCCAGCAGCAGCTCTTTTCCTTGAAGCCTCAGCTGATAATAGCCTCTTGCTGAATTGGTTTTTGCAATTACTTAACTCTGTGTCCCAAAATAATGAACTCTGCCTGTTTCTTGTGCCTAAAAAGGCACTTAGGCCCAGGCAGATCTGTGCCTGCAGAGCATTTATCCGGTTGCCTTGATGAGAACAGGAAATTGAGTCTTCTATACAGACTTCCAGAGTGCCAAAGGGACATTCTTTGAAAAGATAATGTGCAGAGTCCAAAGCCTCCAAGTGTCAATTCTTTTTTGAATCAGATCCAGGGTGGGTTTTTTTTCCTGTTCTAGAAAATTCTCTTTGCTCAGCAAATTAGTAAATAATTTTTGAGGCCTTTTATTTAAAGGTTGAGCTCTCCCTTTCCAGTAATATAGATTAAATATACGTATAGAGACTAAATAAATTACCCTTCCAAACTGTGTGGATATATAGGCAAATAATGCAAGCTGTGATAATATTAAGCAAAAGAAAGGCTGCAGTTTTGGTCAGCACAATATTGCTGACTGGCTGGGTGGTTTCTGTGAGCTCCAAGATTATTGTCATCAAGATGATAAACTTTTGCCTGTTTTAATAGAAGCCAGTCTGATCCTATCTGGAATTCCCAAATGGCAACAAGGTTTGCCATTTCACCATTTCCTAAAGTCTACACACATGCACAAATTTGCTATAATTTTGACGTCTATTTTAGTTGAATTGAGCTGCATGTTCCTGTCCTATCTGCCATGATCCCTGTGGAATCTTAGATGTGTTCTTAGCCATAGGTCAAGAACTAATTCCCACAGGGGAGAAAGAGTGTATTGCTGCATTTGCCATCTATCATTTGCAGAGTTTTTACATGACATTGTCATCTTTAAACCTGAAACAGAGACTGCATGCAATATTTTGCTCAAGGTGACATGATTAATCCATGAGAGAGGTGAGACTTGAACATGTATCTTCACATCAGAGTGTAGCTTTCTGACCATTCAGCTATGGACATCTGAATTAACTGATACTCGTCCCCCTACTAGAAGACATTATTGCCATTACAACAGCCTGCATTGCTTATCTGTTACTACTGCTGTTGCATTTCCTTCAGATCTTTTCTGAAGAACCAAGGCCTCCAGAATGGAGCTGTGCATCCCTTTTCACCTCCTAGTATCCTCCAAAGCGAGAAGTGTAAAGATCTATTGCTTTCCAGGCTGCACATCCCTGCCAACTTTACGGCTGAATGTTTTGTCATCTGATAAAAGAACCCAACAGACCCAGAGTTCAGAGGTCCTGTGAGAAGGACGTTTGCTAGCAGTTGTCTGATTTTATTATGTTTCCTTCCATGCCCTCACTCCTTTCTTGCTGGTATGGTAAAGTGCTTCCTGGAATTTATAGGACTGTGGACAAGAATATGTATTTGCTACAATAGAGAAACAAATTTCTATTTAAACTGACGTAGTGAAGTACAGTAGCTTAATCTCCTGCCATAGGGTTTGTATTCATTTGAGGTTGCTTTGTTAGCAATAGTACCAGATGGAGGTTCTGCTGGTTTCCTTTCAGTTTTTATATGTTATGCTGCAGCTTTTCATAGAATAATTGAGTTGGAAGCGGTGTCTATATGGCCATCAAGTCCAACCCCCTGTTCAAGGCAGGAATATAAACCAAAGAATATCTGCCAGGTGGTTGTCTAAATTTCTCTTGAATGCCTCCAGTGTTGGAGCACTCACCACCTCTCAGTGTCATTCGTTCCATTGCCATACTACTCTTAACAGTTAAGAAGTTTTTCCTGATATTCAAGTAAAATCTGGCTTCCTCTTAACTTGAGCCCATAGTTGTATATCCTGCACTCTGGGTTGATTGAGAACAGATCCTGCCTCTCCTCTGTAGGACAGCCTTTCAAGTCTTTGAAGAGTGCTCTCCTCTCTCCCCTCAGTCTTCTTTTCTCAAGGCTAAACATGCCCAGTTCTTTCAGTCTTTCATCCTAGGGCATGGTTTCCAGCCCCCTGATCATCCTTCTTGCCCTCCTCTGAACTTGTTCCAATTTGTCAGTATCCTTCTTGAAGTACAGTGTCCAGAACTGGACACAGTACTCAAGATGAAGCCCAACCAGTGCAAAATAGAGGGGAACTAATATCTTGTGGGATTTGGAGACTCTACTTCTGTTAATGCAGCCTAAAATAGCAAATAGCATTTGCCTTTTTTGTAGCCACATCACACTGTTGGCTCATATTCAGCTTGCGATCCACAACAATTCCAAGATCCTTCTCACTCATAACATTGCTGAGCCCCAGGTATCCCACATTTTGTAACTGTGTTTGGTTTCCTTTTCCGAGGTGCAGTACTTCACACCTAACCCTGTTGAATTTTGTAGGTGTTATTCCCATAGTATTGCTTTGAGCTGAGCTGATTCCACTGTTCAGTGCCCCCAACCTCCTGGCTTGAAGAGAATATAAATTGATTGAGAGCAGTGGAAGGAAAGTTGGAAGAAGTAGTAGGACCTCGGCGTGGGTCAGCAAGGCGAAGATGAACTTTGCACATCACAGAAGTTTCTAAACCATTTCCCATACTTCATTTCATTACTTGCAGCACATTGACAGCCCATTGGAGGGAGCAATTTATTATCTTCCGCTTCCTTGCCTTTGTCAACTTCAAGCAGTTTTGCACTCAACTTATGCTTTGTATCAGGTTTGCGTTTTCAGACTAAAATGCCCAGAATTTTCCTTGCACCAGAGTCGTAGTCCAAAAACACAAACCTGCACACATCTGCTTCGTCTACAGCAGCTCCCATGTTCGGGAGGGGATTGGAAGGAGCACTGGGAAAGCCCCTCCTTCTGTTTAAGTTCTTGGAGAATTGGTGCTAATCAGTGTAATGAAGGAAGACTTTGAAGGAGCCACCCCAATTTCTGAGATCTCTGGAACGGGAGCAGATCTCTGTTGCTTTGCCCACAACCTGCCTTTGCGCTGATATGCAACTTTGCCTCCTACCTTTGTGTGCCCTCGAAACATTGCCTCTAGCAGCTTGACTCATCCTTGTCCAAAACGTTTGTGAGCTTTATTGACTCTTTGTTACAGAAGATTACTTATAATCCCAGTGTTGTGGGAGTGAATAGACTTCATAATGGCGAAGGTTTCACATTTTTGATTTATGTGTGTGATATCCAGAAAACAGGCCTTGGTGCGGCCGCCAGAGGAAAAAAGCGGCCCCTTCTGCATCCTCCCCGGTTGACAAATGGTGCTCAGAGACTGGTTGACAGTTTAGGATGCATTCATCTGGAGCAGGAGCACTGTTTGCTGCATTTGCTTCAAAAAAATAAATAAAAAATCAGGCATTTTCTAAACTGAAGCTGTTTTCAATTTGTTCTGGTGTGCTTGTGAAGATCCAGGGCATTTTTGACCTTGTCTCAACTAGCTTCTGCTAGATAACCTACTGTCAAATGTTTTGATTTCTTTTGAAGTCTAATTCTTGTCTGTATGTGGACAGGATTAGGTCTGTATTGAGAACAAGGTCAAGGCCGACAACTGCTATAGAAATTAATTACTTAACATTTTAGAGGAATATGTGAGTATCGACTCTTCCTTTTAACAGAGTCACGACTGAGGTCAGCATATCTGTGTTCCTGAGTCGGTGTTGCTGTCAAGTTCTCTTTTAAAAATATAGGTAAAGCAAGAGGAAGGAAGGAACATGTGAGGTATTTGATGGGAGGTTCTACCAGTTTTCCCCAGCATTGAGTTTCCATGGTTGAGCAAGGATGTGAACTCAGCTCTCCTGCATCCTAGCCCATCACTCTGCCCACTACACCACACTGGCTCCCCTTTATAAGGCCCTTGAATACCTTTCCCATTCTGAGACCATGACTTCCTTGTGGTACCCCCTCTTTGGCCAGGTTGCATGTCTATTGTAAGTTCCTCTATAACCATCCAAGCTTCAATGTGTCTGCATCGTTGTAGCCAAAAGAGCCCTACCTACAAAAGCAGTGCTATCTACAGACTTGAGGTGACCCTATAACATGGGGCGGGGATGGCACAGAACAGCCAGTTGATAACTCAGTGGCATGGAAGATTGAATAACTGGAGAGGGGGAAAATGAAACACAACCTGAAAATAGGAGGAGAGGAGGAATGAATGGACAAGACTGGACAAGGCGGTAGAAATGGAAACGGTTGGATAGAACCGTCTCATGAATGAAATCGCTTCTTGGTCTGCGCCAAGAAGCTGTTTTGAAATATCCCCGGAGACAGAAGTGAACACAGTCCACAGATATCAGTGGAGTAATCAAAATTTAAATGTGGCTGGAAATGAATAAAGTGTGTGCCCCTGGTGTTCCGGGAGGACTGGGCATTGCTGTGCTTTGTGAAGATTAGCTGTCTGTCTGTCTATGTCTGTCTGTCTATCTATACACTGACTTTCTCCTTAAAGAGGACCCAAGACATCTTACATAATTAAAAAACAATACTTAAAGCTAAAAATAATAAGTATACAAATACTAAAAGGGATCAAAGACCAGTCTGAGAAATGGTAAACAAAAGCACTATTAGAAACACATTCAAAGCAGTAAAGGATAACACTCCATTTAAAAATCCCACTCAGGCCGCCAGTTACTCAGGGAAAGGTTGCCTGAAGAGAAAAGTATTTTGCCTGCTTGCGGAAGAACAGCAAAGAAGGTGGTCCTTGTCTAAAGGGAGGCAAGGCAACCTCTACTGCCTACCAGATGCTTTTGACTGCTGCCATCCCTTGTCAACCATTCACATACCTTTGTGTCTGAAGGATTGAATTGTAGAGCTCTTAAAGGTGCCACAATACTTTTGTGTTAGTTTTGTTTTCTGTTCTCAGTGGCTGAAATGCTGTGAAGTCACCCCATAGGGGTAAATGAGGATGATGCTACAATTTCGTTTCATTTTATGTAAAGCTTCATATCGCCTCCCTCACCTCAGGTTCCAAGGATTTCTAGGAATCCCTTTTCTGCTGGGAAGCCTTTTGGAGCATCAGCACCCGGGGGACGGGAAGCCTTTAATATCCAAACGTTGCTGCAGCTAGTCCGACCATTGGGATCGGGATAAGTGGTGGCAATTTTTTAATATTGAAGACTCCTCTCCCTCCTTTGAGGCTCCCAAAGGCTTCCCTCGATTGAAAGGGATACTTGGGGAGCTCCAGAACCTGAGGCAGGGGGATAGTAAGCTTTGAATTGAATTGAATTGAATTGAAGAGTAACATTGCTGGCTGATGACATTATTGCCATTTACACCAACAGGATTCCAGCCAATATCTTTCAGTGCTTTCCTTTCCTTCCAGAGATGCAGAACTTCCATGGTTCTTGTACTACTTTGTGTTTGAAGAAGTTGCCGACTTGGCAAGTGGCATTGGTATTTTCCAGAACCAATGACATGGAAACAGGCCATTGCTAATTCATAGATCTTTTTAAAAATTTAAATTTGGACTAGAATTTGAGTAAAAGATGAAATATTTTTAGTGTACTGTGTACATTAGAGGCAAAATAAGTGCCTGTCCTTTTTTCTCTCAAAGGAACATTGAATATTTTAGGAGAGAAGAATGTAATGTGACTTGATATTCTGGCCCTGTGCTGTTTTAAGGTCTCATCTGCTTGCCTATATTAACATGCACATGAAATGTGCAAAAATAGTGGGTGTCAGTGAATTCACCAATTATTCTTTGAGTCCCAGTTGTTTCATGAATATGGGAATATCACACTGAGCACGCACACACACACAGAGAGAGAGAGACAGTGCAGTTCCTCATTTCACTTTTTCATTCCTGACTGTTCCTCGCTGTTCAGGCATAAATTGCATAGCAAGGATCTAACAAACTTCTTTACTGTGACTTTGATGTGACCATATTCTTCTTGGATCTGTTATATATTAATCTAAGGAAATAATTAGTTGTATTAATTGATATTAATCAAACAGAGGTAACTGTGTCATCCCCAAGTGAAAATAAAATCTGGGACTGAGCAGTACAATATTGAGCAGCATTACTAACATACCAAAAAAGTGTACAAGTATTCAGATGTCCCAAATCTTTTTCATGCTTATACTATAACTAGCTTTTGGACTATTCTGCTCATAGCATTAATTGCCTGAATTGTTTCATGTTCAGCCATCTGCAATTTATTTTTATTAATGATATTGGCAGTGCATTCATGTATTTGGAGAGAGATACTATGCAGTGCTGGAAATGTGAGTATGTATGTTTTCTCTATCACTGTCAGTTTTTGACAAAAATCTTAACCATGAGCGCAGATGGATAAATAAAGGTATGGGTCTTAAAGATACTCATATAATCTACAGTATTTACTGGCAACAAAGAACTGCTTTGAAACTTGGAGATTAGATGACAGAGCATTTAGATGTATATCTTTGCTGTAGCTTTTTAGTTTGCACTCTGAGAACATCTTCAGAGAAGCACTTGCTGATTCAAATGACAATATCATTATGAATTGAAAAGTTATTTGCAACAGCTGTCAGGAGGATGTTACAATATTAATAGCTGAGTGTTTAGATGGTCTGTATAGGTTCCTCACTGAAGCAATTAGTGAACATGGGCTAAATATGAAATTTAAGAATATTAGATCGGCAGGCCTCAAGTTTTTTGGGGCTTTAAAGACTAAACCAGCACTGTGAATTAGCTGTGATGGTTAGCAATCAGTACATATCTTTTAATATTGGGGGTTGTGATCAGCTACAAATTACTTTAGAAAGTTGACACCCTCAGAGCTGATCCTAGGTCCTGGGAATCTGTATGCCTTTCTGTGAGACCTGCTGTTCAGTCTCACCAAAATTACCAGCCTGAGTCAAACACAAGTTATTTGCCCCCCCCCCAAAAAAGGGTTACAAGTCCTCTTTGATAAAAAGCTTTCCTGCCTAATATTTGGGAGCGAATGCTTAGCTCGCCTTGGAAAACATGCGTATTATGAGATTGGTTTTTTTTGGGGGGGGGCTCATTTTTTATGCAAAAGTGTATTTTTGGAGAACACACATATTGAATATTTTACAGCAAGCACCAAATGGTAAGCAGTGATTTTCCCACACCTTGGTTTCATTCTGACCCCTTGGAAGAGTTTGGACTGCCAGTTTAATTGAATTGAAGGGGTAGGAGGAGAATTCTGGTAGTGTTTTCTGAGATTCCTCCAGCCACCCAGAGGAAAATGTGGTGCTCTTTGGTTGTTGCAAACTGAAGTATTGATTCCTATAATGTCATGCAACAATCTGTGTGATAAAATATGAACAGGAGTGCTAAAGCCATTGATTCTTTCTGTGTACTTATTGCTCCCTTCCTACATAAAGTCTGGGTATCGAACCAGACACCACAAAAATGCTTAAACATCTAGTCAGTTTTCTAAGGTCATCTCCAGACTTATTAGGAAGTATGTTAGCTGTAACCGAATGTATATTTTATCTAGTAAAATTATAGCTGGCACTTGTTTGTGGAGCAATTCTGAATTAGGCTTTCCATTTATCTTTTATACGGGCAAGCTTTTCAGGCAGCACCAAAGGATGGAAGTGGTTCAGCTCTTGCTGCTGAAATGGTTAGAGCTGTGTTGTCTGCCTTGATTACTCCGCTGGGCTGTTAAATGACTCCCCTTCCTTGCAAGGCAAGGGAGGCGGTGCTCTTAGCCAAGCAGACAGCGTCTGTTTTGTGGAACTGCATATTTGAGAAGGGACCGCAAGACTACTTAGGACCCTCTTGCAGTGCAAGATTAGATTGGAGTTGTAGAGAAGCCCCGATTCTCCCCCATTTGCTCAGCACAGTTCTTCTTCTCCGCTCCCTGTTCCCATTACGTCCCTCTTTTTGTATACTTTGGGCCTGTCTCGTTTAGAAAACATTGTTCATCATTGCCATTTTAAAGAGTTTGCATCCCTGTAAAGTATCTCTGGAAAGTAAGTGTGGCAGTGAAGAAATGGTTTCTCATATACCGAGCTCACATACATATGAACGCGTGCACATGCCAGACAGATTTTATACTGCAATTGCTGTGGCTCATAATAACCGGTGGTAGGGCAGTTATGGTAGGTTGGGTAGACCAGCCTTTTGATCAGTCAGATTTAGGAGTTGACTACCGGTTTGACTGCAGTCACATGCTGTCAGATGTTCCATGAATTCCAGAATTCCCCTGTGTAGATGGCAGCTTACCTTTATGTTTTACAAGGGTCTTGTCTCTTAGCAAAGGCAGGAGTGGAGTCTCTTACAGGTAAATGGATTGACATACAAAATCTGTTGGTGACTTCTTTAAGAGTGGTTATTTCTAGTCAAGTTGGGGGGGGGGGAGAGAGACAGAGAGCAAGCGCACACGCGCTGTCACCAGTAGCAAAAGTCTTTGCTTAAGACCATTCCTTTTGCTGGCTGTGAGAATCAGGCAGTTCACCCTCCTTGTATTCTGACAGGGCTCCCTGTAGCTGATGCTTTGCTTTTTTTTATTGAGTGGTAACTTTTGAACACCCAAATAAGAGGTGCTGTTTTTCCTGAGAGAGCACAGAATAATATACTTTAACAGGACGGTCAGCAATTTTTTGGCTGGGAAGCATGGCGTGTTTGGAACTGCAGATATTGGTATCTCTGCACTCCGTATATGGCTGCTGTAGGGAGTGACTGCCCAAGTTGGCTAGACATTTATGGACGTTGCTGATTCATTGGCTTGAGCCAAGAGCCGGGGCCAAGACAGAGTGTTTGTTTGACTGTGTTAAGTTTCTGAATTGCCTTGGAGCCAAGAAAAAGGGAGTTTTTTATTGTGCTCACAGAAAATAGCTCATTGAAATTTGAAAACTGAGCAGGCTGCTGAGAGCTTTGGATATATAGATGTCATTGTAACTGAAGGCGCAGAGGCCCATCAACATTTATTCCTGACTGGCCCTGATGATTGTTGGGGACAGAATGTGCTTTACTGACAACAAACCTGTTTTGTTTTCTACAGCCATGTGTGTGTGTGCATGCCTGCCTGCAGAAATGCATATGTGTGTGTGTGTGTGTGTGTGTGTGTATACACACCACTGCTTTTCTTTACAAGTTAAGAAAAGTAAGTTTTCATGTGTTCTGTTGGTATTGGCAGGCACAGGCCACTTAATGAGCTCTAGATGGTGTGAATGTTTGTTCAGCGTGCATACCTTTGACAGTAGAAATGTGAACAGAGGATTGGGGAGAGCCGTTCTTTTTAAAAATCCCAAACCTTGCTGCCAGAAATGTTAACATCCATTTGTGGATAAGTTTTCTGCGCCATCCATGAAGGTGATATGCTTAAAGCCTGAGGATTGGATTTCATCCATGAGATCTTGCGATTTGTTTTATTTTTAGTGGTCCAATAAAAGGCATCACCTACTCTTCCATCGGTGTATTCTTTCTAACAGTCTTCCTATAATGTATTTGGCATTCTCTTGAATTTAGAAGTTGGTATTAATGCAATGAATTTTCTTAGTTATCTCTCTTTGAATGCCGTCCATCCCCTTATGGTGCCAAACTGAATGTTGTGCTTTTGCTAAAGACTTCCCAGTGTCTGGTAAGAGAACACTGGTTGAACTACAGAATAGTCTTTGTTTTTCTACCCAGGTTTTTAAGGGCTTTTCCACACATAATGAGAAATCATGATACATTCTGGAGTGAGGGGCAAAGTAACTTGTGTCTCCCCAATGAAATAACATGTGAACCTGACCATCCCTTCCCTGTAGCTTTCTTAATTTGATTTGAAAATGAGAAATGCTTTGCCAGACTAGGACGTATGTCTTTTTTAGAGTCTTGTAGCCACTTCTGAAGTGTGTGTGTGATGGCTATGGTTGCACTTTGACTGGAGTTTCTAATGCTATATGCTTTTTTTTTTAATGGGTGGTGAGACTGTACAAGGCCTTTATCAGGCTGGGCACCACTTATCTGTGACTGGTACTGAAAAAGCACAAGAGTGCCATAAGGCTATGCCAGGCCTGTTTTTCCAGTGAGTTTCAAAATGAAGGCTGCAAAGTCAAGCCAAGAGTGTTGGTTTTAAGTTCTACCTTTTAAATTCCTGGCATGAGTTTACATTTAAACCACTTACCATCTTCAGCAGACATCGTTGCTCAGAACAGGGCAATATAAGTAATCAGCTTTTTAAAAGGATATGTGATCTCATATTTTGTGAATCTCTTTGGGTACCTGAAGGGTCCTCCCCATTTGGAAAACAGATATTACAGAAGGCTGGGCAGAGGGAGTAAATGTGAGTCCAAACATCCATAAGATGCCAGAGATGCATCAGACTTGTGACAACAGGCACATTCTGGTTTCATCTAATCAGGCAGCTCTGCTTCCTGACCCACTTCCCCAACAATCTTACTATTCTGCTTTTTTTCTTATGACTATCTATGCACTCTTCGAATCTGTTTCCAAACCAAGGTTTAGCTTCTGGACTGAAGAAGGTTCCTCATCCTGTGTCGTTTGACATCACCGCTACTTCTGTAATGACTGCTATGACCACCACTACCAGCTGAACTTGGAAAATTCTGAACGGTTTGACAGATGCTCCCAGTGGTCAAACTATATGGTACATGCAAATGTACAAAGGCCTTAGTCTTCTCTTTGAAATTGGGAATACATGAGATACCAGCAGTTCAGACTTAGCGGGGCAGAAGAGTGTGCTTAATCCCCTTTCCCTGGTAATGGTGGTTCTATTAAAACTCTCACAGTGGTTTTCCTCTGGAAGATTCCATTTGTATGTTTCTGGGGTAAGTAGATGTTTGGAGTCACATGGATAGAACAGCAGCTATTGGGGTGGCGGAAAGAAGCATAATGTTGAGATCAAGAATAGTTGGTGTGGAAGAGATGAAGTATGCGACTTCTCCATGTTTTCCTCACTCCCCATCACTCTTCCATTCAAAATTACTCCCCAGGCTTTTCATTCAGAAGAACAAGATATTGTCCATGCTTTGTTAAACACATCTGTGAATAATGTCTTGTTAAACCCTATCTGAGATAAAAATAGGCGCAGAAGAACAGGGTGATGTGAAGATGGATGAAATAAAGAATTCTGTGACTTGCTGTATAGAAGAAAGTGTGTTTATTGATCAGGTTTGAGTAGTCTCTCTTAAAAGCAACCTGTCCCCTGACATTTTCAATAAATGATTGAGAGGAGGGAATTGTTTCCCATTCTGTCATTTCTGAACGGTGCTAACTTACTGTTTCATAACTGATGGCACAATATTAGTCTGCTCTGAAATTGACTTGTAAAGTTATATGAAAAGAATTGATTCTGACGTCTGTGGATGCAGCAGCATTTTCTACCCGCAGTTTGTCCTGTAAACAATTTTGAAGGCAGTCCATCAGCGTTTGCACACTGCTGCATAGATTTTTTTTAAGCCCGTTGGAGTGAACTGTAATAAAGTAGAATGGATTTGGATACTTCAGAAGAAGTTAATAGAGCTTGCAATCTTAGTGGGAGAGATCTAGGTTTAGAGAATGAAGAAAAAAATAATGGAAGTAGGGCTAGGTTGTTCTCCCTGTACTCTATGACTGCAGAGTTTGCTAAGAAACCCAGCATAGCTGTCCATGCAGAAGTGACTTCATCCTGCGCAATTTAACCTTGTTGGTGTTTGCCCCTTCTGGTAACTGGACCTTTTCTTTCTTCATCTGGGAGGGATTTCCTAGCATTGATGTTAAGGGAATTGCTCTTTGGACATCTGGATTAATATAATTGGGGTGAAAAAACAAGAGATGCGGTATTTGGAGTCTACTACTTACTGCCCCTTTCAGGAGAAGATTCGGATGAAACCTTTGAAAAACAAATTGCAATGATTTCAAAGAGACAGTGTAATGAGAGATTTCAGTTATGCTGAATACTGCCAGACTAATCCTATCTCATTTCTTGTTTGGATAAACTCCCTGGTAGATGGTGGGATTGCTGTAAATGTAATATATCGTGACTTCGAAGAAGTGTTCCATGATATTCTAATTAGCAAGATAACTGGGTATGGGCTGGATAGAATAATTACCATGTGGATCTACAGTTGGTTGCAGAATCATACTCAGGAAGTTCTTATCTGTGGTTCCTTCTCGAACTGGGAGGAGGTAATAAGTGGGCTACCACAAAGCTCAGTCCTGGGTCCAGTGCTCTTCCACTGTTTTATGAATGACTTGAATGAGGGGGTGCAGGAAATACTTGTCAGATTTGTGGAGGACACATAATTCGGTGGAATAGCTAATACCTTGGAAGACGAACAAAATTCAAAAAGACCTTGTTTGGCTTGGAGCACTAGGCTGAAAACTGAATGAAATTGAACAGGATAAGAGCAGTGTTCTACACCTAGGGGAGGGGGGGAACAAATGCACAGTTACAAACTATTTGGCTCAGTAATACTACAATGAGAAGGATCTTGGAATTGTTGTAGATCAGAAGCCAACAGTGTGATGTGGCTGCAAAAAAGGCAAATTTTATTTTATGCTCTATTAACAGAAGTATAGTCTCAAATTCAGTGAAGTACTAGTTCCCCTCTATTTTGCACTCACATTGAGTCCTGCATCTCATTCTGTACACTTCAAGAGGAATGCTGTCAAACTGGAATCAGTTCAGAGGAGGGCAACAAAGATGATCAGGGGACTGGAAACCACCCTATGAGGAAAGACTGAAAGGACTGGGTATGTTTAACCTTAAGAAAAGACGACTGAGGGGAGATATGCTACCACTCCTCTGTGTCTCATACAGAGAAGGGTCAAGATCTGTTCTCCTTCATCCTAGAATGCAAGACACGTAATAATGGGCTCAAGTTACAGGAAGCCAGATTTCAGTTGAATATCGGGAAAAATGTCCTGACTCTTAAGAAAGTACAACAGTTACCTCAAGAGGTGGTGAGTGCTCCAACACTGGCAGCATTAAAGAGACCGCTAGACAACCATCTGTTAGATATTCTTTGATTTGGATTCCTGCATTGAGTGGAGGGTTGGATTCGATGCCCTTCTAGGCCCCTTCTAACTCCATTCTTCTTCTTCGTGGTCTCTGTGAATGCACACAATTGGGTATTACTGCGCCTGCACAGGACCTCTCAGAAGTTTCTAGAGCTTAAAAACATATGATTAGAGGGACGTTCCCCCGTGGAGCGCATGCTCCGCCCGCCAGAGACCTCCTCAGTTCCTTTTAGCCGCCACTCAGGTCAGTCCTTTCGACGAGCTAGAGCCACCACTTTCGCTTTTGAAAGCCTTATTCCTTCGTGCCTCACGGCCATTTTTACTTTATTTGGCATTCCCTCGTGAGTTCTTCCTCTTTATCTTACTTCCCCCGTTTTCTCCTTTCCTTCTCAATCTATTTTCCCCCTCCCCTCCCTTCCCCGTTTTCCTGCTTCTTTTATGCCCCCCCCCCCCGGGCCTTTCAAGCAATGTGTGCTCTGCACTAACAAAATCCCGCTCTCCGACAGGCATGATCGTTGCCTTTTTTGCCTAGGAGAACAACATCAAACCCATAACTGTGCAGAGTGTAAAAAACTAATTAAACCGGCACTCAAATTGAGATTACAGCGTCTCAGATCTCACCTTTGGGAGACATCTCTTCATCCGCCCGCTCCACAGATGGAATCAGGCTCTGCACCGGCTTCTCGGCAAGACCCACCTCGCTCGATCTCGAGCCCAGCCACACCTTTTCCGAAGTTAAAAGACCATCCTAAGTCTTCGAGACCGAAGCCGATGCTAACACTGAAGCATCCAAAAGCGAAGGACGCATCTAAATCGGAAAGAGACAAGACTAAGATAAATAAACCGAGAAAATCTTCACAACCTACTCACCCAGATCCACCTCAGACAACCATACCATCGCCGATCTTAGAAGAATCTTCACGAGAAGCTCCGGAGTCTGTCTCGAATCTAGGCAATGTCTCATCTCCACCTCTAGGCCAGCCCATTGCTTCAGCTGATAGCCTCTCTCCGAGTATTGGCCCCTCAGTGGCGGATGTCCCATCCAGCCCGGCCTCGGCCCATTCCAGCCCTGCACTATCAGGGCGGGCAGTATTCTCTCCACCAATCTCCGAGCTCGACTATCCGCCGAGATCGCCCCCTCGTAAACGTCGAGCAAAAAACAGACACCTCTCTCCTGTGGAATATGAACCACAGAATATGTATATTATAGAGAACCCTCCCGATACCATCGGAGAGATGACTACCGAGACCCGTACCACGTACGCTATGAGACATATTCCCATGGAGACGAGATCGAGGAGCCCCTTTACTATGATGAGCCTAAACGTGTAAGATATGACATCGCATATCCACCCATGCGTTCTACATCACCCTCCCCATCTCCACCTCAATATCGACATCATGACCGACCTTCCAGAAGCACAGTTTATCGACAAATACCTCGACCTGTCAAACCAGCCTTGAGATACCGTCCCGAACATGTCGACCACCCGCCGGCTAAACGGTCTAAACCTTCCGCGACACCGGGACGCTCGATACCGACAACATCTCAACTTCGGAGTCAACATCACCCCTCATCCGTTCAAGCCACTACTACTTACACAGGTCCACCACCCCCCTCCATCTGAGTCTGATCCACTTTCCACTCAACAGCCCCCGACCTCGAAACCCTTACCACAAAAACCACGATACCGTGCCCCTTCACCAACTTCTTCTACCTCCGATCATGCTCCTTCTTCGATCGCTTCTCAAGAATCACCCTCTAATCTTCCCACTCCGAACTCTGATGTGGCAGAAAACCAACCACCTTCAGAGGACTTTACTTCGTATAGCCAAATGGTTCTAAGAATGGCTAAATCTTTAGAACTTGCGGTAGAAGAACCTCCGCCTCAAAAACTTAGTCTTTGATGATATAAATCAAGATAAAGTGCCTCCATTAAGTCTTGCCTTTATTCCAGCAATGCTTGATCCCGTAAAAGAATCGTGGGACAAGCCCCCATCTTCTCTCCAGATTTCTCAGAGAGTAGAAAATCATTACAAAACTCACAGCACGGACACTTCATTTCTCTCAAAACAGCCCATCCCGAACTCTTTTATAGTTGAATCTAACCAGTCTCGAGCCCGGAACAAGTCCTCCGTGGCCCGGACTTATAGAGAAGGGAGAAAACTTGATATCTTAGGGAGACATCTCTATTCGCTCACATCCTTCATTATGATGGTCGCGAACTATCAAGCTGCCATGGGAGCCTACCAGTGCCAACTTTGGAATCGGGTACTCCCTATACTCCAGGCAGCCCCTGATGATACCAAGACAGAAGCTTTAAACATACATCTTGAAGCTTCAAACCTAGCTAAACAACAGCGCATAGCTTCCAGACACACAGCAGACGCAGCGTCGAAAGCAATGGCCACTTCCATTGCCCTACGCCGCCATGCATGGCTCAGATCCGCTGGAGTCTCTGATGACACAAAAACCCGTATCGAAGACCTTCCCTTCGACGGAGCTGGACTATTTAATGACAAGACCGATGAAGTTATGGACAACTTACATAAGATTCGCAAAACAGCGAAGTCTTACTCAACTCAGCAAACTTTCAGATATCAGCGCTCTCAATGGAGGAAGCAGCCCTTTGTACACCAGCCGTTCCAGCCACAATACAAACCTTACAGATCACAATCCTCTGGCCGTCCATTTCCCATGCCATCAACCTCATCCGGTCCTAACTTTCGATCTCAAACACAGCAACAACAAAGACGACAACCATTTCGCTGTCAGCAGAAAAAGACCAAACCGTATCCCTGACTCCTCTGAGCTCGAGATCTACACTTTCCATACCCGTCTCTCACCGTTTCTCAGTTCATGGACTCAAATCACCAACAATCACTGGGTCACGGTTACCTTATCAAATTCGACCACCCCCACCTTTCACTCGCATAAAAACCACCCCCTTCTCTACAGCCCTACAAGACAAAGTACTTCTTCTTCTCCAGAAACATGCTATCCTCCCAGTTCCACAGTCAGATATCCACAACGGTTTCTATTCCCGTTACTTCACGGTACCAAAGAAAGACGGAGGTCTACGGCCAATACTCGACCTCAGAAAACTCAACGACTACATTCACCCCAAACAATTCAGAATGACTACCCTCAACACCGTAATCCCTCTCCTTTCTCTCGGAGACTGGTTCGTAGTCATTGACTTACAAGACGCTTATTTCCATATCTCCATCCACCCTCAACATCAAAAATTTCTACGTTTCCATTTCAACGATACCGCCTATCAGTTCTGCACTCTCCCCTTCGGTCTGTCAACAGCACCCAGAACTTTCACCAAGTGTCTCGCCCCTGTCGCCGCCTTCCTCCGTCTGCGGGGAATCACAGTCTTTCCATACATAGACGACTGGCTGATCGTCTCAGACTCCTACGAGACCGCATTGAACGATGCCCGCTTTACCCTAAACCTCCTAGCAGATCTTGGGCTCAAAGTAAATTTTTCAAAATCGCGCCTCGACCCATCTCAAACTGTTCAATTAGACTCCTCCCAAGCTCGTGCCTTTCTCCCACAAGAAAGGTTCGACAAACTCAAAAACGCAATCCAAGTGTTTCGACCTCTACATTATGTCACAGCTCATCATGCCCAGCATCTTCTAGGGCTCATGGCCTCCACAACGACAGTCATTCAACATGCAAGACTAAAAATGAGGTCTCTTAAATCATGGTTCCTCTCTCTTTTCGACCCCTTAGATGATCACCCCTACAAACAGCTACTAGTATCCAAAGAACTCTCCAACCAACTTTCATGGTGGACTTACCGTCCGAATCTCCTCATTGGTCAATCGTTTGCTCCCCTCCAGCTCACGACACAGGTCACAACCGACGCCAGCCCTTCGGGATGGGGAGCTCACTGTCAAGGACGCAGGATTCATGCCCTATGGAATTCAAAAGAAAAACAGCTTCATATAAACCATCTACCGTGTTTCCCCGAAAATAAGACAGGGTCTTATATTAATTTTTCTCCAAAAAACACATTAGGGCTTATTTTCAGGGGATGTTTTATTTTTTTTCATGTACAACAATCTACATTTATTCAAATAGTCATGTCATCTTTTTCTGGTTGCTGCACTATGTATGGAAATGGTGGAGGGCGGGATTTCATTTAACTGGGGCTTATTTTGGGGGTAGGGCTTATAATACGAGCATCCTGAAAAGTCATACTAGGGCTTATTTTCAGGTTAGGTCTTATATTCGGGGAAACAGGGTAGAGCTGTTAGCTATAATCAAGGCCTTTCGAGCCTTCCAACCTTTGATCTCTGGACAAGCGATCCAACTCGCCACAGACAACATGACCGCTTTATTCTACGTCAACAAACAGGGAGGCACACACTCCCTCTCCCTTCTATATCTAGCAATAAGACTTTGGGAATGGTGCTACACCCACCACGTTTTTCCCGTGGCAGTCCATGTAGCTACTCAGGACAATTCGTTAGCAGATCATCTCAGCAGGCTAACCACATCAATGCACGAATGGTCACTAGACAACACTGTTTTCAACCAACTGTGCAACCGCTGAGATACCCCTACAATAGATGTTTTCGCCTCTCCCCACAACTCAAAGTGTGCCCTGTACTGTTCAAGAGCAGGAATAGGCACTCACTCTCAGGGAGATGCTTTCTTGATCGAATGGACTCAGAACATCTTATATCTGTTCCCTCCGATTCCACTAATCCAGCGAACAATCATAAAACTTTGTCAGTCTCAATCCAATGCGATCTTGATCACACCATGGTGGCCCAGACAGCCTTGGTTCACCCAGCTCAAAAAGATGTCATCAGACCATCTTCACCTCCCATCCATTCCCCACTTCCTGACACAAGACAACGGAGCAATCCACCATCCAGATCTAATGTCTCTCAAGCTTACAGCATGGAGGATTCTCCCACCTTAAAGGCTGTCCTCGATAGAACTAGAAAACCGTCAACTCAACTCCTCTATACTCAGAAATGGAAATCATTTTCTTCCTTCACCACCTCCAATAACTTGATATCTTCACCAGTCTCTCTAAAGACTCTTCTTACCTTCATTTTACATCTCTTTCACCGTGGCTTGTCTCACTCCACACTGAAGGTCTATATCTCTGCAATTGTTGCACACCAACCTCCACACTCCGAATCGGCCCGACTATTCTCACATCCAACCTTAAAAAGATTCTTAAAGGGTCTTCGTAACATGCGACCTACCCACCGACCCCTTCTCCCACAGTGGTCTCTACAGGTCGTCCTTAACTCACTTACAAAGCCTCCGTTTGAACCCATGGCTACCACCGACCTCAAACTCCTTTCTCTCAAAACAGTCTTTTTGGTTGCAATAACATCAGCTCGAAGGGCTAGTGAACTTTCAGCCCTCCGATCCGACCCACCCTATATACAATTTCATCCAGACAAGGTCACGCTTTACTCTGATATTTCATTTCTTCCAAAGATTGTATCGGACTTTCATTTAAACCAACCATTAATCTTACCTTCTCTTTTTTCATCTCCTCAAACTAATGCTGAGCGCATGCTCCATATGTTTGACGTCAGGCGCTCCTTAGCTTTTTACCTTGACAGGACTCGATATTTTAGAAAAACTCCATGACTTTTCATATGCTTTCATGGCCCTCATAAGGGCTCAGCACCATCCTCACAAACTCTATCTAGGTGGATTATCCAGACAATCACTCTGTCTTATGAGCTATCAGGCAAATCAGCTCCAGGTGCTCTTCGCACACACTCTACCAGAGCTCTTTCAACCTCAACTGCCTTTCAATGTGGCATTGACATTTCTCACATCTGCCGTGCTGCCATTTGGTCCACCCCGTTGACCTTTGTCTCGCTTTACCTGCTAGATGTTCGAGCAAAGAGTGATGCAGCCTTCGGCTGAGCCGTCCTAACCTCCTTACTTCAGTGACGTCCCACCAACCGGTAAGTGAGCTTGCTAGTCACCCAATTGTGTGCATTCACAGAGACCACGAAGAAGAAAAAGAGGTTACCTACCTATAACCATAGTTCTTCGAGTGGTCCTCTGTGAATCCACACATCCCGCCCATCCTCCCCGCTGTCCGTCACTTGTCGTCTACACTTACGTCTAACAGCGGCGGACTTTTGGGAACTGAGGAGATCTCTGGCGGGCGGAGCATGCGCTCCACGGGGGAACGTCCCTCTAATCACATGTTTTTAAGCTCTAGAAACTTCCGAGAGGTCCTGCGCAGGCGCAGTAATACCTAATTGTGTGGATTCACAGAGGACCACTCGAAGAACTATGGTTACAGGTAGGTAACCTCTTTTTCTATTATTCTATGATCAAAAGCATTCTAACTTGAATGACTGAAAATGAAATAGCTGGACCAGGCAGGAAGTAGAAGAGGTTTATGTCTGAGTCTATTAGGGTTAACACCCTGATGCAGTTTCAGAGGCACATATCCATGGTTCCGTGGCACACGTTTTGTTTGAACTGTAGTTATAAAACCAGATTTGCCGAACCTCAGTAAGTCATCCTTCTTTGCAAATGCTATTCTTCTTCATTTCTTTATTGGGCGGGCCTGTGTGCTGAAAAAATAGGTCAGGAACAGTAATCTAAATCTTTTTCTGATAAATAATTAAAGCTAATGGAATTTTCACAGGATCTGTGAGCTAAAATCATTCTTAAAGCACCAGCATGTTCTTTTTTCTGCTACAGCAAAGTTAGGGTTATTATTTTTTATTTAGCAGAAGGCGGAGATAACAACATTCTTATAGATGTAATTGAAAAATAGTGTACTTTAGATTCTTGTGGCACACAAGATTTCTGGGTTGATGTATTTTCATAGGTGGAAACAACAGTGTCCCAGAATAAATGGATTGATCTTGAATGGCTCGGTACTTAATGAATGGCCCAGTGGCCCCTTCAGCCATTTATGGGAACATCTCCTGCTGCTTCTTTCTTCTTGACCTGTAAATATGCAAATAGATGTTCTGAAAAACTTGACATTCCTCCCAAGGCACCCACTTTATAAAGCCTTCAGAAATTATGACCAGCAAAACAGTATTTGCCCTTAAGTACCGGTGGTAAGTGCTAGGCTGCAAAGAAAGGGAAATGCCTGGCTTCTTTAGCTGTGGGATGGCCATACTCAGGATTGCCCACCTTCTGGCTATTCCCTGTGTTGATTTTTAAAAATCCAACCATTTCCTTCTATCACATTGGGCCCTCAAGTAGCTTCAGTGCCTCAAATGTAAAACTAGTATAAGAGCACATATTAAGCAAATGAATAGTGATAAAATATGTATATTAGGGAGGGGAGAGTTTATGTTTATTTGGTGCCCGTGAGCATTTTTAATCAGTAAAGGCCCTGAAGGTAATTATCAGCTTAGTTGCATATCTGAAGTTTGACCAGTATTGACAAGGTCTAGCAAAGGAGTTCCACAGTCCGGGTGTCAGAGCAGAAAAGGCCCTGTTTCCAGTAATACTCAGCTTCTGTACATAAGATTACCTAGTACAGGTATGTGAATGAGATTTCAGCAGAAGGGCACTTTTTTGAGAAGGGGATTTTTGCTTAAAGTAAAAACTGGCTCTCCACATATCTGCTAAGCACTGGTTGGTGTGTGGGAGGCAGTCGTTCTTTTCTGGGATGGGTGAATCCTTCCAACTGTGTATCACTTTAAGATCCTGAGCACAGATGTCTCAGACTGGGGCTCTGAGTGGCCACACTCAGGTGCCATTCCTCCTTCATCGCCCTGCTCTGTTCTTTCAGGAAACCTGTCAGGCCGAGCTCTGGGCTGCAAGAACATCATCCAGCTGTTAGGTCGGCCAGTCACCCAACCAACCCTAAGGGACTGGACTCAGTACAACAGAGGCTTAGAATTAGCTGCTTCTTTCCGTTGTCTTTAGCTGGAAAGCTCTCTTCTCTAACTCCTACTGTATTTGTTCAGATTATGCCCCCTGAAATTTTGACCTCTGTCAACCTTTGTCCGCACACACCAGCCCCTGGCTCCTCTGATCCTTGTCTTCTCGGGGCATGCTGCTTTAGAGGAACTTTGCCATGGCCCTTTGACCTTGCTGAGAACTGTCAGTGAGCCATAATTCAGTGATAAAGTTGCAGTACATGGAAGCAGCTGCTTTGCCCGCTTCCTTTTGTGATTTCAAATATGCCAAACCTTTTTGTCTATTCTTCAAATATACTGTAACTGTCACAGATGTTCCTGTGTGCCATGACACATCTTACAAGAGTCTCAATGAGAGAGAAGAATCCTTGAAATTTCAAAGGACTTGAAAGACTCCCAGAAGTTAAGAGTCATCCTCCACACAGAGACTGTGTGCTTTTCATGCCCAGGCTCCTTCCGTTCTGCTTGCTGTAAGTCATTGGCCTTGATGGATGGACATTAGTTTCTGAGAGAAAAGGTCGCCCATGGCTGCTTTGCTTATCTCTGCACTGGGCATCCCTTCGCTCACCGTGACAGAGGTGGAACAGTGACTCCTGCAGAGACACTTAAGGGAATGCCTTTTTTCAAGTGAAGATCAAATTGTTTCTCATGCTCAGAAAGCAAACTTCTTCTATGTGTTCTTTGTTTTTTTAAGTGTGGTTTTTATCTCAGCTATCAGAATTATAGGGACGTGGGGATATGAAGAAATCTCATCATTCTGAAGATTTTAATCAAGACTGGCCATCTGGGCATGGCAACATTCTGAAGATTCTCCAAGCCCCCTCACTGTAGAGATCTTTCTACAGTGCAGGACTGAAATGCCAGTTAATATGTTCATGATACTGCCTCCCCTCGCAATTTGTATAAAATACAGTTTGCATAGAACTGCTGTTTTCATGAAAAACTAATGTATTTTGTGAAACCCATGCACAAACAATAAGCATAACAAGGCAGTTTAATAGATCACAAAACCAACGACAACCCATTGAATGATACTGCTTTGAGTGAAAGATAGCAGTTGCCACATTGCTCATTTTACAAAGATGTGGCAGAGCTGCTTGTAAAAATGGGCATGTTCTCTTTTGGCTTTAGAGACCCAATGAAGAAGAAGATTGCCATGTCGCATTAACAACAGTTTTTTTTAAAGTCTTGTTTACTGTGCGACGCTGAATGAAGTCAGGAGTTAACATACTGCTGTGTGTGCTATGTTTCCAGCAACTCATTCATTTATGTCTACCCACACCCTCTTCTTTTTTAAAAAGTTGTAGTGCCTACTGTGAATGTATTGTCTCTTATGTGGCTTGAGCCAGCAGAACACCTCCTTCCTCCATAAGTTACTCTCAGGTCCTTGTCAGAAAGCGTCTGGAATCATAATATTCAACCTCGGCCAATTTTCCATGTAGGGTCACTTGCTAGTTTCTTATTAAATGTCTCCTAACAAGGGAGGAAATGCAAAAGAGGTAGACAGTCATGAAGTCGGAGCGTCTCTCCAGCGTGATGAGCTGGCTCCACAATTGGAGGCGACAGTTGAACTAATGATGTCACTGACGCTAATGCGACTGGGCTGCTGCCCCCCCCCCCAACTCTACAGCCACTGTGCAGGAAGTATGCAGGGAGGGGGGTAAAAACCCACCGCAGCGCAGTCAGGAAATCTAGGAACTCGTCCTACCAAGCTTATTTTGCTTACAGATACAATCCTTTACGGATGAGAACTCTGTCTAGGTCGTAGGATCCCCGTAGGGTCATTTTGTCAAACCAGGCCTGCATTTCACTGGAGAATTGTAGAAGACAAAGCTGCATGTTCATACAGGCTAGGGTGGAGGGAATAAGACTGCAGAGGAGAATGAGACCATTTAGGGGCCAGGAGGTGCCTCGTAGCTGTTGACTGAAATGAAAGGGTGAGGTTGATGGCCCAACCCATGGCTTGTTTTGAAAACGGTATGAAAATCCAACATGTCCATGTACTCTTCAGTAGTTTTTTTGCAGAATCAGATGCAAGAAGTAGACAGCAGGTCACTTTCTTAGTCTCTCTCCCTCTCTCCAGAAGATGAGATAACATTGAGGGGTAATTTTTCATCGGTGGGGAGAAAGGGTCTTCCTAAACAATTGAACTACAGTTTTAGAACAAAATCTACCTCTGACTTCTCAGTAGCTCAATTCAGACAATCTAGTTTAGCCTAATCATAGTGTGACATGATGTCTGAATCATCATGATTAGTGCTTGTCTTTGAAATTAGAATTAGATACCACAGTTATCATAACATTCCAATTCTGGTTTGGATGACAAAAACCCTGCTGCTTTTTGCCCCATAGTGCTTAAAGCACTCTCTGGGTGGTTCACAGTCTATATGCAGGCTACACATTACAGTGAAACCTCCCCCCCCCCCCTCCCACCAAGCTGGGTACTCAGTTTGCTGAACCTGGAGGGCTGAGTGACTCTCGAGCCAGCTACCTGGAATTGCACCCAGGTCATGAGCGGATTTTGGCTGCAGTACTACAGGTTAACCACATTGTCACAAGGCTCCCTGATGGTGAAAGCAACAACCTTAGAACTGCAGAGCTGGAAGGGACCCCATGGATCATCAAGTCCAGCCCCCTGTCAAGGAGGCACAGTGGGGAATTGAACTCTCAACCTCCGGCTCCACAGCCGGAGACCTAAACCACTAAGCCACTAGTACTACTACTACTACTACTAATAAGAATAAGAATAATAAAAGTGTTCCATCAAGTCAATTCTGACTTACTGTGACCCTTTTCAGGGTTTTCTATGTAGAAGTTTACCATTCCCTTCTTCTGGGGCAAGCTGGGGGTGTGCACTAGAAGGCATGCAGATCTCTGCTTGTTTCATTCTTAAAGGCGAGAATGAAGAATTTCAAACATTTTTTCCTTGCTGTGTTAGTTTCCAAGAGCTTTTTTAAAAAAACCAGCTTTTGCATTTCAGTAGAGTTCCCCCTTTGACAAAAAAATTCTATGTAGTGTTTTTACACAAAATTACATGCAAAATACAAATCAAAGACTTCTGGGCCACCATTCTTTCCTCTGTTGCTACAGATGTTTTAGCACTGGATGTGTCATGTGGATTGTTGCCACATGGCAGTTTCTGTGGTCACTTAATTATTAAAGGAGAATCCCCCCAGCCTATTACTTCAGTATTTGTCTGTTAAATCTCTTGAAAACAGTTGACCTTAACTTCCCTATCCTGCTCTTCTTCCTTACTTGGTTCTTTACAGCTTTAATAGAAATACAAGAAGTGCTTTTGGGGAGGAATGTCTTTTTCCTAAATAATTTGATTTTTAATTTTTTTTTAAATGATGCACTCATCAGATTGGAGGGAGCAGGAATTGTACCTGACCAGAGATGGACTACGTGTCTGTAGCCAAGATTCTTGTCGCTGGAACAAATCTACCGCCAAGATCTTGTCATTTTAGGGAAAGGTCCGATTTAGTTTCCAGGAAGTACCAGGTTCATGTCTAGCACCTTGAGTGTGGATGCCTCAGCTTAAAACCATGAACAACAGCTGCCAGTCAGAGTAGACAGTGCTCGGTTGGATGAACCAGTGGTTTGTTTTAGGACGGCACTGTTTTACCTTTTAGTAAGTCCCGCAGTGAATGGAGGCTGTTCACCTATTAACCCTTGCCATCCAGCTTGGGTCAGCCATGTCCAGAGACTGAAGCCTCTAAATGAGGCAGATTTCATGGACCAAGTCTTCTAGCTGAACTACTGTCTGGTTAACCTACGTGATTGGATTTTTTCTTGGCTCAGCCTCTCAGTGGCCTGGAATGCCTCCTAATATGTGGTGGAATGTTTACCGTACACATTGAAGTGATGTGAGTGCCTGTGGTGTCTTTTTGTTATATGTAATGTTATGTACTGTCAAGTCAGAACCGACTTATAGTGACCCTAATAGGGCTTTCAAAGTAAGTGAGATATTTATGGAGTGGCTTTATGAGTTTCCATGGCTGAGCGTGGATTTGAAGCCAGGCCTCTTAGTCCATCACTCTGTCTACTACACCACACTGGATATTCTATTCCTGGTGGCAAATCTGGGTTTGTTTCTGTGTAATGTTTGAAAGAAGCTCTAGTGTAATTGGTGTGTCCCCCCCTTCTACTTTTATTTGGATTAATCAGCACTTAATGCCAGCTCTTTGACCCTTTTCGTTTGGCTGTTACTTGTATTTGAAGGGCCTGTGAAATCACTGGCATTGGAAGCTGCTCTCCTCACAATTCTTGACCTTGACTTCAATCAGTGCTGTGCAAATGATCCTGTGAACTGAGCAGTTGCTTTATTGACAGTGAGTCTGGGCTGGCTTTCCCCAACCTGATGATGGGGAAGGGTTCGATCTGACGCATCTGGCAAAGCTGAGGAGTTGTGGGAGGCTGTTCTAGCTCTTTCTACACAGAGCAGGCATGGAAGCAAGCCCAGCTTTGTCTCCAAACTTCCACGTGCCATTGAGCTACATCCACTTCTGCTTTCCTGGTCAGTTGACTTGTTTGATGCATGTGTTTCTGAACATGTGCTTCTTTCATTTCTTTGTTTCATGGTGGGCGATAAGATGCGGTGAGGCAGGAGTTGCCATCTTCTGTGTGAAATGGCTCAAATCTGAATCACAGAATCATGGAGTTGGAGGGGGCCTATAAAACCATGGATTCCAACCGCCTGCTCAGTGTGGGAATCCAAATCAAAGTCTATCTGACAGATGATTGCCTAATTCTCTCTTGAATGCTTCTGGTGTTGGAGTGTTCACCGCCTCCTGAGGTAATTGCTTCCTTTGTCATACTGCTCTAACAGTTAAGAGGTTTTTTCTGATATTCAGCCACAATCTGGCTTCCTGTAACTTGACATGTCCTGCACTTTGGGTTGATGGAGAACAGATCCTGCACCTTCTGTAACTTGAGTCACTTTTAGTACTGTTGTAACTTGTGCTTCGCAGAACAGCCTAGATGTGATCTTTGGTATGTTCAGCTAGGACTAGCGATATCCGTAACTAGCAAAGGCAGCCAGCCAGTGGCCCTCCAGCTATGCTGGATCATAGATTCCATCAGCCCCAGATAGCCTAGCTATTGATGAGAGCTTTGGGGAATTACAATCCAAAGCAACTGGACAGTACTATTTTGTCCTTTGTATGCTGGGCTGAGTGGCCAAAAGCTTAGTAGGAAATTGGCTTGGTATGACATTGTTTCCTATGTTCAGATTACTGGTAAAAATGCAGGTAAAGTAAAGGTAAAGGTTCCCCTTGACATTTAGTCCAGTCGTGTCCGACTCTAGGGCGCGGTGCTCATCCCCGTCTCCAAGCCGTAGAGCCAGCGTTTGTCTGAAGACAGTTTCCGTGGTCACGTGGCCAGCGCGACTAGACACGGAACGCCGTTTACCTTCCCACCGAGGTGGTACCTATTTATCGACTCGCATTTTTACATGCTTTTGAACGGCTAGGTTGGCGGGAGCTGGGACAAGCGACGGGAGCTCACTCCGTCGCGTGGATTCGATCTTACGACTGCTGGTCTTCTGACCCTGCAGCACAGAGGCTTCTGCGGTTTAACCCGCAGCGCCACCACGTCCCTAAAAACGCAGATATTCTGTTATTGGTCTTATCTCTTGATTCCATCTTTTTGGAATTTCATCAGGAATAGCAAATGTGAGGATATTCTGAATAGATCATTTATTATTTATTTGTATTTTAGATTTGTATTCCATCCCATTAGTGCAGAGCGTTATTTACAGCAAATAATAAAATACTGCAACAAAGAAATTACAATAAAGCCAATCAACAGGGGAAAAAATCAGATGCAACAAGTGGCATGACTCCAAATAGATTATGTGCATATTCTACTAACAGTTATTTTAAATTGGGGGGGGGGGGGAGGATCTCTGTCCACTCGGTGCATTTCTTCGGAAAGAATTTGTTCAGTTGGGTGAGAAATTGATTTTTGAGCAGTCTCTGTTGTATATTATTATTTTTATTTTCATTTTAAAATGTAAGCTTACCAAGTTTCAGAAATATACTATGAGAATGAATGCCGATTCCCACACTGAGTTCTGCTCTGATGAGCATATCAAATAACCTGGGATTTCCTGCTTGTGGGTTAACTAGAGGCGTCTGGTTGGGGCAGTATAAGAAACAGGATGCTAGACTAGATAAGCTTTAGGTCTAATCCAGCACAACACTCCCTAAGCCTGCCTCGGTTTTCATGTCTAAAATGGCTGCTGCTGTGTGACTTGAATCACTAGTATCTCAAGTTACAGGATCTCAGCATAAATGTGGCCTGTTTATTTAAACGTAAATAGCTCCGGTGTGGTGACTCAAGGAGGCATTTGGGGGGGGGCAATTTAAGCCCCCTACCCATGAAAATCCTTCATGCTTTTGTTTACATTGGGAGCAAAGCTTCCCTGTTGGGAATGTGGGAGGGATGACCGTGAGCATCTCATGCGTGCAGTAATGCAACAGAATGTAAAACTCCCCCAGTCCTGCTGACGCTCCACAGCGGCCAGTCTTGTTTTGTTTTTCTTCCCTGGTTCCTTTTGCATTTTTCTTTCTTTTCCTTTTCTACGTGATGCACACTAAAAGGGAAAGTAAAGTTAACATTGCTGTTTAGTTTGAACCCAAGACTACTCGCTGTATTTTAGTTTTCTGGTTTGCTTGCAGACCTTCTCCAGGTTCCTTCTTTGTGCAAAAAAGAGGCTTCTGTCCTTCCTTATTCATAAGCCTTCCTCAGGTGAGGCTGGTGAGCCTGCCGGGATCAATGGATGAGAAAGGGAGGTTTGGGGTTAGGGAGACCCACCTTGGTCTGCTTTACTGGGGCTCTGCTTTTCTTGTTGACACATGAAGAGGGCTGGTTTTCAAAAAAGCAGCCACGTTATTCTGTGCAAGCATAATTGAAATTATTCTCAGCCTAATAGTTCTATTCCATTACTAACAAATCATTGTCCCTTTGTCCATCATCCTCACCAGGTCAGGGGGCTATGTATAAATATCATCATGTTAAAACTGCAGAGCTGAGAGGGACCCTATGGATCATCCGGTCCAGCCCCCGTCAAGGAGGCCCAGTGGGGGAATCGAACTCTCAACCTATGGCTCTGCAGCCAAAGACCTCAACCACTGATTAGACAATCATGTTGTCTTACTCTAATGTCTGTGGAGATGCATTCAGCCCATGAAAGTCCACATTGCAATATGGCAGCCCGTCATTAAGGTGGTACAGTGTTTTTGTCTCCTGTTTGTTATTTTGCTTTCTGTTTTGGTCTCCTATTAGCCTGGCCGGTTTCTAGCCTGAATCACATGGTTGGCCCCTTTTTTTGTCCCTTTAAGGCAGGAAGGCTGTATGTTTACAATTGCATTGCTATATTAAGCTTCTGTTGTTGTTGTTGTTGTTTAAATACTAGTATGAACTGTTTTGGTGCCCCAGTTGTGTTGAGCAGAAAGTCCGGTTATTTTAATGCCAGCATTTTCATTTTTTAAAAAATATATAGACTTAGTGTTTTGCGGGGGAGAGTCACTGCTGTCTCTCTGCTCATGTCCCGCTTTTGTTCAGTTAAGGCATAAACCTAAGATACTGCATTTGCACAACCTGGTTTTAAAGTACCTCATCACTCTTATCAGCTGCCATCTATTCACTCTGCCACTTACCACTCTTTCCAAGGATTTGATTGTGTTCCTTTTCTTTTTTGTTCTCTATCTTGAAAATGTTCTATTGACAGACCAGTTATAAATTTTGTTACTACTACCATTCTTCTGTAAATTAATCAAGATCCAACTTGGGGGGGGGGGGGCTCAGGAGGTAAAAACCTTCCTCACAGCTTGATGAGCTGTTTCTGTTTTTGGAGACAATTTTTGGAGAGAAGGGAGCCGGGCTGTCAGAATGCTCTCACTCTCTGTAATCAGGCCTGCTGTAAATCCCATGGAACCAGCAAGGCCATAAATCTAAATAAATGATGGCAAATTCCTGGCAAGGCAGGAGGAGGCTGTGCTTCAAACGGGGGTCTAGCTTGATCCCTTTCCATGTGGCTACACATGTTTTACATCCCATTAGTCATTCATTGCACTGTTTCAGTTGAGTTGTTAGACTGAAGGAGTTCACTGATTATCCAACATTACTACAGGCTTTTGTTAACTAATTCTCCTCCCTTGGGACAATCGTAATTGTGTATCAAGCTGGATACATAAGCCAGTTAAAAATGGATTTTTGCTGCACTCCGTGCTCATAGCAGTGTTTCGATTAAAAATGTAATCAGCCTTTAGCTAATATGATAAAATTGGTGGAAAGAAGTGCTGTGAGAGTAAGTGATGGAAATACTTCAACTGTATTCAAACAGTCTCTCCCCTCTCCCTTTCTGGCTCGTATCTTGATGTGTATGTGTTCTACTTTTATCTTGCAGGACCTGCGCAAACAGGTAGCTCCACTACTAAAGAGTTTCCAGGGAGAGGTGAGTCTTTCTGCATTTTATTCTGATTTTAAAGGTAACTTTTAAGTAGAGTTCTTTGAACATTGGAATTCTCTGTCTTAAAAGAATCCGTCTGTTGGAATTACATGTAGTGTTTTACCCCGTGTATGAACATATTTTCATTTTGTACCTGTTGAAAGAGCAGTCTGAAATACTAGGGAGACATTACATCGATGATCCCTGTTGTGTTTCTCCTTGGGATACCCTGTGGCTCTCCCAGGTCCCCTAGGCGTCCTCTTCTCTGTCCTTCTCCAATTTTGAATGGGCATCCCTGTGATCTTTCGAGGTGAGATGAAAACCTTAGGAGCCCCCATGTGTTTGTGAGACCTGGGAGAGAAACAAGTAGAACCTGAGGGAGGGAGAAAATATCTAGAAGGAAAGCAGAAAGGCAGGACCCCAGTCCTTTTTTGACTAGCCTCATGCAACAGCCTTTCCCAATGTCCAGCGTGCCCTCCCAGGCTCTATAAGGCTGGTGTGCCAGTCCTAGATATCGGCTGGAAACCAAAGAATTATGCAACTAGTTTTGAGCACTTGAGTTGGCTTGAGAGTCTGTTCTCTCAATCTGTACCCCTTCTCTGGACATAAAGACACACATCTAGCTCAGTATTGTCTTCTCTTTCCAAGGTCTTAGGTCCAGAAGGTTCCCATTTCCAGTTATTTGATCTCCTTTGAAAGTTAAAAATATCAGAACACAAAAAAATCTACTCTTCTGCCTTTCCACAGAGCTACTGACCAGGGGTGGGGTGGGGCAGATTTATTTTCAAAAATTCAGCGTAAATGAATAAGAGCCCCAGATATTTGTTAATCAAATTTTTATCCTTCTCTTCCTCCGAAGGTAGTTCCCTCCTCTGCCATCTGTGTTATCCTCACAACAGTCCTGTGAGGAATCTTAGGCTCGGGGAGAGTGAATAAATAGGCCAAGGCCATTGAATAAGTCTGATGGCTGAGTGAGGATTGGAACCTAGGTTTCCATGAACCATCTAAGGTGTGAGAGACATTTAATATCTTACTGTTTTCTCAGATTTCTGGGATGGTTGAAAACAAGCAATAGGAAAGAATTTATTTATTTGCATGCTTAAACAGTGGCTACCCCAAAACAGCACTTCTCTGAGTGAGGCACAAAACTTATATGCCATTAAAATTGCAGTACAAAACAATTTTTAACACTTTTTAAAAGGTAAGACAGGATTATAATACATATGACTAAAAGAGCTAGGATATCAGTTATTGAAAAGGCCAAGGGGAATAAACAAGTTTTTGGTGCTGAAAAGACCATTAAAGTGGTGCCAGATAAACCTCTTGGGTTCGATAACTAGATTTCTGTTACCAAAATGGCTGCCTTCCCTAATGGATGCACATTTCATTGCCGTGAATTGGGACAGTTCGAGCAGAGCCTCTGAACAGGAATTGAATCAAGGCTAACTGGACTGCCAGAGTGTAAACCCAGCCTTCTGACTCTGGGAACAACTAAGAAGGAGAAGACCTTCTTGGTGGCTATTCCTGGAAGATCTTGCCAGGAGGGGGAAGAAAAGCTGGTCCTTTTCTTTTTGTCCTTCTGCTCACAGGCCTTTGACAGCTGCTTACCTGATAAGGACAAGAATTTTGAAGGATCGTGCTGTTTTCCTTTCCTTTTTAATGTATATTATTAGATTATTGTTTTAATTGAGATGCTTAAAAATGGTTTACAGGAATTGTTTTTTTAATACTATAAACAATTTCATTCTTCTTCAGTATTTATAAAACATTCTCTTTATTGATTGAACTTATACCCCGCCCATCTAGTGGCGAGCCACTACTATAAGTGGATACAAAAGAAATAAACACAGGGACACAACAGCAAAGATTAGAAACAAAGAACGTAAAGGAAACAAAAAGCCAGGCAAAAACTCCATTATCTAATGGACATCGTATAACTCTCAAGATGGCGGAAGCAGAAACAACTAATTAAACACCAAGCAGTAAACAATTTTGTGTGATCTTTTTAAAAACCTTTTCCCATAAGCCACCTTGAGTTCCACTCCTGAGAGAAAGGCGTTCCCCTCTTAACTGTGTTTGGAACACCAGCTAGCATAACATCTGAATAGGTCTGCACTTGCTTGTTTACAACCCAAAGAGTATTGGGACACCGTGCAGAAAGATTTACAACGTGCTGGCCCGCTCTGAGCCAGTGACGATGCCTTTCTGGGACTCTCTGGACTACAGTCACTGTTGTGGAAGAGAAATGTGAGTATTGGGCAATAAAGTGTCTGATCCTGTACCTGTGATGTCAGTAAGCCGCTGTTTTTAAGAGAGGGGGAGGACCTCCTGAGGTCATCTGTATTCTTTTGTATATGGCACCATAGGGGCTTTCCAAGAACACCAAGGGAGTCCCAGGCCCAGAACCTACCATAAGGCATATATTCTGAAAGAAGGTGACAGTTGTGTGTCTTCTCTGCCTGTGTTCTTGAGTTCCCGTTTGACAAGGCAGGAGGATTTTAAGGATAAACCCATTTGGTTATTTCACACCTTGTGAAATGTGAAGACATGGATGTGTTGTGCCCATTAAGTAACTTAGTGGGATGATGCGTTGGCCGTGTATTCCTTACACTGGCAGCAGATTAATCAAGATCAACATGTGTTTCTCAGTTTGAGTTCTGTTCTGCCAGTGAGCAACAGACGTCCCCCCTAAAAGACCCCCTCCAAATGATTTTGGACAAACAGTATTGAAAGACTGCACTTGGAAACCCAGGAAACATATCAGTTCTCTTAATATATGGCAACTTTTCCACATGAATTATATTTGTTTCTTGACTTATCCATCCATTTGTTTGTTTATTTGACATACCTGCGGTATAGTTCCTTGCCTTATTCTCTTTGATCTTCCTCACAGTTGCTCAAACCCTACAATTTAACATAATTCCACAAGCACTGCTTATATACCATCAGGTTGCTCCCAACGTATGGTACCCCAAGGGTATATATGCATCAGTTTATTAGATGGAGCCACACACACAACATCCTTGCACACACTGGTGCCGCCGCCACCACACCCAGACCCTAACCCTATCCATGCTGAATAGCAAGATCTCCATAGGGCTTCTCCTTGAGTTCATATGAAAGTTGGCAGAAACTTTGTGTGATTAGGAATCCTGATACTGCAGAGTGTTTGACTGTTTGATGGCTTCTGGGTCACATTCATGCAAATGTGAGTAGAGGCCCCATGTTGACATTGCTCTTCAACATAGGAAGCTTGGAAGTATTCAGTGTAGGAGGCAGGTGGGGCCTGCCCTTAAATTCCCTTACATCTGTGTTATTTAGATACGGTGCTTGAAGAGACTACAAGTACTAAGAATTCGCAAACACAGCTTTAACTTCCACCCCCTGTGTCTTACAGAACACATGGTCCTATCCACCGAAAACCAGAATAGACTGGATTGTTTGCTGATTGATGTTGCATTATTAGTTCAGGCATATAAGCCTGAAGATAAGTTTTGTGTAACCTGGAAGCCTGTTAAATGCTCCAGTGGAAGGATCACCTCTTGTTCTGTTCAACAATACCATATCCTCTATTAAGTACTGATTCCTCACCCACCCCTCCGCCAAGATTCCTTATGTTGAACTTTTAGAAACCTAATTAATCCAATTTCTTTACTTTAGACTTGCTCCATGATGGCTCAATTAGAACAGCATCTGAGCTGCGGTTCAGTATTCAGGCCAGTTTTTGTAATTGGAACCACATTTTCCTTCTGAGGAACTGCAGCTGGTTTGGTTCTTGTTCATGCAGAGAAAGGATATAACCTTGTATAACATAGGAAATGAACGGTTGAGAGAGAAGCCAAATTCAATTTCAGTCAGATATTTTGAGGATAAGTCCATGATCTATGGAAGCAAGGGAATGAAAAGTGTGTGTTCTGTGGAAAGCAGTGTCTTCAGCAGTCTATTAATCATGGCCAGCCCAGGCGCTTCTTGGGCTGTTGCATTAGCAGGATTTCACGTCAAGAGGCTGGAGAGCAGCCAAGCGCTTCGCAAGTTAACCTCTTCAGGACACAGAACTGCTTTGCCATTGAATAAATGCCAGCACTGCTGTTGGGGCAGTGTGGTGGGGCGAGGGGCGAGGGGGCTGGAAATTATACAAGAAACAACAGTTGAGCAAAACTATTACAAATTATTTCAGATTGTGGCGGAACGAGAGCTGGTCATTCCATTGATTTATGGCCTTTTGATTAAAAGCCCTTATTCAGCCATTGTGATAAAACCCAACAACCTGGAACAAATCTAGTGTGTCCGCAGGATAATTGAGATCTTGGCAGTGGCAGTAACAGTGTGTGGTGGGGTTATTTTTCTTTGTAACTGGGAGAGCTGGTGTATCAGACATTGGTTTCATTTACAGGCTGTGAGTCCTCAGCTTCAAGGAGGAAAGAGGGGGAAGGAGTCATTGATAAGGTGGCAAAGCAAGGGAAGGGCGAAGGAGTGTTGAGTAGCTGAGGTGATGAGCTTGGGCTGTAGAGAATTTTAGCAGAGAGGAGGAAAGAAGAGTCTGTTGTGTAGGGCTTGTGTCATGGTGAGATATGAGGATCAGCCCAGAGGATTCACTAACATGAATTGTGGTGTTATGTACCACATTGGTGGTGTTACATACCATGTGGTGTTATGTACCATGTGGTTGTTGTCTCCTGCAGGTTACCAGTCATACACTCTTGCTGTGGCTCTCCACCTTACCGTACCGTACCAGGTTAATATAAGGTAGGATAAGGTGGAGAAAGAGGTGACCTTGGTCTCACTGGAGGACTTGACAGAAGTATAGCTAATAATACATAATTTACACTTTTTCAAAATTGTTTTTATTCCAAAGATGGAAAGTAAAGCGTACTTTTTGGGGCGACTCCCTCGTGCCCTTCAAAATGGCTCTGTGGGTTTATCGGTAGGGGGAGTGGGGGAAGCATCCAGCTGAATTGAAACACTCTTCCTTGGAAATATATGTGTTGAATAGGGACAAATAGATTTCCCGTCTATTCAGTCTGCACCGCCAATATAAAACTGGCCCGTCAAAAGTGGAAGAGGCCAGCGAGGGCTGTGTGGCAGTGACATCAGTGGTGCATGTTGTGCCAACCAAAGCACAGTAGGCCACAGGGTTCCCCTTCAAAGGTTCTGAACAGCTTTCAGTTTGAAACAAGTGGAAGTTACTCATATCCTGAAACAAGAGGGCAAGCTGGAGAGTGCAAACAGGGGAAGGTTGGCAGTGGAACATCAGAGAGACTTGACTGTTCCAGAGTCTGATGAAGAGCATGTTCCCCCTTTCTGTACTAAGGAAGGTACATCCTGCCTTCCCCAGCTGCCCTACAGTACTTAATAGTTTGAAAAAGACATAGATGCCCAAGAGAAGATTCTGTGGACAGCCAAAGGCATCATGGGAAACAGTGTTAGCTACTGAGTGATGTGTCACAGTGGAAGAATGAAAATGGAAAGCAGTGTCAGGAAGCTTTCCCCAATCCAGGTGTTTTTGCCCTCAAATCCCAAGAACCCCAGCTAAAATGGACTATGGAAAAGCCAAAAGAACTGGAAATATCAGCTGGAACCAAGCCAGAAGAAGACACCAAGTCTCAACATGTTGCAAACACATTGATTTTAACCATTTTTAAATGACCCGGCAGTGCTCAGATCAGGGGAAACCCTGCGCTTTTTCATACCATCATCGTAGAACTGTAGGGCTGGAAAGGACCCCATCAAGTGCAACCTCCTGCCAAAGCATCTCTGACAGGAGGCCATTGAACCTCTGTTCTGAGATGAAGAAGGATCCACTACCCTCTGAAGGAGTCCATTCCACTGTTGAACAATGAAACCTCCATTCTCATAGTATGAATCCATTAGTTCATGTTGGATGCTCTGGAGCTATGGAAAGGAAGCCCCGTCTTCCATGTCAGATCCCTTCAGATATTTGGAGATGTCATATCACTTCTCAGTCTTCAGGCTAAGCGTACCCAACTCCCTCAGCTATTCCTGAAAGGATTTGTTTTATAGACCTTTTCCTTGTCAATATCCTTCTTAAAGTGTGGTGCCCAGAACCGGACACAGTATTTTGGGTAAGGTCTGGCCAAAGTGAAATAGAGTGGTACTGTTACTTCCCTGGATCTAGACGCTGGATTTCTGTTGATACAACTGAGTATTATATTCACCTTTTCCCCCATCGTATCATAGTGTTGACTCATGTTAAGCTTGTGGTCAACTAAGAATCCTAGATCCTTTTCACATGAACTACTGCTAAGTCAGCTGTCACCCAGCTTATATATGTGCCTCCAGCTACTGCTGATGTCCTAGCCTAATTGTAGAAGTTTATATATTTGATGAGAATTCCCTCCACACCCTCATCCAAGTCATTTATAAAAATGTTGAACTTTATTGGGCCTAGGATAGAACCCTGTGACACCCCCTTTGGCTCTTCTGTCCAGGATGATGCGAAACCATTGGTGAGCCTTCTTTGGGTATGGCCTGCCTGCCAGCTACAAATCAACCTGATGGTATCATCGTCTAGCCCACTTATTACGAGCTTGGCCACTAGAGCATCCTACAGGACCTGCTCAAAAGCCTTGCTGAAATCAAGATGTACTATATCTGCAAAATTCCCTTCACGTGTCAATCTTGTGACTCAGTCAGAAAAAGAGATGAGATTAGTCTGGCATGACTAATTTTTAAGAAGCCCTTGTTGGCTCTTGGAAGGCACAGTATTTTTTTTCTAAGTGCTCACGGACAGACTGTGTAATTATTTGTTCTAGAACCTGTCTAGTATTGATGCCCAGCTGCCTGGTCAGTAGTTCCCTGGATCTTCTTTCTCCTGCATTTTGAAGATGGGGATGCTCTTTGGTTCACTTGGTTGGCTTGCAGGTGAGGGCCTTCTCTATAGTGGCTTCTGTCTTGTAGCTCACCCCTCAGTTCTTTCCATGAGTAAACTTTGTTTCAAATGAGCTGTTCTGTATGTTAATTTTATTTCTTTCCAAGAAGATGAGTCAGTAGCAAGATGCTTTTTTTTCTTTCTTTCTTTTTTTTCAGAGATAAATAAAGTGCATGCTGTGGCCTATTAGTCTGCAATGTAGGTTTTGCTGTTGGCATTAAATCAGAAAGGTGCATTTATTGATCTTAGCGCTGCCGATATTGTACCTGTCCAGTAAGTGCTACATAATGGCTTAGAGCATACACTGTTTGTCATGGGCCTACTAGGAGGTATCACTTCCCAGGCTGACACATTTAATGGCTTGAATGAGGGACAGACTTGATTCTGAGGTAACAGATGTGTCACTGTGCATTGCTAATAGTGCTTCTCAGGCAGCAGCTCTCTTTTGCATGTTAGGTTTTTTTGATTCATGGTGGGGTAGTTTGAAAAATATAGGAAGAACGGGATCATAGAATAATAATATTAAATGGTTGGAAAGGACATCATAGAGTCAACCGTCCAACTGAAGCAGGAAAACTGTAGGTAAAGCATCCCTGGCAGAGAGCCGTCCGACTTCTGTTTAAGAGCTTCCAGTGTAGGAGAATCCACCACTGTCCAGGGTAGCAGCTTCCATTGTCGAACCACAGTTTCAAGCCACTCCTTGGAATTTTGTTCCTGACTGGCTACATTGCTACCTAGTCCAGGGCACCTTGGTTGGACTCACATACACCCATGGCATATTTTCACTTAATTATGGTTCAAATTCTCCTCCTGCACATCTGGCTTTTTGTGATACTACATTTGTATTAGGTTCTTGAAATTGCCTCGGGTCAGGATTGTTGATCTGCATACATCCTGAGCCGAGTTCTACCACATATGACCTGTTCTGGCATTAACCTTTGTGATACTCCAGGAGTAGTATCATTGGAAACCATGGACCACTTCAGACGGAACCTTGCTATGTTCCACAGTACTTTTATCCTGTCAAAAAGTGAGACGCCGCCTGTGTAGGATCAAACAGCATCATGGAGCTAAACCAGGCAGTCTGGAGCTCTGATGGAGTCCAGGTGACAGACATGGATTATATCAGAGCTCCAGCCTGCCTGGGACATTTCCACAATGCCTTCCCTTCTTTTCTACACCAGTAGGGACCCAGTTTTGGCAGCTTTGGTTTGCTTATCGTGACCATGATATCAAAACAGGCACAGAAGGTGATGAATGGTTAAGCCTATCAGAATCAAAAGGTTTCCAGTCCATCCATCCTGAACAGCAGAAAGAGAATAGACGGGGTCTACAAGCATGGAGAAAGATGGAGATTGTCTAAAGTCGTCAAGACCAACCTGGTCTGATCAAGAATGATAAGAGAGCCAGTCAGGAGACCTGGAAAAAACAATAGTTTGGTACATGAATTGCTTCCTCCTCCTCCTCCTCCTCCTCCTCCTCCTGATGGTGTAATTTCTGAGATCTGCAGCTGCTTATAATACTGTGTGAAATGTCTTGATATTGTTCCTAAAGCCCTGATGACTCCTAAACCCATAATGTTGGGGCAGTGTTCACTGACTTCCCTTAGCCAAACAATTTTAAAGAGAGATTAAACAGCGGAACTTCAGGAGATTTCCTTGTCAACTCTTGGTTTTGGCTTCTTTGGCGAAGCCATGACACCCCCTTCCCTGGTGTGTAATGGAAATGATGTGACAGTGCCACTCTTGGTGCGCCACCCCTGGCACACCTGGTGCTTTCCGTTTTTTCCGCGGGCTGCATCAGGTTGTTGATTTTGCTTCAGTGGGTGGAAGATTTCCTCCCTGACCGGTGCCGCCTCATGAATGCAAAGCAGGCTGATGGCTGAAGCCAGCAAACAGAGGCAGACCCTCGAAGAAGTCAGTCCGGTCACTCCCCTGAGAACCTTCCAGTCTGAAATGCAGCGCAGTGGAGATAATAGAGGAAGTTTGTTTTCATTGCTTGCCGTTCTCTTCTCCTTTGGTGATGCAAGAGAGCGTCTTCTCTTTATGAGGTAAACTGGTGGACTCTGGGGAATCTGGGCCTCCTCTGGAAAGGCAGGGCTTCTCCCACTCTAGCTGGATGCCTCCTCTTCTATCATAGGGAAAGATTTTAATTCATTTCCCTTCTAGCCAGAAATATGAAAACATACATGGAGTCTGTGAATGGTCGTGCCTTGAGCTCATGTTGGGTCTCAAACTTGCGACCCACAAACAATTCTGGCCAGGGGTGTGGACTGTGGGGAGGCCAGGCACACCCACTGAGACAGTGTCAGCAGCAGTAAGTTTGGGCAGATCAGGCTATAGTTCGGTGACTCTCTACATTGGTGGCTCAGGAATACTAGAGGGTGTGAGCAACATTCCCTCTAATTTTCGCTGGGCCCCTCGTGTGCGCGACTTCACCGCTGGGCCCATGCAGTTCCCCCTCCCCACAGGGTTCCGTCACGACCAGAAGAAAAAGGGCTGAAAACGATGGCTGTGGGTGTGTGGAGGAGGAGGAGGAGGAAGGCTGCGTGGAGGGGGGCAGAGTTGCACATGCGCACAGGGGCACATCTTAGAGGGACCCTTGGGTGTGAGCCACAAAGATATTCTGCTCATGGCTGCCCATCACTGCCTCTGCCCTGCCTTGCCGTCCCTGCGTGTGCTGAGTCTGATCCCCCCCCGCAAAAAATTGGTTCCTGCATAAAGAAACTGGACACCTTTTTTCTAGCCCTGCCGTTAGCCTGAGGAGATCTGAGCTTCTCTCCTTTAAATGAGAAATAAACTGTCGTCAGCGGTAATGTTTATGCAATGATAAATTCAGCCCCACTGCTGTGCATGCCAGTATTTTTCTCTAGAACTCATCCCAGACTCCTCTTCCCCCTTCCTTCACTTTTCTTTTTTAGATCGATGCATTGGGCAAAAGAAGCAAAGAAGCTGAGGCGGCATTTCTGAATGTCTACAAGAGATTAATTGATGTTCCAGGTATGCAGACTTATCCTCCTGTTGTTTAAAGCAAATGATAATCTGTACTCTCCTGTCCTGGTGGGCATTTTTTTGCGTTGTGATTGGCTGCCTGTTTGAGAGACAGGTCTTCCCACCAGTTGCTGTGCTCTAACATTTTCCAGTGGAGAGACATAATACAGGAAGTGTTCTGGTTGGTATCATGCGCGTGTGTGTGTGTGTTTCAAGGGCAGACTGTGCATATAGAAGCTTTGCTCATTTCAGCATCACCTTTTGAGAGACGAGGCTCTTTGGAAACTTTATCAAAAGTGATACAGATCCAGTGGCAAGTGGCCAGTAGCCCTGTGCCTTTTTTCAGCGTGCTTCCCATGCTTGGAAATTATTGATGCAGTCAGATAATGTAACTTATGTCAGTTGAGTCCTTAACACACTTATCTACAATGGGACTGGGCAAAGGACAACCGTCCAGTTTCATACGGCTTGGCTTCAACTTCTATCAGGTATAGACATAACCTACCATCTATAAAAGTGTGAATATTTTGCTTCTCTATGATGACAACTTAACTCGGAAGGAAGTGGTTCCTCTTATGCCTCCCCAGTGTAAAGCAGATCGCCCAATCAGATGATACCTTGACTTATTTCCAGCCTTTCTGCTTAGGGGGAAGGGAGAGTCTTCCTACTGCCCTGATGCTAATGTCACGATGCCAGACATTCTCTGGTGTTGAAATGCTTCAAGATAGCAAGTTCCCATGTGATGCAACACATGTAGGCCCAGATATATCCAGGATTGTTGTTGTTATGTGCCATCAAGTCACTTCAGATTTATGGTGAACCAGCGAATTAATGGCCTTCCAGACATCCTGCCATTAACTTCCCTGCTCAGGTCTTGCAAACTGAAGGCTATGGCTTTGATCGAGCCAATCCGTCTCATGTCAGGTCTTCCTCTTATTCCTTTCCACTCTTGCTAGCATTATTGCATTTTCTACTTGCCCAAAGTACAGTAATTTCAGTTGATTCCTTCTTAGTTTGATCTAGAACCCATTCAGTGTCTTTCTAGCAATTCATGATATCCATAAAGCTTTCCTCCAATGCCACATTAAGAATTAATCTGTATTTTTGCTGTCAGCTTTCATACTGTGCAGCCTTGACATCTATAGGTAGTAACTGGGAATATCATAGTACTGAGGCAAAGCATGGGAAATCCTTAAAACCTTTTGATTTTTTTCATTGTCAGCATTAAAGTGACGTTGCTTTTCAGCAGTACTTCAAACCATTGGCCCTGCCGTATAGTTTGGCTGGCCTTGTTGCCGTGTTTAAATTCAAGTGAATACCCTTTCCCACCTTCACCCCAGCTCTTTGTCACTTTCCACCTTCCATTTTGTTTGGATCTTGCTTCTTTCTTGTGTGTACAAATAAGGCCGAAAGCGGCTGTCTCTCCCGAGTTGTTTTAAGAGCAGAAGTAACAGCGACGTGAATTTTGTTTGTGACTAAGGTGTGTGTGTGTGTGTGTTGCTTACAAACCTGGCATCGTTGCCTCGTTTTCCCATTGAAAATCTCCCCCCCCCCAAATAAGCCTCTGTTTGCACTAGAAGAACACAACATTGTTGTGCTTTTGAACTACAACTTCCAGAAATCCCCATGCAGCACATGGCCCTGCTGCGCGGGGAATTCTAGCAGTGCCCGTTCTGAGTGGGGAATCCTGGGAGCTGTAGTCCAGAACACACACCAAATGCACGCCTGCTGGTTTGCATCCAAAGGTGCCATTATGGGAAATGGCACATTTCAGAGCAAATTACTTGTGGGGGGAGAGGATGATTTGGAAGGACGGTGCGTGTGCTCATGGAGAAGGTTGCCCTCCTCACACACCCTCCACTACAGCAACCCCAGCTTTGATCATCTACCTTCAGCAGCAGCAGCAGCTTTGTGACACAAGCCGAGGAGGTGCGTGCCTTTTGCAAGTCTCCTTTTGAAGTCGAAAGCCGCTTGTTCAAGGGGCTGGGGCTGGCTCTGGGTCGACTTCGAGGAGGATCTGCTGCAGGCAGTCTGGAGTGCCTGCAGAGCAAACCCTGCCTGGGCACCCAAGGCAAAAAAAACAGGATGAGCTTCCTGTGGACATGGTGCAAGGGCTGTAACTCTTCTGTCAGTGGGGGCGAGGTAAAGCTTCCTTGCAAGAAAGCCTCTAGGCAACCTGGGTTTATTAATTTTCTGGGGAATAATTAGTGAATGAATTAGACTGGAAGGCATTTGAATATTCAGAAGGTGTGATTATTCCTGTTTTGATTTGAGACGTCTTTTTGTTTGTGGAAGGATATACAAAGGTTTCCTGTGACAATTTCTCGCATATTTCTTTGGATGCGTAAGCCGCACTACAGATTTATTTTTATTTTATTTTTCCTTTTTTAATTCTGGCCTTGCAACGGTCCTGTGAGCTGGAGGAAGCTGAGGAATCGTGGGTTCGGGCGAAGCCATCTGGGATCTCAAATCCAAGGCCAGCCTTCTGCTCTTTGCCCTGCGTTGAACCCAGGAAAAGTCTTTCTCCTAACCACGCTGTTTGAGGGTTGCCTTGCTCAGCCCTGGCACTGCAGGCAGGCAGAGAGAGAGAGAGATTTTTTTCTGCCCTGAAAATTGCTCAGAACTTCCTGGGGGCAGAATAAAAAATACACTTAGAAACTCTTTTTGCTTCTGGATGGTGCTGATGGTGTGCAGTGGCCTTTAAAACCAAACAGTACGTTTTAAAAGGACTTGCCGGAGGCCCCTCTCTCTCTCTCCCTCTCTCTCTCCCCCCCCCCTCCCTCCCACCCACCCCCTTTTCCATCTCCTTCCTCTCCCCCTGCCCTCCCTCTTTCCTAGTTGTTCGGTGTGGGAGTTTCTTTCGAAAGAAAGCGGGCTGAGCGCTTTTTTGCTTGAAGACCTGGTTTTGAGGGAAGCAGCAGCAAGGCGACCTCGCCGAAAGGAGTCGAAGCATCGGGGATGAATTATTTTTAGAGCCAACCCTTCGGAAGCACATTACCAGCTGTATAAAATATTAATTGCCTCTGTGGTTCTGCTCATGTTTCATAACGGGCTGTCTGACTGATGTCAGTGTTACATGGGCCTGTAATGAAGTCCTTTTGTTTTAGCTTTCTGCATCGCGCGCCCCCCCCAACCTCCTCCTCCAGCCAGGCTCCTTCCGCTGCTGGGAAGTGAACACGTGACCATTTGGCAAATTGGAATTTAAGAAGATAAATAGAGATAACCCGCCGTGTTGCATTACGGTGCCGTCCATCTAGCATGCGATGCCACTCCATGAAGACTTTGCAGCCTGGTGGATGGCAGGATTCTTTGCCACCTGGGCCACGTTGGCACAAGCGCAGTCCCCCAGTTCAGTGTGGACACGACTGAAGTGTAGAAGCTTCCGCTCCAGTGCAGGTGAAATACTCTGTATTTAACTGTCTAAAAAGCAGCTGTGCTTTGATGAAAAATCCCTGCGAAGGGATACTGAGCAGGGCCTCCAAATCCTAGTCAGCAAACTCCACTCCTGAATTTCCAGCTTGCTTGCTGGTTCTTTGTCGGTGGAGGAGAGATGGCACTTTCTCACCCCTGGTGTGGTTTGGGGTTTGCGTTTTCCCAGCATGCCAAGCGGCCACTGCAAAATCTGTGCTGTGAAGGAGATGCCTACAGAAGTGGGACCTGCATCCAGGGGAGGTCCTGGGCTGCCCTTCGGTTTGCCGGACATGTCGTGGCGTTCCATGCCAAGAAAATTCAGATAGGACTCTAAATACCGACAACTTCAGTCTGAGATGTGAATTAAATTCCGATGCCATGAGAATCCCCATGTATTGTGGGTTAGCAATCCCCAAAGAAGTAGCTGGGTTAGCTTTTCTCGGCATGTTAGCAAAAGAAATTATAAAAGAAGGGAAATATCGGACGCTTCAAAGACGAACCGTTTAATTTCAGTGTGAGCTTCTGCGTCTCAAAATCCACTTCCTCTGACGCAGGATGCAGATGTAAGTCCTGTATATTTGTACATATCCCCATGGCCAGGTAAAAAGAAGAAACAAGGTGGCAATGATTTATTAACAGGAATGGGTCTATGGAAGTTTTTAAATTGTAGTTTATCTGTTATGTGTGTTTATCTGTTACTTGTTGTGAGTTGCCTTGGGGGTCCCCTATGGGGAGAAAACTAGCATATAAATAATTTAAATAAGTGAACAAACTAACTAACTTATTTATATAGTCAGTTGTGCATTTCCGAGAGCCTCAACAGAGACCATTAACTACATATATGATTAAACCATCACTGCAGGGTTGGTGTTTTGTCTATATGCTATAGGTTTCCCACTGAATCTCTTTTCCCACAGGCAGATGGGGCCAAGTGTATGCTTCTTGGCATCATTCTTTGGGGAAAAAATGTGTAGGGTGTTTCTCTTCTCAATATGTTACATTGGTTGGGACAAAAACAAAATAGTCCAATAACAGTAGTATTAATAGTAAATAACAGTAATGGGTATATAGCCAGATAAATTATTATTATTCAAAAATATCAGGCACAGGCAATCAAAATTATAAAAACATTGACTGGTATTATATAACAGATACAAGTTTTAACCAAAAATCTAAGTATCTGTTAAATATCGGTGCAGTATGTATGCTGTTATAATTCCATGGTGGTGGTGTTGTTATCATTTGAGCACTTTGTTTGATTTATATCTTTAAAGTAAAATGAGTGGGAGAAGTGCAGGAAGGGAGAGCACCTGGAAGACTGATTTAGACGCAATACAACATCATTGTTTAGAGCTACTGCATCCAGTGTGAAAATAGCTATGCTGAATATCTGATGTCGGATAAGAGAGGAAGAAGATTTTTCTGACACCTTTCCTCTTGAGAATGGAGGGCAACTAACAATTCACATAAAAACATCGTTAGGTGTGTTTAAATGGTTTTGGTAACATTGACTTAGCTCACAGGCTCCTTCAAAACATAGAAACAAAGGTAGCTGTGGTGCCCGGTCAGACCAAATTGAAGGCTTACATCTTTATTAAACTCAGCTAAGATTTCATAAAAATTGTGCAAACCTCTGAATTCTCTGAGGTCTTTGTCAGTCTGAGTTGTCTAAAAGGTGGGAGGAGGGCAGACTTCCTTGCTGCTTGCCCCCACCCCCACCCCTTTGCATTTGGCTAATGAAGTTTCATAAAGAGCTCAGATGTTTTATCTTGTCTCCTCCTGTGAAACTAGAGAGGAAGTAGCTCTGTTTGTGTTGGACTTCCCCACAAAACAGGATTCCTTTGGCCCAGAAAGATGATCTTACCCATCCCCACGGAAACCCAGCTAGAACACTTCGTGACATGCAGTCTTATGCATCCATGGACTTGCTTAGAGTAGAGGAGTGTTTGGTCATGTGAGAACTCATCTGTCAGGAGTGGTGCAGCCTAGGCAATGGGTTGACCCCATTCTGGAGAGGAGGGGGTCATAGTTCACCGGTGTACGTAGCATATGCTATGTGTGTGGAAGGCTCCATGTTCAGTTGCCAGAATGGTCCGCAGCAGGTGATGCCTACATGGCTTCTCTCTTAATGGAAATCCTGTGTGCATTGCTTTTAGGGAACGTTTGGCCATCTGCAAAACAGGCTCTGGATATTCAGGATCCAGACTTTGTCCTCCATTTGCCTTATCCGCTTTATGGGGTAGCACATTTTGTGGCTTAATAATGTCTGCCATCCCATGCTAGGCTCCTCCTCGTTTTTGGATTTAGAAATATGTTCCAAAAGGAAATTACTTTGTCCTGCTCTCCTCCATAACCTTTTTGGCTGTGCTGGAGTTTGCCCACATTTTAGAGAGGACATGGGTGGTCCCAACACACTCCCCATCTAGAGGCATTTTCATCATTTTTGCTCATCAGCATGCTAATTGCTGTATGACTAATTATGCCCTGAATTCCAGTTGATTTTCTTAATGAGACAGCTGGGTTAATTATGTAATCATATGATTATATTAGCCTAGAGTGCCCCAGCGCAAAGTAATCTGCGCGGGCATATGATGTCATGGTGGAAGCAAAGCTCACAAGGGGTATGTTGAGCGCCTCACCTAACAATATGTGTGTGTGTGTGATGACAATGACCAGTGTTATTTTCATAGGTACTTGCATTTTGACGTTAAGGGTGTGGATCATGGTGTGGGCAAAGAAATTTCCCCAAAATTCATGTCTTCATTGATGAGTGTCAATGAACAGGAGAAACCAGAAGTCTTGTAGCACCTTAATTAACTAATTAGGGCTTTTCCCCTATAAGCTTTTGTGTGTCCAAGCACACTTCTTCAGGTGAACACGGGTCTCTCTCTCCTTCTTGGCCCTTCAACTCAATAAAATGGACACTCCCAAACCTTTGTAATACCCGGGGTATGCAGTGGTGTTCTTCCTCCACTCTGTGGCACACTTCGGTCTTACACTAATAAAATTTAGTGAGTGTATTGTTTTAACGTTTCCATACCCTGTGTATGAAGACAGCTTAGAATAATCATGAAATACAATCAAAGCCACAAGCAGCAATCAGTGCCAGCAATGAAATGATGGAAGAGCAGCTGCAGGAAGGACACCATCAACCATGATGACAAAGGGAATTAAAGCAACACAGTGATTGCCAGAGGCATAGACCGATGCCACCCTTGCCCTGCTAGGTTAACCCAGTGGTGTTCAGGCCTTGCTGTTAGTCAGCCAGCCAGCCATTGGGCATGGGTCTCTGCTTACTAGGATTTCTTTAAAGTAAGGATGGGCATGGCACATCCGAGAGCCAGTATTCAACCCCTGGGATCCTCAAGGAGAGCCACACAGGCTACCAAAAATGCTGGAAAATGAAACCAAAAGTGGCTAGAAAGCCACTTCCAGTTCGTTATAATGGGTGTTTTGCCGGAGGGCCCTAATGAACAGGTGAGTTGCCCTTCAGGAACCTTTAGGAGCTCCAGTTCCCGTTTTTTTTGGGGGGGGGGGGGCTGGATAAGGGCATTGAGGCTGCACTTTGCCAACCTGTGTTCTGATAGTGGTAGCACAGGCTTTTATCGTAGAACTCCCCATCAAGCAGTCCCACCCCAACACAAAATTCCCAGCCAGATATTATTGGTAATTCTAGTTTCTAATTAGTCACTAGTAGCAGCAGTAAAATAATCCAAGAAGTGTAGTTGTGGGAGGGGGAAGGTATGGCTCAGTGGTGGAGCACAAGTTTTGTAGACATAAGTTTTCCACGTTCAGTTTGCAGCCTCTCCAGGAAGGGGGTGAGAAAGACTCCTGTATCAAACCCAGGAGAGAGAGCTATTGGTGCTGGTCAGAGTTGACAGTAGTGATCTGGATGGGCCCAGAATCTGACTTGCTATTGGGCAAAGTCCAGTGTTCTTTTGAAAATAATAATACAAATACAAATATTTTATTGCTTTATAGCCAATCAGGTGTACTAGGCTTCTGCTCTGAGTAGCACACGGAGAGAGGTGGCTGCGGCTTTAACGTTTCCCATGCGGAGTCTCAATCAAAATAATAATAATACAACAGCATACTTTTTTATCAGTTGTGTCCAAACCAGTCCCTGTTTGGGTGTATCAAAAGCTGTTGTAACAGTCAGTAGAGGCTGCCACCAGATGTTTGTTTGGCCCTTAGCCTGTGTTCTGTTATCTACAACTTGACATTGTTTGACCTAGCAGCCAAGAAACTACACCCATGCTTTTTTTTATGTGTTTGGCTAATGGTCCCAGAAGAACTAAGTTATATATGCAGTAAAAATGGTGAAGATAGATAAGTACCATTGAAATGTAGAAGGTCTCATGGTAACCAGACGTAGATTTTTGGATGGAAGTGTATATATGTCTGTGTTTAGTTCTGTTTCACTACTTCTGTGAAAAGTTTCTTGTGTTGTGTTCTCCTCTCCCCGTCCTGAAGATCCCTCAGTGGGACCGGCAGCAAGAATTTCCAGACCTTTAAGACTCCTATTCCTGTCCTCCTGCCCCCAAAGGCTTCCCCAGGACCAGAAGGATCCCAAGGAAGATGAGGGCTCCAGAGATGGGGGGAATAGGGAACTTTTTATTAACAAAATACAGCAGTGGTTGATGACATCATTCACAGAAAACACATTGCTGTGTGATGACATAGAATAGAGAAAGTTGACGGACATCGGGTGGACAATGAATGAACTATTTAGTTCATGGCATCAAGCCCACCCTTGAGTGTCTATGGCTAGGTGCTGCTGAATGCTGATGGTTGGTGGGCCAACTGGGACTCCAGGGGAATTGATCTCGGGACATAGCCTGTCAAGCTGTTTACCTTGGGAGATCAGTAATATCTGATGCGAAATCATGTGTTTCCAGCTGCTCCTATTTCAGAAATCTTTTGGGAGAAATGAATTTTGAAAATATTTGTAAGTATCTAGTTTGTAATCAGAAGGAAAGGATCTCATAACTGGGAGTTTATCTGACACCCCAAGTCCAGCCTGTGCCTATATACACAGGCACTAGTTAAAAGCTCACTAGCAGCAGGCCTAATTGGAGCTTGTGGGAACAGATTTCAAGAGACAACCAACCCATTAAATTTGGGAAACCATTGGAGCATTGCAAAATTCGTGCTCCTACCCTGTTTCCCCGAAAATAAGACCTAACCTGAAAATAAGCCCTAGTATGATTTTTCAGGATGCTTGTCATATAAGCCCTAGTTAAGTGAAAGCCCGCCCTCCACCCTTGTGCAGCAACCAGAAGAAGATGACAGGACTGTATTTGAATAAATGTAGATTGTTGTACATGAAAAAATAAAACATCCCCTGAAAATAAGCCCTAATGCGTTTTTTTGGTAGCAAAAATTAATATAAGACCCTGTCTTATTTTCGGGGGAAACACGGTAGCTCTTAGCATTTTAGAGCTGTTTTGAGACAAGCAAACAACCAACATAAAAAAATTTATAATTACGATAGAAGTTAACCTTCAGTTTTCCCCTTTTGCTAATTTCTTCCATAGCTACACAACAATCCTGCGAGGAAGACATCAGAAGGAACAGAGTCCATGTCTTTTATCGCAGTGAATTATTTTTCCTTTTACTTCCTCTGCCCCCTCAGTCATTTTTCATGACGATACCTCTCCACATGTTTAGGGAGCAGGGTTCTCATCTAAGTGACAATCGTTGGGGTGTTCCTCTTCTCCCTCCTGTGTTTTCCATTAGTCGGGTATGTTTTCGGCCCCTCCTGGGTATTGAAGGCTAATGCCTGATAGCAGGAATTATGTCAGGTTTTCAAATCTTTTGTTCCAGTGCTGCTTTTAAACATTGTACCGTATGCATTTTTCAGGAGGTTTCGTAATCAAGATGTCCCTTTTGGGAGAGCCAGTGTGGTGTAGTGGGTAGCGTGTTGGGTTGGGATGCAGGAGACCTTGGGTCCAAATTGGCCTTGGGTGGTAATAGTAAACCTTCTCCTTAAACATCTCACCTCTCTTGGAAACCCTACTCAGCTCACCACCAAACAGAAGGGGCATAAAGACAGCTTTAAGGAAGGGGGCACGGCAATGTTTACATCCCACTTTTATGGACCTAGTTCTTACGTTTGGGTGCTTGGATGTCTGCCAGGTGGTTGTCTAAATTTCTCTTTAATGCCTCCAGTGTTGGAGCACTCACCACCTCCCGAGGTAACGGGTTCCATTGTCGTACTGCTCTAACAGTGAGGAGGTTTTTCCTGATACTCAACTGAAATCTGGCTTCCTATAACTTGAGCCCATTGTTGCATGTCCTGCACTCTGGGATGATGGAGAACAGATCCTGCCCCTCCTCTGTACGTCAGCCTTTCAAGCATTTGAAAAGTGTTATCATATCATCCCTCTGTCTTCTCTTCTCAAGGCTAAACATGCCCAGTTCTTTCAGTCTTTCCTCCTAGGGCTTATTTCCAGCCCCCCTGATCATCATCCTTGTCGCCCTCCTCTGAACTTGTTCCAATTTGTCAATATCCTTCTTGAAGTGCGGTGTCCATGGATAGCGTGAAAAGCCCAATATGTAACTTTTTGAATCTTGTATTTTGAGGCTTAACGAGTAGTACTTTTGAGGCTGGTCTGTAGCTGATCATGTATCAGCCTTTATAACTGTGATAAAATTAGGCTTTCCTTGGGAGGAAAATTAGGAGCGATACCAAATTAAAGTGGAGAAATCTGTTACAGCGTGGTCTCCTTAGCATAACCCAAAACAATATTCAAAAGCTGCTGACATTTTAATCATTCATATCTACTTACGCAAAGTTTGGAGTTTAATGCAAGGGGATGGTCTTAACATTCAGTTCATACTTTATTCTGTGACTGTTTTGCTTCTATGACATTAACCTTTAATAGAGCTAAATTAAATATACATATCCTGATGAATAATTATGAGAGTGCCAACATTTTCATTTACGATATAATGCTTTCTAGGGATGTAGGAATTTATTGACTAAAGGTCTAGTCATTATTCATTTTATAATGCAGATGTTGGTAACACCAGGGGAGGGGCAGGAGTGATAGTTAATGTAAATTCATGGCTGATTTTAGGCTAGGAAAACCATTCTAATTTGCATATCCGGTAGGCTGTTCAAAACGAACACTTTGGCTGAAAGTTAACCCTGAACATGGTGCGCGTGCATGCTTGTTAGTTTGTGGTGTGGCCATGTTAGCCTCATCAAAAGAGAAGAAATGCATCCCTTAAAACCAGATTGGCTTGTACTAGTTTATGAATATAGAGGTAAGTTTGGGAATGAGGACTATGACTTCGAAGGAACAGTAGTCTCCCCATGGTGGTCAAGGCGATGACCGGGTGACCGCTGTGCCTGCTGTGTTTGCTCTCTGAGTGCCAAGTGTGGATGTGCAACTTTCAAGGATTTTGCTCTGGTTCCTTTTTAGTTTTTTCTGCGTAAACTGGACTTGGGCTGGGGAATTCTTCCAGGACGCATGACTTTCCAAATTGGTTGCAGTGATAAGTGGAGGGCGATTCCAGCCTACAGTCCTTGCCCTTGCTTTCAAAGCCCTCTGTAGCCCACCTCCCTGTCCCTCACTGGACTCACTCCAGGTTTCATGTCTTGAGCGCCTCCTCCTCTACCACCACCATCACCACCACTAGCAGCTCCCCAGTGGGCTTCTGTTCTCTGAAACCACTCCGACGTTTCTACCTGCATCACATTTATTTATTTATTTATTTAAGTCCCAGTCACTAAGGGAACACCTGCCTTAAGAGAAAGCTCATCAGCTCCTTGTGGAAGGCCAGCCAAGATGGGGCCAGGCTGACCTCCAGTGGGAGGGAGTTCCAGAGTCTCTGGGAGCAGCCAGAGAAAAGGCCCTTCTTCTGTGTCCCCACCAAATGCATCTGGGAAGGTGGCGGGACCAAGAGAAAGGCCTCGCTTGATGATTTTAACACCCAAGCCGGTTCATAATGGGAGACATGGTCTTGGACCCAGGGCATTCAGGGTTTTGTAGGTTAAAACCAGCCCTTGTCTACAATTGCTTCCGAGAACATCCAAGTGGATCTGTATCTCTACTTTAAATCCGTTAAAACTACACGGTTCCTGTGAGCCCTTTGGCTCAGTTTCTGCGCCCCACGGAGCTGAAATACACAAAACACACGTTCCCCTCCATTTCCTTCCTCTGTTCTGAATGTTTGGGGCATAAGCCTCTTTGAGCAATTGTCTACCGTCTTGTCCACTGTGTACCTTGATGGCACTCTGAAAAGTGAACAAAATTGGCAAAAATGAACAATGAATAACCTGATGACAAAGCTTTTGTCCTGTGCCAAAGTCTGCCACTTAATTTATTTACCTTTTCACCATTTTCAGTAGCATCCTTTCACGAAAAAGAAAAGAAAAAAGAACAAGGCTATTTACAACAGATCATTTAAAAAAGTGATTAGTAGAACAATTGATGACAGTAAAAATAATCCCCATCACAGCAGAACTACTGTGAAAACTTTTATATACAGTAGGTCTTCCCTCTGGAGAATGAATTGCATGATTACAGCACCCAGAGGTGTTGATGCCTGTCGTTGCCTGTCTCAACTGAGATGGAACCGGCATCCAGAGCTGGGCCTCCACAGTGACCTTAATGGATGGTTGGAAGAGAAGACTTTCCAGCAGGTAGCTGGATCCCCAATTCTGTGGAACTTAGGATGCAACCTCCAGCACTTTTATGTGTTTTCAAGACCCGTCGGTCTAAATGGGATCCATTTCAGTCTGGGGAGTCATCAAGGGCAATTATCCAGGACAGCTTAAGAACAAGCTATCAGAATAAAGGAGGGACAAGCCCCCTCGTATTGTAGCTGTGTGAAGGGGTAAAATACAGTACAGAGGGCTGCAGGATTTGTGCTTCTAAGCCTTCAAGGGCCTGCAGATTGAAGTGTCCTCACATTACCAGTTGTGGCTCAGAGTCCTTGGATTTGGGTGGAAACTGCGCCCCCGAACACCGTGCCAAAGCTGAGGGGTATTTGTCAAAGGGTATTGAATCCAAGTATAGAAGCCTTACTATTGCTTCTGCTGCTACTAAGCAAACACCTTCTTCACTTCCTTAGGCCACCATTCCCAAAATCCATTAAGTAACCCTGAACCAGAAGGTCATCTAGATCAGTGGTTATCAACCTTTGATCCTCCAGATGACTTGGACACAAACACCCCTTCAAGAAGCCCCCATGAGCTGGGCTTGGGATCAGGAATTTGGAGTGTTGGACATCCAAGATATCTCAAGGACCAAAGGTTAAGAACCACTGGTCCAGACCATTCTTTGGTGCTCCTCTCAATGATTTGGTGCTCCTCTCAATCCCTATAAATCTAGGATCACACTGGCTTGCCCTGATGGACGTGGTTTCCCAAAACATCAGGTGGTGTGCACCATGTTGTGGGGGGCTGCTATGGAGAAATTCATAGACTGAACCAGAGCTAGCCGCATAGCAGGCTTTCTTGCATACCCAAAGTAGACCAGAGGAGGGGGAGTACTTTGGGGGTCCCATGTGCAGGCCTCTCCTACTTCTGTGCTGTTCAGGCAACCAGTGGGAAAGCCTTGACTTGAACTCCATCAGTTTGAGTCCAGGTTGGGGCTTTCATCTTGTGCACCATAAAGTCTTTTTCTTTATGTGCATCTTGGATTATCCATGCCTCCAACCGTGGAGCAACCCCATCTCCCCCGTGGACTCTAGACTCTGGTTTGAGGCTGTACCCCAGGCTTAAGTCTTCTGCTCCTGTAAGAAACAACAGGGACCCTGGTTGGGGGGGAAAGGTATGCTTCACATCTTCTGGCAGGCGCCTCCACCCTCGGCTCTGTCTTGGCTGCTGCAGAGGGTGTGGAATGATGGCAATGTGGTGCATTGTCGCCAACCAAGTCAAGGGTGGTGTGATCCTTCATAGGGGCTGAGCCCTCCCCCATCTGCCACACTTGCTTCATCACTGCTCCCCAGTTATGGTCTTAAAAACATGTCTTAAAAATCTTAACGTGTGATGAATATTTCAATAGTGCTAATAATGAAGAGAAACAACAACAATCATCGTCTTGAGAACCACAAATGAGAAAGTGATGTAGTTATAAACTATGCATGTGCCATCAGGGGCCGCAGGAAGCCGCTTCCACCCCGGCCGCCCCTGTGCATGACAGCAGCGGCAACGCAGGGAGACTTCTGCACAGAGTAACACAACGCAGCACACCCTGCCTCTCTCTTCTCAACATAACCCAGGGCTGTTCTTCTGTAAACTCTGGCACTGGCCTGACGTGTTGCAAAGTGCCCAGGCTTGTGCTCAGTGCCTTACCAGAGGGACAATGGGCTTATTATGCGTTTCCAGCGACTGAGGGTGGTCTTTAAAATTAATGATTGTGGCGTCTGCAAATTAAGCGAGCTCCCTAATATGTACTGTTGTTGATCCTCCGCGATCGGTGTGTTTAACATTCCTCGACGGGAGACTAAATCTTTGTAGCCATTTCACAAGTGATGCTGGCGCCCACCGCTGAAATGTATGCAGCCCTGTTTTATGAGAACCTTTCTGGATTCCTGGATTCTCCTGCTCTGGCTGGCAAGCTGGAGAGCAGCTAAGCCCCTGATCTGTCAAGCACGCTTATCAAGGTGTCCGTGGCAGGTGCATTGCAAAGCAAAAGCTAAGTGTGCCACTCTCTGGACAGTTTACAATTTTAATTATGCAGGCTACACATTGCCGCCGCCCCCCCTCCAGCAAGCTGGGTACTCAGTTTATGAACCTCGGAAGGATGGAAGGCTGAGTCAACTTTGAGTTGGCTGCCTGAGCCCGTCAGGGTTGAGCTCAGGTCATGAGCAGAGTCTTGACCGCAGTACTGCAGTTTAACCACTGCACCACAAAGGTCTTAGTAAGGACTTCTGATGCACTAGGTCAGTGCAGGTGATCACCCACTTCCTTGCAGTGGAGGACTAGCAGACATCCTTGCAGCTTTCAGGGAAATGCTTGGTTATTGTGCATCTCCCCTCCCCCTCCCGTCCTGTGCCTTTTTCCTTTTTTTTTTTTTTGCTTATCCCACACCTCCCCCAAGGAAGGGAATGTGTTGAGATCTTTCACATCTCAACAGCTGATGTGCCTGTTAGGAGAGATACTCTGAACCTGGGTGGATCTTCTATTCCTGATAAATAGGGACTGTTGGAGTACTTAAAAGAGTTTTAGGACCTGCTTAAAAGGCATTCAGAAGGACAGAGGGCAGTCTGTGACCCTTCCATGTTTGTTTCAAAGTTTTTGACAGTGAAATCTAAAAGCTTCCAGAGAAATATATCAAAGAGCTTTAGATTTATTGGAAAGAACCCAGAGTGACATTAGTTGGTGCCAGTTACTTTGTGTGTGCGTACACGTGCGCTCACATACAGGGACATAACATCCGTGTGTTTGCCAAGAAATTGCAGTAGGTTTTCATTTGTTCCACCTTTAACTTGTGAAACAGGTCTCTTTTCTGGAAATCGATACCAATTCTGTCTTGGTCTTTATGTTGTTCAGATCCTGTTCCTGCTCTGGATCTGGGGCAGCAGCTCCAGCTGAAAGTCCAGCGCATGCACGATATTGAAACAGAGAACCAGAAACTTAGGGAAACTCTCGAGGAATACAACAAAGAATTTGCAGAAGTGAAAAATCAAGGTAAGACAACAGGTTTGGGGTATGCTCATGCACGCATGGCAGGAATGGGCTTCTTCTGTCTTGGTAAATAAAAAGGCTTGGCTCATTTTCAAGGAAATTTAAGCCATAGAAATGCATTGATCCTTTGTGGAGAAGAGCCACCTTCGTAGAACTAAGAGGAAACTACACAGATGCAACAATAAGGGTGGCCTTGAGTCTCAGCCACAGGGATCACCGGTGGTTAAGATTACAACACAGCAGCTAAGATTCTCACATTTAGATTGCTGTCTCAAGTGGGAGCTGTTTGATGCCTCTCACCTGCCTTGATCAAATGTGTTCTTTTCATCCATATTTTATTATTCGTCTCATTTGTTCTTCATTCCCCACCCTTCCCATTGTTCAGCCCTTCACTATTCAGGCCAGCTACATGCATCAAAATTATATGTGACTCCGCCCTAGCACTGACTGGCCAGTGCTGGGTTGGCAGGGATTGCTTAGGCATGTGTCACTTTTTCTCCAGCTTAATATGTGATGCTACCTAGGTATTTGCAGCCTTCGCTGCAGGTTCAGTTTGTTTATCCCTAGGTAAAGGTAAAGGTTCCCCTTGACATTTAGTCCAGTCGTGTCCGACTCTAGGGGTCGGTGCTCATCCCCGTCTCCAAGCCGTAGAGCCAGTGTTTGTCCAAAGACCGTTTCCGTGGTCACGTGGCTAGCGTGACTAGACACGGAACGCCGTGACCTTCCCACCGAGGTGGTACCTATTTATCGACTCGCATTTTTACATGCTTTCGAACGGCTAGGTGGGCAGGAGCTGGGACAAGCGACAGGAGCTCACTCTGTCACATGGATTCGATCTTACGACGGCTGGTCTTCTGACCTTGCAGCACAGAGGCTTCTGCGGTTTAACCCGCAGCGCCACCACATCCCTGATTATCCCTAGGGCAGAGTGCAAATATTGGAGTAATGTAGGTTACTTATTTAAGAGAATAAGCACACTGTTAAGAGGTGCCCATTGTACATGGAAATGCCATTTTCTTGAGAAGCCAGGGCTCGTTGCTCAGAAATGCTCCAGGTTCATGTGTGTGCGCGTGCACATCTGGCGGGCCTTTGCAGTAAGGCATGCCGTGAGCAAGGAAGAAGGGGGCTTGCTCAATACAAATCTGTTTCCCTTGCTGCAGGAACTGGGGTTGCGCTAAAAGCTATAGGCTGGAGGAAAACATACTCAGGTTGAGAGCTCCCCACGGCAAAGGCAGCCAAAAGGTTGTTAATCCTTAGACTTGCAACTGAAGATGGAGAATAAACATGTGGATTTACAGCATTTCTGCATTACATTGAGGGGAGTGAGTGAGGGGAGAGGCAGGGTCGAAGGGGGCAGTTCCCATGCCGTCCTCCGTTCAGAATCACTAGCCTGCATCAGGCGGATTGCATTCCTATCTCCTCTTCCAGTATTTCCATCCAGAGCCTGGAAGGGTTTCTTTTTGGTGAGGGCAGGTTTGCTCTTCCCATGAATGGATAGCTCGGTGGTTTAGGTCTCTGGCTGCGTAGCCAGAAGTTGGGAGTTCAATTCCCCACTGTGCCTCCTTGACAGGGGCTAGACTGGATGATCTATAGGGTCCCTTCCAGCTCTGCGATTCTAAGATTTATTATGTCGCCACAAAATGCAATACCTGGAGAGTTTGGGTTGTAAGATTTATTGTTTTCTGAGTGCCATCTTAAACAGTAAAATGGAGGACCGCCCCAAGCTGCATCCTGGGCACACTTCCATCTACCGGCCTGCCTACATGCAGGAAAGCAGGAAAAGAGAGAAGAGTGGGATTTAACAGCATTTAGAGAAAAACGTTGCTTACTTAGACACCCTGTAGCCCATGAATGCCTCCTTAAGGAGAGAGGTTACCGGCCACTCCAGAGGAATAGACAAAATGACCAGGAGAGGGGGATGCATCTCTTCTGGACGGGAGCTCCTCTACAAGGGAAGGTCAGTATAGAAGAGGTTTTGCCCTGGCAGATTTTCCGGGAGCAGGGCTGGAGTCCTGGCCCGCTGTCATTCATTCCTGTGAAGGCCCTTGCAGAAGACAGCCCTTCCTTAGGAGGGCGAGCTTTCTTCTGGGAGACGTGGGCCTGCAAGAATCCTCTTGAGCTGTGTGACCTCACTGTGCTCCGGGTTAAGAGGAGGAGGAGCAATACTGAGGGTGATGGCAATAGTCACGCCGTGCCTGGAAAAGTAAGCTGGCTGTGGAGCCTTACCTTGGTCTTCAACTTCGCCTCGTGCAAACAGAGTAGCAGAAAGAGAGGGGATTGGCCTGCTTGTGGCTCGTCAGGCACTTCAGGATGGCTGAAGAAAAATGCGTTGGCTGTAAACGAGAAGGCTGTTTCCTTGATGGTCTCCAAAATAAACAGTGAGAGTAAGCATTGATACACGGTAGTTGGCACAGTCCATCAGGGGGCCAGAGGGGGTGCTTGGGCCTCCCTGCTGTTGGCCCCATGCCTTCCAGATTCCCCTCTCACCGTTGAGGAGAGCTTTCAGGTCTGATTTCCCATTCCCGAAACATGGCTGCCATCCCTTCTTCTCCCCCCCCCCCCCCCCCCGCATCTAGTTCATGTGTACGGCTTTGTTTACTCTTGCACCCTGAACCCTTGGCTCAACTCTGGCTGCAGGATGCCTGCAGGACAACTCTTCAGTTGATTAAGATAAGCTTTGGGGTGGGTGGGAAAAGGCCAGGAAATGGTTAATTCCTGAGATTTTAACTTCTTCGGTGGACAGGGCTCTGTTTGGATTGGGTAGCTCAGAGCAGCCCAGGGATATGGCAAGGACAGTAGGATGAGAGTAATACACCTGCCTCCCATGGACATGACTCTTATTTTCAAACTACATTTTGTTTCCAGGTAGGGCAGGGGGTGAAACCCTGGAGAACCATGGCTGCCAGGCCGTCCAGACAGCGCTGAGCTAGACGGGCCAGTGGTTCGACTTGGCTCTAGGGAGCTGAGCGTTTCTTGCTCAGCATAGAACCTAATTCTGTGCTCTCTGCTAAAGTGTCTCATGGTTGGTGTTCATTCCGCTCCACCGTCAGCTTAGAGAAACCTTAGCTCTGCTTCCCGACAAAGTCCATTGATCCTTCTCAGCCTTAAACATTTAAAGTTCAATTTAGCATTTAGGGAGTAAAAGGTCTCCGAAGAGACTCGTAGCCATTGATTTTGTGTCAGAGTTGAAGAGCTAAAGTTTTAAACCATGCTGCTGTTGCTGCTGCTGCTGCACCTACAAGGCAGAAAAGAGCCTGGGCCTTCGGCAGCCAGGTGCCCCCGTCTTACTACTCTCCTCCTTTATCCCTGCAGAGGTGACAATTAAAGCACTTAAAGAGAAAATTCGGGAATACGAGCAGACGCTGAAGAACCAAGCAGAGAACATTGCTCTTGAGAAGGAACAGAAGTTGCAAAATGACTTTGCTGAGAAAGAAAGGTAAGATCTTTCGGTCGGGGGGGGGGATGAGTGAGTGAGTGAGTTTTGTGCCATCAAGTCAAAACCCCGACTTACAGGGACTCTCAGACGGCTTTCAAGGTAAGTGAGATATTTAAGGAGTGGTTTGACCAATTTTGCTCCCCCAGCCAGTTTCCATAGCTGAGCGGGGATTCGAACCCTGTTCTCCAGAGTCCTAGTCCGTCACTCTATCCACTACACCTTAAGGAGGTGCAGATGTGCAAACATAAAGGGTAGAGCTAATGAAATTGGTGGGACTGAAGCTGGTCATGATGTGACAAAATCTTGATCAAACCTCGTGTGCGCAGGCGTAGCCTTGGCAGTTTTAGTTGATTGGCAACTAATTTGCCATCCATCAGCTCTGTGCTCTGAAGATTTTTTCTTTTCTTGCCTTGTGTTTTTTTAAAAAATGAAAGGTAAAATTAATATAAAATAACATTTGAGTCCGACTATAGCCCCTCAGGCAGTGGGGGTGTACGTGCTGAGCACCAGAGAGTCCCGAGTTCACGTCTCCCCAGACTAGCCTTAAGGGCAAGTCTTTGTTGTCGCCTGTTTTGGTGGCGGCAAGAGAGCGTTATTGCTAGTGTTGCTCTAATCATAATAATAATCATTGGTAATTGTTTATAAACCACACTTCAGCTAAAGTCCCTGGATAAATGTATGCCGAAAGAATAACCAAGCAGTCAAAATTAACGAAACAGGTAAAGCGCAAAAATCAACACAACAATGAGCAGAACAACAGTCACCAGAATTAAAATACTGAATCTGAAAAAACAATTTAAAAGAAGTTTCTAGGAAACTGCAGATGTGAAGCATTTTGAACTCCATGAGAGAAAATCATGCTTTTTTTAAAAAAAATCACTCCACTGGTTGGCATGTCTGAGCAGAGCTTGGAAAAGCTCCTTTTTTTGGGGACTGCAGATCCCCTTGCCCTCGTGGCCACTGGGGAAGTCCAGGGCCGCTGGTGGATTTGTGTGTGTGCAGAGGGGTCGCCCCTCCTCTGACCCAGTGGCCTGGCTCCTCATCCTGAAATCCAAACAACAACCTTGGAGAGCCCGCCATGTGAAAACAAGGGGGGTGTAACTTGTGCCTGCTGCGGAGGATGGCGGCTTTCTGGAATGGTGCTGGTCCCCCTCGTTCCTCTCCCATAACCAGAATGAGTTTTCAAGGCACATTTGCTGTCAGTGTTAGGAATCTGCAGGGGTGCGATTGTCTAAAAAATTACCTCCCATGCTGTACCGTGTGGGCAAACAGAGCTTTGGATCACCTATTGCAGGGCGTGTAAGGCAGGTCTCCTCTCGCTTTTACCTACACAGTCCTCACCCCCTGCTGGCAATTGAATTGTCTGTTGGTTTGGGGCTTTGTCTTCTGGGAAGAGATCATAGCTCTGCTGAGTTGCGCTTCATCAGTATAGAGACAAGCCACCTTTCCATATCCTGGATCATGCTGGAGATATTTGTCCTTTCGGTGTGGTGTGAACAGTTGCCCCTGCAGTGACAAGCCACACATTGAGAAGCCCTGTCGTGCGTTGTGTTGCAGCAGGTTCCAGCCTTTGTGCCTGTGTAAGGCATATGTTCTACGTGGATGTGTCCAGCATTAAAGCCCCAAATATTACAGGAGATTCTATTTATTTTTATTTTATTTATTTATTAGATTTATATCCCGCCCTTTTAGACAGAGTCTACTCCGGGCGGGTTCCATTAAACATTGTAATCTAAAACAGTTAAAAACAATTCAAAACAATATTGATTGGTAATGCTTAATAATGCTCAAGATGGGGAAACAGAAAATTATAATAAAAATAAAATCAAGTATTGACAGGAGGGAAGGCCTGCCTAAAGAGCCAAGTTTTTAATTGGCTCTTAAAAATACCCAGTGAGGGAGCCAGGCGGATCACTGATGGGAGGTTATTCCAGAGCCGAGGGGCCACTGCCGAGAAGGCCCGGTTTCTTGTTCTTTCTTTCCGGGCCTCTCTCGGCGTTAGGCCCCTCAACCGTCCCTCCTGGCTATGGCGAGTGATTCGGGTAGATCTAGATGGGAGAAGGCGATCTGCCAGGATTCTGTCTTGGCATTGTGGGACTTCTAGCTTCAGGCATCTGGAGGACACCCTTATTCTGAGTGATGCAGTCTTACTTTTGAATGGGATGGAGGAGCCCTGATTTCCTCACGTGGGGAACTCGTAACCTGCTTGATAGAAAGGTTCCCTTCCTTCGAAAGAAGAACTCCTTTGAGTCCAACCCTCTGTGTGAAGTTCATTCATTCGAATCTCCCAATTAGATAGCATAGCAAGTTGGGTATGTTTCAAGCTGGCTTTTGTGTCTTCTAATACCGTAAGCTGCCTTGGAACTTTCAGGACAGAGGCAGCATATAAATATTTTAAATAAATAAACATGCTTTCTTCTTTATTTTCCAGAATGCTGCAAGAGACGCAGATGTCAACGGCCTCGAAACTGGAGGAGGCTGAGCACAAAATGCAGGCATTACAAACAGGTTTGCCGCTTCGCCTTCCTGTGACGGGTACCTACGGTGCTAACAGAAGGGAGGGGCAGGTGTGCTCCCGGTTTATCCAAGCACCTCCACCAGCCTTGGGGTTTCTGAATAGCTCGGCATTTTGCAGTTATTTCAGAGTCTCCGCTGATGAAATGATCCTTCTGCAGTTTGAAATAGGTCTAAATTCCTGGTGTCGAAATGGCCAAAACAGAGTGTTTTGGTTGCATTTTTGGAGTTGTTCTCCGCAAAACGGTTGTGATCCTCCCTTCCAAAATTCTCAAGATGTCAGCAGTTGTAGATAGCAAGATTTTTAGGATCTTAGAGGCCAAAACCTAAATCTGTCTTCAAAAAATACCAGTCATTTCCTGCTCCATATATACCGGAGCCAGGCATATAGAAATGGGCATAAAGTGCCAGTTTGGCGGTTCCCAGCCCTGCCTCCTCCGGCAGGCGCCCACTCAGAGGCAGTGCTCCCTGACTTCCCTGCCCCATCCTCTCCAGGCACTGTCTCTGAGTGAGCGCCTGCCAGAGGAGGCAGGGCTGGGAAGCACTGAACGCCTGTTCGTCTGAAGGATGAACCGGTGAACCGGCAGTTCTGTTGCCCATCTCTAGCCGAATACCACTAATCGGAGCCGGCCCCGGGAACACTCGAAGCACCAGTGGCCTCTGGTTGCAGCGTGGAGAGTTTGCATTGTCTTGATGGCCTTTCCCCTTCTTCCTCTTCCTCCTTGTTCCATCATGCCAGAAGCTTGTTTGGGTCTTGCCCACTTATGCTTTACTCTTGCAGCTGGTTGCTTTTCCCCTTTGAAACCAGTATGGGTCCCCAAATGAACTCGCGGTTCGGCTGAAGTAGCGATTCACGTATAAAGGGAATGGGGCCTGCTTAGCTTAGCTTGACTGAGCAGTACAGGATCTAGAAGCTTCCCGTTCCTGAAAGCGATGGTGGCCTAGAGAATCGGGGGGGGGGGGGGGCCTTTATGTTTGTGTGCCTCTGTGTTCGCTAAAGGAAAGAATTTTGAAAAGCTTTTAAGCATGTTTTTTTCTACAGTGTGATTTTGTTTGGTCAGGGAGATGGCTTAATGCAAGATGACTTTGCAGGCAGAGAACAGTTTATTGTTCGATACAGAGTGGCCTTTAAAAAAAAAAAGACATGTGGCTGTTACCATGTCAATAATGCTTCTGTATGTTGCTTTTTTCTTTTCCACTCCTCAGCTTTGGAAAAGACACGAACGGAGTTATTTGACCTGAAGACAAAATACGATGAAGAAACAACAGCAAAGTAAGACTTCTCGCCCTCTTTTGTTTGTTTGTTTGTTTGTTTTAGATAAACGATGCAGATGGTTAATACTCTGCTTTCTTCATTGCACTGGGCAATAGAATCATAGAATAGTGAAGTTGGAAGGGGTCCATAAGGCCATCAAGTCCAACCCCCTGCTCAGTGCAGGAATATAAATCAAAGGATATCTGCCATGTAGTTTAAATTTCTCTTGAATGCCTCCAGCTTTGGAGCGCTCACCACCCCTCGAGGTAATGGGGGTTCCACATAACAGAACATAAACATCTAGAAAAAAAATAGGGTTGATTCTTGAACATGTTTCACGTGAGGCTGATTCTTAAACCCACAACACCATTTAAGAATTAAATATGTGTAAAATTGTACAACCATGTCCTTTTTTCTGCTGTAAGTGGCATTACTTCCAGGGCTCCTAGGCTTTTCATGCATCTTGTGTAAACACAAAAATCACATATGTGTGTGTATGCATGCGGGCAGGGCAGGAGTGGGAATCATGTGGCCTGTGGAGCGAGTCCCCCAAGACCATCTTGCACCCCTCTGAGCATGTGCTTTGTTTTTTCCCCCCCTGGACAAAAGAATTGTTCCCCTTTTTAAAAAAAAATGAAAGTGTTATGTCTCCAGAGGACACATTTCTCTTCTAGAACAACATGTAACTGGTTTATTTGACAACTGGAGAAATTAAGGATTGAACCTGGTGAGCCACAGGCCATCTGCTTGTTGCGCGTGTACTTCCTCATGAACAGCAATCCTTCCAAACTTAAATCAGGGTTCTAGATCACAGCGAAGCCAGGTGGACCTGCGGGGAAGAGAAAGTGTGCAACCCCTGTAATGCAGATGTTGGCCATTGTACTAAGAGAGAATGGATATCCTTCTCTGGGGCTACTGACCCCTCTTCTGGTTGTTTTGCACAGACTCTTTATCTCTGCTGGGGGCCATTTTGCAGGCCCCTCTTCCGTGTATTTCCGTCATTAGCTAGATGAGGGTAGTGGTTTATGCCAGGTTGTTTGCACCCTGAAGGTTCAGGGCTCCATCGATCAAGGTGGTCATTCGGAGCGGTTATCCTATGTTAACTGCCCCATGTACATTGTCTTTATTTACTTATTTATCTTTTGTTTACATTTTTTTTCCTTTCACAACTAGCTGACAAAGCATCTAGCAAATATAAAAGAATAGAAAGCACGAAAGAAACTCTGCAGTGTGGCATAAGCGTTGTTGTGTAAGGAGGTCTGGGACTAGAAGGGGGAGAAGGGTTTCTGGTTTCTGCCCCATTTGCTCCTACCTTGAACTTTCAGCTGAACCAGCAACAGAATGTTCTAGTAGCACCTTAAAAATGAGTGAGTTTCGTTTCGTGTAAACTCTTAGGGATTGCAGCCCACTTCAGCAGATGGTTGCTCCCGATGAAGGACGCTACAGTCCACGAACGCTCGTCATGCCGCTGTAGTCTGTCATTGTTTTTGCCACAAGTGACTGACACAGCTCTCCCTCTCCACCCTGACAGAACAGCTGAATGGCATCCTTGGGATGTGGGGCCTAATGGTCATCTTAGGCCAGGCTTCCCCTATGGGCCACCCTTGAGATGTTCAGTTCCTATGTGGGCTGAGAGCGATGGGAGTAGTTGCCCCTCCCAGGTGTAGGCTGTGATGTTGTGGAAGGCTATGGAAGACTGTACAGAGGGATCACTATGGTTCTACGTCCACCAGCCTTGCTTTATCAGAAGAGGTGATCCTGAGATGTCGTCGTACTGTTTCAGCACTCATGTATATAACAAATCTGCCCCAAAGTGCTTTGGAAGGCATTTTCTGAAAGGAGACTTGTTGCAGACTTCTAAGTTGTACAGGCTGACTTTCTGTGAAAAGGAGAGGTGGATCAGGCAGTTGACTGGCAGCTTCCTCCTGCCCCCTTGTTGTTACTGTTGTTGTTTACATAAAACACTCAGCCTGCTTGCTTCTCTTATTGTGGATCTGCCTGGGGTTAAGTGGTGGAAGACTTCTCCTAGGCTCATTCTAGGAAGTGTGGGCCAAGTAACAATTCTTGCATGAATCGCGATGGGTCTGTTATTTCCTCATGGAGTTGCATAGCACAGAAAGTTGTCAGACCCATTGAGGATTTATTTTTCAACAGACACTGTTTTTCTTTCTGTTGCACTTCAGTGTGTATCTCTGCCGTTTAATTCGTTTTCTAAATATTCTGAGATCTGAAGCAGAAGAAAAGCTCGGCACTTGCCCAGTTACTAACAGTGCTGTGGAGGAGACCCATTTTCTGTAATGAAGATAATCACACTGACGGTATTGCTACTCTCAGTTACCAGATGGCTATTACTTACTTATTGATTCATCACCATTTATACGGGACGTTATGACATGAGGAGCAAACAAGCAAAAAAAGGTCCCCAGCCACAATCTTAACCTGGCTGAGTTCCTTCCCCACTCCCAGGATAAGATTGCAGCCAAGTGGAGGAGGGAATCGGGGGGGGGGGGGGGGGCTAAGAGGCTGCCAAACATTGCAAAGGTAGACTAATAAAGGCAGATGGGATTTGCAAGAAAATATTTTAGTGTTACAGCCTTTTTTGAGTATTGAATATGCTCCTCATCTGCCTTTCAGTTTCTTCTAGAAAATACCTTCTCTGCTTCTGCAAACTTCAGGGATGTTCAAAGCTTTTGGTCCCACCTTTTCCTTCTCAGTGATCCCTAACTTTGGCTCCATTCTTGATGACAAACTGCCATTATAGAGGGGTTGTGATCACCATTATTTTCTTCTCAAAGTGAATAGTTAGAAGTTCGTGTGCATACTGTTTTTTTTTTCCAATAGGGATATGTGCCCCCGAAAGGTTCTTGGTCACGTCTAGGGCAATGAATGTGTTAACGGCCATGTTGAAAATGGCTTTGCAGCATTTCAGCTGGGGTACCAGACTCTGAAATCGACAAGACACCATCCGTAAAGTTTTCCATGTGTAGGCTTGAAATAAAATGCAATTAAGCCTTTATGTGCCGAACAAGGATCCATTGATGACTACAGCTGGTCTTTGTTTTCTTCTGTCACAGAGTGTGGGAGGTAAAAAGTGCTCCTCTTCATGTTTATTAATGCAGGATTCCTGAGACAAATGGCAAGCACAGTTTAACGTTTGTTGGGGCACGGAGGGGCTTGCCAAAACAGTTGTGTAAGAGGATTTCAAGGTCTTCGGATTGCGGCTGCTCCCCGGGTTAAATAAATGGATGGCGGCGTAGCCTGTTTCTCTTCAAGAGGGGAGCCGAGCAGGAAAGGAGGGAGGGAGGAGCAGCAGAAATGCCGAACTGGAGGAGTTCGGCAGGAGAAGAGAAGTCTTGGCAGTGAGTTGAGGGGATGCAATTGGGCAAGGAGAGGCATGGCTGTGGCTGTTATTTTTTGGAAGGCACAATGATTGTGGAGGAAACACCTCTACTTCCTCTGGGGTAGAGCACCTGCTTTGCTTACAAGCAGGAGGTTCCAAGTAGAACCCTTGGCCTCTCCAGTTAGAAGGACTGGCAGCTGCGAGGGCAGTGACCTCTCTCTTTGCCCGAGCCCCTGCGAATCAGAGCAGATCGCCCAAGACGTGGACAGGACAGTTGGACCTAGTGGGGCTTAAAGAAGACTTCCATCACTATGTGCTCCTGTGCATTCAGATTGCGATGGCTGTCGGTTGCTGCCCTGATGTCCCCGTGGGAGAGCCCTGATGTCGTCTCCATTGGCACTCTGCCTGCATTTCTGAAATCTGCCGTCCAAGATATGCTAGCCTTGCTTCAGAGATATGAAGGGTTGAAACAGAGTCATTGGAAGGCTGAGGAGCACTGGGTCCAGGATGCAGTGAAGAACATCACTTCCAAATTGTGGGAAAGTGTGGCCAAGGAGCCTGGCTATCCTTCCTGTCCAGAGTAGACAGCTTGTTTGTGTGTTGTGTGCCTTTAATTTACTTTCTGTAAGACGAGTACAGTGGACGCTATTTATTTCAGCCATCCTCCGGAAGGAGCTTTTCAAAATCAGGTTCCATAGGTCACGGGTGGGGAGGAGGTTGTTAAATCATGGTCCCGTGGTGGTGGGCCACTGACCAGTCCCTGGAGGGCTGCCCAGTAGTGTTTCATAGTTGGGATACTTCTGAAGAAAGGACACACACTCAGAATCACTTAATGCAGATTAGTTATGCTTTAGTGTTTGGAAATTCTGACACTGCCTATTTGCCTTGCAAATTTAAAGCACATTGGCAGACCGGAGGGATAAACACGGAAACCACCATGAGAGACTGAAGGCAGCTCCCTCCCTCCCGACCCTTGAAGCCATCTTCTGCTCATGCATGGGTGCTTTGGGCTGGCCCTCCACTTTTTCCCCTCTTGCCTGCAGGATATCTCTTGCCTTGCGGACCAGAGGGATCAAGGGGAGTTTTACGGCGAAGTTCAGCGCAAGAAAAATGAACTAGAGTTGTAGGAGTGCAAACAACTGCTAACTCTTAGCAGGATAGGGAATCATTCTGACTTTATCGCTTGGGGGAATTGGTTTTGTTTAAGACAGTTGAGAACATGCCAGGTGGGGAGTGAGTGTGGCTAGTCAATCACAGCAGCACAGATCCAGACAGTTCCTGTTTTTAATCCTCTGCTCCCATTTTGAATGAACAGTAAATTCAGACATGGAGGGTGCATAATCGACCAAAGGCCAGGGGGCAGTCTGGTCCTAGGACACATGCTCCTTGATTTACTTACTACCTGTGGCCTCTTAAGCCTTGCAGACCACAGAAGGCCAGAATGTCAGTTCCTTGCAGGATGCCAGTGTAACATCTTGGATACGACTAGTCAGCCTGTAGTGAAGTTTCCTTCAGTTCTGGAGTGCATCTGCTCAGGAATACCCAATCCACGCTTGAACCCATCTATATTTCGGTCTGGTAGCGCTAATCGTGGCTTTTGTTCAATTCAGTATAGGAATAAGAGCATTGAAAATGAAGTTCAGTATTTGCCCCTGTGGGTAAGATTAACTAAAAACCAATGCAAGTCTTACCAAAAAAGCTTCTGTACAAACAGCCAGAAGTGGTGGCCCAAGGGATAAAATCCTGGGCAGGCGGAAGTGTGTTGCAGAATTTAAAATGGCCCACTTTGGTGCCTGTGTCCTTTTAGCCGGCTGCTCTGCCCATTAAGAATGTGATGCAAAGAGTTATTTCTCCTGAAACAAGCTAGCCGAAAGCCAGCAACTACTTAGGTTTTTAAATGGTTTCTGCCACTGAATGGTAATCTCCATCTGTTTTTCCCATTTGTTACCAGCAGGGCCTTGAGCTCTTCCATCAATGGCAATTCAGATTTATGGCCAGCCCAGCTAAAAGGACCTGGATATATACAATACTGGCCAGGGCGAGATGCATTGAGTTCAGGGGGGATGCACAGAATCACAAAACCATAGAGTTGGAAGGCATCTGTAAGGTCATTGATCCTCCTCACTTAACATAGCAAATGCTACGGCACTGTTTCTAATAGGTGGCCATCCAGCCTCTTCCTCAAGATCCCTAATTAATTAATTAATGATTAATTAAACAACCTGTCAAACAGCTCACAGGAAGTCCCTTTTCTTACACTATCAACCTGTTGATTCTGATCCCATGTCTCAAGCAACAGAAAACAAATGTGCCCCAGTGTTCGTCTGTCAGCTCTTTGAAGACGACAACCCTAATGATCTGCTCCTCCAAGCCATTCATCAGTTCTACTTCAGACAGCATTCTAGTCTGGGCGTCCCTCCTTTAATTATGGAATACCGAGTTATTATCTTACTAAATTCTGAGCTAAGAAACGTCAGAGTGACGAGACTTCAAACAGTGGCTTTCTTGGATTAAATCTCACATTTTTGGGTTTTTTTCCCCCTGAATATTGAATTTTGTTCTTTGATAATTCAAGAGCTTATGAAGGGTGGTTGTGGCAGGTTTGTGAAAAGATGAACTTTAGATATCATAACACTTCTGCAATTCTTGAGCAGAGTTTCATCTTTTAATTTCTGGATTGCTTGCAGCAGATTCACAACACGAGGGGGTGGGGACATGGTGTGGCCTTGTGCATGACCCAAAGACAAGGACAGGTGGTAAGTCGGTTAGACCAGGGGTCCCCAACCCCCAGTCCACGGCCCGTGCCGGTCCGTGGGCTTCCCAGGACTGGGATGCAGAGACGGATCTCCGCCCCCGTGCCTGCATGCACAGTGGGTGTGTCACGCTCACGGGGGGGCGTGCCGCGCTCACGGATGGGCGTGTCACACTCGCGGGGGTTGACACGCTCGTGTGCCCCCGAGCACGAAACCTGCCCTCCCCAACCGGTCCACGGTTCCAAAAAGGTTGGGGACCGCTGTAGACCACTAAAACCCATAAAGAAATTCTTGCTTTTGGATCATATCGCCTTCATGAGGTTAGACATCCCTTGTCTGTAGATGGAGCAGGAAAAAAAATCCAAAAATTATGGATAGATGTCTCTTCCAGTTGCAAACTCAAGGTAGCAAAGCCAAGCCATGAGTTTTGGTTTTAAATTCCACCTCTGGCAACGTTGATTGAATTGCCCAAAACCTGCCAGGCAGCCTGAGCTTTGGAGCAAACTTTAAAGATTCCCCCTTTTATCAGTCCCACTATAGTCAAATGCTTTCTTAGCGGACGGTTCTCTTTCTTCTCACCTTCCTGACGTGGGTTCCTTTTAATCTTAGAATAATCTTAAAACTGCAGAGCTGGAAGGGACCCTAAGGATCATCAAGGCCAGCCCCGGTCAAGGAGGCACCGTGGGGGGAATTGAACTCCCAACCTCTGGCTCCACAGCCAGAGACCTAAACCATAGAACTGTCCAGCAGTTCATTTTCATAGTTTGAAAAACTTTGGGTTTTTTTTTTCTTTAAGGTTGTAAACTGGTTTTTTGGGACCTGAGAGCACATGCCTGTTTCTGTTGTCAGAGTGTTTCATTTGAAAGGTCTGGGGTAGTGGCATGAATGCGGCATATGTAGTGTACAGAGCAATCAAGCCAAGACAGCCCTCCCAGGCCTGCAGCATGCTTGCCCATCGGACAGTGATAATCTACTGTCGCGTTATGTACATTAATTATCCTTCGCAACCTAGACCTGTGATTAGACTCTGCCTGCCCCCCCACCCGAAGATGCTGCCAGTTGTTGCTCCATACAGTGTAGTCAGGTAGGTGTATGGCAGCCGTAGCACGAAAACCTTTGACCAGCAGCATCATCACCTTGCCTGCGTCTCGGCACTGCTTCCAATGCTGTTCGGCTGCTCTGATCCTATGACAACAGTGCTGTGAAGCTTAAATTTCACTCCTCTTCTAAGACCAAAATTGGGGGGGGGGGGTGAGAGAAATGATGACCCCCTCAGTCACTCTGCAGAAGGGTTCCCATGCCCGTGTTGCCAACACACAAACCGTGCTTCCCAGAAAGTGGATTGAACGCTGCCCCAACAGCTGGCTGGCTCAGCAGCGGGAGAGTTCCCTGCACACCAGCCTTCGAAAAAGGGAAAGTTTCCTCTCCGAGCGAAAGGGAGGGAGATAATTGAACCCTTTGATTTGTTTCACGGTTTGTTTGCCCTTTCGTTCTTTTCCCGAGGTGCTGTTTGTTGTGGAAGGTCTCCCAATTGCCAGAGAGATGGTGGGGCGTCTCATCGCTCCCCCGCCAGCGCTCCTTTCAGCCTGAGCTGTGGACTGTGGCAAGCCTCCGACATGCATTTTTAATGCAGAACTTTATACCCCGGCCCTTGCCGCTCGGCAGCGGGACCCTCTCTGGAGCTTTCAGATTTAATGCTCTGGTGAACAAAGCACAGGCTCAGGGCGGTCGGCATCAGCCGGCATTAACCCCTCCTCTGCCCAGCGTGGAGCAGCTGATTTCCCCACAGAGCGCGGCACAGAACGGCTTTTTGTGTGGTTGGCTGTTTTAATTATCCTTTCCCGCAAAGCAGAATTGCACCAGCTTGATGCCTTCATTTACTGATGCTCTCCGATATAGATTTATTGTTCAGATTTAGGTCTCGCTCAGATTCTGGTAGCGGCAACCTTGTCGTCTCTGGAGCCTTTCCTTCCGGCTGGCCAGTTCTTCTCAGGTCCCTCTTTGATTTCCCTCTCCCCACCTAGCCCCACCTCTCTGATCTTTAGGATATAAAGGACTTGGTCCTGGGCTGAATGTGCTCATACCACGTTCAGCTGCCTTAGACCTATTTAACACCAGTGGTCCATGCAACTCCAGGGTGCCTACCCTCCCTGACCTCCACCAACCCCAAGGCTGCAAGCCAAGAGGACCCTTTCCTGGCCCATCCGGTTTCTGCGTGTCTCCTCTGGCACCACCTGCTTGGCCATTAAACTGATGTCCATGAAGTCCATGGAGCTTCTTTAGATAGGAGTGGCTCCCCCATCATTCCCTCTGGCGAGGATCAGGAATCCTTATCACGGTGAAAAGCAACCTTCTGGGGTTCTTCCCTCCTCCTTCCTTTTCTTCGCTGCTTGCTTACCACTGCATTTGATGAAGCATCAGGACCTCTAGCCTTAACAGTTTTTCAGGCGGTGACTGCAGCGCCGGTCTGTTGCAATAGAAACAACAGCCCTTATGTCTTTTTGAATCCTGCTGGGACTTCGGGTGGAATGTATCCTCTGTTGATGGGGTCAAGGTTGCTTTAGATACTTTCTGATACCTTGAGCACAGGTGAGGCCTTCTGTCCACCCACATCCCTGATTAAAATTAGCAGCACAAAAAGATCACATTCTTGATCGGTGCCAAGAGCACGCCGTGCGTCTTTGCAACCCCTGAAAAGGCATGTGAAGAGCCACAACTAAATGCTTCGATGCACAGAAGAGATTACTTCCAAATGCCATGGTGTGGAGGGGTAATCGGTCATCACAGCAAGTAATTTTGGATGACAGGCTTGTGGCAAACCTATCATGTGGCTTAACCCAGAATCTATTTTAGACTCCAGAGCTCACCCTTAGTATATCTATAGTGGAGAAGACCTCTTTAAATAGCGGTCATTTACAGAGAGATAACCGTGCTAATTCTGTTTCAGCATGGTGACACAATTAAAAGGGGAGGAGTGGGAAAAGAAAGGGAGGAAAAGCAAAATACAAAATGTTAAAGTGCCTTAAAATCTAACAGATCAGTTTCCAAAGGAGCTTTCAGGATCAAATCCGCTTCCTCAGACACATCAAATGCTCTTACTAGGTTATCTGTATTTATGCTTACCCATGCGGTAGGGTCGGGATTGTGACTGGGTTATGGCACAGACAAAAGATACTGTAGTGTCAATTTGTCAGTAACAAAGGAGGGGGACTATGAAGATTTAATTACCTAAAATTGTGGGCCATAAGAATTACAGAAGGGAATTTAAGAGGGAAATAGTGCAGATAGGCTGTGTACAAATTCCAATGTATCTCCAAGGGCTTAAACGAAGATCGCGGCTTCTTATTGTGCTACAGATATTAATTAGTACGTTTTGTGTAAGACTTTACATATATAAAATAGTAACCTCCCTTGACATACTCTGGCTTCTGCTCTGGAAACAATTCTTCATATTTCTGTGACAGCCAAATCTACCTGGGAAGCAGCTATTCACCATGGCTCGGGCTGGGAGTTTTAAGTCACGTAATTCATGAGAGTCCCATTCCTGCATAAAAGATGCATGGTCACTCTGTTGTCTGCATCCTCACCCAGTCATGATCCCCCTCCATCATGGGAGCAGTTGTAGTGTGAGCGCTCCATGTGTCCGAGGAAGTGGATTTCAATTTATAAAAGTTCAGATGGAAACTAACCTGTTGTTTTTTCAGTTCCCAAACATTTTGTCCTTGTGTTTTTTTAAATTTCTCTTCCCTCTCTCTGTCTGTCTGTCTCTCTCTCTCTCTGTCACACACACACACACACACACACACTTTAATTTTGTCAGCATTTAAATAACAGAAGACGAAGACCGTTGTAAACCAGAACCTTATGGTACAAAGATACGGAAGGATTGGCCCTTGTGCAGTTGTTGGACTCCTTCTCACATCATCCCTAGTTAACCTAGTCAGTGGAGGATAATGGAAGTTGTCCTGTAACAAGATCCAGGGGTTGCGTTCTCCTCTTTCCTGTTGTCATGCTAGCCACCATCCCTTGCCTGGTGCTTCTAGGCAGCTCCCTCCATCCCAGCCAGCTTGATCACTGGAAGCTGTAGATTTTCTCCCTCCTTCATCTCTGCCCAGCCTACCTCACTGGGCTGGCACTCCCACCAGCATGGCATTGTACTCTGCCTTGAATTATTTTAGCAGAAAGAGGCAACATACATCCCATTTACGGTTTCTAGAGTTTGCACAATTGATTCCCTGATATTTGTTGTTGTTTAGTCGTTAAGTCGTGTCCGACACTTCATGACCCCATGGACCAGAGCACGCCAGGCCCTCCTGTCTTCCACTGCCTCCCGGAGTTGGGTCAAATTCAAATTCCCTTGATATGGACTGTTCCAAAATTAACAAGAGGTTTTCCAGGTCAGGGGTGATCTCTAGGCAAGCATCGGTACCTCTTGATCGGAGAAGCCAATCCCCGACTCACCGCACTGCCATCCTGTCACATACTACCTTTTGCTACCACCCGGCACTGAATACTGCGCTAGGCACGTTCTTTGTTTCAGCTTCTGCCATCTACATCCACTGGCATAGCTAATGAAGGCTCCAGGGATCCTTCAGCATTCCTTTCGAAATAATCCTTGGTGTTGCTTCTTCTTGCCACTCTACTAATGTGTTAACAAACGCAGTTGGGAGAAAGAGCTCCTACATCTGTAAAAGCGAACATCCACCATGGGAAAAGGAGTCTTGCTCACTTAAAATGTGATAGAGAGAGATGTTAGCGGCGGAGAGTCAGACTTGGATACAAAAGAGGCAGAGGTGTTAATGGCACTCAGCGCAGTATTCCTACTTCAGGAGTGTTTAAAGTGTTTGCCTTGAGCCCTTTTGGATCTCACACACGCACAACTTGAGTTTAACACGATGGCACAGAAATACATTTACACGTCTTGAAATCATAGGCTAGGCCCCACTCCTTTGCTAGAAAGTTTCACCCTAGAACCATGAGGTTGAAGAAGAAAGTACCAGCCAGGGAGAGGAGTCTTAACAAAAGGCAGCCAGTTTCTCTCGAAGAGAAGATTTCTCCAGAAGCTCCTTTGAGGCCCACATGCAGGGTCAGGGTCAAGTATTCACTTAGGTCAGGAGAAGGCAGGCTTTTGAAGATGGCAACAGAATGAGAAAGAAGCATGCTTCCTGCCCCCGTGGATCTCCGCTGGCGAATCTCTCTTCTCTACTGAGCCCAACTCCTCACCTGCATAACCCCTGTCAGGATTCTGCTGCTCGGTCATAGTGTGTTGGGAGAGTGGGATGGGAATTCTGGAAACTGATTTTATATATCCTAATAGATCACCCAAACACACATAGTCACACGACATTGCTTGTTGGGTCATCCTTTGATTCAGCTCCTCATCAGCTTTGATATAACGAAGTATTTGCTTTTGAGTCCTAAACGTACTATTATGAATAAGGTGGTTTGGTTGGTTGGTTGCGTGTTTAAGTATTTGCCTGCAGAGCCTAAGGAGTGACACAAGGAAGGTCTCTGGGTCCCTCTCTGGCCATTGTGTTCACAAGGGGAGGATTCATCCTCTTCTCAGCTGACTGGCTGATGAACACCAGGAACGTTAAACATTCTTCATGTCTAGAATGCCATGTGCCCTAGTTACAGCCCTGCATCTACATATTTACTGGATTCATAGATCAATGCATTGATCTGATTAATCAGCTCTTACTTGGGTGAGTGCCCTGCTTAAAATAACATCATCCAGGTCCTTTGACTTAAATAAGTCCGTGTTCTCAGGAGTCCTTTGAGACGACATGTTGTTGTATTCAACTGCAGGCCGTTTTGAATTGATGTTTAGCGGGACTGCCTCCCAAACGTGTAATTCCTGGGCAATCCCGAAGTCTTTTGGTTTGTTTAAAGCCGTAGCAAACTGATCTTGTTTAAAATTATAACAGCAGTTGCATATGAGGCAATATAATAATTAAGCAAACACGTTAATTTTGCCCCATTAAAACGGGAGGCACCAAATAATTATGTAGTGCTGGGTGGGGGGCTGCGGTGAAGAAGAGTGAGCCTTGAACAATGGACTCTTTTTTTATTGTTGTTTAGATAGCATGTTAGAATATCACTTCAACATGTGCTTCTTGTCTACAGGCTGGGTTTTGTTTTTTCCAGCACAGGGAAAATTAACAGTGGACTGAGCGGCCAAGGCTTCTCGGAAGGTGGTTCTGTATTGGTTCCTGATTTGCTCCATGTTGCTGTGTTTGGCTGCTGAATGGTTACGATGGCAGCGGCCGCGGCGGGGGGGGGGGGGGGTAGTGCCTTTGAGGTTTGGTTCTACCAAGGACACGTTCAAGACTTGTCCCACCAGGGAGTTTGACTCTCTGTGGCAAAGCCTATGCCAGAGGACTGGGCTGTAGGCCTCCCAAATTGAAACCCCTGTTTTAGAGGTATTCCCGTGTCTGCTGGAGGGAGGGGAGGGGAGTTATTTACTATTTATTGAAAATATTTATTGCCTGCCTTTGTCCCCCCCCCCCCCAGCAGGAGCCCCAAACAATATAAAAACTGGAGAGGGGACAGCAGCCCCCCCTCCCTTTAAGGAGCCAGTTACTGAAAAGAAGCCTGTCTGAAGAGAAAGGTCTTTGCCTGTCTGTGGAGGAACAGCCAAGACGGGGCCAGCCTGGCCTCCGGTGGGAGGGAGTTCCCAAGTCTGGGAGGAGCCACAGAGAAGGCCCTTCCTTACGTACCTGCAAGAGTAGGATGCGGTCCCTTTCAGGTAGTTTGGACCCAAGTCATTGAGGCTGAGTGTGGGGAGGTAGCAGCGGCCAGGTCAAGCCTTTGGCTGTACCAAGGGCATGAATCCCAACTTGTACCCCGAAATTGTGAAAAGCTGTCCATCTCCTTTACTCTGTCCTCTCCCTGCTTTGTTGTGATTTCTGGTGAATGTCAATCTTTTATTTAAGTGAAGTATAGAACTCCCCAGTATCAATGGCAGGTAGGTTTTATGTGCAGAAACACGGCCTGAAGTACATAATGTTTTAGTGGTGCATATTTGTAAGCTCTTGTGGCTCCGCAGTAATAGTTATTCAGAGCAATAAAAGGAACCAAATGACAAGGGGACAATGTTTTCCCCCTTACCAAAATGTTACTCTGTCCAACTATTAAAACAGAAATGTTCGCTCTTTGATATGGTTCAGATATATTCACTGTAGGGTTTCGGTTCTTCTCTATATAACGAATGCAGTAGCCTTCTTCTTGAAAATCTTCTGTGCCTAGAAAGTGCCGTAGGCAAGATGCTGCTATGTTAAGTTTCCGCAACATATTGCGGCCTTAAGTAGGTGGCCTGACCTTTGTAGGTGGCCTGACCATAGATTCTAGGTAGATAAAAAGATAGGATTTGTTCACAGTGTGCAAAATTTAACTGAAACAACTGACCCAAGACATAGCCGTGGTCTCTGTCTTAATAAAAATCATGTGCCATCAAGTCAATGCTGACTTGCGCCAACTCTTTGCAGGGTTTTCCAGGTAGAGAGTACTCAGAAATAGTTCACCATTCCCTTCTTCTGGAGGTGCCCTGGGACTGTGCAGCTTGTCCTAGGCCACACAGGGTGGTTTTTCTCTCTGGGGATGCACGGTGGGGAACTGAACTCCCAATCTCTGGCTCCACAGTCAGATAACTTAAAAGAACTTTAAAATAGGAATAAGAGCGAAAGGAGGTACTCCTCAGATCAGATGGATAGTGTTCTTTCTCCACCAGCAGGCCACCCCTCATGACTTCTGCAACTCGGAAATAGTTGGTGTTAAGTTTTGGACTACAGATCCCAGAAAACGCTCGTCAGCATGACCCTGTCTCGGCTGCAAGAGAGACATAAAGGCAACGGGCCTTTGTTTCATTGCTTTTTGCTTCTATACTGCCTTTCTTCCAATGCAAAGAGACCCGAGGTGGGTCACAGAATACAGTACTGAAGAAAACAAATACAAAACAGCAGCAACAGCAACAAGACAAATACAATGCTGACTTGGCAACTTGAAGAATTTATTGCTCATTTAGGAAATGTTTCAAAACACTTCAAAAACACATGTGGAAAAAAGCAGTAAGATGTGCAACCTCCTGTAATAAAACCTCTTCCTTAACTGTCCAGTTCAGGTCTTAGAAGCCTATCTAAAACGAAAGGTGGCAGAAGGACAACAGGAAGGGGCCCAGCCTGCCTTCCTGAAGGAGGGTGTTCCATCATGGCCTGGGTGCAATAGCTGGAGGGACCATCTCTTGCATTCTCACTAAATGAGCCCATGGGGAGCCGGGTGGAAAATGGCCAGGGAGCCTTCTACTGCACAATGGTGGCACAGAGAGGATCTGATCCTTCAGACAGCATGAGCCCAAGCCACATAGGGCCATAGTCAGCCCTTTGACCTGGACCCACAGACAGACTGGCAGCTGGTGAAGCCCCCAGTTTTGCTGTGTTGTTTTGGATCGACGGAAATTTCCAAACCCACTGGCTTGTTCTTTTCATTCCATTCCTCTGTGGTAAACGAAACATCGTTTACCATGATTCTTTTTGAATTGTGTGCGCACACCCCTGATAATTGTGGCAGGAGTGCTTTGTGGACCAGGGAGGAAGGGGTGGAAAGTTACACTTTGGTTGAGACTACAAACACCATTTCAGCCACTTTCTGCTCTCACTTTTGCTCCCAAGGACCTTAAATGTAAACTATCTGTGAATTTGACAGTTGTAGAATTGCGTAGTGAGAGACCTCCTTCTCTGTGTGTCTTTAAGCCAATGCCTTCTGCAGCTTTCCTAAGCTTATTGCACCCTATCTGGTGGCAGTGTATTTCCCATACCATGTGTATTTGTAGAGAACATGTTCACAATAGTTCTTAACCATAACAACCTCATTGATCCTTTGAGCTCAGAGCCAGCTTATCCCTGAAGACTAGATGCCAGGGTGAAACATAATGACATGTGGGCGGCTGCTGTTGGGGAGTATCATTCTGTACTGGATCCATCTGGGCAGTCCTTTTACATTCTGCTTCAGAGTACGTTGGTAGAGCATCTGAGCATTTTCTCTGCATCTTCTGCACAGGATCCAGAAATGTTTCAGGATAGGATATATTCTGTACAAATCTGCATATTTCAAATGATAGTGCTGCTTCATCATCTCTGAATCACACACATGAGTACTTCTGTGCCTGGGCAAAACCCTCTTGGTAACATTCTAGAGCGTTGCCCCTCCCTTCTCCAATATCCTCCTCCACCCAACGGTTATTCCTTCAGTTCCCTTCTAACCATCACTGGTGCAGCTTCTTGGGAACATCTGGAGATCACTGGTTCCGTGCAAGACTGTATATAGCTTTGTTACTTTTCTTATTTACTTATCTTCTTTTCATAGCTAATCTGTTTATATTTTTCAGCTTAAAAAAAATAGAAATAGTTAGTAATTGCTGGTAATCTTTGTGTTTATGGCCCCAAATGAACCGTTCAAATATTGCATATCTTGCGGCACCAAGATTCCAATTTCTCAGAGTCCTGTTAATTGCCTCTATTGCCTGGGTGAAGGCCATCAGGCTCAAAACTGCAAAATTTGCCAGAATTTTAGAAGAGTAGCACTGAAAAGAGACAGTCTCATTAAAATCTTTTTCCTGTGGGAACAATTGTTGAAGGCCATTGATTCCATTTTGAAAGAAGAGACTTCAGTGTCAGCTTTAGCTCTTTGCAAGACTCCGTCGAAAAGTCTAATAATGGTATCTGTCCAGGCAGGTCAGCAAGAAACCATTCAGAACAAGACACCAGAAACGGCTCAGGCCAAAGTGAATGCCAAAGCCTGCTGAGTGGGTTCTAAGTAAAGACGTGCCTAAGTTGCATCAGGTGATATCAAAATCATTGAATCGATTAACATTGAAGAAGAAGAAAAAGGCTTCAGAATTGGATCAGTCTAGATCTAAAAAGTTAAAGAAAAAAGACAAAAAATCATGAGCGTCTGTGGTAGTTCATCCCTCCACAAAGAAAACTTGACTTGAAAGTTCTCAACAGTCTAGTACTTCATATTATGGAGTTAATACCTTGCTCCCAACAACTGTTCTACCCTAGTTCGTTTTCACAACACATGGCACTCTATGGCCACTAACCAATGAGTACTTATTATCATAACTCATGATTATGCTCTTGAATTCAGAACAGTTCCACAGTCCTGTTGGCCTTTTTCAATCAACAGCACTGTCAAGTTCTAGAATAAGAAAGAGCAACAATACTCTGCAAAGATATGATTGTAGCAGTTCCTCAAAATTTCAAAAACAACCTGTTTTACTCCCAGTATTTCACAGTACCAAAAAAGAATGGAGGTTTACATCCAGTTCTGGACTTGAGGAAAGTCAACAGTTATATCAACACAAAACAAGTTTAGGATGGTGATACTTTGAAATGTTTTGCCACTACTCAAAGAAGGAGACTGGCTTGCAGTTCTGAATTTGAAATATGCTTATTTTCATATTTCAGTTAGATCAGACCAACATCGAGTCCTTTGTTTTTGCTTTGGGACATCAAATTTGCAAGGTCAAGGTCTTGGACTCTCCTTAGCACCCATAGTCTTTACAAAATTTATGGCACCTGGGTCAGCATATTTGAGACTCAGAAGAATAAATATATTCCCCTGTATAGATGATTATTTAATGGTGGTGAATTCAAAGGTAGAATTAGAAAATAATGTAAGGATGACTAGAATTACTGTCAGATCTTGGATTAAGAGTCAATATGAAAAAAATCATGTCTTCAGTTTACAAATACTATTGGATACATTGGTGTTATTTTGAACTCAGTAAAAAGGATAGCATTTCTCCTGGAGGAGTGAGCAGAATAATTTCCATTGCTTCTAAATTCAAGCCAGAAGAATTATTGTTCACAGTGTTCATAAGCTATTCGGTCTAATGGCATAGACTACAGTGTTGGTAGTTCACACTAGAGACAGGAGGCAACCTCTTCAGGCATGGTTCCTGTCATCTTTTGACAGTATGAAGGACAATATTCAGAAAAAGTTAACAGTAACAGGAGAGCTAGCACTTCAACCTCGATGGTGGCAGGAAAGACCCAGTTCAGAGATGGTCATGCCATTCAGAACATTTCATCCATCTGTAATAACAGTGACAGATGCCAGTTTATTAGGATGGGGTGCTCATTGTCAAGGGAAAGAGATACATGCTCCTTGGTCTCTAAAAGAAAAGACTCGGCATATAAATCAACTAGAGATGTTGGCTGTTTTCAAGGCTCCGAATGCTTTTGAGTCCATCGTAGTGGGAAGAGTGGTACAGGTGGTGGCAAACAAAACCACCACAATGTACTGTAGAAACAAACAAGGCAAAACTGCATTTGATGGCCTTGCTGTTGTTGACAAACCCATCTTTGGGAATGGTGTTTCAAGAGACACATTTACCTTGACTCAATCCACATTTCCCAAGAGGACAATGAAACTGCAAATGCTCTGAGCAGATATCAGATGCAGACTCATGAATGAGAGTTGTCAAACCAACTTTAGAGGTTAATAACACAAAAATGTGGGGGTACCATAAGTAGACCTTGTTGTGAAACAGGAGGACAGCAAATGCAGCGTACACTTTTCATAGGCTGGAAAGGGTAAAAGTTCGATGGGAGATGCGTTTGCTCAAACATGGCCGAAAACTCTTATGTATTTGCTCCTCCATAGAACAGCTGTCCAAATCAAGCAAGAAGGAACAAATGTTATAGTTTACAACCCTATTATTGAAGGCTAAGGAAAATTTAAGGGGACAGGTAGTTCCAAATTTGATAGCTTATCATGAGGGAAGGACCATCATCCTGATGTAGAGAAACTCAGATTAACAACTTGGAGGATTCTCCCTCAATAGTTAAGAGTTTTAAGAGATTCTAGAAAGAAATTAACTAGAAAATATTATTATTACAAGGACATTTAGAATACGCTAATTCTATAAAAGCGTCATACTTACCTGCATCTGTACATTGTGTACTGTGTTTCCTTTTACATCTGACGGAACACGGTCTTTCCCAATCCTCCTTAAAGGTGTATTTATCAGAGATTGTGGCCTATCAAGGTTCAAATTCATAAAAACTGTTTTCTAATTTTAGTAAATGGGTTTTTGAAAGGTTTGAATAGTATCTGCCCAAATATTAAACCACCACCGCATCAGTGGTATTTGTCGATAGTATTAAGCCAGATTACAAAACCTCCATTTAAGCCTATGGCCAAAGCTGATCTGCGTTTTCTAATGTGTAAGACTGTATTTCTCATAGCAGTAACGTCAGCCAGATGAGCAAGTGAATTATCAGCTTTGTGTCGTGATAAGCCTTAGTTACAATTCTATAAAGATAAGATAATATTGTTTATGGATGTATCATTTTTACCTAAGGTACCTTTGCATTTCCATACAAATCGACTGTTGGTTACTCCAATTTTTTTTTCACTTGCCATGATTCATTCATTCATTCATTCATTTAGATTTGATTTGATTTACATTTTTATCCTGCCCAATTAGTAGCAAAGCTACTAGCAAAGCAACAAAACATAGCAATAATAGAAAAGCAATAACAAGCATCAACAGGAAAATAATCCAAATTCCAGGACCATGAAAAGTGTGGTGCTAGGGTGCAATAAACAAGAACGACACGGTCAGTAGGCCAAGAGGGATACATTACATTGCTTTGGGGCAAAGCTACAGAAAGGCTTGGGAGAAGAGCCAGGTCTTAAGTTGCCTGCTAAACCCCAAGAGGGATGGGGGCTAGCTGCACCTCTGGTGGAAGGGAATTCCAAAGTGAAGCAGCCACCACAGAGAAGGCCCAGTTATGGGTAGTAGACTTACGAGCCTTCCTCAGGGTGGCCACTCGGAGCATCCCCATATAAGAGGGATGGGTGGGATGGGCAGATGTTTTGAGGGAGAGGTGCTTAGACAGGTAACAAGGTCCTAAACTGTGAAACTGCTTATGCCAACATAAGCACCTTGAATTCGGCCCAGAAGCATACAGACAGCTAGTGCAGATGGGCCAGGACAGGAGTTATATGGTCATATTGAGATGTTCCGGAGACCAACCTGGCAGCAGTATTTCTGCACCAGCTGCAGCTTCCAAAGCGCCTTCAAGGGCTGGGTCCAACAACACACCAAGATTGTGCACCTGATTCTTCACAGGGAGTGTGACCTCTTTAAGACCAGGCAGACAGCCACCAAGACGATCAAGGGTCCCTCCCAGCAACAGGACCTCCATCTTGTCAGGGTCAGTTTTAACCTGTTAGCCCTTGTTCAGTCCATAACCACAGCCAGGCAGCGCTCCAGGGTCTGCACAGCTTCTGCTGCTGAGGAGGAAAAGGAGAGAGAGAGTTGCGTGTCATCAGCGTACTGATGACAGCGAATTCCAAAACGCCAGATGATCTCTCCCAGCAGTCTCATGTAAATGTTAAACAGCATGGGGGAGATGGTTGACCCCTGTGAGACACCACACTGCAGTATTCAAGGGGTCAATGCATCCTCCCCTACTGAATGTCTGCAACTGTCTAGCCACCATCCTCTCAACCATTTTACCCATGAAGGGAATATTGGCCATGGGATGATAGTTGTTAGAATTGTCCGATGAAAGAGTCGCCTTTTTCAGAATAAGCCTGACCATGGTCTCCTTCAGACAGAGGGGAAGGTACCCCTCCCGTAAGGAGGAATTGATGATCTGACAGGCCCAATCATAATACACCCACCCCTCTGGCAGCCTTGAAGAGCCAAGAGGGACATGGGTCTGATCGAGAGTAGGTAGGCTTAGAACAAAATAATTGATTTATGATTTGGAGTGGACTCTCTACATACCTTAGATGTTAGACATGCCCAGGCCTTCTATGTGGACAAAAGTGCCTTCAGGAAAATGAACAGACTGTTTTTTACAAGAGGAACAAAAATGGGGAGCAGATATAGTTGCAGAGACACTCTTAATTGGGCAGTGAAGGCAATCTCACTACCCTCCGAGCCGGCTAAATGTTCCTTACCAACTTCATTGAAGAGACACTCTACCCAATCCATGGCAGCATCAACAACTTTTTTGCATCTGCAGGATGTTGGAAGGCAGCAACATGGTCTCAACTTATTTCCTTTGTCAACCATTAACGACTGACTATATGTACAGTCTAAATGTTGTCTTCTATATGGGTGTGACTTCCCACCAGCCAGTAAGTGAGCTTGTGCGTCACCCAAGTGTGTGCTTCACAGAGACCATGAAGAAGAAGGACAAGTTACTTGTAACTGTGGTTCTTTGAGTGGTCATCCGTGAATTCACACAACCCACTGTCATGCTAATTACATTTTTTTTTCTGGTGGCAGATAGAGGAAACTGAGGGAGCGACCCTTTGATGGAGCAGGATATGGGAGAAGGGAGAGGCAAAGCTCTAGAATGTTCCCAAGAGGGTTTTGCACAGACATAGGAATACCCGTGTGTGTGTGAATTCACAGATGACCACTCAAAGAACTGCAGTGACAGGGAAGTAAATTGCCGTTGCTAATGCAGTCATAAATCAGGACTTTTAGAAACACCATATGAGTTAATTACAAATATTTGTTAGTCGACCTAAGTTCTTGAGAAAGGAGCTGTAAGCCCATTGTAATGTTTCCAGTATGTGAGATCATCCCTTTCCTTTCCTGTTCTGTCCTCACCCACACCTACCCCGTTGCCACCAGTTCCCTGTCAAGTTTTCTGGCACATTTAAGAGAATGAAGCATGTTTTGATAGTGATTTGCATACCAACTATCTTTTATACATACCCTAAATGCTTTAGATTTCACAGAGATGCCCATAGTTTCAGAAGCTTGCTTGGTACAGATCAGCACAACCTGAAAAATGAGAAAACGTTGTGTTTGCACTCATTCAGTCACTCACACAGAGCCTGAATATTTGAGATACTTGTTTGATTGCCTATACCAAATTTGGAAATAACCCAGTCAGTAATGCGGAAGAAAGAATCAAGAACATTCTTACCATACTGTTGTGGAACCAAATATTGACATTTTTTACAAGTAGCACAAGGAATAGGAAATCCGTAACACACACTGGTTGATTGTGGTGATGTAGCCAGTTAAAATATTTCAGCTAGCTTTTGCTCGCAATACGTTAGTGATCTAATAACTGTGTCGTGCTGGCTGGATAGCCCAGTGGCTTGGGTATCTGGTAGGGGAGCCAGAGGTTGGGAGTTTGATTCTCCACTTTGCCTCCAGGGAAAAGAGCCAGCCTGTGTGACCTTGGGCAAGCTGCACAGTCCCAAGGCACCCCCGGAAGAAAGGAATGGTAATACTGTACCTAGAAAACCCTGGAAAGGCTTGCATTAATTACGATGATGTTGGCACATAATTATTATTAATAAAAAGGTATCAGCCATTTTTGTCTTCAGATTGTGTACAAGGACCAATATTTTTTTCTTTTTTGTCAAAATATTTCCCATCTGATGACGCATAATGCATACCTTCTTCCTGCTTTTTCCTTTCTCTGATCCCTCTTGCCTGCTCAGCCTATGTCTCCTCGTAATTCCAAGCAGTTTAATGGCCTCTGAAGTTAGTATCATGATGGAGCTACAGAAGATTTGGCAAGAGCCAATGTCATGTAGAGATAGAGTATTGGATTAGGACTCAGGAGACAGGGGTGCAAATCCCTGTTTGCCTGTGGAAACTCATGAGTGTGTGTGGCAAAGGTAAAACACTCCTTGAACATCTCATGTACTTCCAAAACCTAATGAGGGTTGCCATAAGTTGGAAGTGATTTGATGGCACATAACACTGATGTACATGTAACCGAGGAGGAAACTCAGTAGAATGAGTTTACGCCCAGTCTCCGTAGAGTGAGACTTTTAGGTGGTCGTGTAAAAGGGTACTGCTGCTCATACAAATGAATCTTGTGTTTGTAACCAAGAAGTTGGGAAATGTTAACATTCTCAAGCATATATCCAAATCTAGTAATAACAGCAGACTATATTTCAGCTGAGTGTACTAACCACGGATCTAGAAACAGTCCTGCAGATGAAGGCAGCAAGGGGCAGTCTAATAATGTTTTTCCTTTGGTAATAAAGGAGTTTATTCGACTATGTGGGTGCTACCCATTAGACCTCCTTCTCATAGGGGAGCAAATAAGCTTGTCTAAATGTCATGATGACTCCAGCAAAGACTCATCAGAAGGGATTCTGGTGTCTCTTACTATCTGCTAAAGAAGTAACTGGTAAAGCCCATTAAAGTAACTGGTGAAAATCAAAGAAAGCCTATTGTACTAAATAACGATTACAGTTTAAGGTCTTTGTCTTTGGTAATGCAACCTGTCCCCCGACATACATACACGTGCTTTTGGTTAATACAACTGACCATGTTACAACACAGTACAGAATATATAACAAACAGGTATTCTTACAGGTTTGAAAAGAGAGCCGGAAATCTTGTTTTTCCAAAGCCTCTTGTTTGGAAGAGTCTGTGACAGCCATCTCTTGCACAGAAGAGTTTGGTACAGTTGGTGGAGGGTTTTTTTTCCCTTTAATGCAGAAGGTGGCTGTTGCTGTTGTTGGTTGATGCTGCTGTTATGTGCCATCAAGTTGGAAATGGCTTTCAAGGACAGTGAGATATTTAAGGAGTGGCTTTACCAGTTCCACTCCCCCAGTCAGTCTCCATGGGTGAGCGGGGATTCAAATCCAGACCTCCTGAGTCCTAATCCATCACAGAAGGTGGCCACCATGTTGAAGTCCCTGATCTTCATTGAGATGGAAAACACTCTAGGGAGTTGAAGCTTGAGCAAAACTGGCTCGTCTGCTCTGTTAATATGTTGTTGGGAAAGTAAAGCCCATTCAGACAAACAAACAAACGAGGGGTGGTTTTACAACAAACTTTTTGCAGACGGGCGAACATAGCTATTCCAGAGTTCGTGAAATAACCAATTTCAGGCTGCCAAGTGCCAGCTCCTGATGCGGCGTTCTCGGCTTTTCAAATGAAAAGAATTGGTCCTTTTGAACATCCCTCTGAATTCTGTTCAAGCTTGCCCAGGGACAGAACATTGCAGCAATTTAATTCATTACTCTACTTACAGGGAGGTTTTTTTTGGGGGGGGGGGGAGTATGGCTGTAATATCTATAATCTCAGTGGGTGTTCAGCTCGCTTAAATGGAAGGGTTCTTTTTCTTTGAAGCTTCCTGACATGTTTCCATAGCTTTCTGAAGTGTACAGGGATGGTTCTCAGGAGAAATGGCCTGCCCGGATGGAACACCTGTCCCCAAACAGCTGGAGGAGCCCTCTGAAGGCGGCTGGGGTTAGCATTACTCTTGTGCAAGGGTGGGAAGAGGTGACTGTCTTTGGATTATTAAAGCAAAAACACAAAGCCAAGAATCCTGTTGGCGTCACACAGCACAAAACAGCAACGGTGCTGGTGGTGTGCATAGTCTTGCAGGCTCTCTGTTGCACACTTGAATATGCCAGGGTTGTGCGGCTGGCGGAACACCTGGATGCTTGCAGGTAGCCAATAAAATATGAAAGCCGCTCGCATGATTGCCCTTAGCGCGCACAGTAAGATTCTGGCCAAAGAGTCAGAAGACATAATCAGTTTTATTCAAATAAGATTTCATGGAGGAAACATACCACAGTCCACAAAAACCTGCGTCAAATACAGTAAAACGTCTTGGTTTTTAAAGTGCCCCAAGACTCTTGTGGGGTGGGTCACCACGAACAATTCCGGGCAGACAGGGCTGCTCCTCTGGTTGCTTCTGGACTTCCACCTCTAGAATCTCCAAGCTCTACAGTGTTATTGCTATTCTGCAACCAGACCGTGCTGGAGCACATAACAGAGCTTGGCTTTTGAGGAGGGCTCTTGCTGATCGGAGAGTTGGCTGGTTATTAAAGGCAGGGCCAGCTCCGTCGTGAGCTGCGTGGCTTGGACCGTGGGTCAGAATGAAGGGTGGACCTTCTCCTTGTCTGCTGCCTGCAGAGCCACCTGTTGCTCCTGTCACAACAGCTCCACAAAGCTGGTGCTGTTGTGGTGTCAGCCGTCATCCACCACCCATTCTGGCTGAGTAGGGTGGCTGCATCACCCGGTGTTTGGCCCAAGGAGAAGCAAGGTTGGCTTCCCCTCTGGAGTGCTTCTTCCTTATTCTGTGTGGCATCACAGTTGAGGTGGCTGAGCAGAGCGGTTGCACTACCACCCTTTGCCACAGTGGCCACAGCCGTTGCTTGTAAATTGGCATAATTTAGAACAAATGATTGCCATTTTTAGATGCTTTTGAAAGTCCAGCCCGTATCAAGTTAATCGGGGGGAAAATGTCATCTGCTGTTCAACCCTAGCTGGGGTTGTTCATCTGTCGCCCAAGGCCCTTCTCTGTGTCACATTCTCCCTGAGCTTATGTGTGGCAGGTTGAGCAACCAACATACAGAAACCACTCTGAGGCACTGGCCCCTGTCCTTGCCTCCTTCTCAGTGGTTTTTGAAAAGAAAAAAACATTTTCTTTCAGCTGGCATGTTCATTTTACTCTGCTTACCTTTAAGGCTGGTTTTCCGCTTGTTAGGATTATGGCTGCACAGTTGTTCTTACGGTAAGATCAAGAAACATTGCAAGCCACTTCAAGGACATTTGATGGAGAAATATCAGCCATAAATGGTAGACGAGAGGGAGCAACATAATCTCAGGGGTTGCCTAGCGGATCTGCCTCATCACATGGGGCCAACTCAGCAGTGCCGTAGACTCTTCTGCATAGGCTCCAGGCCGGCCACTGTGTGGTGTGAGCTTTTTGTGGCCATGACTCTGGCCTCAGATCGTATGCTGTGAACTAGTGGTTGTCCAGTGGAGGGTCACTGTAGTTACTTCAGATGTAATGATCAGAAAGGTGCAGCAGTGCACATCATGTAGCGCCATGCATCTGATTTGTCTGAACCAGATGTTCTCGTAAGAACGTAACAGCCACGAAAATTCTAATTGTAGGACTTGATATTTTTTTAATTGCAGTGTGCAACAAGTTATCTGCTTATGATCTCCTTTAGCAGTCCGTGTCGCCATTGCACAGATGCAGCCCACCGTGCAACAGAATTTCAGAAACCGATCATCTTTGCTCAACCAGAGGCGCTGACAGTCTGACTTAGATCACGGCCTAACAGTCCCTGCTTCTGTCTTTACCCAGGTCTGATGAAATCGAGATGATCATGACGGACCTCGAAAGAGCAAACCAGGTAGGATTCCAAAGCTAAAGCCATTTGTCACAGGAGGCTCCCTTGAAGCCTTGTTATTGTTGTTGTTTCCAGAGGGTTGTTGTTGTTTCCAGAGGGTTGAGGGAGCCTCCGGGGTTCAGCCATAACATCGTGTTTCATCTGTGCAGAAAAGCTTCATGACATCCTTTGGGCGTTGGGGCCAGGATCCAACAATTCCCACTGTTGAACTGCCTTCCTAAAACTGGGAGCAGGCCACACTATCGAGTGCCTATTCCCCCTACTTCGCTTGGAGCAGACGTTCTCGCCACTGGGTTTTGGAGCCTTGATTTCAGACCTTAAGGATGCAGCAATATCACCTTTGCCTCCGTTGCAGTACACGTCCCTGCCGACATGACATTCACAAAGCAAGACCGTTGGTTCACCTGGTCCTGCGCTCTCCTTTTGACGGGCTTGTCTCTGTTAACTTGTCATCAAATTGCATCCGAATCAGCAGCGAACCTAACAGGGTTTTCAAAGTGAGATATGCAAGAAGTGGTCTTACCAGGGCCGCTTCCCAGTGAGTTTCTGTGGCTGAGCGGTCTTTTGAGCACGCCACTCTTATTCGTGATACCAGGCTGGGTACCAGTCTTGATAGGCGTAGTCAGAATTAAAACCAACAGTGAGAATTCGGATACCGGAAGGAATACACCAAATAGAGTGACACATTGTCTCTGGGGTTTTTTAGTTCAGGCGGCATCACAAAATGGCTTTGATCTGTGTCTCCATCACCCCAACGTTCCTCCTTGAAGCCCTCTGAGGAGACAGGAATAGAAACCTCAGCAGGGATGCTGCAAATTAGGCAGGGGAACTTTCAGACCAGGGGTTTCTTTGAGCGGCTGCATTTTAACAGGCCCTTTATGTGCTTAAATATGAAGGAGGCCACTAACAGGACGTTGCTTTGCAAAGTAGGTATAGAAGATGGTGTGACCTTCTCAAAATGATGGAATTAGCATTTGGCTGATTGTGGATTTCGATGCAGATTTCGAGACGTGCCGGGCTGTGTATTTGGAAAGCAGTCCAGGCAGCAGATTGATAGAAAGAGGGACGAGAGGGAAACGGATTTCGGCAGAGATGAGAGAGGGATCCCAAGAATCTTTCCTTTATTTTTTAAAGATCAGCTCCTGCCCTGAATTGTTCCCCTCAGAATGAGTGTGGGAAAGGGCTGTGGAGGTGCTTGTTGGAAACCACAAGGCATGAGGGCGAAAGGGAAGCCGCCCTCCTCCTCCTTCCCGCAAAAGACGATAGCCAGTAAGTGGGGTCTCGGAAAAGCCGTCCCTCCTGCTTGCCCACAGGAGACAACAAAGCCTCTTCCCTGATGCAGCTGTGCTGCAGTTGTGAGACAATCCGGGAGCAGAAAAACCCTCTTCCCTTGCAACCAGGGAAGACGTCCACCCTCATAAGGCTCTCTAGGGCCCTTTTAGATGATGAGTGGCCTGTATTTAGCGCTCAGAGGTGCAGAGATCTAGCTGGATCCAGGGGATCTCCAGGGGATCCGGAGCTGCCAGGGTCGAAGCCCTAGAATCCTAAGCGTAGCAAAGAGCATCTGCATCCATCTTCCCCACGTCAAACTTCTCTGCCCCCCTCCAAGCTGAGAGGCAGTCTTCACTGTAGCTGGGAAAGAAGCAGATTCTTCTTCGTGGCCTCTGTGAATGCACACCATTGGGTTGTTCTGCGCCTGCGCTGAACCTCTCGGAAGTTTCTAGAGCTTAAAGACACGTGATTAGTGGGACGTTCCCCCGTGGAGCGCATGCTCCGCCCATCACTGATCGAGGAGACTGCGAGATGGGAATGCAACGATCATCGTGCTTTATTGATTCAGAGCCTTGCCCCCTCTCGTCCTGCTTCACTCTGGGTACGTGTGCGTGTACAAGAACAAGAAAGAAAGAAAATTATGGAAGAACGAGGCACATCTCCCCCATCTTCTCCCTGAAGAACCCCCATTGTTCTTTCAGGCGCACGAGGGCCGAGGATCTCTTAATTCAGCGTTTACTCATGAGAATTATTCCCACGAGGAATCTTGCGAACCAGCCGGCTTTGGCTGGGAGTACAGAAGGCAATTGAATCAAAGGATTCCATTTCCACTTGCATTCATCCAGCCTGGGAAATTCAGTGGGCCGCAGCATTTGTGTCAGCAGGGGATTCCTTGCTCCTGGCGTTAAATTACTGTCATAATCGCTCAATTATTTCTTTCTTGTACTGTTTAAAATAAAAATCCATCACATTCTGAGTTTCTCTCCTCTTCTCCCCCCCTCCCCCCCACCTCCATTTATTAGGTTGAGTGTTTAGGAAAATCAATTATACTCAGTCGGGCATGAATTGATGAATGTTCATGCAGTAATTGCCAGTTGTTAAACCGAACGTACGCTCTTCCTCTCCCCCCACCCCCACCCCCCACACGTTTCCCCGCCTCCAAAATTTTTTACTCTGCCCGTTTCGTTTCTTTCAGAGGGCAGAGGTGGCTCAAAGAGAAGCCGAATCGTTGAGGGAGCAGCTCTCGTCTGCTAACAAATCTCTGCAGCTGGCTACCCAGATCCAGAAAGCACCCGACGTGGTAAGTGGAGGCCAATGGACCAAACTGTGCCGACGGCTGGAATGCCAGCGTGCAGACCTGGTGTTCTGAGGTGCAGCCGGAATTGGGCTCCTCGGCATTTGCCCGTTCCTTGGCTCTGCCTTCGGGCACAGCTGCCTGTTGTGGTTTGCTTGGGGCAGGACGCGGGGGAGGACGGGCAGGGAAAAGAGCGCGGGCATGAACAACCCACCCTGACTCATGCCAAGGAAGAAGGGAAGGTACGGGCGACTCACTTGTCATGAACTCTCCTTGTGCTTTGTCTTGCCGGTAGAGGGTGGGGGCAGGAGAGGGGCAGACCCAAGGAATATGTGACCCCCTGCTTTATTGCCATATCTTTCATCCATGATTTTATGACCATGCAAAACACATACCAAGTGGTGTCCCAGCTCTTGCTGAGGCAGCGCCTCACCTCCCTTAGCTGTGAACGCGGAATTGAAGTGTAGTCTGTGATGACAATTCTGCGGATAGGAGCGTGGGCTGATGGTGAAAGGCTGGGCCAGCTCTGCCGAGAGCCGTGTGAGCTTGTGGGTCGTGGTGAACCTTCTTCTCATCTGCTGCCTGTAGAGACACCTGTTGTGACAGTCGTTTCTGGTGACGAGTCAGTTGGTGTTGTTTTAGCATGGAAGCTTGTGGATCAATCGTGCGATGGGTCAGGAACCAATATTGATGCACCAGCCCGTTGGAACCGAGGCCTCTTCAGGATCACCCCTTGATGCCCTGAGGGCATGAGATGAGAAGAGAGAGGCTGTCGGTGCCCCCGTGCTCACCACCTGTGTCCACAGTGTTGCCATAAAACAGAAAAGCATTGTGGGTGTCTGTGGAGAGAACTGAGCAGAGCTGGCCGTTTTTTCTTGAGAAGGCCCAGCTGGAAGAAGATGGGATGAAAGATTGTCCAAACTGAGTACCTCTGATTTGAGCAAGGATGAATGAATAGCACAGTACCATCCATTAAGCTGCTCTGAGCACCATGCATGCCAGAAACCCCTCGAGGTGCCTTCAGGGAACCCACTTCAGAGCATTGTGTCAGACTGCTCCAGGACAAGTTCTCTGTAGTCTAGGCTTCAAGGGCATCCCCATGTAAAGAACTCTACAGTAATCTAACTTGCTAAGTCAAGAGATTTCCTAAGCACCCTTTTTATCAGGCATTTCCCCTCTATCTTTCAAAAGCAATCAGAGGACATTTGAGGTGGGGGGCAGATCTTCCTGCCAATTCTTCAGGGTTGCCTGCCTCTACTCTTCGCCTTCACATCTCCTGCTTCAGCCATAATATTTGCCTTGGCGCTCTAATCTTTCACCCGCCACGTTGCCAATGCACGACATGTCTCCTTTGTCTGTTTAGGAGCAGGCCATTGAGGTGTTGACGCGATCTAGTTTGGAAGTCGAACTGGCTGCCAAAGAGCGCGAGATTGCTCAGCTGGTTGAAGATGTCCAGAGACTCCAGGGCAGCCTCACCAAGCTCCGGGAAAACTCCACCAGCCAGATCTCTCAGCTGGAGCAGCAGCTGACCGCCAAGAACAGCACGCTCAAAGTAAGCAGCCTGGAAAAGTGAAGGAATAATTCCCGGGCATGTGACATGTGCACCCGATCCTGGACCAGGTAGCAAATGCATGTCCTCCTGGTGCAGTTTGTCAGAAAACTAGATTAACTCCAGCTCTCTGTGTCTTTTAATATTTATTTATTTATTTATTTATTTATTTCATTTATACCCCGCCTATCTGGTCAATTGTGACCACTCTAGGCGGCTTACAACACACACTAAAAACAATAAACAGATAACATACACATAACATAACATAATTTTCCCAAAGATTATATTTATGTGTGCTTCCCTGTGCTGAGGAAGTGTGTGAAAATTGACCTGTGTGCCGCCTTTAGTAAACTCTGTGTCTGGGATCAGGGCAGGGAGAACATGCAAGGGCCTGGGGGTGGCCGAATAATCTGCTCAAAGTAACGTGTTGCCGTCTGCTCTGCTTTTAAGCAACTGGAAGAAAAACTGAAGGTGCAAGCAGACTATGATGAGGTGAAGAAAGAATTAAAGTAAGTATATCTACCGTTGTAATGAGAGTGCCCTCCCCCCTCCGTCTCTGTAAAATCTGTTGCTTTTAATCTTAGGAACCCCACCTTGCAGCAACCCCATGAAACATGCATCAAAAGCATAGGCTGTATTTGGATGACCTCACAAGTGGATGGGGGTCCCAGGGAATCCAGGTCGAGCAGTCATGAGCATTGCCCCCAAACCTCCACTCGGCTGCTTCTGCTGGGCGGGCGGAACTGAACACTCCAGAGTCTCTCTTTCTCTCCAGGGTCTGTTCAGCGTAGTGACCAAATTAGTAATTCCTCTTTTTTTTCCCTCCTGTCTCTCCTAACGTGCCAGAATCAGACTTGGTTACCAAAAACCCCAGATCTGCTAGAACCTCAGCTTACCATTGTGTCTGAATATGGTCGGTGTGGGTTATGAGTGTATTTGTGATTTTACGCACGTCTAGCTGCCATCGCTGTGCTCCACCGCCTTCCTTGCTCCAAGAAATTTGGACTTCTGAATGCTCTGCGTTTTATCCAAGAGCTTCTCCCATTTTGTGGAGCAGTCGTCGTAATATTTTCACAAGAATCTAAGCTTTGTAGCAAAGTCATTAGTTTTACTATAGCCTATGTAGACTGAAGGCCCATCATCCAGCTGGGGGTGAGGAGAGGTGAGCTGAACGTGCCCTTGCCTCTGTCACAGATTCGGAGTTCGTTCTCTTAAGTGCTGACCCTCTTTTTTGTCACCAGAACAGCAGCGTTGTGCATGTGCACAACACACACACACACACACACACACAGAGGCAGCAAAACAAGAGAGAAAAATCCCATATGAAGAGGGAGAAGTACCCAAATATCCATATGAAGCCAGAGTGTGCTTAGTAGCCACAACTTGAGAGGAGAGAAGACAGAAAACTAGGGTGGAATGGGATATGTTGGAAAAGAGCATGGCCGGCTGCTTGGAACTGTGAACTGGAACCCTTCGCTCTGGAATGTTTTCTTGTAGTCCTGATTCTGTGTCTTCGTTTTTGCAAGCCACCTTATGTATATTTTCTGAAAACTCAGTGGCAGGTAGTATCGCTCCCTCCTGTAAATGAAGAACTGCAAGGGAGCTAGAACTTGCTGGGACTTTCCCTGCCATTTTGTCTCTTTGGTAGGAAAAACTTTGTGTGATAAAGATCGACAGACTAGGCGCTGGCGGATACAAACAATGGCAGACCGTTTTTAAGTCAGCCTGCCCATTGCTCATTAGTGTGTATGGGAGTGGATGCTAAAGCGTGCCCCAGGACTTTGGGATGGGTGTTGTGTTTCCTGAAATGGGCAGATTCGACCTCAGATGTCCTGTTCCCAGCCGTCTGCTTGAGAGGGTGCCGGGAGGCCAAAAGGGTTTGCTCTTCTTAATTAGGAAGTGGAGAGTAAGTGCAAAATGAGTGTCCCTCATGCGGTTGTGATTTCCCAGTGCTTTATAGATCTTAAGAAATATCAAAACAATTGGTTGGCCCCGTCACCCCGCAGCATTTGATTATTAAAATGAAAAATGGCGGTGCTTCATTTTCTTAAGCCCATAATGAGTTGAATCATGCAAAATAATTTGTACCTATTTTCCTCCATATGTGAGCTGGTATATTTTGCATGTATTTATATTCCACATTTCAGGGACCTTACGATGGCTGTGATAGCAGCTCTCTGTTTTTTGCTGTTTTGTTCCATTTTACCCCTTTCCCTTCAAGCATCACCCATATAAATTTATATTGTTTCTGACAGTTTAAAATGTTATATCCTTATTAACCTTTAAATTTATGCTTCAAACGGGCCTGCTGGGATTGCATTACGCCATGATTTAGAGGACATTTGAGAGACTGTTCTTCTCTGATAACTAGTGTGAATAGTTATTCTATATTCATTATCAGATTATATTACTCCGAAGAAAAGTTGTTAAAGTTATCACTTAGGGTGTTCCTGGAGAGCTGAAAATTACAATGTTAATGCTCATTAGCGGAGCTGTTGCAAGAGGACCGAGTGGAAAATAACTCTCTCTTTTTTTTCTGCTTTACAGCATCTTGAAGTCCATGGAGTTTGCAGCATCGGACGGCTCCAGCTCTCAGGTGATGAACTTACCTTGGCTTTTGGCAGGAATAATGCTGGAAAGGGTGATTTTAGAAGCAGGCTTGGAATGAGGAAAGCATTGTATCTCCTTTTAAACACAGCAAGAACCTGTGAGGCTTTTTAGGTAAAGACATCTGGTATAGAAGTTCTGTGTTCAAATCCTTACTCAACCAGGCACTTAACTAGATGCGGTCTGATGTCTCCTTGGTGGAAGGAATGGCTTGGTTCCTTGCAGAGATCCATCTTGGATCTCTGGTTTTCCTGCTTTTTGTTACGTTGCATTGTTTACTGTGTATTTGGTGCTGTTCCTCATCCTTTCCTGTCTCGTTCGGTGAAAATTTCAATAAGAAGACTAGAGCTGGGGCGGGGACAGGCAGTTGATCTTGAGTAAGCTTGCCAGGGTATAAGAGAGAGATGTCAATTTTCTCGGTCGTGCGCAGGAGGTGTGTTGGAGAGAAAATGATCATTGTACCAATAGGCATTTAATCTGTTTGGTGTGTCATTTCACCGTCTTTGAAATGGACAGGGAATGTGGGGGTCCTCTGGCACAGGCTGCCGCCCTCCCCTTAGTGGCTCCAAGGCATGTACAGACAGTCTGGCCTTTCCGTCTTACCTGCAGCTGCCTTACCTGTCCAGATTCTGTGGCTGGAGGTGTTTGTTTTGGTCAGATAAGAGCCAGCAGTCGCCGCCTTGGTCGTGTAGGCAAATTCGACTCCCTTCTGTTCCCCAGAGCAGGCTTTCCCCCTGTTCTCCCCTGTCTCAGCTTCCAGAAGGAGTATAAAACCACAGTGCGAAGCCTCAACACTTCTGGTTCTGTTTTCACCTGGGGCAGGGAGAAAATGCTATGCACCCAGAACCTATCCCTCTTTGGGGAATGGCGCCAGGTAGCTAGCAGGTGTATGCTTGCTTCCTTTTGCTTCTCTGTTCTATTCTGCATCCCTGTTGAGGAGCCGTCTACCCAGTAAATCTTTTATATCTTCGTCAGGCATTGGAGAGCTTAGGCTTACACTCTGTTGGTATTTAGAGTCCTCATAATGTGAGGCCTTGAACTGGATAGCTTACTGAGCATGTGTGTGAATCTCGCACTGATTTCCCCACCGTGGCTGCTCACAGGCATTCCTTCTTGAAAGGGGGACAGGAATCTGGCATTTCGGACCGCCTCAAATGCACAACGGCACTAAACGAAACAAAGAAAACTAGTGAGGAGGGGGAAGGACCTGCAACGTCTGATCTCGTCACATGTTACTCTCGCCAGATCAAAGGTTGCAAATGGGATTCTGGCACCTTTAGCGCAGACCTGCTTTCCTGAGAACCAGGCGTTGTATTATTTCGGGGGGGGGGGGTTGATGATTGAGAGCCGTGTGCAGGGAGAGGGGAAGGGTCGTCTTTGGTGACTGATCTAATTTATCCGTTCCTTCGGTAACAGTGAAACACAGTGTTTTGAGGAAGATACACCACGATAGCGCAGTGTCTGGAGGCAAACTGGCGTGGAGGGGGGAAAAGAGAAGATTAATGGAGCACTTAGAAATACATCTCTAGAGCCGATAAGCAGTCTGCACCAGAAAGCAAAACAGTGTGCCGGTGTAGGTTGGAGAGTCGCGACCGTCAGATCAAACCAGGGGGGACAAATTCTAGAATTAGGACCGAGTGCCAAAGGCAGCCTCCCGCCTTCTGCCCCCGGCTCCCTTCCTGACCGTGCTTAGACAGGTGTGCCTCCTTGGTGGTGAGGCCTGGACCAACCTCCCGGTGTCTCTTCCTCCACAGGATGCTGCGTCCAAACCACTGGAGGTTCTGCTGCTGGAGAAGAACCGCCTTCTGCAGTCGGAGAACGCCACGCTGCGGATCACCAACAGCGACTTGAGTGGTAAGTGAGTGGAAAGCGAGAGCCCCGGTTTGTCTTGGCTCTGGTTTGCTGGGAGGATGGGCAGAGGGCATCAGATCCCAGGCGCGACCGAAAGAAGAAGGGTGGGCAAGGACCTGGAATGACGTTTGATTGCTCCCTCTTCCTTGTCATGCTGTAGATGAAAGAAGGAGGCTTTGAGACCTCAGAGACATTGTAGAAGTTAGGAAAGAGGCACCTCGGCGGGTGTTGTGACAGGCAGCGCCGGAGGCTGCCTTTTGTTTTCGTAGCCATCTGACGGGGTGCTGGTGTTGGGTCCCTCTGTTTTCCGAAGCAGAGACAGAAATGGATTTGTTAGTGAGCCTCTCATCCGCTTACTAGCTAGGCCAGCCTGAACCCCAATTACTATATTTCTGGTAGCGATAAACTTCAGGTTTCATTCATTAAACACGTGTGTGTATATGTTTAAAAGGAGTGTTGGATTTTTAAAGCATGTGTGCTTTCAGGCAAGGGAGTGATGGCATTTTTCAGAGGTTTTTTGTCTTATTGAGGTCTCTGCAGCTTCTGGTAAATCTGTAAGAAGGTGCCCAACTGTGTTCGCGGCATTCTGAATAGTGCCTGATTTATTTCGTGTCGTCCGTTGATCTGTGGTTTCTCTAATCCAGTGAGTTTTACCTAGCATTTCTAAAATGTTTGCTGCATTTGGGTTCAGTCAAGGTCTGTTGTTGTGTGCGAGGTGGGGTGAAGAGCAATGTTTCTGTGTCAATGCATTAAAGCTCCAAAAAAAAAATAATGTATAAAAACAGCACTTCATGTCATTGTTATATTGCGAATGCTTGAAAGGGGGATTCTCCAGGCTGCAACATACAAGAAAGGTGCAAACATGAAATGCATGTTGTTTGTCTTGGGGGCCTTGTTTGGCTTATTGAAATTTAAAGCAACAAACAAAATCAAAATCCAAACCACCTTCTTCATTGACCCTTATTTAAAAACAAAAACAAACAAACAAAAAAAGCAAAACACAACCTGCACTTTTTTTCCCTTTTGTGGGGCAAACTCTGCATTTTGGTCTTGGTTTTTTTTTCCCCCCTTTTTGATCCCCCATAATGCATTATGTTTGACCTTCCTTGTAGGGTCAGCCAGGAGAAAAGGGAAAGACCAGCTTGAGAGTCAGCGTCCTGCAACTTTGCCGGCCTCCCCTCCTCCTCAGTTGCCCCGCAATGCAGGGGAGCAGGCCTCCAATACTAATGGTACACACCAGTTCTCACCAACGGGTTTAAGTCAAGACTTTTTCAGCTCATCCTTGGCAAACTCCGGCTTACCCCTGGCTTCTACAGGAAAATTTGCACTAAACTCTCTCCTCCAGCGCCAGCTTATGCAGTCCTTCTACTCCAAGGCAATGCAGGAAGCGGGAAGCACAAGCATGATTTTTTCAGCAGGTCCCTACAGCACAAACTCCATCTCTTCCCAAAGTCCCTTGCAACAAAGCCCGGACGTCAACGGCATGGCTCCGTCGCCCAGCCAGTCGGAGGGCACGGGCAGCGCCTCGGAAGGCGAGGAGATCGACACGGCCGAAATTGCACGCCAGGTCAAAGAGCAGTTGATCAAGCACAATATTGGACAGCGGATCTTCGGACACTACGTCCTGGGACTCTCCCAAGGCTCGGTGAGCGAGATCCTGGCGCGGCCCAAACCGTGGAACAAGCTGACCGTGAGGGGCAAGGAGCCGTTCCATAAAATGAAGCAGTTCCTCTCCGACGAGCAGAACATCTTGGCGCTGCGCAGCATCCAGGGCAGGCAACGAGGTGAGTGGGGTGCGGACTGGCGAGGTGTCCAGGCCCAGGAAAGGCCGGGTCTGCTCAGAGGGGGTTCTTGCGTAGGGTGGCCAAAGCGCGCTGGCTTGCGTTTCCCCTGCTTGAGAGGGTGAAGCGGTGGAGTAGAAGAAGGTGGACGCCCAGCCAAAGGGCTTGGTGGGAATGAGTGAGGAGCCGTTGTGGAAGACTGGGGTGGGACTCTTTCCCACCACCCTTTGGGTCACCCCAGCGTTCATGCAGGAGGCTGTGACAATCGATGGATTGTGCTTGGTGTGAATGAAATGAGCAGGGAGGCCTGTTTGCCTTCTGATTCCGGCACCCAGCCTCCTGGGCCTACCCTGCTCTGCCTTGGCCGGCAGTGAAAGCAAGCATTGGTTGGTTTTTCACAGCTTACTCTTAGGAGATGTGACGTAGGATCCTTCCTGGGATGAACTACTGAGGGTTTTCTCGCCAAGCCATTCTTGAGCCCTGATCCCTCAATACCGTTCACTTTGGCTATAGTTTTTTTTTAAATTATGGATGAGTTCTGAGGAGGTAAAACCCTAGCCACCACACATGCTTTGTTTCTCAAGTCAGAGGCTTAGGGTAGCTGTTGATATCATAAACCTCCATCAGAATTTATCCCCTGGCCCAAACCCTCGTGTAGCCAGGGTCTGCCAGCTTCGTTGTGGTACAATAACCTCTTCCCCATATCGGGCACCCAGTTCCCCCAGCCCGAGAGGACGCATCTTGCAGTGCAAATCAACTCTTGCTCTTGGCTTCAGGGCGAAGCAGAACCCAAGAGGACAAAGGCGTCAGAGTTACATAACATCCTCAGTCTAAAGCACAAAAGAGAAAGCTTGAGAGCAAGACACGGAGGGGGGGGGGGAAGGCAGGCTGGCCCACCGATCTTCATGAAGGGCAAGGCTGGAATGGGCTCATCAGTGTCCCTGGCTATATGTAGGTGGCAGCTGGCCACCTCTCTCCTGTTCCCCACTCCCCGTTTTCTGTAGAATCCATTGAAAAAGCACAACATCTACAAGCAATATCCCCCAGATGTGCCGCACTACAGCTCCCATCATCCCTGGCCAGGCAGCACTTAGGAATGATGGGAGCTTTCATTCAGCACAAGCATCTTTTGATGGGACAGGATGTTGTTGAGAGAGCAGGCGCTCCTTCGTGTCTCTTTTCCTCTCCCCCCTCCTCCATATTTTTTCCCCTCTCCTGGTGTAATGTCTGACATCCAACCACAGTCCTTGCTGACCTGATATCTTCCCCCTGTAATGGACTACCACGCCCATCAGCCATGAGCCAAAGAGTATGCTGAATCTGGGGTGATGGTTTAACCCAGTGGGAGGGCCCCAGGTTGAGAGAGGCCTTGCTCTATGACCCAGCTCTTCTGCCCTGCCGGGGGGCACATAGCTCTGGGACAGAGCCCAAGGTTTCTGTGCCGTTGGTCCGAGGTTCAGCGCTGCTCCCAGGCAAGGTGTGGAAAAGAGTGAGGTCGGCCTGCCAAGGGGTCTCGGGCTCGCCCGTGAAAAGGGGGCTTTGAGGTAGCAAGGCAGGGCAGGAATCCTGCCCCAGAGTCAGTCAGCGTTCTTTACGTGGCAGACCCAGAATTTGCTTTTATTACAAAGTTCATTGTGGCATCCAGGGCTTAATTTTCTTTGCCCTGCACTTTAAAAACAAAAAACACCATGTCCATGTGTTTGCCAGTAACTCCGGTTCTCTGGGCGGTTTGCCTTTTTAAAAAAGAGCGTGTAAGCTGAAGTTCCTATATGGTACATAAACATGGCGGGATAAAAATCACAAGCTCTGAAGTGAAAAGGAACGCCAACAGTTGGAGATGATGTTAGTGCAAAGAATATTAAAATCACTGGAACTTTTAAACATTTTTTTGAAGCCCACTGGTGTGTAAAAGAAGGCAACGAAGGCCCCAGACAGTCCCATCTGTCATGGAATAAATGGATAGATCCGGCGTGGTGTAAAAACAGCCCTGTATTTTTACGTAATGTTAGAAAGAAGAGGGGGGTAGCAGAAAGACAAAGGAGAGGCAACTCTGTGCCTCTTGTAAATCTAGCTTTCTCTCAGATATAGACAAATGTTGTGATAGCCCACCTTTAAAAAATGGACAGCTGCACCCAGGTTAGAAGTCAGGAGGGCTTCCTTAGGGTCTCCTGTTGGCAGTTGGGCGAGGAGACTCAACTTTCTGAAGTGTTCCCCTCTTTTTAGCCATGTTCTTCAAGCTTCCTTATATTCTCCCAGCCCCTTTTTGTTATAAACTGGCCTAGGAGGTTGAAATAATTCAGAGTCTGGACAACCCACATGTGGATAAAACAGCTGCAGGGATAAGAACCCTACAACGTCCCGTTGTTCTGGACCAGCCAGGGGCCCTCCACGTTGGACCGGAACGGCTCGCTTGCCCCATCGCAGGCTCTTGCTTTCAGGGCAGGGGAGTGTTAGAAACCCTTGCGTTTATATATTATTTATTTAAAATATTTTTATCCCGCCTTTCTCTTTAAAAAGGACTCAAGGCGACTTTCCACATTAAAAAGACAATAAACACTTCCCCTCTGAAAGGAAGACCTCCCTGGGGGGGGGGCAGCAGGGGTGAGTGGTGGGGCTGCTTCGGGGCTTCCCTTTTGCTTCGTAAGTACAACGCCTGCACAGAGAGGCCATGTAGACCTTACACACGTGCATGCACCCACACTCTCTCTCTCACAGGGCTTTAAGACAGATGTGTGAAGCCTAGATATTCATAAATCTGACCCAGGGTGGTAGCATCTGTCAAGAAAACTTACTGTGCACAGCAGCATATTAATTTTGTCCATAAAATCGATTAGATGTTCAGAATGCCTTTTATACATGGATTGTGTCTTTGCGTTCTGGCACGACTTCATCACTCATGGTTTATGAAGTGATCTCCATGTCTCCTTCTCCCAAATTTCTCCTCCCCTTCATTGCACATCAGTTTCAACACAGAAGTGCTGGCTTGTGTTGAGTCACAGTTCCGGATTATGTCCGAGCCAGAGAATTCCAGGTTAATGGGGATCAACCGAGCAGAGTAATAAGCCAAGATCTGAGCTGGTTTTAGAGAACAGCCAGAGTTCAGAAGAGTTGCTTGGTTGGACTCCAGCACCAAGTATCCCCCAACTAGGGTGGCTACTGGCTTTGCTTGTTAGGGAATTCTGGAAATTGTAGCCATCCATTCAAGCGCAGTAACAACCTGCCTGTTGGTGTACTGTATTTAGTGCACTGGAAGACAGTGCAGTGGCGTGGATCGGATGCCGAAAGCTAACATGCAGGGGTTCCAGACATGTATGCCTCCTCGTAGGGTAAGATGATGCACGGGCATAGAAGAGTTACCTGAGTAAGGGCTTCCCTGTACCTGAGCGAGAGAGAGATGAAAGCAGGCAGCAGCGCTGGGGGGCAAGGCTTCCTTTAGCAGTCCCGGCAGCGGGAGCAAAGCCACGGACACCCTTCCCAGCTCTCCCTTTTAGCCCCCCCCCTCCCTTGCAGGAAACGTTCAGTCCCCGCGGCCACGTTCCCGTGTCAAGTGAGCTGTAGTTACTGTGGGCGGGGGTGAGAGGAGAGACCAGCACCAAATAAAGCCAGTTTGGCCCTTCTTTGGCCCGCTTCCCTTCTCTGTGCATTGCGGCAGGTGCAGCGGGACCGTGCTGAAAAAGGAGGCGAGCAGAAGGGGCCCCGCTCCCTCCGCGCATGGCGGTGCTTTGCTCAGGGTGTGATGCCCTTTGGGAGAAAAACCTGAAAGGCGAAGCGGTCACCTGGGGAGGGGAGAGACCACTGGGTGAGGTTCGCACCTGCGGCCCCCTTGGGACTTAGCGCTCTTGCCACGAGGACTGGCCTGCCTCCGTCTTTCTGTACCTTTTAGATGCTGATTTATGCCTTCCTCCTCTCCTTTCTGGCCGTAGCTATAATCTTCATTAACCTTCCGGCCTGCCTCTCGCTTCCTTTCCAAAGTGGCCGGTTCCTTCAGCCAGACCCAGGAGGTGAACCAGCCGTTTGATTTCACTGCTCCTTGTGCTCGCCCTCCCCTCCGCCCGGCCCCCCTGCCATCTCCCGGGCCGTTCGTTCGTGTCTCATCTCACAGCTCACCGTTCTCACAAACCAGCATCCCCTGATTGTTTTGTTCTTACCCAACTTGTTTTTCAACAGAGAATCCAGGCCAGAACCTGAACAGACTATTTCAGGAAGTACCGAAACGAAGAAGTGGGTCGGAAGGTACGTCACAGGCAGGTGTTTCTCTTTGCAGTCAATCTCTGGAAAGTGAAGTGTGCTTAGCTGTGTGTCGTCTTTGTTGTTGTTGTTGCGGAAAGCACCAAGGGTGCCGTTTGATTCTGGCCTGGAATCTGAAAGAAAAACAGACAGGGGCCTTGTGCAGACCCAACGCTGGCTCCCTGCAAACCAAGAATTGCAACTTAAGCCATCCGTGGAAGTGCACCTTCCCTCCTCTGCTCTCGAGAACAGCTCTCTCTCTCTTCTCTTCCCAGCATTAGGCATGATTTCATGTTAACACATGAACCAAACTGTGCCTGATGGTAATCGTGGTTGTTCTGGCAACCTCGAGTTCATGCCAGTGGATGGAATGGATGGGTTCCTGGACCTTCATTGTGAACTTGAGCCCAGTTACCATCAGCGCCGCTAGTGTCACGGCCTGTATAACACCAGCGCCGGCAAACGCTGGGCAGAGGAGGGAGGGAGGGCCTCTTCTCTGAGACCTGGGTCACCGAGAAGGGTGTGGGCAATTCTTGAGGTTGGCTCCCGATTGGTAAACCGTGGTTTGCAGGGAGCCTATGTTGCATCTGTACTGGACCAGTAAGTATAAAACAAACCATGGGTTAGCATAAACATGATTCTGTGTTGAACATGTAAGCATCAAGAGCACTGGCTTTTCTTTTTCTCTTCTAATTCCACTGCTGTACTAACCTGACTCCTTCAAGTGAACCTCCTGCCTCACCTAGACAGAGCTAGGCTTCATAGTCGTTAATGTCGGCCACACTGGCATCATGGCCATCCTCCAAGAAGTCGAGGTCAGGCACCCATGAAACCAAATGGTCTCCTTTGATCCTCATCAGGGCCAATGTTGGAGCGGCCCAAGTCACACAGAGAATTTCATGGCTGAGCAGAGATCTGATCCCAGGCTTCCTTGGCCCAAATCTGAGACTCAGCCTACTCCCTGTGTGCCATGGGCTCTTGCAGCCCCAATAGAAGTTGTTTTGGGAACCCAGACGTTTGGCTTTCGTGGTCCTGAGCAAGTGGGAAACGAAAGGTAAAGTAAGTGTTCCGTGCATGCAGGCGATACAAGGCACGTTTCCTCTTCTTTGGTCTTGAATGGACAGTCTTTGAATGTTACCGTGTCAGCGTTACGCCTAGACGTGGGGAACACAGATTTCGACCGGCAGACAAGAATCCTTGCCTTAGCTGCGCCACTTTTTGGAAGATGCAAGCCTGCTGCTGCCTTCTGAGCGTCTCAGCTCCTGAAGGTGTTTGCAGTGCTCCCATAAGCGTCAGACAAGGGGCAGGAGGAGGAGGAGGATCTGTAGCAAGCTGGATTCAGGAGCTTTAGAAACTTGGGGGGGGGGGGGGGGAGCTCTGTGCCACACTTGTTTCCCAGCTCAAAACGTTTGTTTTACCTACACCAAAGGACTTTCCAAACACCCAAAGTGCAGAACAAGCAGAGAGAGCTGTAGGGTGGGGGTCAGTTTTAAACCCAGAAGTCCTGGGTTCAAACTTCACATCAGCAATAAACTCCCTTTTGGACCCTGAAGCAACTTACCTATTTATTTTAATTTGCATTGGCCTGAGTCCTCTGGTAGATTCATGCTGATGTACGTTGCAGGAGCAAACTGCTTAAAGGGTTGCTGCTTGTATTGTGGGAATGCAAGTGGAAACTCATTAATTAGTGGCAATATACTACCACGATTTACGCTTTAGCACCACTGTAAATCTACAGTAGGATTCTAAACATTGTATTTCTGCCTGTTAATATATGCAGGGCAGTTTATAAAGGAGTCTCCACAATATAGAGTCACCATCTGATCCATTTATTTGTTTCGTCAGAAACAACTTGTTACGAATAGCAGGTAACTTGTAATTAAATCTCTTTTTCTGAATCATCAGGGGGTCACGTGTGTGTTTTTTATTTTGTTCACTAATCTATCTGTCAAATGGCCATTAGAATCACCAGATGACAACGTGGCCCTTGAATTCAGCCAGGACCAAAGTAGCCAAAGCAAAATCCTAACCACTGAAGAAGGAATTCGGTAGCATTTTGCTGAAAAATACTACCGGCCGCATGGCCCTTGAATAACCAAGGCATGAGTAAGGTTCATTACAAGTCTAACACAGCAAGGGAGAACTTCATATCTTTCAGGTAACTGTTTCAGTTACCTCTGTCAGAACAGGCTGTGTGTGGCTTCATTGTTTGGCTGTGTTTTGCTTGTAGATTTCTGTGTTCTTTTTAAGGAACAAAATAATAATAATTTTACCTACTTTCAAATAAAATGAGCAAGAGTTACTTTTAAAAAATTACAGCTGCATCAGGTGAGATTTGGAATTGCAGCTAAGTAACCTTCCAAGTTCTGGAATTTGGCTCTTGTCTTTAAAGACTTTGCGTTCATGCTTGTATCGTAAGCTTAGCGGGGCCGAAGACTGCCGTGTGAATGTCCGTTTCAGGGACAGCAGGAACAAGAGGACCCCAGCATGAGTCCCACGTTTCATCCTGGTTTTGTCCAGGTGTACCTCTTTGGGGGTGACCATCTTCAGTCTTGGGCCTCTCCCAGCGTGATTCTCTCTGCTCCTGCCCGAAACTGATCTGTTTTTGATAAAAAGCGCACTCTGTCCTCAATGCTGCCTTCTCCCACATCATCCCACCTGAGTCTTGAAACCTGGGTTCACACACCCAGCTCACTTCTCCACCATTTTAGAAGATTAGACAGGCAAATCCATTAGACAGGGCCTATTCTGGTGGTGGCTCTCACACTTCGTGGCTCACTTCTGGATGAAATTTGACAAGTCCTTCTCTGTCCTTTTTGTGAGAGCTTGTATTCTTACACTTCTAGCATTTTAATGTTTAATATTCTTCTGCTTTTGAATGCTGCTTTCAACAGCATGTTGATATTTTAACTTTTCTGGCCTTTTGACAATACATTTGAATGCCTTCCCCCCACCACCAATTTTTGGTAAGGTTCATTTTTCCACAGTAGTAGGCTGTGAAAAATAATTAAAATGATGGGTTATAGAAGGACAATGAGAATATTGTGGGTGGCTTTAGAAGGTGGACTGGGTTAGGGATTAGGGTAGCCATTTATACAATACTAATAAAGTAGAAGAAATGAACCTCCAGAAAAGCGGACAGTGGTTTGCATTAAAATTTGCACGTAGTTTAGCTAGACACCTACCTCAGAGACAGGCAGAGTGCACACTGTTGACTGCAGGTGGCTTCCACGAGACCCCCAAAGCCACCTCAGCAAAAAAAAAAAAAAAAAAGATTTGTTTAGGCCAAATAAATTAGTTTTTTCTGCTTTCTGGGGCATTCAGATTAGTGCATGCGTATGTGAAAACCCCCACTTCTAAACCTGACATCCAGTTACTCCTGTTTTACTCTGTGTGTTGCAGAGTAAAGGGGACTCTTTCGGGGTGTGGTGTGAAATTTACAGGGAAAAGATTTGGCCCGGCTCTGCCAGCGTTCCTTGCACCTCATCAAAAGCGATAAAGTCCAAGGTGTGTCTAGTGATCTGTATAACAAGTCAACAGAAGAAGGGACTGTTGCATAGATACAAATTTAGAAAAACAACCGCTTAAGTAGCAGAACTAGACACTAGGGGGTAAATTTGAGTTCTCTGCCATCCATTATGTTTCTTTGCTTAAACCGAGGTTGGGCAGAAATGTGGTTTAAATGCTGTGCTCTGTGCATTTAGGACCCATGGCCACCCTGGCAAGGGCAGATGAAGTGAAGCTCATGTTCTCTGAGCACCAAGCAAAAACAGGAGTGCTAAAAGCATACCATAGAAATAGTAAGCTGTTATTAACTAAGAGTAATGGCATATCATCATCTTATCTTATCATCCACCTAGCATTTTAGGCTACTGCCTAAGAAGTTTGCTTATTTTATTCCAGCTTACTTCTACTGTCTAATCGCCCAGAACATGGTGACACTAATGGAGCAGTATAGAAGTGGAATTAATGAATGAATTAATCAATCAGTCTTAAACATTGTGGGGGATGATTACAACAGTGGAGGACATCTCAGAGCTTAGAACTTCTTGCCGTGTTAGTTTCTCATTAAATGGTTTGTTTATCCGATGTTCAGTGGACTAAATCTGGTCGTTAGTCCCAAATCGAATGAATGGGGCTTGTTAAATCAGTGCTTCTTGTAAGACCCAGAATTCAGTGGGTCTGCTTTAGTTGGGACTAACATTTGGGCAAGAACTTGAATGCCGAAGTGTGCATTGGAATCGCTTCTGGAAGAAAATCCTTGGCCCCCTGATGAGTGTAAGCCATGTTAGGGCTGGTCTCAAAGGGCGGTTTCCGGTTTCGGAGGCTTTACTGCCCATTCAAGGCTATCCTCTTCAGCTGCCCGTCCTGTGTCTTCAGAGGGAAGTATGGCGGTGAGGGGAGAAGTTAAACGTGTGAAGCTTCTCTCCAGCACTTTAAAGGGGGTGGAAGACGGCTTGCCTGTTGCAGCTGCAGGGCCTCAAGGGACCCCACTCACATCCGGAGGAGCAGCCACAAAAGTGACCCTGGTCGCTGCTTGCCTAGTATTGACAGGGTCTTTCCAGCATCTGAGGAACCTCATGGTGGCTCCAGTGCTATGGACCCTGCCTACGTATGTCCCAGACCTCTCTGGGCTGGAGCAGGCTATGTGACACCTCTCACACTACTGGAAGGCAAGCAGGCACTCAGCTTTCTGCATCCTGCATTCATTCATTCATTTCTTTTCAGGAGAGTGACTTAGAAAGAAGCATTTCCCTCCTGGCTCCCTCGGTTGTCTTTGATGGCACCACGCAGTCTGTATGCTCGGGTTGACTGTATCCCACAAAGCACAGGACACTGGCAGAGTTCATGCCTGCACCCAACTTAGATCAGACCAGCTGTGTACCTCTTTCTGATCCCAGATCTAGTGACACTGAGCAAAATGCATTTATGTACTCCTTCTGGGCAGCCTTTGTCATTGTAGATAAGCTTCATTTGCTTCTTTTTTTTAAAGTATTCCTCCCAGTGTTTTAATACTAGAATCATGGAGTTGGAAGGGGCCTCTAAGGCCATCAAGTCCAACCCCCTGCTCAAGGCAGGAATCCCAATCAAAGCAGATCAGACAGATGGCTGTCTTAATATTCTCTTGAAGGCCTCCAGCGTTGCAGTGCTCACTGCTGCCCGAGGTCATGGGTTCCATTGTCGTACTGCTCTAACAGTTAAGAGGTTTTTCTGATATTCAGCCAAATCTGGCTTCCTGTAGCTTGAGCCCATTATAACGGGTCCTGCACTCTGGAATGATCGAGAACAGATCCTGCCCTTCCTCTGTAGGACTACCTTTCGAGTAATTGAAAAGTGCTATTCATATTATCTCCCCATAGTCTTCTTTTCTCAATAGAACACAATTAGTACCCATTAGTTATCAGGGGGGGAACCGAGGTCATGCCACTGAAAAGGCAAGCTGGTGGATGCCATTCAAAGTAGCCAAGTGAAAGATGGACACAGTGCTTCTGACAGTGAAATGTGTCCAGGAGAAAGGTGGATGATGGCATGCCTGTGATTAGGAAGGGAGTGGCCATTGGAAATTCAGCCCGAGGTGCCAAAAGTTCAGCAGGGACCAGCAGATGCTACTCAGTAACCGTCTCTAACCGCACTGTGTCCTGCTCTGGAGAAGGAGGGGCGGCATCCCAGAATATATGCAGTGTTTCTCCTGCTAGCCTGTCCTTGTGCACACAACGACTAACAGGAACACCACCAGAAACCTTGAAATTGAAGATGAGGGTGGAAAAGCTTTCCTCACTGGCCGGGGAAGATTTGAACGAGACATGTCCTGTGGCTAACTCTTGAGTATCACCTCCCCTGTATCCCATGCACCTTTCTTTCTGTCTGTTTCTTACTCCAGTTGGCAATACCGTGCTACATTCAGAAAGATATTTTTGTTTTGAGAAATCTAGCAGATGTTCTTTTAAAGATGTGGGGGGGGGAGTGGAAAAGAAACAGACTGGCAGTGTGTGCTTTTTGAGAAATCTTCATATTGTTTGTGGGTGGATCTGGCTCACATATTTTCTAGTAGGTCATAGAAAAGCATTGATCTGAATCCTTGTTAAACGATGGAAGCACCTGCAGCCTTTGCCAAGTCGTCTCAGATTGAAAGTGACTTTAAGTGGCCTCAGCACAGTGAGGGAGCACCTCGTGCAGCAGGGTCCCAAAATCAGTTCCCCGCATCTCCAGCCGATGGCCTGAAACCTTGGAGAGGCACGGCTGCCCTTTGAAGGGAGAAGTGGCTGTTGGCGTGGCCAGACATGGCCTGTACATGAGACCTCTGCCCCACGTTTTGACCCGAATCTGCAAAGTAGCTCATAACCATTCATACCGTGTACACATTTAGACCATGAATGGAAATGAAGGCCTTAAGGAGATGCAATTTGGGAGCCCAGGTAGGGTCAGATTAAAAAGGAGCATGTTTCAATTCCGGGCGTCAAAAGAGAAAGTGCAAAGAAGGTAGAAAGCAGCACAGGAGATGGTATTTTACTCCAGTAAAATTGGATATAATAAAATAAAAATAAACCATCTGAATGCTGGAGATGCAAAAAGGAACCTATATGCATATGTGGTAGACATGTGAAATAAGAAAGAAAGAATGGGCTGTTCTCGATCATTCCAGAGTGCAGGACCCGTTTTTAAGGAAATTAGAGAAATTATTGGATATGATATCCAGATATAACCAATTATTGCCCTCCTAAATATAATTAAGAATGATCATTAAAAAAAACAGAAATAATTAATTGTTATAATGTAGCAAGATTAATATTTGCAAAGAAATGGAAAAGCGACAAATTAATCTTGAAGATTGGTCAAAGAAATGTGGAGCTTAGCAATCAATGATAAGTTAACATGTGAAATGAAAATAAGAAGAGGAATCATAAAGTCTAATGATTTCAAAGATGTATGGAATTTATACTTCGAGTATGTCTTTTCGAAGGGGAAACGCTATAGGCCAGCGAAAGAATCCATGTACTTTTGGAGAGGTATGGGGTGAAAAGGGATGTTTGTGTGTGTGTGTGTGTGTGTGTGTATACACACATATATATACATATATATATATACACACATATATATACACACACACATATGGCACAGGTGGGGAACATTTAATGTGTACAGTGGTGCCTCGCAAGACGAATGTAATTCGTTCCGCGAGTAGCGCTATCTTGTGAAAAAATCGTCTTGCGAAAAGCAGTTTCCTATAGGAATGCATTGCAATGCATTCCTATGGGAACCTCGCAAGAAGAAAAAAATTCATTCGTCTTGCGAGGCATCGATCTTGCGGGGGGGGAAATCGTCTTGCGAAGCATGGCCATAGAAGAAGCCGTCTTGCGAGGCACCATAGCGATCGCAAAAACCATTCATCTTGCGGGTTTTTCGTCCCGCGAGGCGTTCGTCTTGCGAGGCACCATTGTATTTGTATTTTAGGGTTTGTTTTTGTATTCTTTTCTCTTGTTAATTAAAATTATAATGTTTTTAAAAAGCAGCACTGAATGGTCAAGTAAAAAGAAAGAAAAAAGCAGCACAGGCTGAGCTTTGCATGTCCGCAGGAGACAAATGCATGTCCGTCATGGTTGTGGTGGTTGATTTTATTGATCATGCTGTCTTTCTGCAGTTACTTTCTTTAAATGGTTCAGTAACAAATGCCTTTAAATGGAAACGCTGGTCCTCGGGGAGATGCTTTGCTAATTGAAGGGGGTCTCCTTTTTTCTCTCCAGGTAACATCACCACAAGAATCCGAGCCACAGAGGCGGGCTCTGATGAAGCGATCAAATCCATCTTAGAGCAAGCAAAAAGGGAATTGCAGGTCCAGAAAACAGGTAGGTGAAAACAGCGTGGAAACAGTTTGTAAAAAAGGAAACCTAGCCATATCGTTTTGACCAGCAGGCTCTATTGCTGCGCTGTTGTGTTCTTTAAAAAGCTGTTAGCCTTCCTTCTGTTGTCACTTCGTTCAGCTGGTTCCCAAAAGTGCATCACAAAGCATGATTTTAATGTCTGCACCTCCATTTAGCAACAAGCTGGCTGGATAGCTCAGTGAGTTAGGTATCTGGCTGGGGAGCCAGAGGTTCGGAGTTCGACTCCCCTTGGTGCCTCCTGGGAGAAGAGCCAGCCTGGGTAGCCTTGGGTAAGCAGCACGGTCCCAGGGCACCCCCAGAGGAAGGGAAGGGAAAAACACTTCTGAATATTCTCCACCTAGAAAACTCTGAAGAGGGCCACCAGAAGTCAGAATTCACTTGACTGCACGTGATTGTTATTGTTATGATATGGTCAACTAAGCCACTAGCCGGGAGGTGTAAATAGATACTCCTTTTCTCCAGAGAAGCTTTAGGAGGCTCCTCTTTTTTAAAAGGTAGAGTCTCAGATCCCAAACAGGGAATGCTATGCATCCTTACCAGGCTGTGAAAGAGATGGCTCTGATACCATTCATAGCTGTTGGACACCACTTTGATGGTCATGGCTAGGATACGCAGCTCATTGAGGCATTTCACGTCATTTGCTGCCGTTCAAGAGAGTGCAAGAAATCTCTTTGTCCAAGCTCTCTAAGTCCTCTACCAAACAACAGGTCCCACAGTTCCTTCGCATGGCATCATGGCAGTTCAGGTAGTACTGCCATCACTGTATCATCTACATGCACTCTGTGATTCTCAGGACTGTTTGGGAGAGGCCTTGGCAGGGGGTCTGTGGGTGTGCACATGAAAAGCTGATTCCAAAATAAGGACAAAGTACATTTTTACACTTCCCTGACCTCGTCGTCAGCAGATTTTATTCTACATTATCCTCAGCATGATCATCCAGAACTTTAAAATGCATGTGTAAGAGAGGGAAGGCCAGGAGGTGGGGCGACTGTTGTATCATTCTGAAAACAGAATGCTCGAAGAGCTGATGGAAGGGGCCCTAGGAGCACCGTGGAGCCCCACGGGACAGCTGATAAACTCTCGCTCTGGGTGAAAGAGAGCGAAGAGCACAGCCAAGTAGGAGTCCCGGTGGAAGGAAAGGAGAGTGGACATGAAGAGAGGCCCTTCCGAGGAGGGAGCAGAAGGAAAGCCATCCTGATGGATCACCAAACAGGAAGAGGCAGAATGCATGGGTGGAAGGTGACTGTGTTGAGCAGGGGCTCGTGTCACAACTTCTGCCCTCCTCTCCCGGCTGGGTGACAGGGGATCCCAGCTTTGTTGTCCTCTCGGACAAGGTGCGCCACAGTCCATGGATGTCTTCCTCCTCCTCCTCCTCTCCTGACATGGCTTGAGGTGATCGTAGGCATCCTAGCATAGACACGTCCCATGGCAGGCTGAAACCCACCCTTCTGAGATTTAGTATTGGCATTTCCAGATGAGTGGTCTGGTGGGGGGGAGGGTTTAGGGTGTCCAAGGGGGCCTGAGGCCCAGCAGGAGTGGGTGGGATGCCTGACGTGGCTCCGGCGTGCCCCTGATCAGACCTTGTTTTCACTTCCCTTCCCAGCTGAGCCGGCTCAGCCCCCTTCCACCTCAAGCAGCGGAGGGTCCGACGATGCCATCCGCTCCATCCTGCAGCAAGCCCGGCGGGAGATGGAAGCTCAGCAAGCCGCCCTGGAACCTTCCTTGAAAGCCAGCCCCCTGTCGCAAGCCGAAATGTCCCTCTTGTCCCCCAAACTGATCCCCACGCCTGCCATTTCTTCGGTCTCCGGTTACTCCCCCCTGGCCATGTCCCTGAAGAAGCACTCCTCCTCCTCGTCCTCCTCGTCTGTGGATGCCAGCATCCCCTCCCTGCAGGCGCTCCCTGGTCTCAAGAAGGAGACCCCGGAAGCCTCCGTCCTCGACCTCCACGGGATGTCGGACTCAGCCCAAGGCATGCTGAGGCACGTCAAAAATGAACTGGGGCGCAGTGGCGTGTGGAAGGACCACTGGTGGAACACCGTGCAGCCTGACCGACGGAGCGTGGCTCCTACTCCTCCGGAGGAGCCCAAGGTGGAGGAGCCCCCCAGCGGGAAGGAGAAAGCCAGCAGCCAGCCCCGTTCCGAGCGCAGCCAGCCGCTCCAGGGGCCTTCCTCTTCTGACTACTGGAAGGAGTGGCCCAACGCGGAGTCTCCTTATTCCCAGAGTTCTGAGCTGAGCGTGACGGGGGCCAGCCGCAGTGAGACCCCGCAGAACAGCCCCCTTCCTTCCTCCCCCATCGTCTCCTTATCAAAGCCATCGAAACCTTCCGTTCCTCCGCTGACCCCCGAGCAGTATGAGATTTATATGTACCAGGAAGTGGATACGATAGAACTCACCCGTCAGGTCAAAGAGAAGCTAGCAAAGAACGGCATCTGCCAAAGGATATTTGGGGAAAAGGTAAGATCTCGGCTTGAGGCTGGGTGGGTACGCCTTGTGTGTGCACGTGCGGGAGGGGAGTGTGCTCACTCAAGCAGCATTTGCTCGAGAAGGTGTGGGAATGGCCGATTTACTCTCTGAACAGTTTTACCACTGAGCAATATTTGACTTAAAAAGCAAGGGAATGACACGTTTGAATCATTTACTCGTCAACTTTTAAGAGGCCCTTTCTTTTTCCCTTTCGAAAGCTTTGGGCATTTTTGTAAGCATCTAGAAATGGGATAGCTGGCTGGATAGCTTAGCAGTTTAGGTATGTGGCTGCAGAGCCCCCGATTCTCCCCCCTGTACCTCCTCCTGTGAGTGGGTACAGCCTGGGGGGCCTTGGGCAAGCTGCACAGTCCCAGGATGCCCCCTAGGAGGAGGAAATGGGAAACCGCTTCTGAGAATTCTCTCCCTGAGGAATCCTGAAAAGGGGGGGTCGCCATAAGTCAGAATTGACTTGACAGCACATGATTATTATTAGAGATGGGGGTGTAGTCAGATGCCAAAGACAGTGGACATCCTGTATGCTTCATGGTTGTACAGAAGCTTGCCTAAGAAGTTACACATGATAAAACTCTCTCTTGAGCACAGCTGTTAAGGAGAACCAGTGTGATCCGGTCTCTGGAGTGCCAGACTGGGGGATCCTTGTTCTGTGTCTTCCCCCAGTGAGCCATGACGTGCTCTGGGCGATCTTGGGCCTGTCCCTTTCGCTCATCTTTACCTACCTCACCGGGGAGTTGTGAGGACTGGGGGGGGGGAGGACAAGAAGGACCCCACGTGGAACTTGATGGAGGAAAGGTGGGTTTTGAATCTCACCAGGAAGTGCAAGTGCAAGGGTGTGGCCTTCCTCTGCATCTGATCTACACAGGCCCGGTTATAAGACGGAGCCCTGAGGCTGAAGGCCTTGGCAAGGGTTGTATGAAGGAATGACGCCAAGCGCTGAGCCCACCTTCAGAGTCCCTGGCATTGCGCTCAGTCCCCAGCTGGCCCTGTTGCCAGGCCTGCCCCATGCGCCTGTGCAGCCCATGTGCAGCTGCTTTTCTTCTGGAAGGCTCTTCCTGCTTTCCCCTAGGCTGGGCTTCTGTTCCCCACCCGGCCACCCCTTTGCTCAGTTTACCGAGCCTCCTGGATACGACCAGGCACTGCCACGCACTCTAAAGCTTTTCCTGCACATTCTGCCCTCCGTAATTGGCATCTTGAAAGAAGAAAACAGAGAAAAATAAAAAGCAGGAGCAAATTCCAAAGAAGCTGCATGCTGCACCAAAAGTCTGGGGAAGACAAACGGGTGCCTTTTATTGTCTTTCCCATCATTCTGGAAATACCCTCTTCCAATCCTCTAAAGCAGGATAGCAGGAGGTTGTTTGAGATTTAAGATCAATCCCCTAAGTGATTTTTCAGGCAGGGGGTTCGGAGTCCCCGTCCCCTGGCCCTAGAACAGACAGCCCTGGGTTCATGGGTGGGAGAGGTCTGAGCTTTCCGCCAGCCAGCGTCACGAACCCCTGGGCCCAGCGGATCCCCCATTCTAGAATTCTCCCTAGTCACCCATCCCACGGAGCCCCTGTTTGGTCCTCCATCCCAGCTGGTGTACCTGAAAGGCGTGGCAAAATCCTGCAGTTCTGAAGCCCGCCCGCCCTTCAGCTAAAGGTTTTAGGTTCAGCACTGGATACACTGGAAGGGCACCGAGGGCAGCAGTGAGACTGGAAAGCAGGAAGAGTGTCCGCTTTTTTCTGTGTCTCCTTCTGGAAACTTTCCTACGTATATAGTTGAAGAAGGAGAGTTTTTATAACCTGCTCTGTTACGGATTCTCCGTCCTTCCCTTCTAATTTAGAAGCGTCGTTACAAGATAGTGTTTAATGTTTACTTGCTTGTCATGATTCAGTTGTATTTGAATTATTACTATTTTTTTTTGCAGGCCCGCCCACCCCCTTCTAGAGGAATGGGGTTGGGGGCCGGAGCGTTCGTTTTCCTTGTGCCAACGCGTCTCATGTGGTTTTGCCTCCCTCCCTGCAGGTGCTGGGCCTCTCCCAAGGGAGCGTCAGCGACATGCTGTCCCGGCCGAAGCCCTGGAGCAAGCTGACGCAGAAAGGCCGGGAGCCCTTCATCCGGATGCAGCTCTGGCTCAACGGGGAGCTGGGACAGGGCGTCCTGCCCTCCCAAGGGCAGCCCCAGGGCCAAGGTAAGGGCACAGGAGGGGCGGGGGTGCCAACCACTCTTTGGGCTGGGCAACATTTTGCTTCAGGAACAGATCCGGGCCCTTTGCTTGGGTGTCGGGAAAGCAGCCCTTGTCTGGGGGAACGACGAGGTTGTGGGTTAGGGTACGCAAGAGTTAATGCCCCACAGGCCAAAAAAGGGGGCACCTGGGGATGTCCAGGGCAGTGTTTGCTAGCAACCCCCGACCCTGTTTGAGCAGAACCAGATCTGACGGCCAATGGCAGCCATCGCCCTTCCCCCTGTAGTTGGATCTCTCACGCACCCCAGCGGGCAAGAGGTTGCCGTGTGTCCTCAGCCCACGTGAGCACCGTCTCCCCTCTGCCGTGTGAGCTGGGCTTCCTGAAGAGGGCTGGCGGGATTCCAGGAAAGGCAAACGCTGCTTCCTTTCTCACCGCACTTCTGCTCCTGCAACGCTGGTCTCCTCATGCACGGGCGGGCGGGCGGGTGCCGGCGTTGCCCTGTGGTGAGGCTTCATAGCACTGGGACTTCTTGGGGATCCTTCCAGGTTGCACTGAACCTGTTTCGTACACACACCCCTTCCTCCTCCTTTTCTCTCCGCTTGTCTGCCTCCAGACTTGCAAAGGGACCCCTTGGCCTTTGGCTAACCCCAGAACCCTTGAGTGGTGGGGGGGGGGAGGCTGTGAGTAATCCCCTTCTTCGCTGAGACTGCCTTGCTTCGTCCGTTGCAGCAGGAATGGGGGGAGGGCTGGAGAAAGGATGAGGGTCGACGCTCAGGTCCTGCACCTTCCGGTTCCGGACAGGCCCACCTAGGTCTCATTCATTTGGCATACATTTGCCAAGGGTCCAAAATTAATTTGACTGCAGAAGTCACCCCGCTCTGACTCAGCAAAGTTACGAATGCTCGACCACGCTCTCAGTGACACGTTGGAAGAGCACGGTGGAGCCTCAAGCCCATTGTACGTACATCCTGCAAGGGGGCAGAGGAGGTGTCAGGAAGTATTACAGTAACCATTCTATGGAGGCCTTGCAGCCTGGGTGCCACCCGGAGAAGTCTCCATGGTGTGCCCTCTGATTTCTGGTGCCTTTGGGCCCGAGGCCTAACCCGTGCAAAACCTTAAGAGCTTACCATGGTGGTACCCTTCCACTCCACCGTGGTAAGTTTGAGACGTGGCAGCAGATTAATGCAGATCCATTTCAGGCCGGCTCAACCTCTGGAGAGGAGTGCCAGTGTTAGAAATCCCAACATCCAGCCACTGTTCTTAAGATTCCACTTCGCCACCAAGAAGAACTGGTGTCCAGACCAAGTGAAGTTGTTGCCGCCTCTGCTGAGAAGGGGCCACCTGGCCCTCCAGATGGTGTTGACCTGAGTCTGCCATCCAGGAGGGGCTGGAGCTGATGGGGCAGTGGGATTGGGTAGCAGCTGGACCGCCCCGGACCTATTCTGTGCAGAGAGAAGGGGATGACTTTCTGAGAAGAGGAATATCACTTAACCGGGAGTGCCAGTTCATGGCAGGGCAAAGTTGGTGCCTTCTGGGCGGCCCTCGCTAGGCCACCTTCAGGTGATGTTTTTAGTCTGGGGCCTGAAACTTGTCAAGCGCGTCTCTTGAGCTGCCATGCCTTCCCTTGTAGACAGGAAGGGGAGCTGAGCTGGTCTGGCCGCCCCGTTGTCCTCCGTTCGGCCTGGTGTGTTAACTAGCTCTTGCTTTGCTGGCAGATTGTCGCCTGTTTGCCTCTCGGGCCTCTTCCTCACTGTCCTCCTTTTCTTCCTCCAGTCCTTCACTCTGTGTCATCGCTGCAAGATTCCCTCCAGCAGGGATGCGCAAGCTCAGGTAATTGGCTGCTTTGTTATGAACTCTTTGGCTTTGTTGTGTTCTGTTTCGTGCTTCTACACTGCGGGGGGGGGAGGCATCCGAGCCTGTTCCGTTTCCTGTGTACCACCTGTTTTCAGTGTGTGTGTGTGTGTGTGTGTGTGTGTGTGTGTGTGTGTGTGTGTGTGTGTGTGTGTGTATATATATTTCCTTACTTGTGGTTTGAAGCATTCAAATGTGTGCGATCTGGCTTGGTCCAAGTGCAAGACGCATCAAAATGGCAAAACTCTTGGGGTCTGATCCCCTCATGAGCTGGTTCAGAATTTACTTGGGGACAAAACTTTAAGCGCACGAGCAGAGAGACATCCACTGATCCCTGGATTTCCTTTTGGGGCTTATTATTTCCGAAAGAGGGATACAGGATGCAAGCACACATCTTCCTGGTGTGTGTATTAATCGGGTTCCCCCCCATGTTCCGAAGTGGAGCTCTCCATTTGCCGGCGCAGCCTTCGGCATTCCCAGGAGACCTTCAGATTTCCCTTCTGCTTGCCTTTCTCTTCGGGTATCATTCATCATTCGGATCTTCGTGCCGCTTAGGGGCGGGAGTGGCCGTTGTCAGGAGATGGGGGGGAAGGGGTTGGGGGATCTCATTAAAATTAAAAGGGTTTTAAAAATTAAAATCAAGCCTGAGATCATTTGCCTTGTAATGCACGCTAGGGCCTCATTTGGGCATCGATCAGCTGAGCTCCTTTAATGCCACAGAGAGATGGCGCCCGTGGACGGGTGACGGGCTGTCATCGGGTGAGCGGCTGAAATCCTGAGGCAGGAGCAGGTGGCGGGTGAAGAAATAGGGGACTAGAGAAGTAGGAACCTGAGCGTTGGGTAAAGGTGTGGGGATGGGCTTTGGCAAGAGCTTGGGGGCGTTGTCGAGGGAGGTGGGGCCAAGCAGAGAGGAGAGGAAAGCATGGGACGTGGTCACGGGCCCAAGGAGGCACCTGCACAGCCAGGAGTCCCAAAGGAGAGGTGCCAGAGATCTGTCGTGAAGCAAACTCAACGGTCAGTGGCTTCAGGCCGGCCCTTGCTTTCCAGAGGGCCAGGGCAGGCCCGCTGTGCTTTTGACTGCCGCTGCCTTTTCCGCCAGTCAGCATCCTCACCCCTGTTTGGTGATGATGAAAAAGAATTGACTGACAAAACCAGGGATGCTCTTTATGGCCTGCTCCCAATCTTTGGGAACGGGCAGGTCCTCCGTCTGTGGGTGCTGCCGATGATTTAATGGGTTCCAAATTCCACCGCTCCCAATTCCAGGGAACAAAAAAGTTTTAGTCCCCTCCAATGGCAGGTACACCCCCAGGAGCCCGTGGAGGTTGCCTCTTAATTCAATACACACACACACACAAACACACCCAGCATCTTTAAGATGCCAGAAGCGACTGCCTGGTCACTGCTGGTTTCCCTGAAAAAGAGAGGAGGGGGCCTTGGTGAATTACTGTGAGAGAAGCCCTTTGGGGGAACAAGGAGGTGAGATTTGACGTTTCGGGCATTAAACCAAAATTCCTGGAGGGGGGGCCTCTTGGGCCCCTGCCTGCAGTCTGCTCAAGGGCCCCCTAGGCTAGACCTTTGGGGTTCGGGCCTGTTCAGCACGCCTGGCGTGATCAACATGCCTTTTAATTTTATTTATTAACGGTTTATACTTGACACTGCTCTCTCTAGGCATTAACCTCCCAGAGCACCTAACAGAATATTAGTGTTAAAAACCACAAAATATAACAGTATCTTGGAAAGGCAGCCAAGGGTGGAAAGTCTGGTGACCATCGTAAAATATAATGCCCATAAATCTCCCATCGTGGAAGGCAAAGACAAATAAAAAGGTCCAGGGCAGAGGTCACAGTTGGTTCTTGGAGCATCTCCATGGAGAAGCCGTTCTAGAATCAGGCCGCCCCATCTGGCAAGGTCCTGTCCAGCTCGGAAAGAAAGGGGACTTGGCGGCTTGCCTCGGAGGGCAGATTGGCGTACGGGCCAAGGGCGGCCACCAGGTAACCCTTCTCAAACCTGTGAGGGTTTGGAGGGTGTGTTTCTTTGTCCACCCAAGAGCCCCCCCCCCCCCCGTCCTTGCAGCGTAGCCCTCTTGCTTCCTCCTTTGGCAGCTCCTCCGGCCACTTTCCGGCCAGGTCTTCCTGGCTGATGACTTGCAGGGCTTTGCAAAGGACGGGGGGGGGGGGGGCTCTGTCTGCTTGGGAGTCTCCACACATCGGCCATCCCAGGGCAGGCGGAGCAGCGGAGGGAGCACCAAGATCAGCCCCCCCCCCCCCAATCCCCATGCAGCTCTTAAGAGGCAGCTGCGGCCGAAGCAGAGAAGGGCTCGAGTATTTCGCTTTGGGCGGGGAGGGAAGTGGAAGCGGGGGATCACGGGGGGCTTGGGCACCTCAGGGAGCCTGATAGGCTGCCGGGGGGGGGGGGGGGCTGAAGCGCAGTTGGGCCAGGTGTCTGTGAGGCGAAGGGTGCACGTCCGAGGTTGAACACCTGCATCTCTTCAGATGTCGCCTCGAAGTGTATCCAAGCTGTGCTGTAGTGAATCGGGAAGAAGGAGCAAAGCTTGACTTGGGTCCCTGAAGCAAAGGGAGGTGGTTTCCTTGAGGGGAATTCGCCCAGAAATGGTGTGTCCCCCCCCCCCCCCCAGCTGCCGGGTGTGCAGGATAAATACTTGTGAACATGAATCTAGGTTGGCTGATGTGTTTCTCATCATTTGCATACATTTGCATACACTACTTTGTCACATATTTATTGCATCGATTTCCGTGTAGAATATTTCCTTTTGAACGATAAATGATATCTAAGTTTAATGATGGAGCTACCCACCGCCAGTATTTCATCGTGGGTAACGATAAAGGTTGTGTAGTTCATTTAAGACGTGACGGATAATTGTGGCACGAACCTTCCTGAATTACAGTCCACTTTCAGGTCACAGATATGTTCACAAATCCCAGACTGTAAGCAGTGGCTTGCATAGAGTTATATATTAATTACTACATGTATATTAATTGGCTTTCACAACAGTCCTGAGCATAGCCCAAAAATTGCTTTTGTTTTCAGAAAAAAAAATTGACTTCCAATCCAACAAACTTCTTCTCAATAGTCGAACTTACTCCATCAATACATCAGAGACAAAAGCTTAACACAGCCATATATTTGGTTCGGATATTTAGCATTAGCTAAATACATAATTATGCCAGGATATTTATGCTAACCCACACTTGAAAGTTCATTATCGCTAATAATGGCGCTTGTCTGTCTCTCATTTCACTCGGATCTCATCCACACAATCACGTACACTGTATATGTAAATTTGTGACCTGAATTTTCTGCTCCAGGCGTCTGAGAAAGTAAATTGTAATCCACAAAAGTTCATGCTAGAATAAATCTCATAGTCGTAAAGGGGCCACAAGACCTTGTTTCCTCTTTTGTTGTAGGAACTTTAGTGAGAAATGTACCTCACATGTAAGGTCAGCAGCACTTATTACATGTCCCTTAGTTTTTATGTATAAAATTACATAGAAAATGTCTTAGTAAAGGAGGTGATTTCATGTGATTTCTGCTCCTCATCTTCTTTGCGGTGTTACACTATTGGGTGACAGGATTAAGAGGAATACCAAATCCCCTGGACTGGATATATGAAATGTGGAGGAGAATGCCCGTCTTGGAGGCATTGTTTCAGCACGCTTGGGTGATCGAGGATTAGGGAATCTGTTCTCTCACAATGAGATTTTGGACGCTCTCTCCGGCGTCCCCCAATCCCCAGGACCCAGTAGTAAATCTGCTCCTTGGAAGATGCACACGTTGCAGAGATGGAGCGACACGGAGCGGCCAGCTCAGTGACCCAAGCCGTCCTTCAAAGCAGCCAACTCCTGTACTTTTACCTGAGCTTGTGAAAAAGCCGAGCCACCTGGAGAATGACATGTTGTTACACAAAACGAGGTGGCAGAAAGTTCCGCTTCCAACTTGGTTGTGACACAAAAATTCCCAAATATGCCTGGATTCCTTACAGCACATCTAGTAGGATTTTACTCACATTGTGGTCCTATGCCCGTCTAGTTTTTCTGAGCTTATTGGGATTTACTCCCAGGTGTCTATGCGAAGAATTGCAGAGGAATAAGAACGCAAAACAGGAGGTGGGAGGGTGCCTTTGGGTGCTCTGCGGGGGAAAAGTGGCAGTCGTAGCAGACAGCCAGAACCCGATCGTGTTCTCCTCTGTCGCCTTCCTCATTTTCCCTCCTACTGCAAGTCTTTTATCTGTTTAACTTGTTCTCCCCCCTCCTTCCCATTGGACGCTGGATCCTAAAAATAGTGCTAATTTCAACTGGCAGATGTTCCATTTGCCCTTTTGCAGCAGGGAGCAGAATGAGTGTGTCAGTTGGTGCCGAAAGAAAGCAGCTATAAAGCTGCCTTTGGTACAAAAACTTTGCGATTGCTATTCTCGGAGGGCGCAGGGTTGTGCTTTACTGGAGAAAGAAGGACTGGGACAGGGAATGGTTTGCAAGCGATCACACAGGAGTTGGAGGAGGCGAAGGGGCGGCTGTACACCGTCCTCGGGAACCCAGCCTAGCTGCGAGTCCTCCTCTGGAGACATGCCAGCCTCTCAGTGTTGCGGGAGCTTCACTTGTTTCAGCAGTGCTTTTTGCAGGAGAACATTCCAGCCCAAACCTGGTCAACCTCTTGGGTTGGGGTGGGGTGGGGGAAGAAATCGCAGAGCCAGAAAATGGCCAGAGCTGGCCTGTGGGGTCCCTCGCGGTTCTGTTTTGCCCCCTCTGCTATTCAGCATCGCCATATAAAACCTCTGGGAGAGGTGGTCTGGAGTTTTCGGGTTCGGTGTCACCAGTATACAGATGACACCCAACTTGATCCTTTTACATCTAAATCCGAGGAAGCTGTTTCGGCTCTAGATCAATGTTTGGTGTCCGTATGATGAGGGCGAGTAAACTGAAACTTAATCCAGACAAGACAGAGGTGCTCTTAGTTGTTTGAAAACCAGATGAAGGAATAGGGTTGCAGCCTGTGCTGGATGGGGTTTACTCTCCCTCTGAAAGCAGAGGTGGGCAGCTTGGGGGGTGCCCCTCCTGGATTCGTCTCTGAACCTGGATGCCCAGGTTTCAGTGGTGGTCAGGTGTTCCTTTACACAATTAAAACTTGTGCGCCAGCTTCACCCCGTTCCTGGAGAGGGCTGATCTGGCCTTGGTGACACATGCCTTAGTGACATCTTGGCTGGATGATTGTAATGCGCTCTGTGTGGGGCTGCCTCTGGAAAGGGTCAGGAAACTTCAGTGGGTCCAAAACACAGCAGCCAGATTGCTGACTGGGGCTGGTCACAAGGATCACAGAACCCCCCTATTCTAGCAGCTGCACTGGCTGCCAATCCGTTTCCAGGCACAATTCAAAGTGCTGGTTCTGACCTATAAGAAAGCCCTAAACAGATTGGGGCCCGAGCTGTCTCAAGGACAGGGTCCTCCCATAATGAGCCTGCTCGGGTGTTAAGGTCATCAGGAGAGACCTTTCTCTTGAACCCACCACCCTCACAGGTGTGGACACAGGAGAGGGGCCTTCTCTGTGGCTGCTCCCAGAGACTCTGGAACTCCCTCCCACTGGAGGCCAGCCGGGCCCCCTCTTGGCTGGCCTTCCTCAGGCAGGCGAAGGCCTCTCTCTTCAAGCGGGCTTTCCCTCAGGGACTGGCTGCCTCAGTGGGGGTTTTAAATGGATGGTGGTGCCTTGTTGCTTTGAATGCGTTTTTGGTGTTGCTTTTGTTTACTGTTTCTTAGAGTGGTATTTGTTTGATCTTTTTTAGTATATGTATACTTACTGTTTTTAGCTGCTTTAAGCATTGTCTTTTAATGATATAAGCCAGGGGTCCCCAACCCCCAGTGGCCTTGGCAGGACCGGGCCACGGAGACAGATCTCCCAGGGGCCCCCCGCACGCACTCCCCCACCCACACGTCCACACGGCCCACCCATCTGCCCGCACAGGGGGGCACCCACCTACGCGAGGGCCCACCTGAAAGTGTGGGGGGTTCCCCACCCCCCCAACCAGTCTGTGGTTCAGGAAAGGTTGGGGATCACTGATATATAAGCCACCTTGCGTCCTTTTTCAGGAGAAAGGTGGGGTAAATTAAATAAATAAATCGGTCAGTCTGTCTAAAAATGATTCATGGACCAGAGAACATTGCCAATGAGAAAAGGCTGAAGTGTTTGAGGCTTTATAATTTAGAAAAGAAGATGGCTGGGTAGGACAAGGCAGAGACGAAGGTAGAAGAGGAAAAGCAGGATGGGAAGCCTGTCGCTTTCGGATGGTGTTGGAGTTCTACCGTGGTCGGGGGTTACAGTTTGAGAAAGATTTGGAGAGTAACAAAGATCTGATGCAGTGACAGCCGTTGGAAAAGCCCGTCTCCTGCTCCTGTAAAGTAGCCCGTGGGGGTCATCTGACAGTTAATCTTTGTAAGTGCACAAGGCAGAGAAGGGAAGCCCTGCCACACACACGACGACGACAGGTGTTTCTCTCTCTGCTGTGCTCGAGCAACGGGTTACCTCATCCCATGAAACTGAGATTCCGCAGAGGAAGTCCCCAATTCAGAGTCAGACTGTGGAGTCTGCTGAGCTCGATAGCTCGCCAATGAGATCGGCAGATGGATGGAGGATCAGTCTCGTCTGCCTGTGGCCTGAAATCACCGTGTTGACAGCCTTTTAGCAAAAGGGGGTCAGGTTTCCATTTTCTTAGTTAGGGTTTGGCTTTGACTCTAGGGCAGAAGATGGACTTTGAAGACCACCACGTTCTTTGGGGACTGAGGTGTCTGACGAAAAGCCGGGTACTAGTTTTGATGTTATGATGACGATATTTACCCTCCCTTGCCTATCATTTTCAACTAAGAAGGTGCCCTTATGCTTCCACCCAGCTTGGAGGGTTTGGTTGGCTGCTGCAGGAACACAGACAAAACTAGGGAGGCCTTTGGATCTTGTCCCGCGGGGCTCTTCTTCCATGGGTCTTAGCCCATGTAGGAAGATGATGGGGTGGCAATAGGTGGTTTTAAAAGGAGGTTCCACAAAATCGCAGATTTGTCAGTTTGCGGTTTGCACGACCGTTGTACCTGAGCGGTCGGGCTTCTGAACAGCAGGACCTCAAGAGGTAGAACGTTTGTGGGTTTGTCCGGGGCCTCTACCTGACCACTCCGGGAAGTGGCAGGCGGAGAGCTCACGGTACCCCCTTGGCTGTATTTGTTGGCTTCCTGCAGGGCATCTGCTTGGCCGCAGGTAGGAATAGGCGTCTCACCTTGACCAAAAGTTGGCCTCACCTGTTAGGGCTTCGCTTTTGTGCTTTGAAGTTGCCTTTTTCTTTCTTTCTGTATCACCTCTCTAATTGGAGTTGAAGCTGCTAGACAGGCACTTTTCTCTATAGCACCTTGAACATTTCAAACGAGTGGTTCCCAAACGTGTGGCCCATCCCTTCTTGGAATACAACTCCGAGAAGGCCTAACCATTGGCTGGGCTGGCTAGGGCTACTGGGGATGGTAGGCCAAGAACATCTGGGGGCCTCGTTCAAGGATTCCCGCTTTAGACACCTTGTCCAGGATCCCTAAATCTTGCTTCTTGCGCATGTGGTGCCATGACTCACTTTCTTCACTTGCACAAGCGTCACAATCCTGCATGACTACACGAGAGGGACTTTCCACTCCGTGGGAGCTCAACAGGATACGGACGGACCTTGCTTTAATTCTTTTCTTTTTGAGCATAAATTTATTAGAAATGTAACAAAAGCAGAAAATTAAAAATATTATATTAAATATTATATTAATCTGCATTAACAAACACTAGGATTTCTTTCTTTTTTCTATTTGATAAATAGTAAAATTAAATTCCAAGCAACTGGGATAAATTGAAACAGCTGCGATTTGCAAATATAAACATTTGCCACTAAGTTGCCATTCAGGTTTGTATACAAGAATGCCATGGAAAACTTGCCACAGAGTTCCTCTGGGCTTTAAAAACAATATTATGTCTTGGTTTCAAAAGTAGGATGATTGAGTGTATGTAGTGTTAATAATGCAACTAGTAAAAAGATCAAATGGCAAAACATCTCCCATGATATTTTCAATTTTTTCCAAAGTAACAGATCAATTTTTAAAAAATTATTATACCTGACTAAAATGCATGGTAAATGTCTGTAGGAAATCAATCAATCAATCAATCAATCAATCAATCAATCACAACAAAAGTACATCAGGAAGCTCCCCTAGGGGTAAAGCCTCCTTTGTTTTAATTTTTTTTTTTTTTTGCAAGATTGGCGCAAGAGAACCTCCCCAAAGCCTTTCCCTTTTGTATAGTCTTTTCTGAGAGAATTGATTTTCTGCCACCCCCCTCAACCTGTGATTATTTGAAGAATTTGCAGAAAAAGAGGACCCTGAAAACTCGCTAATTGCGAATATTGGAGGGGGGGGCAGCAAAGTGGGCAAAACATTGAAGAGCGGTGAAAGCCACAGCTCCTCTGGTTCTCCGAGGGAGGGAGAGGGTGAGTGTGTGTGGAAATTTGGGTCCCGAGCTGGGCTGGCAGTGGGACTCCCCGGGGGCAGCAGAAAGATGTTATAATCAATTACCACATCATAACACTGATGTATGATAATTACTGAGTCTTCCTCCTGAGAGAGTGCGGCATTTGGCAGGGACGCGGCTCGTTCATGGTCCACTGCCTGATTAATATGCAAATAATAGGCTGATTGCATGATGAATGCAGAAAATGAGTTGGCTGATAGCGCGCCCACCGAAGCGGGAAGATGATAAATTACTTTTTACTGACTGTCCTACATTTAAGTACCCTCTCTCAACAGCTTTTTTTTTTTTTAAATCACAAATTAAAGAAAGCAAGATGGGGCAAATGTGAGGATGTATAAAATAATGTACCTTAATAGCTTTTATTGTGATATTGAGGCCGATTGCAGGCATGATCTTTCTGTGCCTGAAACAGGGATGCGAGAATCCGTCGGGTGAGAGGCTGTAGACTTTTAGGCTGTCCTCTCCTGTGGTAGAGAGCAAATGGCCCAGCAAAAAATGGGAAATGAGAGTTTTAGTACATGATTTGCAGTCCAACCCAGTATTGCCAGTTGAAGCAAGGATGGAGCCCTGAAGGTGCTGATGGACTGTAGTTCCCAGCGTTCCTCACTGCCGGCTGTGCTGGCTAGGTATGATGGGAGTTGTAGTCCACCACCATCTGGAGGGCTGCACTTTGTCCCAACCCTAAGTTAAAAGATCTTTGGTTGCAGAGCTGAAGAAGACCTTTGGGGGTGAGCCCTCGAAGAGACTCTTCAAGTCAAGGGAGCAGAACTGGACTTAGATGGACCAGTTGAAGGACCCAAGACGAGGCAGCATCATAAATGGCCTTCGTTACAGGAAAGATGTTGAGCTGTTCCACTGTAAGAAAAATGTACACAAGTTGGGACAGGTCCGGGGCAGATAGTGAAGATGATTAGAAGAGTGTGGGAAACAGGCTGTATTTAGCATTGAGAGGACAAGACTGAATGGTGGGAATGGAACCTCAAATACCAAAAAGGAGGGCCACGTAGAGGAGAGTGGAGACGTCTCCTCTCCTCTTCAGAGGCCGAGCTTAGATCTCACATTGTGAGAGGAGGGGAGAGTTGGGTCGGACACCAGGGCAGAGCTTTCCTTGACAAGAGGAGCAATGATGTAGAGATTTTCTCTCTCCCTGAAGGCCTTTCTTCAAGCCGAGGTTGGTCTGCTTTTGGTTCAGGCTGGATTCCTCGCATCAGCCAAGGCTGTTGGCTAAACCCCATTGCTGAAGTCTCCCCAAGAAGCTTTCCCGTTGGCTTTTGAGTGTCTGCTTTGGCTTAGCACAAAGTGGGACAAGAACAGGTGGTTTACGCTGCGCACCTCGAAAAAGGGATGTTGAGGCTGGTGGGATACAGAGTCACGACAGACAGACAGACAGACAGAAAGAAGTGTTTTCCAACTTTTCTGCCCCTCTAAGGAGCACAGAGCAGTACCTGGTCTCCCCCATAACACTCACACAACAATCCTGTGAGGTGGGATCATGGGAAGCTCTTTGTATAAGTCGTACCAAGCAGCCCAGTATTGCCAGCTTTGACCGACAATAATTCTCTAAGATTTCAGTCAGGATTTTTTCCCCGTCTCTCTCGAGATGCTGGGGATTGAACTTTTGCAAACCAGGTTCTCAACCATAGAACTCTACCTATTGTTTTAAGTGGATGATCTGGACGAAGGTCATGGTGGTGGTTGTGACCATTCCTGTATAGTTATCACTCTATGTTAAACTTATTGTGAGTCACCCGAGTCCCACTTTTGGGAGCAAGATGTAAAATAGTATTAAGTCCCTTGTGAAATTAGTTCCTGCTGCACCAGGGAGCTTTGTCTCATTCTGTCAATACTCAAGGATTGCTCCGGGCGCCCTCCACGTCCTTCTCCCTCAAGCCGTGGCCTGGGAGAATCCAGTGGTTCTTCCATGAGAAGACTAGTAATGGCCGAGAAAGTTGCCTGAATCTCCTCCTTACACAGTCACAGAAGAGGGCAAGGTGTACTTTACTCTGGGAGTGGGTGGGTCTTTCGCAGCAAACGCAGCTAAGAATCTTGTGGCTGTTGTTCAAGCAAACTGTCCTCTGCCACAGCTTATACCAGCTAAACCCTGTTGAGTCTTTAAGGTGACACAAGGCTCCTGGGTCTCTTTTGCGTGCCGTCTTTACTCACCCGAGACAACAGTGGTCCTGTCCAGTGGTCGGTTAGGGGGAGTGACTAAGAGATGCACCAACACAAGGGAAGAGCTGTGAATGCCACTGTGGTGGCACTGGACTCTTCGAGATGGGTCTCCTACTCCAGGTAGAGAGAGAGCCTTCCCTGCCCATGGCGCGTGGTAAAGGCTCCCCTCCATCTGTTTCCGGTTTCTTTTCGAAGTCACAGCCAGAGCATGGAAACCGTCTTGCTATAGCTCTGAACAGCTGCTTGCCCTCTCCGGTCGGTCTTTCTCCACCCCGGGTGTTAATTTATACATAACTTTTGGATTTGACTAGGATGGCATGAACCTGAAGCCCAGGCCCTGGACTTAATGAGAAGTGGTACATCAAACCCAACCGCCAGGAAAATCATGTCTGGGCTTTGCTGGAATGTCACGGCATGGCCTGTCATTTTGCTTCAGCAGCTTGTCCTTCCAAATGCACGGTTCGCCTTATGGCACGCCAGCAGTAAAAATGTCACTCCTGATAATTGCTTTTTGGTGAAAATTCTTGCTGACTTCCTACCTTCAAGCTGTTTTTTACACAGTGGGGAGATAATAAGAAATGACTTTATCCTGACTGCTCAAATGAACACTAAATGGAATTTAGGTTATTATTACTGGAGATTGGGGGCTATACACTAGAATTTAAATAGTGGATCAGAGCAATGGTAGACGTTTCTTGGCAAATCAAAGCAGATTTGAAATAGCAGTCCACTCTGATTTACAACTGAACATGCCAGTTGTCTGTTTGTTATCTTGAGAATATCACATTTTAGTCTGTCGAGATTTTTTTCTCCAGATACATGTGTGTTTCTAAGTTTTTCATCATTCCTGGTTTGTTGTTGTTATTTTGTTTTTCATAGTCTTGTTGATCTGGGGCTGTTGTTTGCAGTCAAGCCACTTCCAACTTACAGCTGCCCTAGGGATTAGTGACCTCCAGAAGATCCTGTTCAGCTTTGCTCAGGTCTTCCAAACTCAAAGCCATGGCTTCTTTATGGAGTCAGTCCATCTTGTACTTGGTCTTCTTCTTTTCCTACTGCCTTTAACTTTTCCCGGCATTCTTGTCTTTTCTAGCGAAGCCTGCCTTTCCATGAAACATCTAAAATAAATTAGCCTCCGTTCAGTTAAGGGGATGCACACAATTACTCACCAGCTCACTCTCTGTCTCTCACGCACATATACATTCTCGAGTCTTGTTCCTTTGCCTAAACAGATAGCTGGATGCCAAGCAGGATTAATGCCTCTCCTGTGTCTCGAGGGAGAAGCGAGAGCTTTAGGAGCCTCTCATTAACACTCCTAACTCATCCTGGGAGAGAACTGGCCCTTGTCAGAGCAAGGCCATCCTTGCCGGGCCTGAACCTGGCTGGACATGGAATGAATTGGAAGAGGCAGCCCTGCATTGTAGCAGACCAGGGAAGTCAAGGGGCCTTTCCCCCCGCCAGCCCATCCAGAGGCTCCCTGTCTGAAAGGGAGACGTTCCATGGTCTCCTTCCCTTCTAGAGTGAAGGGTCGTCTGTAGGCTGGGCTTTTTGTGTTCATCGGCCGCCTTTCTCCTAAAGGATCCAAGGTGGGTCGTGTCATGAGAGCTAAGTGATAGGGATTTGGCAAAAGCTGTAAAAGGGTCACAGAAATCTTCTGTCTTGGGTGGAGCCCCCCTCCTGTTAAACACACTTATTAGAAGTCACCTTTCTTTCATGAACAGAGAATTTTCAGATCCTCCTATCAAACGTGGGATGTACTTTTGTGCCAGGCTGTGCCGTTTGCACGAAACACAAGGTCCACTTGTCACTGGAGTCCAGCGGCAGGCGTATCTAATGGTCAGTCTCGGAGAAGCTTCAGCTGCACACACACACACACACACACACACACACACCCCAAATCAAAACACTTCCAAACGCAGAGTGCACTTCATCATGCTAACCAGAGCCTCCGTCAGTTCTCTCCAACCAGATAAATGGATGTAACCCATCTCTCGCAGGTGGGGAGATGATTCCATGCCTGGTCCAGTCTAAAATGATTTCCTAGGTTTTTGGTTTTTTTTTTACCTGAAGGTGAAACTCTTAGAAATTCAGAAAAACAGCAGCATCCTCAAAACAAGGAGTGGAGAATTCTTGAGTATGGATGTTCTTGCCTTCCTGTGTTGCCCATAACAGGGCCATGGATCTTGTGGCCAGTGGGGCACATCCAGACCTCCCCCCAAAAGCCAACTGGAGGAGCCTAAAACCCCCAGAGTATTTTTTTAAGTCCCCCAAAAAGTTGGAAGATTTTTTAAAAAACTAGGACCATACCTTTAGGAGACAGGGTTCTCTTATAAAAGGAGGTGTGGAGCGCGCGCGCCCCACATACACACTTTGTGTTAGCATTTTCTAAAAGGAAGGAATGGTCTTATTTTGTTTTTTAAGGTGGAAGTGACTCCTCTCCCCATTTTATCTGGAGGAATTGGTGTGGTCCCAGGAGGTTCCTCAGGATGCTCTCTCCCCAAGCTGGCCAGCCAACTCTAGATGTTCTCAGCATTATGTCATGCCCTTGTTCAGTATCCTCATCTGCCAAAACAACAGATTGGATTCGACTCACCTGCTGAGCCATTGCTTTACTCTTCTGTACCTTGCAAGGGGTTTAAGTAAGGGAGGGAAGGAATTGGAGGTTGGGTGTCCCCAATGCGGTCTGTAAGAGAATTCTGGTTTAGCATCAGCCCCTGCCTCCACCCATAGGATCTTCATGTGCTCTGGGGTAGCTGAGGCAGTCTGGGAAGTATTTGGAAGCAGGAGATTAATTTGATTTAGGACTCGCAGGGCCCAAGGGCAGAAGGGTTTGATTCTCCATGTTTGGAAAACCCTTGCATTGCTGCTGTCAGGCAAGGAAACACATTGCTTCCAGTGGACATAGCGCAGAGGCAGGATTTCCAATACTGAACCAGTCAGATCTTTGATTTGCAGGCTTTTCTAGAATACCTTTTTGGGGTTTTTCTTCCCCTCTGTCCAATATATCAGTTGTTATTTCACATACTGTCTTCCTTGTTGCAACCTTTAACCTAAACAAATAAATACTGATTGACTGTTTTATTAAACAGTCTTATTTATGAGCCATAGAAGGCAAGCTGGCTGATTTTGGGTGTTCCCGTTCAGAGTCATTGATTGCACTCCGGCAGTCAAACCAGTGAGTGGTTCTGCGAAAGGCAGGACTGGGCAGGGGTGCTTGGGCACAGCCTGTGCTGAAATGTCCCGTGCCCCCTTTGTCAGGGCGGAGGGTGTGTTTTGACAATGTGTGGGTTTGCTCGTGATGCAGTTGACCCGGTCTTGCAGGTGCAAAGAAAGGGGGCAGCTGACCTTCATCTTGAGCGCCAGAGTTCTGGGCGCTCATGGCTGCCCCTTTCATTTCATCGTCTTCCGTTTCATTTACGTCCAGTTCAAGGCAGCTAACAAGATGGTGGATGGATGACAAGATACACAAAATGTTAAAAATTCTGGGAAACATATAACACTATAAATGGCCATTAAACTTAAAAGTGAGGGACAATAATACTACCAGACCTTACCTTCACCAGTGCCTTTCTACCCCCACGGTTAAGGGTGGGCGCCCTTTGGCCCCTTGGGGGATTCGAATGTCAACGGCAAGAAGCCTTTGTGAGCGTAGCCGATGGTTCGGGGCTTGGGAGAGCTCGGGGCCCAAAGGTTTGGAGCAGTGGCTCCCAACCTTGGGTCACCCAGGGGTTCCTGGACTGCAATTCCCAGCAGCCTTCACCACCAGCTGTGCTGGCCAGAGCTGCTGGGAGTTGCAGTCCAAGAACACCTGAATTACCTGTGCTTGGGAAGCGCTCGTCTAGAGCAGCCGTTCTCAACCTTTTTTTGGCCACGGCCATAAACACAGTATGAAATAAATCAGGATGAAATAAATCAGGATCGTATCAGTCACGTGACAAACCTTATAAGATGGTGTGTGAGGAATTGTTTCCAGGCCGTGGCCCCCTTCAGAGGCGCCAGGGTTCTCTGCAAGATGCAGATAATACAAATCTCCTGCCGAGTGTTTGAGCTTTTTAAAAAAACTATAAAAAAAAGAACACCTCAACTGTTTAGGCGTTTTAAAAACCCTCCCTGGTTTTCTGATACAGGGACGTTTCAAAATAAAGGCAAGCAATGAAAAACACAAAGGCCGTCACACAGAGATGGTTGGCTTCGCCACCGATTTCAGAGCACGCAGGTTGGAAAGGATCACCCTTGGGTGCTGCTTTCATTTTGGCGTTTCCTATTCCCCTCCCCGGCCTCGTTCCTTTGTCATTCCCCTTCCGCTTCCCTCCTGCACCCATCTCGTTTCTGTGTGGGGTGCGCATTGCATAGCCAGAGAACGGCCTGGACCCTTCACAGCAGCTCTGGCTGGAGATTTCTGCAAAAACTGGCACAGGAGTGGGAACGAGCAGGGGGGGGTCCTGCACCAGCAGCGTGCCGTTTTATTAACCGAGGCAGCCGTCATTTTGACCTTGCAGTGGGTTAAAGGACGCAGATCTGAGGAGGAATCTGGTTTATCATGTACGGAATTCATGCCATCCCTGACAGTACACCGTGAACAAGATGGATGATCTGCCAAGTTGGTCCCTCGCATGGGTGAATCAGGGCAAATTTACAGTGCCGTTTGTTCACTGCTTCCACTATACAAAAATAACATTTGTTGGCTTCAGGTGCTGCTGCAGAGCGACCTGAAGCTAAGCAGAGAAAAGAAATTAGATCTGTAGCATCCTTAATTGTCTTAAAGATTACACACAGGCCGTGGTGGCTCAGAGTCGGCCGTGTGTGTGTGTGTGAGATCTCCTTTGCATTTTTCATAAGCTGTTGTTTTTTTAAAAAAAGAAAAGAAACAAGAAATCTAATTACTTGGGTTGAGAAGGACCTTTATGGGAATGTTGAGACACCTTTTCTAAATACAATTTGATGTTTTTTTAAACACCACTCAGTAACTTTTATTAAATAGATTTGATTTATTACAGTGCTACTCAGTCACTTAACCTACCGCAGAGTATGTTATAATGTTTGGGAAAGACTTTGCATTGCCGAGGAACAAGGCTGGGAAGGGAAGGGGTGTGCCAGGTTCTGCAGGCAGGAGAACGTGGGTAGAGCAACTCGCGAGGGGCTGTGGGCCCTTCGGGTGAACAGGCGAAAGGTCCTTCTAGCGTACAGAAATAATCTGTGGAATTCTCTGCCACAAGGTGTGATGGTGATCTCTGCTGTAAGAGGGTGCTAGATAAATTTTGGCAGGGGTGCACATGCGTCTGGCTGCTCCAGACCCTTGTGGGCCACACACGTTCTTGTCCCACAAGATTCGAAGTGTGATCTCCCTCGCCGGGCTGTTGTGAAGATGGAGAAGAGTCATGCCCTCCCCCTTGAGCTCATTAGAAGAAGCCCATCATCGTATTGGATGTAACTGATAATAGGAAATAAATGAATAATTCGTGTTGCACGCAAGTGAGCCCTGAAATCTGCCATTCACAGGATGGTGTTACCAAAGGGGATGTTTGGATGGTGGCGGCTGGGCCTTGAAAACGGAGTGCGAACCGTGGGAGGTTTCTAATTCTGTCAATTTGTGTTAAGGCAAGAGTGTCGGGGGCTTAGCTATCGGCCCCTTCTTTGGCACTGGTGCCCGTTTCTTGAGCCTTGCCTCATCCGTTCTCCACAATTCTTTCCCTCGATGCCAGTATCCGTATTCGCAGAGTGAACTCCCTGTCTCTTTTGCGAGTACCATGAAAAGTTCTCATTTGAGCAAACATTTGGCTGAGGAAAAGCAGAGGTTATTTTAGGCACTTAATTTCCATGTCGTATCTATTTTCTTCCTTGCCCAGAGCTTGTAGGAGATGGCTGGGAATAGACCGGCGTAGCGACATCTCTGCTGATAGAGCTCATTCATTCCTCTCCAGAAGACAAAAGAAGGGGCAGCAGAACCAAGCACGGATGCGAGAAAGGAGTTGTCCAGAGCCCCCTCTCCCTGGCCCTTACAGGGGCACTTAGGTTGTCTTCTCTCGTCTATTCAGGAGAGAATCGGGTTCCTTCTCATCTCTTTTAACTGCGAAAACAAGTCTAGATCCATGATTCTCCACCTTTGGCCCTCTGGGTATTTCACAAAATGTAGTAACATTATTTCTAGAGAGTCAGGCCCAATTTTCTGTGAAAGACATGACACAAAACCACACCATATATACAGTAGGATGCCTGTATCCACAAGGGATTGGTTCCAATCCACCCTGCCACTGGTGCTGAAAAATGCGAATTATAGCAAATACTATTATAATAGCTAATACTATACATCACATGGTCTCTGGCTCCCTCTGGTGGCCAGTTCTGGTAACTTCATAGTTAAAAATATCTATTTTGGGGATTTTTCTTTTAATATTTTCAGACCATGGATAAGTAAATCAGCAGATACTGATCCTGCGGATAAGAAGGTCCTACTGTACTAGAGAAATGTATTGTCTGCATTATTTTTCAGGACAAGGATGCCTATTCTCCTCTGCGTATCCCCCCCCCCCCCCAAAGTATAACATGCTCCTTGTTTCTATCCCGTGGCACAGTGGTTAAACTGCTGCACTGCAGCCAAAACTGGGCTCCTGACCCGGGGTTCAGTTCCAGGTAGCCAGCTCAGGGTTGACTCAGCCTTCTATCCTTCCAAGGATGGTAAAATGAGTACCCAGCTCGCTTGGGGGGGGGGGGGGTGGCAATGTGTATCCTGCATAATTAACTGGTAAACTGCCCAGCGAATGCTTGAAGCGCTGTGGGGTGGTCTATCAGCAGCACGCTTTGCTTTGCTTTATCCCCATTTTCCTTGCAGAGAGGAAGCAATGGAGAAGGCTTTTTAAATGTTTTCAGTGCAAACGGTGAGCTTCGTCCCTCTCTCCTCACGTTGCAGTCGTGGTATTTCAAGTGGAAGGGGCACCCAGGCTGTGGAGGTCACACATGTCCCCGATCACAAAATACCCGTGCACTGCTTCCCTTTTGCTACCAACCCGGGCCTTGGCGATCTTTAAAAGGGAAGGTGTAGAAATGGGGAGAGTTCGAGAGTACCTCTCTGCAGTATGGGGCGATGCGCCCAAGAGCCTTTGGCTGCGAGACTGGGCATAGGAACCAAGGGCCCGCCACTGTCGTCCCTTTTCCCCTGGGAGGTGGTAGAGGGCAGGACATGCCAATATTATGAGCAGTACGCTTTGGGTGACGGCACCCAAGGAGGCGCGCTCAGATAGTTCCTTTCATCAGAAAAGTTAACGACCACTGGTTTGTTATAGCGTGCAGGGACAAAAATAGCCCCAGAAAGGAAGAGTTTATCAGTACTACTTAATGGGAAATTCCTTTCATCATTACGGTACCGTCTCCCACACCATTTTTCTTGCTGAGTTGTCCAAAGTTAACATATTTTGTTTATTGTTAATAAACTTTTTTGTTTATTGACATTCATCAGCAATATGCCATTTTCATTTTGGGCTGGAGTATAAACCTAAGGTCAAAAACGACCCGCCGTGTGGAGCAGTAAAAGCTGGCCGGAGGTGGAGGTGGGGCTCTCCGTCCTGAGTGCCTCAGAAAAAGTGTTGGTACCCGTTGCGATTCCACGTGGGCCCTGATTGTTTCACCAAACTAGGAGCTTGCGCGACGTGCCCGTCAGCTGCCACCCGTTGATTTCATCAACAGTCCCTATTATGAATGAGAGGTCCAGGCCATAGGTCATTTCAAAAGAACCAAATAGAAATTGTTTATTGATACAGGTGTTGACAGAACAAGCCATGTTGTTAACTCTAAAACAAACATTCTTCTTTATCCACCCGCAACCACCATTCTCCCACCCAAACTCCACAACTCTCTCACACTCTAATTCTCCATCTCAAAACCCGATCGATGTCTGTCTCCTCCTCCTGCTGAGTCTCTTATACCTCGTGACTCCGCCCCTCCAGCCCTCCCATCGGTCCATGCAAATAGCATATGAATAATCATGACCTGGGCGAACGCCACAGTACCGCATGTTGTGTTACATGGGGGGGGGCAGTTTTGAAAATATTAAAGGACAAGCTACGCATTCTTAGAAACAAGAGAGTTGTTCTCGAAAGCGGTTGCCCAGTGTTGCATTCTGAGCCCTAGTACAGCAGTGTCCTTAACCCACGCCCTAGAGCAAGGGGTCCCCAACCCCCCGGTCTGCAACCCGGCAGCGGTCCTCGGCCTAGGCAGGACCGGGCCATGGACACAGATCTCCTCCCCCCCCCCGCGAACACGCCACACGCATGTGCGTGAGCGCACTCCACACCTGCGAATGCGCGCAAGCGTGCCACGCCCCCCTGCAGGCAGGCCACGCCCCCGCGAGCATGCCATGCCCCCCCCCCAACCGGTCCGCGGTTAGGGACCACTGCCCTACAGTGATTAATCTGCCTTTCTTACCCTCCGGCTCTGCCATGCCATCAGACGACTCCAGGGAACAAAGAAACGCTTGTCACAATGACACCGGCACATGGGACATAATAGGCTGCAGATTATAAAGGAAAGAGTGGGAGAATTTAAAAACAACAACATCCAAATTGAAAAGCTTTTCTAACACAGTCTCTTTTGGAGTAAAATACATTGAACAATAGTGTGATGTATTCAGTACTAGTTCCCTTCTCCGTGCTTGGTAATGTTCGTAAAAATTGGGGTGGGGGGTGTTATTGTTTACATTTTTAGCTCTTCTCTCTCTCTCTCTCTCTCTCTCTCTCTCTCTCTCTCTCTCTTTTAATATAACTGTTTAGTGAACGCTTAGCAACGTTTACGTACTTTTTTGATTGACCTGCAAAAGGAGTTGCTCCAGTATGGATTTTGGAATTTCACTTACAGCCAACAGGACTGCCTCCTGTTTTTTTAAAAAAGCAGTGTTTGGGGGGGGGGGGTCACAGGACAGGGTCCTTTGACTGGCTGAACTAATGTGTTGTTTACACAGTACATTTAAGTTCTTTACTTGATCTAGTAGGTCAGGGAATAAACTTGTTTTGCAGCATGAAATCCTCTTTTGCATCGCTATCTGCTTTTACAAAGGCTGACAGGTTTTGCCCTATTCTTTTCTTAGGCATTATATTTAACATTTTGTAATTGTTTGTTAAACTACAGCGTCCTGTTCTTCAGATCTAGGTTGGGGGCGGGTGTAGCAGATGTGAAACCTTTAGGCACAAGAGAAAAACGTTTCCTTTCTCTGAACTAGGCTCCTAATATATTCCATAGGGCCTCTTGCTTACAGTAGGAAAATCCTGGGGGACGTCCAATCTCACTGAAGAGGCTGGGATTCCTCAGGCCCCAGATGCCCTCTTTTGCCGGAGGCCTTGGAGAGCCAGAGGGAGACGGCAATCCTGTAGACAAACCAACTCTTCCCCCTTGAAATAAGGCATTTACAAGTGTCTGTTCATAGTGCTGAAATCTGGGTTTCTTTCATTCTTGCATTGCTTGGGCATAAATAATTACATTTCTACATCCAGGAATAAAACATGACACACAGGCATGACCTCTGTGTAGGAACAACCTCTCCTTTGAGTGATGAAGTTTCTGAGAGTTGAAAAGGACAGAGCTTGCAAGAGGGCAGTGGTGGTGTTTCGAGCATGGGCAAGAGATAGTAGATAGAGTTTCAGACAAGGACCCGGGAGACCTGGGTTCAAATCTCCACTCAGCCAGGGAAACTCATGGGGGTAGTGGCGGCGGCAATAATGTCCTAAATATCTCACATCCCTTGGAAACTGACTTGATGGCCCATAACACAGTATGGGGAGCAGAAAGGGGTATGTAAGTAAGACCATGCTGAAGAAGAGTTTTGTTTCAACCGCGTCTTCCCCTTTCCCTCTTCCCCTTTGCAGAAAGCACCCCCAAGACTTCCGCCAGCTGCAGCCCGGCTCCTGAATCCCCAATGAGCTCTAGCGAGTCTGTGAAGAGCCTCACGGAGCTGGTGCAGCAGCCCTGTCCGGCCATCGAGACGAGTAAAGACAGCAAGCTGCAGGACTCTGGCGAGCCGGGCGCTTCGGATTCCCAGTCTACCACGCCACTGCCCCTTTCCGGTCACTCATCCCTTAGCATTCAAGAGCTGGTCGCGATGTCTCCAGAACTGGATACCTACGGCATCACCAAGCGAGTCAAAGAGGTCCTCACAGACAACAACCTCGGTAAGCTTCTTTTTCGGTCCTTGTTGGGTTGGGGGGGGAAAAAACAAAACAGTTTTCCATTACAGTGGAAACCAGAATGTGCTGAAAGCTGGAGGCTGAGACGGCTGGTTCTGGATAAAGTCATCTTGGAAACTGTATAACGAACTAGATGTAAGGTACTTAGCATGCAGATAATTAATAGGCTTTGTGCAGAATTGGCTCCCGATCATTGTACAGATTCCCTGTACCCCAGCATTCATCATCTGATAAGTGGCACGGTTGCTGTGGTAACTAATCCCACAATTATAGAAAAGCAAATCAAAACCCTACAATTATCCAGGGCCTTTCTTTAAAAATAGTGATCATTGGTTTTCATCTGATGGGTTATTTTACCCAAATTGGGGCATACACAGAACTCAGGTTGAATTACAGCAGCAGCACCTTCACCACAATGTGGATCACTTAACTTTTCAACGAAAGAGAAAGTAAGGGGAAACAGAAAGGTGGAGGTTTGCCGTAAACATTATAAATGTGATTCCATATGCCCAAATGTCCGTCTTCTGGGATTGGAAAAGGTGGGGAAATGTTGCTTAGAATTATTTGGTGGCCAACTGTCCTCCAATGGAAGAAATTCGAGGGGGTGGGAGGAAAGGAGAATCTCCCAGGGGTTCATGATTTAGTCAGAGGTTAACGAGGCGGCATGGCTGAAGGGCTCCTGCTCTCACTGGAGGATTTGCCTGGAAGGGGTTAAGTTTGAGTTTCACAGGTCGAAGGTTTCTGTGTGCGAACTGGTCCTTCCTCTTCCTCCGGGCGGCCAGGGCCTTGGTCAGCGGTGCAGTTATGACCCCTGGCCCCGTTGGGTCGTGCCTTCCTTTGATGAGGCTGGCAGGGGTTTGCAGGGTTTAGGGGCCGCGCTTCTTGCTGTAGGGCCCGGGACCCTTCAGGGGCCTCCCCCACCTCGTTGACATGACACTTGCTGAATTTGCTACACCTTACGGTAGAGCTGGCTGTAATTGCGATTCCTGCAGGTTACAAAGAACGGCATTTCAAATTGAGAAATTGGGGTGGGTGGGGGTGCGAGGGACCCAGAGCCTGCAAAACAGCCGTGTCCACATGCAGCCCGTGGATCACCGGACACGGACACCCACACACAGACCCAGCATAAGCCCACCCACTCAGCCTTGGTGAATCTCTATTCTCCCACTTTCTCCTTCCACCAGTAAGTGGCTGGCCCTGTCCACAGGACAGAGGCCATCGCTCGTTCCACTCGGGCGGGCCACCCCTGGATCCCTGCTGCTTGAGAATTGGTGAAGCCACACGCAGCCGTTTGCAGTTAAGCTAAGTTGCAGACCAGCCCTCCCCCCACCCCGCTGCCATCTTGCCTTAGGAAGGGATCTGGAAGACCTTGGAACCAACATTCCCTCTAAGCTGCTCATGCGCACAAAGCTCTGTTGGGGCTGCACACAGGCAGCCGGTTTGTTTACTTCCCATTTCAGATGAAGCTCCAGCACCCACCCACCCCGCGTTTGTATGGCCCTGCATCTGTCGTGGGAATGTTGCAACCAAGTTACATTTCACAAGGCCTGGAAAATATTAATTGTCAGGGGTGAGCATTTTCCTGTCATGCTAAGGAGGAGCATGATTTTTGAGACAAAATGGAACAGAAAGTGCTTTCATTAAGCCACCTGAATATGTTAATCTCCTAATTCATTGCACAGATGGGTACAGTATAAATGAAGGGAATTGGATAGAGGCAGGTTGTCTTTCACATATTTCTTAATGTTCCTGAGACTGGAGAATATATATTGTTAGCCGTGGCTGTACTGCCCAGAGATTTCTATAAAATTTCCCAGAAATTACTGTATTTTTCCGTGTATAAGACGACCCCCCCCCCAACTTTTCTAACCCAAAATTAAGAAATCTTAACTTAGCTTGAGTATTCTGCCTCTGGGCTCAGAACGCTTGGACATTAGGAGTCCCTGTTGCATCTGAGCCTACAGGCTCCACCTCCAACGAGGTGTGTTCCAGTTGGTTTATTCAGCATCAGCTGACATCAGTTACATAAGGCTGGTGATTGGAGGAAGCTAAGTCTCCTGACTGTAGGACGCTAGGCCTCCTGATTGGAGGAAGCCTGTTTGCAGAGGCAAGGTATGGGCCGTTCTGTTTTCTCCTCAGCTTACTTCCATGTATAAGACGACCCTCAATTTTTAGTCTAAAGATTTTAGGAAAAAGCATCTTATACACGGAAAAATATGGTACCTGTATATGCTAAGCTGTACTGGGTACAGAAATGTTGAGAGCAGCGTGTAACTGTTTTGTCTGTGACAAATACATCAGTCAGTTGGGCCCGTGGGATTCACAAACACTGCGGTGATCTGGATGTAGAAGTGGGGGAAGAGGGAGGCAACTAATCCCAAACGAACCAAACGTTTTGCCCTACGACCTCTACCGCCCCAAGCCAGCAAAGCTAAACAGAAAAGGGAGCCGTGGTGCCCAAGCATCTAGAGGGGTAAAGATGGCCCACCCGTTTGATCCCTTCCTTACATTCGTTCCTGTCCCATTTCCCGTTTACTCTTTGCAAATGAAGGTCTTGCTGTATTTTAGCTCCCGTGACGCGAGCCCATGGCGGAACAACAAGGCTGCCATTGTAGACCAAAGTAGTTGTACGTGCATACAAGCCGAGGTCCACAAACATGCACACTTTCCCCCTCTCTTAAAAAAGGGGAGCGGGATTCTCCTGATGTGCCAGGACCTGTTATCGTCAGCTGCTTCAGACCGGTAGAAGGACTAGCTCCTCTCACGTGGTTCGGTTCTCCCTTCTGTTGGGGCCAAGGTTGCATTGTGCGAGTCCAAAAGGGAGGTGTGTGTAGGCAGGGGCCTGTAGGGTTTTGTATGCATTGTCGTTGCATGCCATGTGCAGGGACGCTGGTTTACTGTAAGTCATTCTGCAACCAGGACGGCCAAAAAACAAAACAAAAAGGAGGGGGGGCAGGTTCACTGTGAGCAGAACAAATCACAGAAACATACCCCGTTGATGGAGGATGTACAGATTGTGGTTAGAAAGTCAGCAAAACGTTAGCTGGAACATTAAGCAATTTAAGACCTTGTACCTGCATTTGAGGAGGTACCCTAAATTGTAGGGGGGAGAGCCATGAGGGGAGGGGACCGACCGCTGGGGACCGTGGGGGTGTGCTGGTGAGCTGCACGTTGGGCCAGCGGGCTATGGAAGTAGCCCCTCCTTCCCCTCTCCACCCACCCAGACCCTCCCTAGCATCAGGATCTTTTGCAGACACTACATTGATTTTTTCACCAATTTTTCGTCATCCAAGAGATCTAGAAACTTGATTTTTTTTAAAAAAAAAATCAAAGTAAACCCGGGTTCTCCCAGGGTCCGTTGGCTACTCTGGATTTCCCACTGGAGGCCAAATTCCTCACCACGTTTCAGAGTGTGCAGAAAACCAGGGTCCCTGATTTGGTGTCCTCTTGTACTTCAAGAGGGACCATGGGGGAAGAAGTGTTTTTGTTGACTCTTGTTCTGATGTCACTTTTACATAAATCTTTTTTCCCCCTCCATCATTTTTGTTTTTCTACAGCGTGGCTGACAAGCCTAAAACGCAGCAGAAGAGGCAAGAAATGTACCCCAAACCTTGCATTAGGTGTGGAACAATATTTCGATGTTTCCCTTTTGCCCTCTGTTTGCTAAACAGTTCAGTTTTCCAGGGGCAGAGGGACTCCTGTTTTGGGTCCCGGGGGGGGGGGGGGGTCTGTCACCGCGTGTCAGCCCATGTCACTTAGCGGCCCAGCCGTCCTTGCCTTTTTCTAGTTTTAAGAGGACAGGCGGGTGATACCCACCCGGTTCGGTAAGCGAGACCCTCCCGTGGTTCTTCTCCTCCACCGTCACAGCCACCCCCCCCTTCTCTTCCTCCTCCTCATTTTGTGTGCCCTGGGCACACTAATGTTTCGTTTCCAAATGGGAATTATGTGAATCCCAAAGTAAACAAACCAAGACGTAGTGCTCTCTCATTAGCACCGGTGCTTTGCAAACTGAGTATCCCGGGTCGAATCCATCCAGGATTAAAATCCACACTTCAGGGACTTGGTGTGGCCAGAGCCGGGAACCGTTCCCAGTTGAGACCCTGCCAGAAAGAGTAGGTGGATTGGCAATGAGGGAGGAGCTGCAGAGGTCTCTCTCTCACACACACACGCACGCACGCACACACAAACACAATTCCAGTGCCTGATGAACGAAAGCTATGACTCTTCTGAAGATGGTGTCCATCCACATACTCTCACAGGCAACAATGAATGACTTCAGGCAGTTCTTCTCAACTGCTTTTTGTTGCATTTGTCAAACAGGTGTAACGGCTCTACATAATAATAATAAATAATATTAATAATCTTAGAACTGCAGAGCTGGAAGGGACCCTCTGGATCATCACATCCAGCCCCAGTCAAGGAAGCACCGTGGGGCATCAAACTCCCAACCTTTGCCTACACAGCTGAGTGTAGTTCTGGATTCGGATTCTGTGCAGAGCTATGAATAAGTCATTCCTCAAGCTTTTCAAGATAAATCCATAGGAAGAGTTAACTTGGGATTTGTGAGGGCCCGAGTAAAACATGGGTAAGGAGTTGAGCAGAACTCTTCTTATGCTCAAATCTGCGTGCCTAAGCATCACACCTATGACCTGTGATACAAAATCCAAACAAAACAGTAGTGAAGGGAAGAGGACGGCATCATACGAAAGCCACAGAATAATTCAGCTTGTAATATTCTTTTAGGATCAAGAGAAGGAGGCTTAATGCATACTTAATATAAACTTGAGTATTAATTACTGAATTGTTGTTGTCTTAAATACTATACTGCCTTTTATTGTGCTAAAATAAAGGAGTCAGTAGGGGTGATGGATGTAGCTCAGAGTTTGCTATCGGCTCTATGGGATGATTTGTAGTAGATTTATAAAGAACTGTTTAACAGTATATTGACAACAAAAATATTCAGAGCCTAACAGCATTTTGAAACAATTCTAAGGCAAGAAGTAGAGGCAGTTACGTTAATTTAGCAGCAGACTAAATTTAATTTAGCACCAGGTTCCTTGGCTTCTGAAGAAACAGTTGGCAATATTTGCGTGATAACGGACTGGTGTAGCAGTGTGAGTGTAGTGGAGCTTCCCACTCCAGAGGAAGGCTACCTCTGAAGAACAGCTTCTGGAAACATGGTAGGGACGCCTGCTCCCTGCTTGGATGCTGGTGTCGGTCCGTTCTCTTTCTAGACGGCCTTTAGGCACAGACTGGCTGTCTGACGCAATTTGCAGTCATGTTTTATAAAACAAAGTGAATTCAGTTGCAGCAGCCAGTCTAACACAACAGAATGAAAGCTCTAATTTACAGTGATATTAGTTGCTCAAGAAGGAACCCCTGCGTCTTATCGCTCATCTTGCCATTCCAGAGAGACTTCTAAAATCCAAGATCTTTTGTTGACTTCTTCAAAGTCCAAAAGAGGGCCTTTCTCTTGGGGATGAAATTTCACACTTTATTTTCCTCTATATATTAGAACCACCTAGTTCCATAGCTGTTCCCATATACAAGGAGCTAAATATAAACCATCAAGGGGGGGGGGGGAATTAAACAAAACAACCGAATGAAAAATCAGCACATTAAAAAAAATAGTGGCAAGTGAAATGAGGTGTAGCTGTCAATCAAAAGTTTCAAAAGATTTGTAAAACTTTAAACATTATTATGATTATTATATCAGCCTCGTTTTAGATAGTGTTGTTGTTGTTTTTTAAATCCTTTTCCTAAAAGACAGCAGAGAGGAGATGCTCTGGCCCTGGGGCTCTCACTAGGCATTGCCTGCTTATTTTTTTCAGGTAATGGGGCATTCGTAAAGTCCCAAAGTCCAGCTGCACCGTCGCCATTGCCACGGTTGGGTAATGAAAGTGCCAGGGGCTCGCCCTGGCATCTCTTGGAGACCCAGGGCACCGGCAGAGCCCCTTCGGTCCACAGGAGATGCCCCCCCCCCCCGGGGGAGAGCAAGCTTTGGCTGATCGCTATGTGAAACGTTTGGGGCGGTTGAGAAGGAAGGCTTTCGCCAGGGTGCACCTTCTTAACTTGTACGACTCCTTCTCTGCCTGGGGCGATTTTGGCAGGGGGTGTGATCCTTCGGCTTCTGGAGGAGGGGGCCTCGCTTTGCAGCCAAAGCAGGAAGCCTGTCTTCCAGGAAGACCGTGGCCGGGGGGGGGGGGGGGGGGCACCTGCTGGCTGTTCCCAGCCGGTGCCCATGATGGCTAAAGAACATTTTTAGACCCTGCCCTCTTTCACTTCAAATCTGCCTCCCCGATTAATGTTGTTTGAAGCGGCTGACATCCAAAAAGGCCATTTGTAAATCCAGAGAGGAGAGACACTTCTGTGTGTCAGAGGAGGATGAAATAAGCTGTGTGCTAAGAAAACAATGGGTATAAGTGGGGGTTTGTTCTCCCCATTTCCCAAACAAAAATATAATATTGAATGTATGTTTTTGAACTTCATATGCCTGCCCAGAAATGATGATATCCTTCCCTCTAGAGCACAGGTTCTCAACCTGGGGGTCAGGACCCCCCCCCAGGGGGTTGCAAAGTGTTTTCTGGGGGGGGAGGGTGTCACCACAGTTATTTTTAGTTGCAATTATTTTTAGATTTATTATGTGATACATGCTACACACAGTGCTGCTTTGTTTTAATCTTCTTGGCCCACCGATAGATAAATTTAATCCAAACCGGAACTGCAGGAAACCTAGAGTTCTCCGTCCTTTCTGTGCCCCTTTGGGTGGGTTTTCCTTTTATGCCTCACTCCTGCCCCCTCGCTTGTTTTCTCTCTTCTGCTCCTCCTCGTCCCCTTTTGGAGGACTGACGTCAAGCCTTAGCCTTGGCTCAAAGAGGCCTGACGGAGGGGCGTCCACGGTGCACCCCGGGAACGCCGGTGCCCAAGAGGGTGGCAAGATTGCAAAGTGGCTACCCTGGCAGCAGCGCCTTTTGCTCCCCCTGAGCCTCCCTTTCTCCCAGGGGTAGCAGTGGCGCCGCAGGGAGGAAGGGCAAAGGGGGGACCTGGGCAGAGAGAGGCTTCTGAGTCACGGAGGAGGAAAGCACGAGGGGCAAAAAGGGGGGAGGGAGGAGAACGAGGGACAGGGATAGGCACGGGGGGGCACAGCCCACAGAGGAGGTGTTTATTGGCTCTTGAGGGGGGGAGTGTCTTCACCAAGGGGGCTTTTGAGGGGGGGGAAGACATGAAGGGAGGGTCTTTTCCACATCTAAAAAAGTAAATTAAACTCAAAGCGTATTGACATTTTTTCCTTCTCAAATTTTATCTGGTAGAGGCAGATTTACAGCCTCCCCATAATTATGTATTATTACGTTAATATTAATATATTAGCTTTGAATGATATTTTGAAAAATCTATTTTAATGTGTTTTCTTTACCCTGTTAAAAAAATGCCTTTTTACGCATGTGGCGGGGAGTTGGTTGCAGGTTACTTTGCGATTATAAAAGGGGGGCGCGACTCGAAAAAGGTTGGGAACCCCTGCTCTAGAGGGCCACACGCCCCTGCTTGGGAATCGCCGTCCGAAATCGGACGGGAGAACACCCCTGGGCGCTCTTTGTTGGCGTTAGACAGCAGGAAGGAGAGTTGCTCTCATGACGGGCTCGCGCCCTTCCTCGGGGACCTCTCTTTTTTTGGCCAATGTGCGGGGGGCCTGGGACACAGAGGTCCTCTTAGTCTGAACCGTCCCAGAGCCCCGAGGAGGAAGCCTTGCAGACAGAAGGGTGGAATGCAAACCGAATTCGTTGATAAATGCGACTGGATGGCTCTTTTGGTGTTGAAGGCTTGGTTTTGCCAGTCCTGCTGACAGTTGAGTTCAAAAGCCGAATTACCATCCGGCAAAAGAAATGGTTATTTAGTAAACGTAATAAAAAGCCAGGTAATGCTGCTCTCAGATGTTTCTGGTCCTTTCCCCCTCATCTAAAATAGCAAGAGTGGCCTTTAACGGAAAGGATGGGAAGAAGAATCTGTTTTGAGAGGTGTCTTCGGGCTCAGGAGTGGAGGGGAGAATTGGGCTGTGCTTCTGTCCCACGGTGGACTTGTTCCCTCTGGCAGTCAGGGTGTGGGGCAGGAAAAGGTTTGCCTGTAGAGGTAGCCGGAAACCTCCCACGCCACAGGACGGTGGGCAGAGAGCCTGCATGGTTGTTGTATTGGAAAAGAAAAAGAAAAAACCAGCAGGGGCCCGCTATCCCATGGGGCCCAGGCAGGCCCTGAGAGTCCTTCCTTAAAGCAAACCCCACTGCATTAAAAGGCTCAACATTTCCCATCAACCACAAGAAAAGACCACGTCTGCTCGCTGTTTTAAATGGGGGGGGGGGCAAACCTCACTGCAAGGATGATGAGCATCCTCTCCTCCTGAAGGCTCCAGTGTCAGCAACAGGGAGCGCAGCGGCCATTGATTGAATGGTTTCGATTAGCTTAATGGAACGGAGCGGTTGCGGAGCCCGGCTGCGCTTCAGCGGGAGCATCTGCGCGCTCTGAGTGGCAGGAGCCAACCGGGGAAACACGGGTCGGAAATCGTTTCCATCTGCTGCTAGTCTTTGTTTCCATTATCTCCCTTGTAAGGTCCTCACCTTGAGCGGCAGGAAGAGCTCCCAGCTGGGGAATCAGTCCCTTAATTTTCCCAGTGAAAACTGAAACCCAGTGCCCTGGGAAGCACCGGGGCGGGGGGGGGGAGAGCGAGGGCAAAAGCAGCCAGAGGATTAGAAGTCACTTGGAAAGAAAGGGGTGCCTTTGACATCTGCTCCTGGGTTTGTCCCCAAGGAGGTGGCATTTATGGGTAGTTATCTGAATAGGGTTTTTGGTCAGGATTTGGTGCTGAAGCGAAAGCCTCAGCCCTTATAAACTAGTTGAGGCTGGTGGCGTGAATACTCAATTCCCTTTGAAGTTCAGAAGAGAGCAACGTGTAGTGCAGTCGCTGCACAATATGAAGCCTCGGGATTCTCTGTGCCGTTTGCAACAAGTCATCTCATAGACCCTGGTATGGAATAGTAAATAACAAAGGAGGACGAAAAAGAATACTAAATAATAAGGAGATCTATACGTATACTGGCCTGTGATTCTCAGGTCTCCCTGATATTAGATCTAGAAATACTTCTGATTCTGACCTCTGAAGGTGGAAGGAGCTTGAGCTACCACTGTTGCTCCTGGCAAATCTGTTCGGAAGGTTATCTCAAGACGGTAGACTAACACTGCCCTGTTACTCAGATCAATACTTGGAAATTCCTTAGGCCAGTGTGCTTCCCAGCCTTGGGTGAACCCAGGTGTTCTTGGACTGCAACTCCCAGAAACCCCGACCAGCACAGCTGGTGGTAAAGGCTTCTGGGAGTTGCAGTCCCAGAACACTTGGGTTACCCAAGGCTGAGAATCAATGCCTTCTTAGGCTCACTGTGAAGCAATAAATAATAACAGTGCATAATAAAACCAAGATAACACTGGGCAGGCAAATAAAAGAACACTAAGAGCTAAAAGCATTAAAACAGCTCATAACATGCCTAGGAAAATTCATCAGTCTCCCCATGGCTTTGAAAAGACAGGCTGCATGACTGAAGAGGCCTTCTCTTTTCAGCCCCAATCCCCACCCCGCTCTCCTTATGTGGCAGTGGGATCTGAATGGAACGGTTGCCTTAGATGACAGACCACCTTTGTGTGCAGGAAGTCAGGTTTGGGAGGAGGCACTAACCTGAACCTCTTACTTGCATACATGTGGCTCAGAGCTTGGAGTGAGTTAAAATAGAATCGCAAGCAAAAGTCAAGGGCTCTTGATTCGCTACTCTGTACAGCAGGACCCCCATGGTTTCACTTATCTGCAGTCTGAAAATATTAAAAATAACTAGAAATACAGTATGTATTTTCATGATGCAGTTATGAGAACTGGACACTAGAGGGAGCCAGAGACCATACTATGTATTCTTGTTGTTGAAGAACATGGTCTCTGGCTCCTCCTAGTGGCCAGTTGTCCTAGTACATGGTGAAAATACTTTTTTCTATGTTTTTTTATTCTTTTACCATGCTATGCATAGTGTTTACTATTATCTGTGGTGTTCTGCATTTGTGGGGGAGCTTGGAACCAGTCCCCGTTCCAGTAGGATGGCTTGGAAGACAGCCTCTCACCCCAACACTCTCTCCTCAAGTAGGAGACTAGCATATCAGGAAAAGAGATAACGCCAACTCCCTGATGCGCTAGCTTGTGCCCCCTTTGTGTGCCCTCCCTTCCCCCATCTCCTTTCTTTGCCTTGCCTCTTGGTCAGCAGAAATAGCATTTGAAGTTTGGTTTCCTTCACAGGGCAGCGGCTGTTTGGGGAGACCATCCTGGGGCTGACCCAAGGCTCCGTCTCCGACCTCCTGGCCCGCCCCAAGCCCTGGCACAAGCTGAGCCTGAAGGGCCGGGAGCCGTTTGTCCGCATGCAGCTCTGGCTCAACGATCCCAACAACGTGGAGAAGCTGATGGACATGAAGCGCATGGAGAAGAAAGGTAACTTTGGGCCCGTCCGCACGCTCGAGGAGGCTTGCCTTTCAGGTCCACCACCTCTGCCTTGCCTACTTGAAAAGGCTTCCCAGTATGGGTTAGTCAAAAGCAGAGAGTTTTACCTGAGTGTAGGCAGGCTCCAGAAGGGGCCACGCCATGCCTCTCTGGGAGCTAGCTGTTTGTTTTCACAGCAGTTGCTTTGAAAACATCAGCCCAATCACCAAGTATCCCAAGTGGCATCATCCACAAAACTTGATCCAGACTTTCAGAAACTACAGAAATCCCTGTTACCTGCTCTTTGAACCCGTTACTCCCCTTCTTCCTCTCACTCTCTGCAAAATGTGTACAGAGGCTACTGCCTTGAGACTGGGGGGGGGGGGGGGTGTGTGAGCCTGACGCAGTTGTCCTGCCACTTCAGGAAGCAATGGGGCTACTCCAAGGAAGTGGACATCTCACTTTTCCTTGCTGTCCTTGGCGAAGCTTGCCACAGCTGGACTGCAACCCCAGTGGCCGGGCGAGCGCTGGATTTTGGGGAGTTTTAGTCCAGAGGAAGGCACTTTTCCAAGAACACAGTGACCAACATTGCCTGTGTCTGATTCCAAGTGCATATTGTTGATATTCCACAGGCTTTGGACCCGGTAATAAATCTGTGAGCTGCTCATTCAGGTTTTGTGTACCTTGACAACTTAAGGCTCAAAGTAGGCAGGAAGGGAATGCATAGTCCTTGCAGTTGATCCCACAACAGGATTTCTTCGGAGATAGAACATAGAACCACATCAGCAGTCAGGCTTGTAAACTAAGGCCATGTTTATCTCCCAAGGACAGATTACAAAACCGAGCACCTTAAACACAAGATATGTGGGTTTGTGTGGGCGTGGAAAATGATGTGCTGTGAAAAAACAAATAAGACTGACCTATGGATATAGAGTCCCTGTTTCAGGTCTTAACTTTGCCCCAAACCTCAGAAGTGAAGTTAAATTCTGGTGTGCATTACATGCAATCAGGGAGAATTCAGCAGAGGCCAGCCCATTCTGTATGCTTTGCAGTCCTGCCTTAATGGGCTACCTGACCCAACCTTTTGCCTGACTCCAACCCTCCTAGGGTTCCTCTGCCCCCCCCCCAATTAACCCTTAGCTGCAGCATCTCATACCTGCAAAAGGTTCTGAACACTTTCCAGAGGCAGTCCCATGAAGCATATGTTACAGCAGTTCAGACAGGAAGGAACTAAAGCATGTGTCATTGCGGCCAGATCAGACGTTTCCAGAAATGGGCATGGCGGGTGAATTAGTTTTAACTGTTGAAATGCACTCCCAGCCATTGCCAAAAACATGGGCGTCCAGGCTTAGGGCTGAACCAAAGAAGATGCCCAAACTGCCAACGCGTGGAGTGTGTCACTCCATCTAGCACAGGTCCAATTCCCATTCTCTGGTTTGCCTTTTGACTGCTCAGGAACATCTCTGTCTTGTCTGAATCAAACTCTGTGGCCATCTGTCATTCTTTCCTTTTTGATCCCCCTTCACAGTAGCAGCAGAACTTAAACAGAATGAAATAATAGGCTGAGGACACTTCATCTTTTCAACCCTACGTACTGCTTAAAATCATTCTCTCATTCATCAGCTGAATCATCAGGGCCCTTCTGCTCACGGGTGGGGTGGGAGCTGAGGGAGAGAACTTGCCTTGCCTTGTCTGTAGAAGGTTAGAAGGCACCTCCCTGCCTGCCTCTCCACTGAAGGTCAGGTTCCACAACAGCAGCAAAGGGCTGGCAGGTATCGGGGGAAACCGTGCAGGGCCAAAGCAGATGTGAGGCCCGTTGTGAAGCATCTGTCAGGAGAAAGAAGCAGAAGGCCTGGAAAGACCTCTTGCTCACGGCAAGCTGGCTGGTTTGTCATGATCAGCACAGAGATGAAGCTAGCCGTAGTCAAGCTGTCAAATCAGCTGGCTCTCTCCAGGCTGAAGTTCCCACCTAGGGACAGGGCTCTCCCCCCCCCCCCCCCAGAAAGGGTAGCCCACCTGGCTTCCAGTGCATCTAGAACAGAGTGGATAGACTGCAAACATTGGCTTGTATTGGCTTGTAGGGCTGCGCTGGAACCTCAGGTGCCACCAGCCCGTGGTTGATGCAGAAGATGTACACTTAGAGGTTAAAAAAAAAAAGTGAGCCCAGATGTTTGTTCTGAGCACCACAAGAGCTCACTGCGTTTCCACACAAAACCTCACCCTGGAACCCCAAACATTATTCCTTTCAGTAGCACAACCTAGGGCAGAAGAAGAATCATGTGGATGCTGCTGTTCCTAATCTATCAGGAATTAAAAACCCTTTCCCCTCCACAGCAAATCCCTCAAAACTTCTGCTGACCCCAGTCTTGAGCATAGTGGTGAGTGGCTGCTGAAGGCAGGGTAGGCGTGCAACCTCTTTTACAGGGGACGGTCCTCTATTACAGTGGAAGGCAACTTGCAAAAGTCCGAGGGCCACGCATGCCCAGCCCTGGACTTCTGAGAACTGTACCCATTCCTGCATCCCTCAAAATATTTCTCGGGGGGGGGGGGGGGACAACAGGAAAATCCCCTTGCACTCTTTAATATCCTCGAGGAGCCATTCTGCCCTTTTTGCAACTAGTCTTAAGCTATTCAAAGTAAATTCCCGGTTGCCCCCACCCCACCCCCCACTGTGTGGGAAATTCTCTTCACACCCTCTCGGCCAGTGGTTCCCAACCGTGGGTCCCCAGATGTTCTTGGACTACAACTCCCAGAAATCCCAGCCAGCAGAAGTGGTGGTGAAGGCTTCTGGGAATTTTAGTCCAAGAACATCTGGGGACCCACGGTTGCTCTAGAGGAGGGCACAAAGGGACTTTGTGAGCTAAAGGTGTTTGTTTGTTTGTTTTCAAAATGAAGTGCGGGAGGGGGCAGATCCCTTAAGGTGCTCCTGGGCAGTCCTCCCCCTCGCAGCTCGGTTGGAAGGAAGGTTTGCCCAGAGGCACTTCTGTTGTTGAAGGTGTTCTCTGTTGGGAGGGCTGTCAACCTGAATAGGTGACTCGCCTGAACACCGTCCTGCCCACTCAGCGAGATGTATTGCAGTTCTGCTTAAACCAAAAGAATCACTCCTGACTTTGCAGCTGTGCATATACAAATCAGCGTATACAATTTTATGCAAAGCAGCTTCAGCTTTTCTTGGTCATATGTAAGTGGTTATCCTGAATAAAACTTTGGTTCATGACCCCTTCAGCACGTTATGGGGTGGCTGCATAAGCTCAGTGGTTACGGTCTCTGATTACAGAGCCAAAGGTTAGGAGTTCAAATCCTCATTGGGCCTCCTTAACAGGGGCTGGGTTCCATGATCCATAGGCTCCCTTCCAGCTCTGCAGTTCTCAGATTATTAGATTGTAATTATCCCCATGCCAGGTTAAGTAGACAACACAGTGGGTAGCTTAACTGCTGGTGGATGTCTTCCTCTGTATAAACAGGAAGCTTCATAGGTCCATCCGCTTACAAAACCTGCCTTTTAATCTTGCCAGCTCTCCCAGTTAACTGCTTTTGCTTCTTTGACTTTGTCTTCCAGCGTACATGAAACGACGGCACAGTTCAGTCAGCGACAGCCAACCTTCGGAGTTGGCTTCGGCTGGGATCGATTACAGCCAGGGGGCCAGCCCGCAACCACAGCATCAGCTGAAGAAGCCACGAGTGGTGCTGGCCCCGGAAGAGAAGGAAGCTCTGAAGCGAGCCTATCAGCAGAAGCCATACCCATCACCAAAAACCATTGAGGAACTCGCCACACAGCTCAACTTGAAGACCAGCACCGTCATCAACTGGTTCCACAATTACAGGTAGATATCGCTCACAGTTCAGGGACACCTTCAGTGTCGGGTCCCTCTTGTTTCCACTTGCAAAAACCAGCATTGGGCAAGAAGAAAAGCTTGAGTTGAAGGACTGGCTGTTGCCAAGGAACTCCCTCAATGGGGCATCCTTCCTTCTCAAGAGCTAGGAGGCATGGGATGGGAAGGGCAACACAGGCATGGCTTGGTTTAGAGAGGAGAATAGAAAAAGGCGGATGTGAAATAGTGCCAAGTGCAGAGACTGTGGACCGAAAGAAGGTCGTCTTCCCCTCTCACAGTATTGGAAGAGGGCTTGGAGACGGGCTGCTTTTCTTCACGCAGTAAGAAATTCCACGCCACAAGATGCGGTGATGAGTCCTGCCTTAGACAGCTTTGGGAATGGATTAGGCAAATTTACACAGGAGGGAAGAACTAGTAGCCATGATGGCTAAATAGCATCTCCCTGCCTAGAGGCAGCTCACAGCTGAACACCCATTACTAGAGAATAACTATCTCCTGCCTTTCTCTAGGCACTTCCTGGAGGTATCTAATTAGCTCACATTTGAAACAGAATGCATGGGCCCCAGAAGACCTCTTTGTACATCATTTTGATGAAGCCAAGAGTCCATCCAAGCCAAGCGTGTCCCGCCTCGGTCCTTCCTGATTTTTTCAACTACATCTCCTGTCATCCTTGACCATTAAACCTGGACTAAATTTGAGCCAGATGTTCTGATGGAAACTTGGGCGTGGGAAAGGAATAAAAGGAGGAGAGGGGGAAGGTAGTAATTCTGGAGGAACAAGAGAAAATCACAACCTTTTTTTGGTCTGGGGACTTGAGTTGAAAGCACCCCTGGCCAAGGATTGTTTCTCTCCCTCTTTTCTTCTTCTTCCATGAATGCAATCTTTCTTGCAGATGGCCAGTGGCCCAGTAGCATTCTCCCTGTGCAGTGTTCCTGGCCCAAAGGGCAGCCTTATGCCAGAGGCACTTAGCAAGGACACCGGGCCACACTCCAGTTACGCAGTGGCAAAAAGGAGGAGGAAGCTTCTGCCAGGGTTGCCTTTTGTAATAAAAACTGGCCCTAAAATGTAGCACTTTCTACCACCATGTTAAAAAATATGCCAATATGCCCTGTCTCTCATTATCTCAGCCAGAGACAGAAGCTGTGAGGTGGGGTTGGGGGACTGGGAGCAGGGGCACCCTAAGTCTCCTTCAGACCTCATGCATCTAAGTCTGGATCCAAACTCATGTCCTTTGTGTGTGTGTGTGTGTGTATTTTTTAAAAAAACAGATCTCGGATTCGTCGAGAGCTGTTCATCGAAGAAATCCAAGCAGGAGGCCAGAGCCAGGCTGGGTCGAGTGACTCTCCTTCCGCTAGAAGCAGCCGGGGCAGCGCACAGCTCCGAAGGAGACAGTTGCGACGGGGTGGATGCCGAAGGCCCCCCCGAGCTGAAGCAAGGCGGCTTGGAAGGCGACGAGTACAGCAATGCAACCACGAAGTCTCAGGGAGGGCGAGCAGCGTCAGCTTTCGAAGGGGGCGAAGAGGCACTGCGAGACGCCGGATCTTCAGAAAAAACGGAGACATTCCACTCGGGAGCGGAGAGCCGGGAGGATACGGACGATGAGGGAAGGCTCAAAGCGCCGCGTCAGGGTTCTCCGCTGGGCTCTCAGCATTCAGGAGAAGCGCTGGAGACCCCGCCAAACTGTGCTCCGGACGAGGAAGCCTCTACCTCAACTGCCTCCACCTCAGTCCTTCCTGGGGAGAGCTCCTGCAAGTCCAAGGACGAAAGTGTGGAGAGGATTCCCATTGTGCCAAGTACCAGCTCCACGCCGGCCGCCGGCTCTCAGAAAACCAACTCCCTCGAGAGTTTGTTTGGCTTTCCCGAGGCGGCCTGCTCCAGGAACACCCGGGACAACACTCTGCGGAAAAAGAAGGCCGCAAACTTGAACAGCATCATCCACCGCTTGGAGAAGGCCGCAAGTCGAGAGGAGCCGGTGGAGTGGGAGTTTTGAGATTAAGCCCACCCAACTCTTGAGGAGAGCTGGGGAAGTGAAAACTTGGACCTCTGCTGGTTTGAATTGATGTGTCCCGCACTTACCGCCCTGCAGGCCACGGGGCTAAAATGCCATAGGCCAAGGTGCATATAGAGAACGAAAGGAGCGTTTCAGCCCAGTTTTATGTTTGTGTTTTCAAGGAAGAAAACTGAAAAGTGTAGTCCAGCTTTTTGTACCCCGAAGTGTTTCTATTAATTGCCCTAAAGTGATTTCCACAGTTTCTGGGGGGGGGGGGGGGGGGACTCACACAGCTTTTGCCTTCTGCCCTCCTCGTCAGTGTGGGCCTTAAAACAAAATATATACAAACAAGAAAAAAAAAATGAAACCCACATATTTAAAAGGGGGGCTTTTTAATCTGCCATCTAATGGCTAAACAGAGTGATAATAATACGCTATTATCTTCTGTAACCAGGAGAAAAAAAAAGATGGGAGGGGAGATTTTTTGAGAAAAAGAAAAGTTTTTTTGTAGCTGTTCAGTTGCCACTAAGAGATTGCACAGTCAACCCGACTCTAAACACACTAGTTTGAATTCCTAAATATTTTCAAGAAAAGAATATTGTTTGAAATTTGGGATTAAAAAAAAAACCACACATTTACTCCACATATTTTTTAAACAAAACAAAAAAAAAAGTCACATCAGGAAAATATCTTAATTTGTGGTAGCTGACTTCAGTGTTTTTCTTGTAAAGTGGAATAGAAGATTGACTTGTAGTGCACATTGTTTCATAGCTTTAACCAATTCTGGTCTCTTTATGGGCTGGGATTTGTTTAATACACTCCATTTTAGGCCAAATCAGGACAGAAAAAGAAGAAGAAAAAATCTGAAATCTAGGTATTTTGTAATCTGCTTTTTAACCTCTAACCACAGAGCACGCGGATCAGACCTCATTTCTAGGAGGTGTGGGAGACAGCTTGGAATAGGGATGTACTTGATCGGTTCAATTCGAGTCGCATTATGACAGCCTTGCAAACAAAGTCCACACAAGCTACTAGTCCTCAGCCCATCTAACGACACACCCATTCATTAGTCATTTGTGCCCTGTAAGAACCACCAGGTTCTTCTTTTTCCCCCAAAAAAAGGAAAACCTACCTGGCTGCCTGCATAACCGCCAGCTGGGTGGGTGGTGTGACCAGCTGGCGGTTATGCAGGAGTCCTGTGGGGGGTTTTTTTTGGTTGTCAAGAAAGAGGGAAGTGTTCAGTGAGTCTCACTTTGGGAGGAGAGAGGGTTGAGCTGCATCTTGCCTCCAAATGCACCAAGAAGGGTGTTCCCCGGGCTGGTTGCCTCCCAGTGTGGTGGGCGACAGCGTTCCTCATCCTCAGCCAGCGACTCCCGAACGGCTGTTGCCCAAAGCATTTGGAGAGCACGTTGTCTGGAGAAGACCTCCTTAGAAGAGCCGTTGATCTTGACATGTTCTTTCTTGCTCTTGCTTGGCGCTCAACTAGAAGGCGGCCTGTCTCATTCCTGGCCGTGGTCCTGCAGCAAGCACTGATTTTTTGTATGTCTCCATTGTGGGAGCGGGGTGGGGGACAGAATATATATATATTCTGAACCGAAAAACGATGGGCCCCGAGGAAGAGCACCTGGCATTGGATTCCTAACCTTTAAACTGCAGAACTCCTCACCAAAACGTTCATGAAACCATGACACCTCTTGCCGTCCCTGCTCTCCCTGTTATTTTACCACAACCCACAAGGCTGATCCAAGTACAAAATTGAATTTCCAAATTGTCTCTGACTCCTCCTGTTGTCTATGTGTATATGCGTGAGCATAGAGATGTGTGTGGAGGGACGAGTGGCTGCGTGCGTGTGCGTGCGTGCGTGTGTGCAATTTTATACGTCTGTATTTTCTTACGTACTTGTGCACACACATAAGAGTGCATCACTGCCACCTTTTTCAATAAGCTGTTTTATCAGTTATGGCTTCTACAGTTTTGCTGATTTAGACTCCTTTATTGCCATATCTTTAAAACTAACAATAGATGATTTCGGTATATATATATTATTTTTGCTTATTTATAGGTGCTGTATTTTATTATCTGATTATTAGGAAGGGATGAAAGGGGGCAAATATTCTTTAGAGGGATAGACTGCCGGCAGTATTGGGTATAATTTACAAGATGTAGTTGTCATACTGTATATTCTTGACAAAATCTTTTTTTTTTTTTTTAATTTTGTTTTGTTTCTGTTCTGGGGTATATTGTGTATCATGGAAAACTATGTCTTAGGTCAACATCTTTTGATGACACTTTAACTGTGCATTCATTACTTCTTATGTTCTAATTAATAATTACTTTATGATATGGAGGGGGGGCTGGAGAGGGCAGAGGTGTTTTGATTTAAAGGTATGTTCCCAATGTTACAGCTCCACATGCTTGTATTAATTGAGAAATGTTATTTTTATTATTTGGGAGGGACTGTAATATGTGAAACCACCTCTGTTGTATGGTTTTTTGGAAAGGAAATTATGTATTTTACAGTCTCTTTAATATGTGACAGCAGCACTTAGTTCAAATTATCACTAATTTAAGAGTTCAGTAGCTTTAAGTAGACAACAAAAATGCCTTTTCATGGCCTAGAACAAAGGCTCTAGGAGGCTGGAAGGCAGGCTTCGCTTTTACCATACCTTGCTGTTAATAATTTTGTGATTCCTGGGGGATCCAGACGATGGTCCTTGAGGTGTGCAAACCACTCTTGGCTTAACTCAGTGACGATCTGACGAAGCAGTAATTTGCAAACATTTTGCCGCTGCTGGTTTGAGAAGCCTGGTAACAAAGGAAACAAAGCTTGGCCCACAGTGTCTAGAGAGCTTAATTAGCATTGATGTGGAAATACAGTGGGACCCCCTTGTCCGCGGGAGCAGTATCTGCTGATTCACTTATCTGCCGGCTGAAAACCCTAAATAAAAGCCCCCCCAGGAATACCTATTTATAGGTATTTCCGGGGTGTACTTACCAGAACTGGCCACTAGAGGAAGCCAGAGACCATGCAATGTGTACAGTCTTGGCTATTTCTCTGTTTTTCAGCGCGGGATGGATATTGTGGTCCTCCTGCACCATGAGAGCCTCCAGGGGTCCCCAAGGGCATTCTGCACAGATTGACCTTCTGTTACCAATACGCACACAATGGGCAGCAAGTGTAACATATCCGGGAAATGTTAAATGATTGTGGTAGGAATGAGGCAATGAGAAATCCCCACTTCCTTTACAAAATAGGAAGTTCCCTCCTATGTTGAGGTTTTTCATTTCTTAGCTGTCCTCGACAAAGCCTGTTGAGCTTCCCTTCTGTCAGATTAAGTTTTATGCTTGATCACAAGTCTTTCTGGATTTCAAACATTTATGTAATTTCTTCACAGCAATAGAGATCTCCTGTTCTGTTTTCTTCTACCCAAACAATTATTTAGAATGCTTGGTGCACTTAAATGTTTATGACTGTCCTCGTGTCTTAACTGTCTTGTGTCCACGGACACCCACCTTCCGTAACTAATGAACAGTCCTCTGTAATGTGACTTGGGGCAGGCCCGAGCCTTGTGTTCTGGTTCTGCCACTCATCCAGAAAAGCAATATTGAAGTGCCTTGAAAAGAATAATAAGGGGGGGGGGATTTCTACTTGTCTTTCATATGCTCTGCTCCCCCAGTTGCATCTGTGGATCATAGAATACGAATAGTGTGTTGCAAATGCTCTTTTTCCTCTGAAGTAGGCTGAACCTGCTTGCCAAAGCAGATCTGGAGATCCTGCCAGAGGCAGAATTTACTCGCTGAAAACACATGGCTCTTTGTGGGAATTACTGCTTGCAGAACCAAGGCACCGGTAGACCAAATCAGAGATGCTATCATTCTCCCCTCAGCTTTAAACTTGCATGAGGGTGTTTCTTCAGCTTCAGCGTATTCGGCACTTTACTGATGTCTTGCTTGCTTTAGTCACTTCTGTTTGGGGCTTGGAGAGCAAGACCAGGATCAACAAGAAAAATTTCCACTGAGAAAATGAATCGGGAGCATTTTTCCTTCTGAGGTCTACCTTCTAATGCCTTTGATGAGGAGTGTGATTTAAGGGTTCTGATTTGGTCTTGCTCGGTTAAATGCCTCCCAGGTTTGTTGCCTTTGACTCCATTTGAGATGTGCTGTTGACGGTCTAGTTTTCAGTATGGGTTGGTCTATCAGAGCATCCGAAATCTTGACTAGCAAATGGTTTCCATGCCTGTATTTGATTCCCTGCCACAACACAAAAAGCTGTGCTGAGAAACTACACTTTCAACAGCTAAGAGTTCTCTCCTTGTAACTACAACTGTTTCCCTGACGATGTCAGTGTGTTTTTGTGTCCCAAGACCCAGTTCCAGATGGAGCAAAAGCTTTCGTAGAGTCCTGCCGCTGAGCAGATTGGAAGTGTTGGGTTTGGACGGAGATCCTCAAAGAAAGATTTCCTCACGTTGAGTATGCAGGAGGCCCAAGACCGGGTCTTTTGTCGGACTGTCCCAGGGAGCCTCTGCCGGCCGGAAGAGGCAACTGCAGGTGGATGGCGAATGCTCCAGCATGTCATAGATCAGGCAACCTGCCAGGCCTTTTGCTATAAACCACAAGGAGGCATTCCGCTTCTTTCCGGGGCTGCTTAGGTCATTGTCCAACGGCAGCTGCTGTTGGGCCTGGCCTCTTGCCATTTAAATCCCCATGGCTTCCTGCTTCTCATCCTCTCCATAGGTTGCTTCCCTTCGTCTAGCTGCGATCTTTAGATATGCTTGGAAACCCTTGGCATGCCCCATCTCCCTTTCCTCGCAGGTTCCAAATTCCTGCAAAAAAGCTTGTCTTTCTCTGGGGTCTTGTTGGAGGCTTCTCAAAGAAAGCGCCAAGGAAGGGTTCCCCTCCAGCTCACACTCTTCATTCTCATGGGTCAGCAGCGAGTATCTGGCTAGTCCTCTGTGAACGGAGGCTGGTGCCCTAGGCGAGCCATTCTCAACGGGGAGGGGCTAGTACATTTTAAGGGGGCCACAGAGGGAAACATAGGACAAGTTTCTGAAAGAGATCTGTCTGTGTTGCATGCTTGTTTGACAGGGGGCCCTGGAACCTGAGAAGAGCTCCTGAAAGGTCCATGGCCAAAAAAAGGTTGAGAAAGGTTGCCCAGAATCCTCTGCAGCATGCCAGCAGCAGCAGTTTCCACAGTAAACATGCAGTAGGTCTTTAGCAGATGCACAGTCAGTGTGGAGAATGTGGAAATGGCTAGTTGGGGTGCATAGTTCCTCCAAGATTTTCTTTGTTCCTTTCTTGTTCTTCTAGAGTTCTCGTCATTAACCTCATGTCACTGCTTCACATCCTTCCATTCATCAGCCAACAAGGCTTGGGGCAGCCTTAGAGCATGGGAGCAGTGGCGGGGGGGGGGGGGATATCCACACTCTACCTGTACTTTCCTCTGACAGGAAGGACTGGATATAGATGTGGTTAAACCTGATAAGGTGCCTGTGGCCCTCCAGCTGATGAAAGCTACATGTCCCATCATTCCTGAGTCTTGCCAGGTTGGGAATCCAGTGCAATCTGGAAGACCGCCGTTTTCTCCTCCTGCAGTGAACTGAGGGCTTTTGGTCCTTAAAGAGCCAGTTGAGCTTCAGGAGCTGCCCTCCCCTCACCACAGATGGGCGCCAACGTTTCGCCAAAGGGTTTCAATTCCATCTGTTCTGTGCTTGCGTCTGCCACCGATGAGCTCCTTGTACTGGGAACTCGAGTAGCTTCCTTTCCTTCAGGCCTTAACCAGTCATGGTTCAAGATGGTTCTTGGGGTGGTTTGTGGAAACAAGCCCTTAGCTAAATTTAGAGCCAAATCCAGTGCATGTTTTATCAACAGTAGGTTTCTCTGGCTTCAGTGGGGCTTGCTCCCACGTAAGTGCACATGGGATTACAGCCTTAATCCCTGGAACAAAGGGGGGTGGCTTTCACCCCACAGCCTCTGCTTTGTGTTCTTCTTCCAGTCTCCTCATAGCCCTGCTTGGAGAAGAGGCTAACTGACACTTAGAAGTAGATTTACCTCCATGGGGGAACACCAGCGTTCAGGTTGGAATTCAGTTGCACACTTGACGGCCTAACATTCCATGTCATGTGCAAACTTCTGTTGGACAACGCAGGACACCTTCCTGGTAGGTTGTTTCTATGAGTACATTTAAAGGTCCCTTGCACTAGTTCAAGGGTGGGCAATCTTAGCAGGACTGAGGGCCATTTTTTAAATTTTGCCAGCATCCTGAGGACCAAATTTCCTGAGGGGGGGTGGGGCTTAATTTGCATGTTTTATTGTTTAAATTTTTTTTTAAAAAAAGCAGTGATTATGTACTGTAAACTAGGATGGCTCGATGAGTTTTCGTTAACAAAAAAAATGGTTTAACTTAAAAAAATCAAAACGGCGAAATAGCTTAGAGCGCACAAGGGCACTTTTTGAGTAGATTTTTTTAAAACAGTTTTAAATTTTATGAGGTGGCAGGGGTGAAAATGGCGTTGGGTACTGCCATGCCCCCGCCCTGCACTAATTGGTCAGCAGTAATCAATTTCTAAAGGATAATTCCAGCCATTAATCCCAAGTAAAGTAGAGCTATTTAATGGATGGCGCTTGTTAAATCAGCACTTGTGTAATTCCCATTGGTTCACTGGGTCTACTTTACATAGGTGGATTTGGCACTTTGTTTTGAACTGCTGCCTTTCAGTGTGCGAGGATACCGCCATTTAAAATGAGACGACACATTGTGGTTTTTGTGGATAAATACCAAACCATTACTAACGTCAGTCTGATTGTTGGTATGGCTCTAGGAATTGTTTTAGGTAATTTCATCAGTATGCAACCTTTGCAGAAGAACTGCACAAACGAGTTGTTGTAAAGCATAGTTCTCTATTCCAGCTAAATTTTGTGTATACACCTCAGTCAAAGCTTACTTGCTCTCTGTTAATTGAAGTGTTCAGTTTTTCCATCATAAATTGGTGAGAAATAAAATTTTAAAAGTGGATCTTGATGACGTCATGCCATATATGCTGCTGTCAGGAAAACCAACATGCTTCAAGAAATTATAAAATGCATGCCGTTAAGTTTTACAACTTAAAAGCATTCCCTGCCTCATGACTCCCCTAACCCAATGATCTTCTGAAGGTAAGAAAAATAGATATGTAAACCTCACTCTTCTTTAGAACAAATTTGAAGAATTTTTATAATGTTGAGGAAATTAGGTAACACCCGTCCGCCGCCACCACAGATCTTAGCAGCAGGATATCCTAGAAGGGCTTTGCATTTGGCTTTTTATTCCATTTGCTACCCACACTGCAGCTGTCACCCAGCAGACATTCAGCTTGCATGGTTTCCTGTGATTTCAAACTTGAGCCAGACAATCACACCAAAAGACATCAGTTTGAATTTCAAGCCCCTGGTTGTATCTGAGATCCATTAGCATGCCGGGGCAAAGCCCTACATGCTGAAATTTCGATATTAGCACAGAAAGTACTAGTGGGATGCTGCTCACAGCTATCATCCTGTACCATTTCCACCCCTGAGGTGGCTAGGCTCCTGTTGAAGCTAACAGATTAATGCAGGCCCAACAGCATACAGTACTGGGTTAAAATGTTTCCTAGCTCAGCCTCTGCGCTGACTAAGAAATGCTGTCAATCAATAATGCCAGGCTGTGATTTCTAAAGAGGGCCTGATCTTTCCACAAGATGTGATGCATGTTTTACCTTCTAAATTAATTGTTCAATTCATTTATTCTGCATTCCAATTTTGTAACCTTTTTGCTATGGAAACTGAGTGTACCACTCAGTGCAAGGGAGAGACTGTCCCACCCACCCTCCAAAAAGTATAGTGGGGGAAACCTGTGACTACCTATAACTTTGTGATGTCAAGTGGGATTTTTGACTTCCTCTTCCGGGGCCTTGGCAAGGCAGCGTAAGGGCATTGTCAATGTAAAAGAATAAAAAACTTGCATATAATTTGTTATGTTTGAGGTTTACTCATCAAGTAAATAATTTTAAATGCCAGTTCCCATTGATTTGGACCAATTATTTTCTATTTTACTAAGTGGTTGGCCAAAATAGGAAGTAGATGTTATCGTTTTCATCATATTGGTGTAATTAAAATAGTTAGAGGGTTCCCTTTTGGTGTGCGTTTTGAATGAAAGCAGAATAGGAGTTTGAAGACTCTCTGCATCTGAACCTCCCCACTTCTCCCGGGGCCAAGATCCCTTGACAGTCGTATAATAAACTCTTAATGGTCCTTTTTAAGTCCTCATCAGGAAGTCTAGGTGGCACCTGCATACTTGTGGTATGATGGCTCTTTTCTATCTTGCGGAGAGGTGTTGTTCGAAGAAAGTAAAACCCAAAGAAGATGCTCTAATGGCGGAAGCAGCCTGAGGCACAAGATCTGCTGCAATAAACTGCATAAGGTCTACTTCTGCTCTTCTTCCTCATGCTATTTTGGATCCAACCACAATCTTTGACATGTCACCAAATCCTCCTAGATCAGTTTTGTTTGGAAAGCTGGGCTAAATAAATCGCTGGTTCCCATCAGGTGGCAGCCTATTGTATTTGGATCAGGCAGCAGGAATCTATCTGGGAAGGGTGTGTGACCAGTTCTCTCACCAAGTTGAGTTTTGAGAGGAATGGCTGTTGAACCCCAATGGAAAACTATTGCTACCTCTGCATTTCCTCTGATACTCCAGTAGAATATGATTCTATCTTCTTTTTCCTTTTGGTTGCTTGTTTTTTCACCTCTGCAGCTTCTTCCTCACTGGTGCTTCATTTTGAATGTACCACTAAGCACTTGTTTCAAAAAAAAATGCGTGGAAACAATCTGTTGAAAAGGGTTGGGTTTTTTAAAAAAAACTATCCCCGACCCAGCTGACAATTTTAAAGACATTTGAGTTTTTTAAGATGATGATTCCTTATTATTATGACTTGTAAAAACTGTTCAGCAGATAATGCATTAAACTGGCAGAGATGTCTGACTGTTTAGCTAAATGAGATTCTTCCATTTCATGTGTAAAACACAAGAGAGGCTTCAAAGTGGAATATAGTCTTGGACACAAGATATTTTACTGCTTGTCTCCACTGTCCGTTTCCATTTCCTTTGTGAGAAAAAAAAGTTCCCATTTTTAGAAGCTGTCCTAACAAAAAGACCACTTTTGAATCAATCTCGGAAGGGTAATACAAGATTTTAATTGGGATGTATGCACAGGTTATCAAAACTGAACCCCATTATATCTAGATTAAGCTTATGGCAATGCACTAAAGGGTACTTGAGTTTCGTGGATTCACATAGCCACATTTTTCTCCTGACAGACAGTTTTTTGCATAATATTTGCTCATCCTGCTTGTTGCTTTTCTGTTTGTGGCCCAGTTGTTCCAAGATGGTGTGTGGGGGTGGGGGTTAGGTAAATACTATTCCCTGGTTTGTATAATATGTGCATTTATACATAATTTGGAGGCATCTGGATGGCCATAGTAAGAAATGAGATCATGGACAATTGCTGCTGCTTTTTGCGTGCTAACGTAATAAGGCCAACTGCACTCAGTGAGAAATCCTTCTGCGTGGATATCTATAAGATTGTGCTGTAATTTTGGTCCAGCCGGACGTTTAGGATCCACGCACACGCACGAGATCACGGAGGAGAGATTTTCGTGGTCTCACTGAGCCTACTAGGTAACTCGGGCTCACGAAAAGGATTCTGTAATCTTTGTACCTGCTCTCTTAGCGAGGTGTCTTCTGAGCACACCTACGTGGCAAACGTCCAGGGCCGAGAGTGTTAAAACAATAAATTGCCACAATTGGTGCAGTAATAAGTATTTTAAAACAGTTGTAAAAAAACCAAAGCAATATTCCTGGATGCCAAGCAAACTTAGCTGCCTTGCAGTTTACACTCTGTGATGGGAACTTGAAAATGGGAACTTGAAAATTGTACCAGAGATGCCCGTCAGCTCAACGGTCTACACTTTTCATCTGTGTAACCCGGAGATGACTACATGTGTTAGACCTTTATGAGCACATAATGAGGCCCCAGATTTGGGGCCATGTATTTTTTCAATTAGTTTTAGCAGCAATAAATGGTGACCATGCGGCTGGCATCTCTGATGCTTCTTTCTGCCATGATATTTGAGCATCTATTTCTACTGATAATGATCTGGCTCCATACAAGAATGGTGGCAAATGTTGGACTTGCAACCCCCGTTTTCCCTGACTTAGCTGTGCTGCTTGGACTGATGACGGTTGAGTCTCTCGTAAGGTGAAATAAATTTAGTTCCCTAGATCATAGCTATATCAGAGGTATGATGTAGGGAACTAAAGTTACCAGACAGTGGCTGCCCTAGATTAAAAACCTTCATTCAATTGAAGATACGACTGGCAAGTCCAAATGATCTGTTTTATGCTTTTGCAACCACTTAGAATACACTGGTTACAGAGTAACAACCAATCTGGATTTTAAAACAAAAATCTAAGCAAACGCTCCCTTTTCCCTTTGTATGTTTGCATGGCCTTCCACCCACCTGGTGAATTGAGCAACATGACTAAATGTGGCATGAGAAGAGGGAAGAGGAGTGATCTGCTTATCAACGAATTGTCAAAGCATTGCCTACTATTGCCCTCCTTTCTTTTCCCCCTTCTCATCTTGCAATCCTGTCTATGTTCTCCACATTTGAATTTACTCTAGCGGCATGAACTTTTTAAATATATACATAGAGCAGCCCCTGTAGCAGCCTGTAGGCCACCCTCCAATGACCCCCTACCTCTTCAGAGGGCCACAGAACTCTGGAATTCCTTGCAGTTTCTGTGTTTGGTTTTTTTAAATTATTATTATTATTATTATTTTAGGACAGCGACCCTATTTGTCAGTGGAAGGAGATTAACCATCTTGGGCAGAGGGGAACAAGGTAGCAAAATAATCACGTGTTTTTTTAAGCAATCTAAATTTAACTAGCCAAAACTCCAGTACAGGAGCCTTACATATCATATAATCTATAAAAGCCGTTGCCCATGCTTTGAAGGAAAGGTAGTTTTACTATCCTTTTCCTTTCCATATTATAGTTTTTCCATCAAAAGTTTGTTTTCCTTTCTCACTGAAGGATGCCCTTAAATTACTCTGTCATTGATTATACTTTACTCCAGGTAGCTGATTACCAAAAATATCTGCAGTAAAAATCCTGTGTATATTTGAGTGGTAAGTCCCACAAGGTTTACTCTCAACTAACTATGTCTAGGGTCAACATTTTATAAGCACTTACATGGAAATCACTGCACAGAAATCATAAACTCAGCAGGATGTACTTATGAGAGCCGAAATGTGCAGGATTACAGTGTGTGCTTAATCTGCTGTGTTAGTTGTTACACTGCATTAGGAATGATGCAATAAAAATGCAAATATTTATCAGTCAACTGGATTTACCTCTTTATGGGCATACAGATATATATTCTTCACCATGACTCGTTTTCAAAGTGTATTGCATAGTAACAAATGCTGTGTTTGGATATTCAGACCGTCTTGTCCTTTCAAGAGATTGCCACATCCTAGCAGACACATTCAGATCTTGGATTGGCTCTTCTTGGCCAGGACTGCTGCAGTGCGGGAAGCATGCTCCCACATTTTTTGATCAGGGGCAGAGACTGAGTGGCTTCCAGGTATTGTTGGATTGCAACTCCCATCAGCTCCAACTACCCTAGCCAACAAAATCTGGAGGGCTCCTGTTTCCCACCTCAGGCTTAGCTTATGAAATGAATGCTTCATCCTGCGAATGGCACACTGTCCCACTACTTGTACATGTGTGTATTGGTCTGAGAGGGAGAGTGACAGGCTTTCCAGAAAGAGGGCAGCAGCAGAGAGAGAAGCCAGTGTGTATTGTATACTACTGGTGTCTACCATTGAAGCCACTGCACTCAAGGAACTGTTTCAATACGAGATGCTGGAGGAAACAGTGCTTGGTTTGGCTTCCTTCCCTTGATCTCCTTCAGGCTCAGGGAATGCTAGAATTTAAAGCTCAGGGCTTTAAGTGGTTTGGAAAAGCCAGTGGTGGAGGAAAACAGTAATACCCTACCATAAATAAATAAATAAATAAATAAAGTGTACTGCCAAGTTATGTCTGAACTGCTAGCGGTATACCAATTTCAGTAGCATATTTTAGTAGAAGAATTTAAAGAATCAGGATGTTGTCTTCACTGGCTCCTTGTCCATCTCCACATTGGCTTTTGTCTTTCACAACTTTGATCAACTTTACTGCCCTTCTTCTCTCCCTTCCCTTTTCTTTTCTTTTCTGATGAAAGGAAATCTTAAAGCACAAGCAATCAGGATTTCAGTTTATATCAAACATTAGCTGCATGCATTGTTGTTTGTAGAAACTCAACCTTTTGCCCATCAAGTGGGGCACAGTGCTGAGCTCACAGAACAGAAATTTGCATCCTTGAAGCCCTGTTAATCTTTCTAAAGCCCTGAGGGGTGTACATGAAGTCTTCGTGCAAGAGAAAAAGGTCTTGGCTACAGAGCTAGCCTGTGTCTGGATATTTAAAGTTAGGAAGGAAGAGCAGCTCAGTCTTGGCAGATTGTGGCTGGGAGAAGGAGGCTCCTTTTACTTGGAGGAACTGTGAAGTTTTGGAGTCCGATAGTAGCAATGTTGGATGAATACATACAACCTTTGAACGAAGTGGTAATGTGTTTCAGTGTGTATGCAATCACTTGGAAAGAAGCTGTATGTGCTGCTGTACCACAAGATGAGTATTTGACCACTCTGCTTTGTGTGATTGGTCTAAGGACTGTAACAAACTGTACTGTACTCTGCTGGGGTAGAAGTTCTCTCCCCCACCACCACCACCGCCACAACCCAGTATACAAATGAATGATTGAACATGCTTGCTGATTTTTAGAGCTGCTCCAGACAGCACTTGTTCTCCATAAAGTACCAGGGTCTGTACACACTCATGGTTTCATTTTTAATATCAGTTTGTACCAAGGGTGGTGCAAAGTAGGGGGAACAGGTTCTCTGTCTAGAATCACCTTCAGTTCACACTTTGCAAAGAGCTGTCTGTCTTCATTAATGTTCTTGCATTTGTTGGCTGCAAAAGCACCACAAAGCTACACAGCATTGGGTTTGAAAGGCACTTACAAATCAGCTGGAGTGGTAGTTAATAATAATAATAATTGTGTGCTGTCTAGTCGGTATGGCGACCCTTTCCAGGTTTTCTAGGTAGAGAATACACAGAACTGGTTTACCATTCCCTTCTGATAGTTACAGAATAAGAATTTCATAACCATCGCCACCTGGGGTGTGTGATTTTTGTAGTCGCCTGTTACAGAAGTTTTGTCCTGTACTGCTGTTCTGTTTTATTCCAAGCAAGTTATGTCAAGAGGTGGAAGTTGCGACTTGATGAAACATCATCCGAGGTGTCCCTTGGAAGTGTGGTTGCTCTAGCAATAGGTAGCAACGGGTCTATAGTTTCTTGGAATGGAAACTGAGGAGAATTCATCTGTTCTCCAGCCATAGGCATTTATCTGTGATATATTTCTTTGATCAGCTGCACTACAGACATATCTATCATTGTTTGGCCTTGAAAACTCACACAAACTGTTGAGCTTTCTGATTTGTAATGAGATTATTCCCCCCCCCCCAAGTGCTTTCCAGAGCTTCCTGTGTACAACTGCGACTGTTGTGCACAAATGCATATCCATTCTCAGTGTACTCCATTGCACAAGTTATCAACTGGCTACTGGGTGGCTTGACACATGCATAAATCAGCCAGTCAAGGCCTATATCATTCCACTGGCTGTTATAGATCATTTGTAAATGTGTATAAAACTGTTTTATTTAAATATATTCTGCCTTCATAGTTTAGGAGAGACGCAGGTCCAAGGGACAGGGGAAGGGAGGAGAGTCTGGAATAGATGTGTGTGAAATGGCTGGATTGCTTTAAGCCACCTTGAGCCTGTGAATAGGTCCATGAAGAGGCATTTTTCCCATTTCCAAAGTACGTTGCAATTTCAAGTGAAGTATTTTAAATATCCGAAAGAGACTGCTTTCCTCAACCAAGGTTCTTTAACCTGTGTGTATTTTTGCAAAGCCTTTTCTTTATTTTATTGGTTGATTGACTGGTTTTTGACATGGCCTGTGAGAAGACCCGTAGTCCATTAATATCTGTGGGTTGTCAGCCGCAGGGAACATGGCACTTTGGGGGCACTTGTTGCAAATGGTGTCTTCAGCTAGTTTTCATATATTTTTAAAAGCCTTCTCTCTGTCGGTTCTGCACCAAGCTCCATGTTCTCTGGGAATTTTCAAATCTGATGTACACAGACCCAGCAGTTAGACAGAGATGCTGGTTGAAGGAGGGTGGGTGGCGGCGGCGTAGCACTGACCTGCTTTTAAAACTTTCAAACTTGAACAACAACCACTGAGTAAAGGATGAAGCAATCTACATCTTGGTGGATCCTTACTGTGCAAACTACGTGGCCAGAATCCAACTGTGTACGTCTGCTGGATCTTGCCACTTCCACCAAAAGCAGTGACCTCTCTCTATCCTTACTGTAGCCCCCATGCTTCCTAAAACAGGCCTGGAGGACCAGGAATCCTTCTGGAATGGGTTTGGCATGTTGCATTAGGAGACAGAGGGTACAAAAATACCAATTCCATTGGTTTGTATACCCAAGTACACAATTGGATCTTGGCCCTTACAGTCACATTTGCACCTGAACTTCCTGTTTTGAGTTGTGTAAGCACTGAACTAAATCCAGCCGTTAGCCCCACCTGACTAGAGTAAGAACCAACAAACTGATTTTAGACCATTGGCTCCACAATTTCTTGCACCTTGTGGGGCAGGGGGGAGTCAGTAGGATTCAGCCAACGGAAGCAGAGATAGCCCAAGGCATTTTGGGGTCTAAGGCAAAAGTCCAGATGTTGCCTTCCCTCTCACTGTGGCAGCAGTTAAAATAAAAGAAACTAAGCAACATTTATTGTTCTGCAATGATGGTAACCCCAACGTGCTGAGCAATATTAGGCCAACTAGGTGGACAACGCTTCCTTCGGGCCTTTTTTCTTTGCACATTCACAGTGATCAGTAATGTGGAAGGTGAGAGGGCTTTGTTGGGAGAGGGGCTGTTTTCACAGGGAACAGACATGGGGCATTTATCATAATACAGGACAGCTGAGTTGTCATAGAGTGTGGGGAATTTGGAAATATTCTATGGAGAGGCAATAACTTGAGTGGCAGGAGATCATGCAAAAGGCGAAGAATCAAAGTTGCTGGTTTTGGTTTTCTTTAAAAGTTCCATTTCTGCCCACAAGTTGCTGTAGACCCTCGAGAAGGCAAACGGGTAGGATGCCAAGATGCTTTTGGGGAGCCCTCTGAGAACTGCAGGCAAACTGGCATGTAGAGCCTTGGGAACAGCCTATGTCCAGATTCATTGAGCACAGTCCACTAGGAGCTCCTGCCTCACAAGGGAGATGATGGGAATGAATGGGACTAGCAATGGAGGAAGAGTTCCTAGTGGATCATGTCCAATCTCCCCTCCTTAATTTTTTCCCCCCTTCAGCTGTTTTGAACCTGGGGTGGGGTGGGGAAGATGGTTGCAAGGAGGTCTAAGTTTTTGAGCATTAAGTTTTTGGTAAAGGGTTTTTTAGTTTTGCTTTTCAAAAATTTCCTCTCCAATAGTCTATGCATTTCTGATGTTGAAAGCCTTTTTCTGCCGCATTTCCCCTGCCCCCTGCAAAACAGGCACTGTGTGTTCTGCTCTCTAAACAAGGCTTGGAGAATGTTACATGTGCAAATTTGGACATATAAATCCAAAGTAAATGGCAACCACCATTTTCATTTGCTTCCCTGAAGTCCCTTTTCATATATATATATATATATGATTTTATATATATATGATCATATATATATGATTTTAAGTCAAGAGTGCCGTTCACCTGGAAAGTTGCGTGGGTCGCTCCCACTGAAATTTGGGCTTCGGCGCGAGATTTTCCCAGTGGACCATGCTCTTAAGAATTTATTTTTTATTTTTTGCATTTGTGCAATAACTACTTGCCATTTTATCGGGCTAACCTTTGGACTTGCCCTGACTACTAACACAGCACAAAATGAACTCGAAACACAAAAAAGGTGTATTTTTTTTCCTGAGAATATTTTCTTTTTTTTAAAAAAAAGATAAGCTCCATTTTACCCCTGTGTACTTGTGGTGTCCAACATTTTTAGCAGTATTTTATAAATATATATATATATTATATATATATATAAATAGATATATATATATTATTTTTTTCCTGTAACGCACTAAGTCTTAGATGTTTTTAGAAGCTCGTTTCTTATATTCACAATCACTGATTTTAATGAAATATCCTCACAAAGACCCAATTGACCAAAAAAAGTGTCATTTTTTTTTGTACAAGTAGCTTTGAGAGAAGCCCCGCGTTGTGTTGCTGTGATTTCATCTTTTGTAACATTTTATTTCCTGTTCAGAAGTTTATTATATAAAAAAAAAAGTTTTATATGGTTGGCAGCGACAGAGTGGGGGAAAGTCTCCTTCCATTGGTGGAAGTGGCAGGTCCTCCTGTCTTGGGTTAGCCATACAATGTATGTTCTCAGCACTGTACCAACAGTTCCCTATATGATATGGAGAAGCAATATCACTGTACGAAACTCACATGATGTATTATTATTCACTAGCACCCTAGGTGTGATAATTGAAGTAAATATCTTTTATACAAACACAACAACGTGTGCAGTGTCTTTCTTGGGCAGGCCGAACTCAAAAGCAGCAAACATTTT